>CM018697.1:15482346-16118747 GCA_009363875.1 Mikania micrantha
AGCTTTCTCATCTGTTAGAGTCTTTGCTTGATGATCAAACTGGAAGGTGGAGCAAAATTCCAAGACTAGCACACGATATTGGGGATGTTTGATGGCAAAGAACCGTCTCCAAGGATCAGGAAGGAGAGCGGTGGCACGCTCAGTCTCACCCAACTTTTCTAGGACATCCCAATCTATGGTGCGAGCCTCCAACAAAGGCTTATGCTGAATGGAAGCAAGTTTCAAAGCTTGATCACTACCCTCCTCAAAACAAAGAAATGGATGAATGTCTCCTCCGGCCATTGACTTCTATGAAGAACTGGCAAGAAATTAGATGAAAAATTAGGAGGTACGGACGTGACGAAGCTGGTGTTGGCCGGTAGGGTTGCGACGAGGGGGCTCTCTCGTGTGGAAGATGCGATGAAGAGGGCTAGGCAGATGTTCTCGATCGGAAAATGGGAACCAGGGGAAAAACGTTTTTGAAATAAAAGATTAGGGTTAGGTGTCTTATTAAAAAGGGGTTTTAATTTCTTTCTTTTACTGAGCTCCGAACATAACCATGTTCGGCTAGAACATAACCGTGTTGAACCCTATATATCAGCAGCTCTAAACTCACTGACATAACCGTGTTCAGAAGCAACATGGTTATGTTCATGGCTGATTCTGAAATGTGATTTTTACCCTCTTTTGTTTTGCATTACAAACATATTTCCCCATGAACAACGATTTGTCCGACATATTTTCATGATGAAAATGAGAACAAACACCTACACATAAGCCCTCCAATCCCGTGACGAAAAACACCCCAATCATCACTTTCAATTACAAAACAAAAACAAAATTAAAAAATAAAATAAAATAAAAAAAAAATTAACAAAGACTTCCCAAAAACCTCGGGTTGCCTCCCGGAAGCGCTTGTTTATTAACGAGTCCTTAGCTTGACTCAACCTTATATTCACTTGCTCTTCGGGTGAAGTTCTACAACTTCCAATTCCTCATTCGTCGGCCCTTCAATGTAGTGTTTTAAACGATGACCATTGACTTTGAAGATTCTTCCATCTGAATGCTCGATCTCGACCGTTCCATACGAAAACACTTCTTTCACAACATAAGGACCTGTCCATCTTGACTTCAGTTTGCCCGGAAACAAACGGAGACGAGAGTTGTACAACAGAACACGATCCCCCACTTGGAATTGTTTGTTATCCTTCAAGTGGTTGTCATGTAACTTCTTCGTCCGCTCCTTGTAAATCCTTGAATTTTCATAAGCTTGGTTCCTCAACTCTTCAAGCTCATGAACCTGCATAAACCTGTTTTCACCTGCACTTGTTAAATCAAGATTAACCGCTTTCAAGGCCCAATACGCTTTGTGCTCGAGTTCAACAGGGAGGTGGCATGCCTTTCCATAAACCAACTTATATGGTGTGGTGCCAATTGGAGTTTTGTAAGCCGTTCGGAAAGCCCATAAAGCGTCATCAAGCTTATCCGCCCATTCCTTTCGATTTTGCCCCACAGTTCGCTCAAGTATTCGTTTAAGCCCTCGATTAGTGACCTCTACCTGTCCACTAGTTTGTGGATGGTATGGCGTTGAAAATCTATGGTTGACTCCATAGCGTGACAACGCCTTGTCAAGTTGGGAATTGCAAAAGTGTGTTCCTCGATCACTAATCAAGACTTTAGGAGCACCAAAACGAGCAAATAATTTTCTCAAAAATTTCACAACCACCCTAGCATCATTTGTAGGTAAAGCTTGTGCCTCGACCCACTTTGATACATAGTCAACGGCTACTAGGATGTATATGTGACCTCTAGAAGATGGGAACGGTCCCATGAAGTCGATGCCCCAAACATCAAAAACCTCACACACCTGAATGCTATTTTGGGGCATCTCATCACGATATGAAATGTTACCTGCTCGTTGGCAAGCATCGCATGCTTTGACCAACGCATGTGCGTCCTTGAAAATAGTGGGCCAATAGAAACCGGAGTTAAAAACTTTCTTTGCAGTGTAGTTTGCTCCGTGGTGACCGCCAGTGGGACCCTCATGACAATGGCGAAGAATGTTTCTCGCCTCAGCACCATGCACACATCTTCTTATCACTTGATCTGCCAAATAATTTGCATAATCAGCAAACCAAGGATAATCAACAATTGCTTGAACCTGCAAAAGAAACTCATGAGGGAAATTGTCATTTATGTTGGATTCCCTAAGTTCCTCCATGGATGGGTTCTCAAGACGTGAAAGGTGATCTGCTGCGATATTTTCCGCTCCTTTCTTATCACGTATCTCTATATCAAATTCTTGCAGAAGCAAGATCCATCGAATAAGACGTGGCTTTACATCTTGTTTGCCAAAGAGATACCTAAGAGCTGCATGGTCAGTGTAAACAACAGTTTTGGACAGAATAAGGTAAGAACGAAACTTGTCAAAAGCAAATACTACAGCAAGAAGTTCTTTCTCAGTGGTAGTGTAGTTCTCCTGTGCATCATTCAATGTCTTGCTTGCGTAGTAAATGGGGTGAAAATGTTTGTCCTTCCTTTGTCCTAGAACTACACCAACTGCATAGTCACTTGCATCACACATTAGCTCAAATGGAAGAGTCCAATCGGGAGCTACCATTATCGGAGCATTTACCAATTTTTCTTTCAAACAATTGAATGCTTTTAAACACTCATCACTAAAAACAAATTGAACATCCTTTTCAAGAAGTTGGGTCATAGGCCTTGCAATTTTTGAAAAATCTTTGATGAAACGTCTATAAAAACCCGCATGGCCTAAGAAACTTCTTATTGCTCTCACTGAGGTAGGTGGTGGTAATTTTGAAATTGTGTCAACCTTTGCCCTATCTACTTCCAACCCGGCATTTGAAATTTTATGCCCTAGAACAATGCCCTCTTTTACCATAAAATGACATTTCTCCCAATTCAAAACCAAATTGGATTCTTCACATCTAGTTAGCATCTTCTTCAAATTACTCAAACAATGATCAAATGAGCTTCCGAAAACTGAGAAGTCATCCATGAACACTTCCATGGATTCCTCAATCATGTCATGAAAGATAGCCACCATACATCTTTGAAACGTGGCTGGAGCATTACACAGTCCAAATGGCATCCGTCTGTAAGCAAATGTGCGATAGGGACATGTGAATGTGGTTTTTTCTTGATCCTCGGGTGCAATTGAAATCTGAAAATAACCAGAAAACCCATCAAGAAAGCAATAAAACATATTCCCAGATAATCTCTCTAACATTTGGTCAATAAATGGTAACGGGAAATGATCCTTTCTCGTGGCATCATTCAGTTTGCGATAGTCAATGCAAACTCTCCAACCAGTGATTGTTCTTGTTGGTATCAATTCATTCTTCTCATTCGTCACCACCGTCATACCTCCTTTCTTTGGTACCACTTGTACCGGACTAACCCATGCAGAATCAGAGATTGGGTAAATCAAGCCTGCATCAAGTAGCTTGATTACCTCCTTTTTAACTACCTCTTGCATGTTCGGGTTAAGACGACGTTGATGTTGCACAACCGGCTTGTATTCATCCTCCATTAAAATCTTATGGGTACAAAAGGAGGGGTTGATTCCTTTGATATCCATGATCTTCCAAGCCATGGCTTTCTTATGTGTCTTCAAAACATCCAAAAGTTTCACTTTTTCATCACCTGTCAAGTCAGAAGCAATAATGACAGGTAATTTAGAATCCTCATCCAAATATGCATATTCAAGATGAGTCGGTAATTCCTTTAGCTCCAAGGATGGTGGTTCTTCAACTGATGGCTTTGCTTTTGGCTCTTCATCTCTTTCGATTGCTTCAAACACTTCACAAATTTCTGGACTAAGGGATGGATCATTAGCTAGCATTTGGGCTAGCTCATCACATATCCGATTAGCTTGAACTGAATCAAGTTCTTCCCCCTTTAGCAACTGTGTGTCAAGGACATCATGCTCAAGTATTTCCTGCAAACAGTGATCCACATGATAGTCAATAGAATCAATGAAATAAAGTGTATCATCATGACTTTGTGTGTGTTGCATGGAATCCTTAATCCTGAAGACTACCTCCTCCTCATCCACCCTAAGTGTCAATTTACCTTCCCATACATCCATCAAAGCTCTAGATGTAGCTAAAAATGGACGACCAAGAATCAGAGGTACATTTCTATCTTCATCCATGTCCAATATAACAAAATCCACAGGAAATACAAACTTACCAATTTTCACCAACATATTCTCAACTATGCCCCTTGGATATTTCACCGATCGATCGGCCAATTGGATACTCATTCGGGTTGGTTTTGGTTCTCCTAGGTCTAGCTTTGAAAACATGGAATATGGCATCAAATTGATGCTAGCACCTAGATCCGCTAACGCATTGTTCACTGATAAACCACCAATCAAACAAGGGATGGTAAAACTCCCAGGATCCTTCATTTTCTCGGGCAGCTTGTTTTGAAGCACTGCCGAACACTCTTCATTCAAAATCACATGCGAAAGCTCTTCAAGTTTCTGCTTGTTTGTGAGAAGGTCTTTGAGAAACTTGGCGTACTTAGGCATCTGTGACAAAGCTTCAACAAACGGTAAGTTTATATGTAATTGCTTGAAAAGATCAAGAAATTTACCATAATGCTTTTCCATATTTTCATTTTTCAGTCGACCTGGATATGGAATTGTGGGTTTGTATACTCTCAAAGGTTCTTTGACTGGTGCCTTACCTGTTGAGTCTTGCTTTGTGTTTTTCACCTCGTCTTGAACCTCAACTTCTTCTTCAACAATTGGCTTTGATGTGGAAGCCAAATCATCAGATTTAGTGGTCTTGCCACTCCTTAATGTAACAGCTTTACAATGCTGCTTTGGATTTGTTTCAGTGTTACTTGGAAGCTTTCCTTTTTCACGATCTGCCAATAACTTTGCAATCTGCCCCATTTGATTTTCAATACCTCGAATGGCAGATCCTTGACTTCTTAATTCATTCTCAAACTGTTGATGTCGGGCATCTGCTTGATCATGGCGGGCTTCAGATTTTTGATGACGAGCTTCTGCAGTCGAAAGAAATTGTGTCATCATCTTCTCTAAGTTTGACATTTTCTCAGGTTGGGAACCACAACTCGATCCTTGATCTTGGTATTGCTGGTATTGATTTTGATTTTGATTTTGTGGTTGAGACTGATTTTGTTGTCGAGCTTCGAATGGTTGTTGATTTTGTTGATATGGTGGTCTTTGTTGAAATCCTGGAGGTTGGTTGCTTCCACTTGCCTTCCAACTAAAATTTGGATGATTTTTCCAACCCGGGTTATATGTGTTACTATATGGATTGTTTTGAGGACGGTTTTGACTTCCCATGAAGTCAACTTGCTCACGTGAAGTTTTCAAATTCCCAGCTTGACAATTCACACTCAAATGTGGACCACCACAAAAATCACACCATGTTTGCACTTGATTCATTTGCATTTGATTAATCTTTCTAGTCATTGCCTCCACTTGTGCTACTAGAGATGTATAATCATCAACTTGATGAACTCCTTGCTTTGGTGTTTTACCCCTTGTTGCTTGCCATTGGTGATTGTTGGCAGCCAATTGTTCAAGTAACGCATACCCTTCCTCTGGGGTTTTGTCAGTGAATGCACCACCTGCTGTTGCATCAATCATTTGACGATCCTGTGGAAATAACCCATTGTAAAATGTAGTAACTTGCATCCAACTGTCCAAACCGTGATGCGGACATTTCCTCATTAGATCTTTGTATCTTTCCCAAGCATCATATAATGATTCTCCATCATCTTGCACAAAAGAAGTTATATTATTTCTCAATCTAGCAGTTTTTGATGGTGGAAAATATTTGAACAGGAATTTCTGAGCAAGATCCTCCCATGTGGTAACAGAACCCGGTGGTAGTGATGATAACCAAGCCTTAGCTCGGTCCTTGAGAGAAAATGGGAACATCCGAAGTTTGATGGCATCATCAGAAACTCCATTCGCCTTAAAAGTATCACAAATCTCAATGAAGCTAGTGATATGAGCACTCGGATCCTCGTCTGTTAAACCATAAAACTGAAGGTTGTTTTGAATCATTTGAATGAAATGAGGTCGAATCTCGAAGTTGTTAGCATTGATTGTAGGCCTAACAATGCTTGATGCAAGGTCACCAAGAGACGGTCTTGCATAATCGGAAATGGACCTCCTTTCATTGCCTTGTCCAGCCATAGTTTCCCCGGTATTTTCTTCCTCGTGATTTGCTTCCTTTTCAAACTCTAAAGCTACTTGTCGAGCTCTTTCTCTCAACCTTTGATTGAAATATCGCTCAGGTTCTGAGGTTGGCTCTATCAACTCGACAGCAGGAGATGATGAGGACATATACTACCTGAAAACACAACAAAAGACCAAGAACACGTAAAAAGGAACAACTTAAATAAAATAAAATAAAAATTAACACAAATGGCTAAAGTAGTAATTTGGGTCGTTCTCGAAATTGCCGTGTCCCCGGCAACGGCGCCAAAAACTTGATGTGTGTTAAAGTGTATAGATTTTTAATAAAGATTTTACACAAATCCGGTTTTAAATAAAGAAACGATTATCACCTTAAACTAAACTACACACAATAGGCAAGCGCACCTATCGCATAGCAATATAGCTCTTGGTAAGAACCGAGTATCGATCCGTGGACACAACACCTCCCAATACTAAACCTTTGTCACTATTTAACCGATCAATAACGAGTGATTTGAAAATATTAAGTTTAACTAAAAGATTAACAAGTTAACAACTGAAGTAAGAAGATAAGAATGAAAACAAACAATCAATAAGAGATATCACTTGGACTTCGAATCCACTTAGCAACACAATAACAACATACACACACTCAAGGTGAGATCATTTTTTAACTATAATATATGAAAGTAGTAAAGACTCCCGTCAGGGTTATCTAAACATATAACTCTTCAGAAAGCTAGAACGATAGACATACAATAGCCACTTAAAGTTATGCCATGAAGATCTAATGATAAAATTATGTCAATGTGAAGGATGAATTAGACTCCCGTCAGGGTTATCTAATTCCACAAATCTTTGGAAAGTTAATACGATAAACACATATTAACCACCGCGAGATGCGTAAAGTAGACAAAACAAAATAATTCTTCAACTTATGAATGTCATATCACGATCATATAATCCAAAGACTTGAGCTCTTAAGTCTTAGAAACATATAAACTATGACATGAGAAATTCACAACATATACTATTGTTTTTCCAAACACTAGCATAAGGATGCATACTTGCTTAATTCTCCTAAATATTCAACCCTCATTCACCATTCCTAGTCAAATGCCATAAATCACACAAAGGCATATGCAATCCATGAATAAATGCTAAAATACATATGGTTTTCCAACATAATATGATTCCAACATTCACAAGGTCAAATATATCATCAAACTACACAAGCACACACAATCATTGAAGAATAATCATGCTTTGTCATAACATTAACATAATCAACACCTAAATTTGTGTACAAGTTGTTAAAGCATGCTAAGTTTCATCTAATCCAAGTGACAAACGAGTTTAGCCCATAAGGCTTACAAAAACCACAACCAAGCTTGTAAAAATGGAAGAAACCATAGTAGAACTAAGAATCAAACCAAGAAAACAAGTAGAGGTGGGTTGTGTGATGTTAGAAATCTCTTTAGAATGCTTGATCTTCAATCTTGGCCTTCAATCTTCAATGTTCTCCCCAAAATCGCCTAAAGGACTTGAGAGAATTAGGGTTTTGGGTAAAAAAAGCTCGATCCCCAAAATTTGGGGCTAATTGGCTTATAAAAATCGTAGCTGGGCCGAACATGGTTATGTTCGAAAGCAACACAGTCGTGTTCATAGTTCAGATATAAATCCATCAGGACACGGTTGTGTTCATATCGAACACGGTCATGTCAGAGCTGTTCTTCTCAAATATTCTTCAATTCTTGAGTATTTTCATAAAAATCACCAAGCAACTATCGGGAGCTACTACATTCAAAAATAACACTCGATAAGTGTCTAGATAGATGAATTTGCAACAAAAATTGATTCAAACCAAGGAGGATGTAAGTTATTTACATGCATAATTATCTACATATCAAGTCCGAGGACTCGTTTAGCTGTTCAAAAAAATATATAGGTGGAACTCCAAGGGTGCATAATAAATTTACGAGTATCACTCACCTTAAGTTGGCTCTAGTTTTTATTGTTATTCCAAGAGAAGAATTATATATTTTCACTTCCTAAATTGAAAATTTACATATTTTCCTAAAATACGTAATTTTAATGCATAATTCACAATGCTTTTAAAACATGATTTAAAGAAATATGTAATTTTACAAGTTAAAAAGAGAAAATATGTAAATGCATCTATTCTAAATTACCTACACTTTTGATGCATCCTTTATAAACAGATACTATAAGATTCATTGTGTACTATAGCCCTTGTAGTTCTAATAATAATCAAATTTGTTTCGACAAGTTAGTTAACTATAAAATAATATCTTTTGCAGATTTGGATTTATTGTTTGGTAAGGTTTAAAAAAACTTAAAAAAAAAAAAAGAAAAAACAAGCTGATTCTGGAAATCTGCAGATATATACTTATAATGTCGTCGCTATAAGTGACCGTGGAAAATTCTATGTTTCACCTATGACAACCACTTATCATCGCTATAAGTATTTTCTAAATTATTCAATTGTTTTTTATTGAAATATAACGACGACATCTCGTACCTATATTTTTAAATCAATTTTTTTTTAATTTTTCTTTTGGTGACAATTCTTCAACTCTGCAAATATAAATATGTCAGTTTTTATTTTTTTGACTTTCTAAATAATAATTTCTCTTTTATTAAAAGTTTTTTATTTATGTTATAGTGACAACATGTCGTCGTTTTTATTAAAATTATAGAGAAGGCCATTGCAGCGACGATATGTGCAAGCTATAGAGACGAAACAATAGTGAGGATAGAAGTAACCGTCACTAGTTGTTGATATAGCCATTGAAGAGTTATAGTGACAACATGTCGTTAAAAACCTTCGCGTGTATTTCTTCTTAGTTGCTGTTTGGTATTATAGTGCATTACAATGTCTCCTTGCTTTGACACAAGTTATATATTACCTTCGAATTTAAAGAAATTATGCATCTATACTAGAAAGAAACATTAACCATACTTAACTATGTATTTTTGATCAAGAAAATTTGTTTATTTAATAGGAAGTGATAACGTTCGTTTTCTTTATTTAGTGATTGGACAATCTTTTAAGGTACATAGAGGATAAAATTGTTCGTATTATTATAATGTTTTTAACATCTTTTTTTGATTAATGGATACATACATTATTCAAAATTACTGCCCTACCGTAACATAAATTTGTTATAATTTTTATTTAGCTTAAATATATAAATACTATATATATCAGCATCCACTATCAACATTGAAAGGAATAAATAAAGGGATGTTAAATAACTATATGTGTTATATATGCTTAAAGTTTTGTACCATATGAGTAATTTATAAAATGTAGGAACTAAGAATGAAATACTAGTAAATCAAATGAACCATCTCGACAATTATTTACTGAAATTCAATTGAACAAGTAAATAACGTGCCCTTTATAAACTTATACTTGGCTACACATTTTTTTTCCATGAAGCACACTTTCCTCTCTTTTTTCACTCCCTAGATCGTTCTTCTATAATACATATCAAATCATGGATTTCATTCTCACTTTAATCATGCTTTTTTCATTACTATTTTTTATTTTTTGTCTAAGTTTTGTTCATGTTTCTAGAAACAAGAACTCTGTCATCCCCACAAATTGGCCCATTGTTGGAAGGATGCCAGGCATCTTAATGAATTCCCACAGAATTCCAGACTATATCACAAGTATTCTGGCATGTACTGGTGGTAATTTTTGTTTCAAAAACCGGTCGTTATTCAAGTCAAGGAAGCTTTTCACAACATACCCTTTAAACATCCATCATGTTTTGAGCAAGAACTTCAAGAATTACCCGCGAGGCGATTTGTTTCATCAGATTTTCGATATCCTTGGAGACGGATTCACTAACACTGATGGTGAATTGTGGGAATTTCATCATAATGCAATCTTGTCTCTCTTCAAGTCCCCTTGTTTTCAAACCCTCTTGGAGGAAACTATTTGGAACAAAGTGGAAAAAGGGTTGATGCCTGTTCTTGAATATGTTTCTAAAAACCAAGAGGTTGAGATAGATTTACAGGATATGTTTCAAAGATTTGCTTTTGATACGATATGCGTATTGCTTTTCGATCGTGATCCCAAAAGCATGTCTCTTGATTTCCCTTGCATTCCATGCGAGAAAGCGTTGTCAGAGATCGAGGAAGCGATCTTGTTCAGGTACATCACTCCCCCAATCTTTTGGAAGATTCAACAAGTGCTTAGAATGGGGAAGGAGAAGAGGTTAAGTGATGCTTGGAAAACCATTGATGAGTTTATATACAAGAACTTAGCCCAAACACAAAAAGAATTCAGTGAATTGATCAAATCTGAAAATAATTTCAAATTATCAACTAATCTTTTGAAATCATATCAAAACCAAAGTGGGACTTGTGGTGATCCTAACAAGTTCTTGAGGGACACCTTATTGAATCTACTTGTTGCAGGAAGAGACACCAGCAGCAGTGCTCTATCTTGGCTCTTTTATCTTCTTTCAAGAAACCTAATGGTTGTAGATAAGATTCTTGAAGAGCTTCATACACAACTTGATTCAAAAACAGGTGGGAACTTGAAAGATTTTCAAGCAATAAACTTGCACAAGCTAGTGTATCTTCATGGTGCTTTATGTGAATCCTTAAGGCTGTTCCCACCGGTTCCATTTCAAGTTAAAAGCCCATTAGAACCAGATATCCTTCCTAGCGGTCATCATGTTGATCAAGACACCAACATTATTCTCTCATTTTATTCTATGGGAAGGATGAAATCGATATGGGGGGATGATTGCTTGGAATTTAAGCCCGAAAGATGGATTTCAGCGGCCGGAGGGATGAACCATCATCCCTCATACAAGTTCCCTGCGTTTAATGCGGGTCCGAGAGCTTGTTTAGGTAAGAACATGAGTTTCACTCAGATGAAGATAGTGGCAGCTACAATCATATACCATTACAACGTAGATGTTGTAGAAGGGCAGATTGTGGTTCCAAGTAACTCCATTATACTCAAAATGAAGAATGGTTTGAAAGTGAGGTTAACTAAAAGGAGCAACACTAAAAAAAACTGAGGTTTGGCGGCAACAAAAATCGCCACTAATGTGACATATATCTAAGTTTGTCGCAATCGGTCAATGCATGTTCAGTTGTTACATTTAAACACATTTTTCCAGATAAACCTTTGTGAAATGCATTGTATGCATGAATAGAGAGCTGAGCTGAGGGAACTCAATGGAAATGCATACATAAATTAAGATGTAATATTATCAAATAATGCACTAATTAATGAACGGAATTGGGAATATTATCGGATATATTAATATACCTCTTGTTAATTTATATATAATTTTTAATTTTCTAAGTGACTTGAAATCATGACTGCTAAGATGAGATTTCAATTGTATCATCGAATTTGACTCTAGGGTGTACATCCGTGCCCAACTCAAGAAAAACCTCATAACTGGATAAATTTTCTGACCTTGTCTCAGAAAATAAGCTTCAACCCAGATTCAAACCTAAGACCTCTCATATGAAAGTCAAGAAGTTAATCATTAAACGACAAGCACTTGGTTTATATAATTGATAAGTTTTTAGTAGAAAATCTTTAATGTGTTTTCCACGGATATGATAATCATATAGGGATGATCAGATAAAAATAAGATTTTGTCTAAAAACAATAACAAAACCACATTTTATAATTTTACCGAATTCCAATTGAACTAATTGTACCTCATCTAGAATTGGGTCTAATCTAATTGTAGATTTAATAAAAACAATAATAAAAACCAAAATTAGCTGTTCAAGAAAAATTAAAATCCGTTCAATCAACTTTTTCTTCCAGAATTGGACCTCATCTAATTGTAGATTTAATGACGTTAAGTTCTTTTTAAACTTTTTATATTAAATATCTTTTTTGCAATCACTAATTCTAAGTTTATATAAAGAGACGTACAAGTATATTTAAGTTTATATAACAACAAACATGATGATGTAGGGTATGGCTTGCCTCAACAATCTTAGCAAGATATGCCTTGCCTTGCCAATCGCTATCGGATCTGCCGTGTCACTGTATACGTTAACAATTCATTTACATCCTTGCCAACTTTGGCAAGGTTCATAAAACTTAGCCCAAGAAGCTTGGTCGAGCCCAGGTGGAGTAAAGCCCGTTTTTCCCCTTTAAATAAGAGGTTCAACTTCACAAGCTAGATACACCATTTGCCAGCAACTAAACCCCTACTAAACATCTCATCTCATTATCCCTTCACGCAGAGAACTTGCTTCTCTCAATTCTCCTCATCCTTGGCCGGTCTTAGCAGGGCATCAAATTTCTTGCCTACATTAGCCAGGATCCTGGTTCTCTTGCCCTTCTGGAACAACATCCATGCATCTTCTGTCGTGATACGACATGAACTACACATCCATGATTTCATCCTTGCCAAAATTATCAAGGTCTTGACAAGGTCTTGGTCCCTGGAATGATCAGAACATTACTACCACAAACACTTCCTTGCCAGTCTTGGCAACCACAACTTTATCATCTTTCATCTTCTCTAATTACTTAGTTATGCATTCTTTACTCTATTATCTTATATAGATTACTAACTTGAGCGTCAGAGTGTCCTCGGGGATAATCCCCTTGGGCCCTCTAACGTAGATATTCTATGTTGCTGCAGCTAGGATCTAGCTCGGGATAACAAGGCACGACCTAGCCCGACTCAAGCCCGACCCATATTTGGTTGTAGTAACAAAACATATACATACTAAGGACTAACTGCTTGATGATCCATAGCATAATTAATTCAACATTATTCTGCAACAATTTAATTAACAGAATCATTTGTGTCCAAAATGAAAATGACATGCTTTAAATTAAAAATGGTTATGCAATAAACCTTGACTTTAATAATAAGTGACTAGAATCAGCTTAATAAACCTATTTCTTTCATATTTTCAACAGAGTCAACCAAAGTCTTCTCCAACGACCTGTGGCTCCATCCAAGATTATATAGCTTTTCACATGTGTAGTTCAGTTTATAATTCAAACCGCTCGGACTGTCATGAAAAACATGAATTTAGTTATAATTAGTTATGTTTCAAAGGCTTAAAATCAATTTTAGATAAAAAAAATAAATAGAAGGAAATACATCATGTAATGATAATTAAGTTTTTGACTTTTTGTAGTGTTCTACTAAAGTCACTTAATTTTTTTTTTATTTTAAAGCCACTCAACTTTCTGTAAGTATTTCAATCACGTGTAATACATTTAAAATTATTTAATTTTTCTAAGGTAATAAAGGAAAATGAAACATATATGAATATTTATTAATAATAAGTGTTTTTTTGTCTAATTAACTTAAAATAAGATGTGGTCGTGAAGAAAACAAATTTACGACAAAGTTTTAAAATTGTTAAATTTAAGTCAAATTGAGAGAAAATAATAATTAAATACTTATACATATTCATATATGTTTCACTAGATTAGATCCCGTGTGTTACACGGGCTTAATAAATAAAATGTTATATAATTTACAATAAAAAATTATGTCTTTAAAAAACATATGCATCACAATAGTTAAATAACATGTGTATTGCATAAGTTGAATAAAAATACAATTTAAATTGTTAATACTTAGAGTCACTAAAATAAATCATTAAATAAATAAACTTTTAAGTGATGATAATAAATTTTGTTAAGTTAACTCATAAATATATTGTATTTAACTATGTATTAACGTTTTTATATAATTGATAAATATTAACTTTGTTAAAATATAAATTATCATATAAATTATTTTGTTATCGTAGCTAAATGAACTTGAATTACAATTAAAGTTAACACATATAAAAAACTAAGAATATAATTATAACTATTAATAAAGGAATGTTAACAAATGATTAATGCTCTAAATTTAAGCGGGAAAATGAGTCATAACATGCCTCATTGAATGACATGTGGCAAAAAAACATCCATTTATTATATAAGATAGATTTGCCTAGATTAATTTAAAAAATATATATATAGGGAAGGGATCATATAATAACCCACCTTAATTGAGGTAACCCATTAACCCTGACAAAAAACGCTCAAATCGTTAAAAAAAAAAATTTCATGGTCTTTTTTATACAAAAATACGGGGGCTCCTTTTTTTACTTTTTGGTAATTCACAAGCGTTTAGAAGTTAAACGACGTGTAAGTTTGCGTTACACTGCGACACTTAAATATATCTTCGCAGTGTAACGCAAACTTACACTTCGTTTAACTTCTAAACGCTTGTGAATTACTAAAAACTTATAAAAGGATCTCCCCCTATTTTTGTATAAAAAAGACCATGAAAAAAAAATTTTACGATTTGAGCGTTTTTGCCAGAGTTAATAGGTTACCTCAATTAAGGTAGGTTAACAACGGATCCTTACCATATATATATATATATATATATATATATATTACATATGATTGAAACACTTTGTGAAAGTCGAGTGACTTTATAGAGACAAATAAACTTTTGATAACTTAATTGAAACACTTGAGATACTTGGTTACTATTCTACAAAGTTACCCCAACAAAAAAAAGGTACAAGAACATACACAGTGGGATAGTTATAGTGAGGAAACAAGCTCTTCAACAGTTTTATCAGATCATTTGTCTTCAACACATGTGATGAACACACATACCTCCCCTCGGCTTCAGGTTTCTCGAACGCGAGGAGCAATGCTTTAACACAATCGCGAACATCCACAATAGGAAGATCTACATCTACATCAGCATTGTCAAGCTCAAGGAGATTGAAAGAGTTCTTACCTTTGAAGAGGTTCAATAGGATGATGTTAGTGGTGCATAATATTGATTGGAGCATTGGCCCGAATACTATCGATGGACAAATGGACACAACATTAAGGTTGTTCTTCTTTCCGAATTCTAGGGCTTCATGCTCTGATATAACCTTGCCAACTGCATACCACAACTCAGTTTTCATGCAAAATTCAGCATCAGTCCAACAGTTTTCATCCATTGTTGTATCTTTGGGCCAACTAGGGTTTACTATAACAGCAGCTATGGATGAAACAACCACAACCTTCTTCACTTTACTCTTCAAACATGCATTCATTACGTTTCGAGTTCCTGTTATGGCTGGTTCAAGCATCTCTGCCTGTTTTGACATGAGTCATAAATGCAAAATTAGTGTCATTTTTAATTTGGAAAATTTTCCAAAATAGTCATTTGATCATGTTTTTTCCTAAAAGGTCCATTTGACTTTCAAATATGCATCCCATTACGGGCACTGGCGCATGTGAGTGTGTAGACGTCCGCCTATAAAGCCAACCAAACAAAGCTTGCCACGTGTCCTATATGGAAGCCGTCGCCCGTATACTCTGACACGAGCGTCTGTAGTCTACGAGTGGGCGCTTTTAGTTCATGGGTGGGTGCCTGTAAAATTTCTTATGGGTAGACGCCTGTATACTTACGGGCGCCGGCGCCTATAAAGGGTATGGACATTCTGATTCATGAAAAAGTTAAATGGACATTTTGAGAGAAAAACTTGATCAAATGGACATATCATTTTGGTAATTTTCACTTTTAATTTTCATACTTTACGTGGTTGTTTGGTAATTTCAGTTGTTTAACAATACCACTTGTCCATAGGTGGAATTACTAGAAATATAGACTAAGATGAGGCCAAATTATTGGGATAATTTAAATATGGCTAATTCCTATTAAAATGAATGTATCAATCACAAATTGGTTCATTAGTTTTTTCCTTTTTTGATTTTATTGTATTGATTTAAGTCTTCTAACACCTCCTCTCAAGTTGGTAGTAGGATCCCACATACCTAACATGCTAATAAAATTGTGAATTATCTTTCCACATACCGCCTTATTAGCTAATACATGCCAGCCAACTGGTCTTCAACACTTGATAGTGTCACAACCATGTGTTTTTTGCTTCTCTACATTACTTGGTTCCCTCCTACAAATGTGAAGTAACCAGATGTGGATTTTCAACTAGTTTTTATTCGAGTCGAGTTGGCCGGCATCTACATACCCTTACATTATCAAGATCTTCGATCACTTTGGCTAAATACAATACCTTTTCTCGGGTAACTCGGGCTTGAGTACAAGTATCTTACATTAGGTAGTGATATATGCATCCATGTTACCCTTTGTTAGGGTTGTACTTATATTGGCTTACGATTCCCCTCAGTGGTACCCCGGGATTCTTCCAAATGGGAGGTCTCGGGTTCGAAACCCTCTCGCAGCGAAAAAATGGTCTGACAAAGGTCAGGGGGTTTTTCTAGCGGGGTTTCCTTCTGGGGTGGTTGTGAGGGCTCATGGGAGGTCCAGGTAACCAGACCTTGGTGACATGGCCTGGAAATAGTGGGCTCACACGATTGAGACAAGATTAAACTATATATGTCTATGTATTTCAACTTCCCTACTTGCCTTTGATATCGGTCTTTGTCAGGTGAATTTGACTTGGTGTTTTTGTGAAGATCATGTATTGTAATCATCGGTGTTTATTTCAGTTCCCAATCCATAAGCCATGTTTCATCTAAAAGATCCAAGATGCATTTCCCTTTTGAGATTAAGATTCCTTTTTTGGAGTGAATGAAAGTTGTTTTCAACATTTCCACACACTCTAATTTATCTAACATCAAACCGGGCTCAATTTTTCCGAGCCGGTCTTATGTACAACATAAAAACAAAACCTCTAGCTATTTTAGGCCCATATATTTCTTGGCTTCCGTTTACGAAAAATATATGTATTAGATACCGGTATATAAGGTAGTGTTCAAACGAAAACATGTAAATAAAGATATAACCTGATTGTTAACTATCATTTAATGGTTAATTTAAAACTTAAGTTTATAAGATTGTAACACCCGTCTATATTCATTTTTTTAACATGGAAGACCATTTATGACATTTTGTACTATTTCAAAAAGCTAGATTTATTATAAAGATGACATGCGTCAGCACTCAATATATTTTAATGAAGCTAATTTTATATTCAAAGTATACCCCCTCTTTTTTATATATTCATAACTTTTTTATATTATATATTTTTTATAAATATTACATCTTTAAATTCGTCTTATTTTTTCTTTAATTCTATTATAATCTTGACTATGTTTTTTACTTTTTTAATCTTTTTCCATATGCTCGTATTTATTTCAATGTAACAAACAATTTAATTAAATAAATGAAATAATGTAAGCCTAACACGTATGTTAGATCACTATAATTAAATAAATGATATAACGTAAACTATATTTTAATTTTACATCAGTGTAAGCCAAAATTTGTTAAAACTTGTTACAAATTTAAGAAAACGTAATTTTTAGTTGATTTTGACTCAAAATTTAGGGTTTTACATCAATTAACAAATTCAGAATTCAGTTGGGTTTTTTTATTACATATATGATTCGATTTTCGATTTTAAACGGCTTTTTGTTTTTTGAACACCCTTACATTGATGTAAATACTAATATCTGGAAAAAAAATAAAAAACATCGTCAAGACTATTACGAAATTAAAGAGAAAAATAAGACGAGTATACCGGTGTAATTTTTATAAAAAAATAATATAAAAAAGTTATGAATGTATAAAAAATAGAGGTAAAAACTTTAAATAAAAAATTAAAATGATTAAAATATATTAAATGGTATAAAATATCTTAATTGTTCTTCCATATTAAAAAAATGAATAAACACACGTGACACGATTTTATAAATATGACTTTTAAATTAATCACTAGATTATAGTTAATGGGTTATAACTTTTCTAAAAGTTTTTATATGATCACAATCCATAATATATATAATTGGATAACTAAACATCTTAAGTTGACTTAGTCTAGTGGTTTGTATAATGTATTACACTTCTTATAAGAAATCTTCATTTCTTTGCAATTGTTTTGGTTTTTTTGTATGCCAAAAAATAACTAATGACTTCAATTTTTCGCATTTTTTGTTCTTTCCCGCATGTCCAAAGAAATTCATATATGTAAATTTCTTTTGTGATCCCAAAACACCAAAATTTCTTTTGTGATCCCAAAAGTAGAAAACTCTAAGATTCATTCCAGGTATTAGTGTTTATCATTTTTGGTCTCAAGTCAGGATAAAAGAGTTATTATATACATGTTCATATATCGATCAACAAGTAATTAAAACAAAGTCTTAATTATTTATTAAATTTAACATACAACAAATTATGAAAATAAAAATACTTGTTTGTTAGAAGATTTGTACATGTTTTATATGATAATACCGTTGTACAGATTGTCTAATTTTATTTCATGTACAAGTTATGATGAAGATTGATGTATATGGTGTTCATCTTCAATTCTCTCTAACTTTGATGAGAGAAAACAACATGTATTTGTGTTGTATAATTAAACTTTAAGAAGAATTAGTAAGAGTATCTTCATATTTAAAGATTCACATCAGAATAACATTGTCAATCAAAATAACATCAAGACTATAATGCAATTATCAATAAGTTGATAACTATATCAAGTTATACTCGAAATATTGATTAATTATCAAACCTTAATAATTAACTTACCGTGTTATTGTTAATTAATAGTCACAAGTAGGTATGATCATTTGGTACCAAGTACTTAAACCAAACCGGTACCAAATTCGGTACCTACTATTTCATTATTTTGTAACAAATACTGGTACCGAACCGATACCACACCGATCAATTTGGTGCGGTATTCGGTACCCACTTTTTAAAAAATTTGGTACCAGTACTTTTGTTGTTGATACTGGTAAGGTGCCATAGAGTACCGATCACATTCGTAGTCACAAGTACATATTATGAAATAAACTCAAAAGTTAATTAATTACCTTAGGATCGGTAACTTTTCCTGCAGGAACCGGCATAGCAACATGTATAACGCCCGTGCATCCATTGATGGCAGTGCAAAGACCTGCATAGTCTATCATGTCTGCCTTGAACAAATGCAATCTGTCATTAGCGTAATCTAGTTTCTTCAGGTGTCCATTCTTCTTCTCATCATCTGAAACCGAATATATTTATATATAATTTCTTAATGACGACATTCATATATATGTATACATCTCTTTGAAGAGTTAGTTTTTTTTTAACGGTAGAGGGTCTCGTTTATGCTACTTTCAGTTATCCCGGTGGTTGGTAACTAAGATCGACTCCTCGATTGCCAACCGTGAGACCGTACCTTCTGATGCGCGGAATCCCGTGGAATGAGGAAACCCTCGCCCTCATTAATTCAGACCCGAGATTAAACTCAAGATTCCTCCTCTCATCCGGTATCTATTAAAGTGTCACCAGTAAGGATTGAACCCTGGTATCTAAGAAGAAAGGGTCAAGCTTTAACCACTATGCTAACTTTGCTGGATTCTTTGAAGAGTTAGTTAGACCAACATATATTATTCTGTTATAGCTTAATTATGATAACTAATTCCTACAAATTAAAACTGTGTATTATTATAAATAAATATTGGTCCTAAAAGTGATGATATCGAGCCATTTTTGGTACTAATTATATTTTATCTCTTTTCAAAAAATTTCCAACAAAAATCTAATTTACCAATTTTATATAATGCTTTAGGCGTTACATGCATTTAGATTTAGTTGTATAAATCTTTAAAATTTGCAAATCTATAGTTTCAATTTTTTTTCATTATTATGAAATACTCCATTTAATTCAATAATTCAAGCTAATGATTGTCTTGAAAACCCAACCCAATGGTAGGACTCTCACCTTTCATTGTGAAGGTCAGAGGTTCGAATATATCTAGGTACAAGTTTTAATGACCTCAGTTGATAGGTCAACTTAGGTTTATCTCAGGTTCGTTTCCGATGTGGTACGAAGGTTTACCCATTTCATGGGGTTCCTTCACATCAAGGGCATAAATTCTCACGACGGTTGAAGAGTCCGATCTTGGATGATGAACGCGTGAGAATACCGTAGTTCAAAAGTAATTCAAGCTAGTGATCCAACCGATATTTGTTCAATATTGGTCTGATTCAAAATAAAGTGATGTTAAAAACCTAGTAATTAATTAATTAATTAAGGGATGAATTAATTATAAAGAATTGAACATACCAGGGTCTCTTACAGTTCCATGAACAATATAACCTTTGGCCAACAATTCCTTGACTACCCATGAAGCAACAAAGCCTCCTGCACCTGTTACACACACTCTTTCCATCTTCTACGTATCTTCAATTTCAAATCACCGTACATATAAAAAATTGCGATCGATTAAGTCAACTTATTGATGGATGAAAAATATATGTTTAAGATCGAATAGTGGCCGTGCATTATTTAATCTATTGACTATGAAGCACATGCATGTGCCGCCCAAGTCACCAATTATATAAGAGGTAACTTTGTAAAATAATAATCAAGTTTCTCAAGTGTTATAATTAAGTTATTAAAAGTTTTTTTGTTTCTTTAAAGTCACTCAACTTTCATTATGTGTCCCAATCATGCGTAATTTTTTTATAAATATTTAAATCTTTTAAAATTAATCGAGGCAAATGAAGCATATATTAATATTTATAAGTATTTAAATCTTATTTTATCTCAATTTGACATAAATTTAACAATTTTGAAACTTTATTATTAATTCGTAAATTTGTTTACTTCATGATTACATCTTATTTTAAGTTAATTAGAAAAAATTCACTTGTTATTAATAAATATTCATGTATGATTCATTTGTATCTATTAATTTTAAAAAATTTAAATATTTATAAAAAAATTACATATGATTGAAACACTAAGTGAAAGTTGAGTGATTTTAAATAGATAAAAAAACTTTTGATGACTTAGTTGGAACACTTAAGAAACTTGATTAATATTAGGTGATATATTCCGATTATAAAATAGCATAAAGTTATCCTCCTTGTTCGTGCTATTGCTATATGTTATATGTATGTTCCAATAACTTTATATATATATATATATATATATATATATAGGGAGAGGTTCAAATGTTAACCCTCCCTTATAGCGTTAACCGCTTAACCCTAGCGTTTTTTGCCCGAATCTTAAATTTTTTTTTTCATGGTTTTTATTATGTAAAAATAGGGGGGTTTCTTTTTTGTGTTTTTGCTAATTCATCACCGTTTAGAAGTTATTGTAAGTGTAAGTTACTTACACTTACTTACATTTACTGCATCAGATACGGTTTTGCAAAATAAAAACCATGAAAAAAAATTTTTTAAGATTCGGGCAAAAAACGCTAGGGTTAAACGGTTAACGCTATAAGGGAGGGTTAACAATGGAAACTTCCCCTATATATATATATATATATCTATTATACTTAATAAATAAAAATAATTGAGGGACACTTGGCATGATTCTAGACTATCTCCCATTCTATTTTCCCCCCAAAACATAACCCGAAATATTTACACGCGGATCCTGTCCGATCCAACTCTATTTGAAACACTATCTTCGTTCCCTTTCAATTTTCTATCCATCGCTAGCATACGCAAACCCTAAAAATTTCACGATTCAAAGGAGCTGGTAGCTATTATGCGCAAGCCTCTTTCTGGTATGTTTGTTTTCCAGATCCATGTATTTCCATTTACATTTTCGTTTGATCCTTATATTTTCAAGGTGTGTATCTATGCAAACCCTAAAAACGATTCACGGCTCACGCTCAATATGAAGATTTTGTGCGCAGACCTCCTACAGGTATGTATGCTTTTCTATATCCATGTCTTTCCCCTTACGTTTGAGTTTCTTTTTAATTGTTTTCCACTAGCCCTAACAGATAGTTTAGATTCAAGCAATCTAAAAATCATCGTTTATGATTCTTTTGGCTAACATAATCCGTAACCATTCACTAATGCTACAACTCAACGAGGATTCTGCCCAAACCACAAACTCTCTTAAGCTTATATGGCTTTTGTTTTGTCCATGATTTATGTTGTAGAGCTCTTCCTATTCCTTTGATTGATTTTAGCATTAACCACACTGTTTACAATAGCTGTTTTGATTTTATTTAATTAAGGAATTTTTAACAAAGATGGTCATCATCTTAAATAAGTATTTTTAGCTATTAGGGTTTTGTTCAGAACTGTATTTTGATCAAAATTTCGCTGATCAAGGTTAGATTTTATCTGTTTATTCCTTTTGTATTTTCTGATTTCTCTATGTATATCTTTAATGGTTCTGTGTACATTTTGATTTTCAGGGGGTGTTTTTTGTTTTATTAAGTATGATCTTAACAACTTAGTTGCCATGATTCTCCCCATCTTACTGTTACAAAACAATTGATTTGCTCCTTGATTTCATGGTGATTTAGTATTGTTCTTAAAAATTGACTGTTTGTTAGACCCAAGATTTTAGGAACAAAATCATAGGGATTTCGAATCAAAGTGGGCTATTTATTCGACTAATAGTAACTTCCAGTTTTATTAAACATAACCCCTCTTGATCGATCAGAATACCCATCTTTAAGCGTCAATCGGTTGTGGTCAGTTTCTAACTTTATGAAAATTGTTTGACTTTTCTTGTACTTGAATAATTCAAACATCAATGTTTGATTGAATTTTAGTTTTGTATTTTTATCATATGTTTTGTTATCACTCTGTTCAAGAATCCATTTGTGTATCATACTCCTCAAAAGCACATAAGTTGTTTGACAATACGTAAAACACTATGGTCTCTTACAATACCTTCAAAGGTGTTTAGATATATTTGATTAGCTTAACCTCTCCAACTTCAAAGTTATAAAAAGAGTTGGTCATTTTAATCTGTTGTCATACTCTTGTGATGTCAGACTAGGAGCTAAAGCAGTTAAATTTTCTCGTATGTGGCTTAAAGATGCGTCACTTTAACGTTCCTACTTCAAAGTTATTAAGGATGTATATTTGATTAGATTTTGCATTCTATTGTTTTTATATGGTATTTTATTTGCAGTTTTGTTTTTATATCAAAAATAATCAGTTGTCACATGTTATTTTTGTGATATGTAGTTTTATTCTTATATGTAATGTAACTCATTATGAGTTTATCTTCATTTATATTTTATTTGTATATCAAAATATGGAACAACTGTGCAAAAAATAGAAACTCAATGGATTACCTTCGTATGCAAGTCTAAGATTAGTTTGTTAAAAGAGTTTAAAATATGCTCAAAAAGTTCATAATGCTTTAATAATGATTTTAACTTTTTAAATGAAATTATTTACAGGATTTATAAATTAACAATGTTTTCTACCCATATAACACTTTGATCCTATTAATGCTACTTTTAGTTTTCAGATTACCCTCGACATAATTCTTTTTTTTTTTGTTTTACCTCAAGTTAATTATTGATTTCTTTACGTTTGGCCTTTGATGTAGGCATAGAGAGCTGAATCATCGGATGTGATATCTCCTAGAAATGATGTATACTCAGCAGCAAACTCAAAATGATCTGGAGACTATATATGAACCTCTTGAAGATTCTAATGTTGAAATTAATGAGCAACAAATGATTTACTTATAACTGATACATTTTATGTTTGGTTTCATTTTCTTAATTTGTAGTCGTATGGTTTTTTTTTCTAATTTCCTATTTCATATATTTATGGATTGTACCAATGATTCTTAATCAACCCGTGTAACACACGGGTATTGACCTAGTATATATATATATATATATATATATTATAATTAATCAAACAATTAGTTAGGAACAAAATATAAAATTAATTAGCATACTCGACGGCAACGCCTATTATCACGGGGACACCTTCAACGTGAAAGCCTGCAATGTTAATGGGTAATTACGTCGGCTTGGTTGCGACTGGTTCCAACCTTCGGGTCAACACTAAAACCAGAGTCTGAATAGTTTTAGAAGAGATGCAAAACTTTAAAGCAAGATCATAATCAATAACCGTAAAAAATTTAACTTATCGACCAAAAAATAAACAGTACTGACGAAAATAATAGGAGATGTTAGAATAAATTATATTTAATATATGGCCCTCATGATTATTTATCTAATTGATCAATTAATTAAATGCCCATTTAGATAGGTAATTATATGATGGACGTAATTACCCTTGCTATCCTAATTAGGGTTTCCCCTTGGGTGTATATAATGGAGACTTATGGCTCATAATCAAGGTTACTCACATTATTAACATCATAATCGTTTTCTCCTCACCCTTAGAGAAAACGTGAACCTCCATAACCGAGCTCTCTCCCTCATCTCATTCCATCCTCACCATACACCCTAAACGGGAACCCGGTCAAGATCATCATCTCAGGAATCATGTCTGAAATCAACAACGCATTCACTGGATTCACAGGTTTCATCTAATCTCTATTTCATTGTTATTTTCGTATACATGTTTACATCTAAACCAAAGGAATCGATCCAACATGTGGCATCAAAGAAATATGTTGTTTAATCGATTCCTAATCGCGAAATTGATACAAAATATAAAAACGTTTTACAAAAAGGAGTATGAACAGTGGGTCGTTTTTTCGAAAAACCTTAAAATTGGTTCGTTTTTCGTCAAAACGTGAATTTGATGCGTTTTTCGTAAACCTAAAAATTTTCGGACTTAAACGTATTCGAAATTAACGTACACGTTTTTAAGAGTACTCGAATTTGGTGTACTCGAAATTCTATGTACTCGAAATTTTGAGTATTCGAATTTTAAATGCTCGAAATTTAAAGTACTCGAAATGTATTTTAATCTTATTGTACTCGAAATTTAGAGTTCACGAAATTTAGTGTACTCGAAATTTAGAGTTCACGAAATTTAATACTCGAAATTACATTTAATTTAATGTACTCGAAATCTTAAAAGTTCCCGAAATAAGGTACTAGAACAACTGTACTCGAAAATCTAAGAGTACTCGAAATCTAAGTGTACTCGAAAAAACTGAAAGTACTCGAAATTTTCGAGTACATAACCATTTTCGAGTACATAACCATTTTCGAGTACATAACTATTTTCGAATACATAACTATTTTCAAAAACATTACTAACTTCGTAAACAGTAAATTTCGTGTACGAACACTTAACCAAAAGAGATAAATTTCGTAAACAGTAAATTTCGTGTAAACAGTAAGTTCGATCCGCGAATTAGGGGGCTAAGAGATAAATTAACTTGTTTTGTTAAAACTTAAACTATTATGTTTTACAAAACCTTGATATACAAAATCAGCTTAAACTCAGTAACAAGTGTTTCACTTCTGCCCAAAGGTGATGTGTTACATCTTATTATTTGAGTCTTATTAAGCATCGTCACTTACTTGTGTATATCCTTAAACATTAGATATTCACATGACATCATTTTGCCTAAAAGCATGTATGTTTCACTTCTGCCCAAAGGTGATGTGTTACATATATGTTTGCAAACTTAACATGTGCATAATGCTTATAAATGTCTCACTTCTGCCCAAAGGTGATGTGTTACATTCCTAATGCACATTTTACTTTCGAACTAAATTGTTCCTAATGCTTAAATGAATGGTTATTAACCAAAGTGAAACCCATTTGTTTAAGTAGAACCTAATCTAGTCTATTACTTTGATGTTATAGTAGACTCTTTATCACAGCTTCATTACTATAATGGTCCTTATACATGCCTGCCTTAGATCTAAGTTACCCCATAGATCACTCTAAGTTCTTATATAGCCTAAGCATATTACTCATTCTCATCTAATAAAATCCACAGCTCCCAATATGGGAATTGAGTTCGACTACGCCCTGAGAGAACCTGCACCTCCTGCCCTCACTGACAAGAGCACTGCTGAAGCTGAGCTTCTTTATGAGAAATGGGAGAAGGCTAATAGGATGGCGCTCATGTTTATCAAGAACTCTATTAGCCCAATCATCAGAGGAGCAATTCCTGATTTGGCTAATGCTAAAGCTTACCTTACTGCTGTGGAGGAGCAATTCAAAGGAACCTTAAAGGCACATGCTAGCACCCTTATCATGAAACTGGTGTCTACTAAGTATGATGGAGTCGGTGGCATTCGTGAGCACATCATGATGATGAACGACATGGCCCGTAAACTTAAGGGATTAGACATGGAGATCAGTGATGGTTTCTTAGTCCACTTCATCATGACTTCTCTTCCTGCATCTTATGAGGCTTTCAAGATCAACTACAACACTCAGAAAGAGAAGTGGTTGATGAATGAGTTGATTGCCATGTGCGTACAAGAGGAAGAGCGTCAGAAGCTGGAAAAACCCGATGTTGCTTACCTAATGGCCACTGGTTCGAAGAAAAGGAAGAACAATACTCATAGGAAAGCTTCTAAAGTCCCTAAGTCCAATGCAGGTGCTTCCTCCAGCTCTAACAATTCCAATGGCAATCCCTACTGCAGGTTCTGCCGAAAGGCAGGACATAAGTAGAAAAATTGCCCTAACTTCAATGAATGGCTGGTTAAGAGAGGTAATCATCTTAATATGATAATTGAGTCCTTTAATTTAAATGTTCCAACTAATACTTGGTGGTTTGACTCTGGTTCTATGGTTCATGAGACCAATTCTACTCAGGGATTCCTTACAATCCGGAGTCTGGAAAGAAACCAAAGAACCCAAAAAACCCTTAAGCTTGGGGATGGAAAAGAACTATCTATTGCTGCCGTGGGAACCTTAGAATTAATAATGAAAACCGGTATATGTATTAAACTTTATGATACCTTATATATTCCTGAAATTTCTGGGAATCTTGTATCAGGACCAAAGTTAGACATGGATGGTTTTTATGTTTCTCATGGTAATGGCAGACTATTAGTTCTAATTCTCAAGTATTTGATACTGGTCTTTTGGATGGTGGTCTCTATAAGTTAGAACTAGATGATGATTTCTCTAAGTCTTTGTTGTCATATAACATTAGTGAGAACTCAACAAAGACTAAAAGAAAAAGAGACTTAGAAACTTCATCCATGTTGTGGCATCAACGTTTAGGCCACATCTCATGGGATCGCTTATCTCGACTCGTGAAGGATGAAGTTTTACCTTCTCTTGATTTCACTGACTTTGGAACATGTGTCAAATGCCTTAAAGGCAAAATGACAACAGCAACTAAGAAAGGTGCCACTCAGAGTTCTAATTTATTAGAAATTATTCACACCGACATTAGTGGCCCTTACACTATTGCTGGAATAACTGGACATACTTCATTTATCACTTTCATTGATGATTATTCTCGTTACATGTACTTGTATCTAATCAAGGACAAATCTGAATCACTTACAACTTTTAAAAATTATAAAACTGAAGTTGAAAATCAACTAGATCTTAAAATAAAAGTTGTGAGATCAGATAGAGGAGGTGAATATTATGGTAGACATACTGATGTAGGTCAGGCTCCTGGTCCATTTTATGAGTTTTGTAAAGGCCAGGGGATCGTGAACCAATACACCATGCCCGATACTCCTCAACAAAATGGTGTTGTTGAAAGGAGAAATAGAACCCTAATGAACATGGTGCACAGTATGTTAGCCAACTCAGATTTACCCTCATTCCTCTAGACCGAGGCCTTAAATACAACAGTTCATATACTCAATAGAGTTCCTTCGAAATCTGTCCCTAAAACTCCTTATGAACTTTGGACAGGAAGGAAACCGAGTCTTACATATATGAAAGTATGGGGTTGTCTTACCGAAACTAAACTCTATAATCCCTTCTTAAAGAAGCTTGACATGAAAACTGTTACATGTTACTTCATCGGGTATCACGATCACTCAAAGGGTTATAGATTTTATTTTCCTACCCATGTCACTCGAATTGTAGAAACAAAGCATGCTCATTTCCTTGAGGATTCAAAGGTCAGTGGGAGCAGCGAAAATCCTGACTCTGATTTGCAAGAAGTACAAGACGCGGGGGGGGGGGGGGGGGACACTCGTCGACTAACTTACGTCCGATTACTCCTCTTGTACACCATGCTACTCCGAACTTCACTGCACCTACTCTGACACAATCAGGACTCACTACTGCTCCAAACGTTACCGAGAATGATGGCACCTCATCTGATCAACATCAACACAATACCAGCCATGCTAAACCCGCTAATCAGCTCAGGAAGTCATCTAGGCCTAAAGTGCCTACTAGCTTTGATGATTATGTAACCTACCTGACTGAAGCTGAAATGGATGCCGGAAAGTTTACTGATCCTACCTCTTATCATGAAGCCATTACTAGTTATCAGTCTTCTGAATGGAAAATGGCTATGACTGATGAGCTTGATTCAATGAAGAAAAACGATGTTTGGGATTTGGTAGAACTACCCGACGGAGTAAAACCCGTAGGATGTAAATGGGTGTTCAAAACAAAATTGGATCTAAATGGGAACATTGAACGCTTCAAAGCAATATTGGTTGCAAAAGGTTTCACTCAGAAAGAGGGAATTGACTATCAAGAGACATTCTCTCCTGTCTCTCGTAAAGATTCCTTAAGGATCGTGATGGCCCTCGTAGCTCATTTTGATTTAGAGCTACATCAGATGGACGTCAAAACTGCTTTCCTAAACAGCGACTTGTATGAAGACGTGTTCATGAAACAGCCTGAGTGTTTCATGCCTGAAGGTCAAGAGCATTTAGTCTGCAAGCTAAAGAAATCTATTTACGGGTTGAAGCAAGCCTCATGTCAATGGTACCTCAAGTTTGATGAAGTGATGAAGAAGCACGGTTTCCTGAAGAATCAAGTGGATCAATGCACCTACCTCAAGATGAGTGGGAGCAACTTTACTATACTTGTCTTATATTTCGATGACATTCTTTTGGCAAGTAATAGCTTAGATATGTTGCATGAGTCGAAGCGCTTACTTTCACATAATTTCGACATGAAGGATCTCGGAGAGGCCTCTTACGTTATTGGCATCGAAATACACCGAGATAGAGTCAATGGACTTTTGGGTTTATCTCAGAAGGCTTATATTGATCGGGTCCTCACACGCTACAACATGCAACACTGCTCTCCCTTTGTATCTCCAGTAGTTAAAGGAGATGTCTTCGGTTCCTTTCAATGTCCGAAGACTGAGGATGAAAAGGCGCAAATGAGAATGATACATTATGCATCAGTAGTCGGGAGCCTTATGTATGCTCAAGTCTGTACTCGTCCTGATATCGCTTACATTGCTGGGATGCTTGGCCGTTATCAGACTAATCCTGGCCTTGATCACTGGAAAGCAGCTAAGAAAGTGCTACGATATCTTCAAGGGACAAAAGACTTCAAACTGACTTATAGAAGAAGTGATAATTTGGAAGTGGTTGGTTACTCTGATTCTAACTTTGCTAAATGCAAAGATGACACGAAATCCACTTCGGGGTACATCTTTATGTTAGCAGGCGGACCGATCTCATTGAAGAGTCATAAGCAGCAGCTGACAACAACCTCAACTATGATGGCTGAATACGTTACAGTGTACAATGCAACCTGTCATGGAATGTTGTTGAGAAACCTTATCGCTGGACTCAAAGTCGTTAACTCTATCTCTAGACCATTGAAGCTTTACTGTGATAACTCAGCAGCCGTTAACTTCTCGAACAGTAACAGTTCGACCGGTGCTGGTTTATATCTTGATACAAAGTACTTGTTCGTTCGTGAGCGAGTTGAGGAAAATAACCTTTGTATTGAGTATATAAGTACTAAAGTTATGCTTGCGGATCCGATGACTAAAGGTCTCCCTCCTAAGATATTCGAAGAACATGTTTCGAAGATGGGCTTATGTAAAGACCTTATTGCATAATGTACTTACTTATGATTAATGAAATTTCCTCACTTATTTGATTTGTTTGTCTCTAAATATATGTTTATGCATGCCTAATAACATATAGACACTAATAACACAGATCATTCGTTAAAGGGTTTACTTGTTAATTGATCATAACTTAAGTTTTAAATTTGTATTGTAGTACGATTAATGGGGGTCTTGAATTGAATAACTGATTCAATGATTGTATTTTTCTGCTATGATTACAATTTAGAACTAAAATGAGTATTATCAATCTGCAGACTTATTTAATGCTCATAATAAATAATCAATTGGCCAAGTGGGAGAATGTTAGAATAAATTATATTTAATATATGGCCCTCATGATTATTTATCTAATTGATCAATTAATTAAATATCCATTTAGATAGGTAATTATATGATGGACGTAATTACCATTGCTATCCTAATTAGGGTTTCCCCTTGGGTGTATATAATGGAGACTTATGGCTCATAATCAAGGTTACTCACATTATTAACATCATAATCGTTTTCTCCTCACCCTTAGAGAAAACGTGAACCTCCATAACCGAGCTCTCTCCCTCATCTCATTCCATCCTCACCATACACCCTAAACGGGAACCCGGTCAAGATCATCATCTCAGGAATCATGTCTGAAATCAACAACGCATTCACTGGATTCACAGGTTTCATCTAATCTCTATTTCATTGTTATTTTCGTATACATTTTTACATCTAAACCAAAGGAATCGATCCAACAGGAGACAATTGCTTTTCACCATAATAAAGCTTTGCCAATGATCACTTTATATTTTTTTTTTGGTTTTTCACCGAATCAGTTTTTAGTTTTTTTTGGTCTTTTTTTTCCCTCACGTATCAATGACCAATGTTTTTTTGTTGATACCGATGTTTTTATATTGAGTAAAAAATTTTAAACTACTATTTTTAAATTTTAGCTTGGGCTAAAACAATACATGGTTCTGACATATGTGTGTCTTAGTACCTCTGTTTTTTATAAGTAATTTTAGCGAGTTTTTCTTATCGAATGTGAGATGAAAACATAATTTTTTTTATAAAAATGGGAACATCAAGAAAAATACGCCAATAGCTCCACGACATGAGACTTCTTCGATGATGCATAACAAACATTTCTCTCGGTTGCAACTCATATTATTCTCTCTTTTGGATATTCAAACAAATACCTGCGCTTTGATTTCATCCACTAAAATGCTAATTGTGAAATTGATCTTTTAAAATAGAGAAAATTACCAAAATACTCAAAGTTTACCAACTTTTTACCAAATTAATCACTCAAATTTAGCCCCCGGTTTCATTTTTAAACGCCGCGCTTTATACGTCATTTTTCTGTACTTTTTGTAAACATATGAGCCCACATGTTAGCGGCTCTATCGGAGTCTAAATGGATGTCTTAATACCTCTTTTCTAGCGGCGTCTTAAGACGCCTGTAGACGCCTAATTTAGACGTCTTCTTAGAGTCTTTAGACTCTAAAACGACGTCTTTAGACGCCGGTTCTGGATGGATGTTGTAACACCCCGACCGATGGCGGAAACATCAGGGTGACACGAAGTGTAGATTGTTCATAGCTTAGGGTATAAAGATGTAAATAATAATAAATAATCATTCAATGCAATTAAACCCATCATTCATAACAAAGTCAAATAAATAAATTCAACCCTAGCTATTACATCGTTTCAAATTCAAATTCAAAATTCAAAGACATAATTTAAATAAATAAAGCTAAATCCAAGCTCAATAAATGCTAGTTTCCATTTCCACCTGAAACATGTTAAAATCAAGTGTCAACTCAAAGAGTTGGTGAGTTTCATAGGTTTTGACACTCAAACCAAAAGGTTTAATAAAAATGATATAGATAATGTTATATGTGAACTCTAAGCATAATGAACATAGTCGAAATGAACTAGCAAGTAAAGCAGATCAACAAATGATAACAAATGATGATTGACCTATGATTAGCATTATCAAAATGCTCAAATAGCAAACTATCACCGCGGGCCTCCCCCGAAGGGTAAATCAAACAACGGTGGGATGGTCGGTCCAATAGATCTATCATAGTCACTAAAATGAATGTGATCAATGCCTATGCTTAGCTAAAGTTCACCAACTATAAGGCCATTAGCTAAGTTCACAAGTAAATGGAATAAATAAGTTGCATGTTTCACCCCTAAAACAAAAATAGTAAAATAGGGGCTATGAAGACTCACCTTAGTGTTCTTGATAGTCTTGATAAATGTCAAAGTATGATCCAAATAATATCCAACACAATTTCAATGTTCACCTAAATAGTTCAATAGGCATATGTTTAACAAAACTATGTCATTCTATGGATCTAACTAAGTTTTGTAATGGGTCAACGGATTCGATTTGTTTTGAATAAACACAATTAGATTTTTGTCATGATTTACATGAAAATAATAAAATATCTAAATTATAAATGTTGACTTTAAAATATTTATTTAAATATTGATTTAAAACAATTGATTTTGATAATTCTTGTATAAACATATTTAAGTATTATGTTTATAACATTTATTATAAATAAATACGAATAGATTTATGAATAGGAATAAATAAATAAATAAATGAGATAAAGAATTGTTAATAAATATATAAATAAATAATGATCTAAATATATGAGATAAAGGGTTGTAAATAAATAAATAAATAAATGAGATAAATAGTTGTAGATAAATAAATAAATAAATGAGATAAAGAGTTGCAAATAAATAAATAAATAAATAAATAAATGAGATAAAGAGTCGTAAATAAATAATTAAATAAATAAGTCTATGAAACTTATTTATTTATTTATGAAACTTTATAAAACTTTGTTAAGTTATCATTACAATTATATGTAAATGATTTAAGTAAGAACATATAAATAAATAAATAAATAAATAAATAAATAAATAATTCAATAAATAAATAAATAAATGAATAAATTAATAAATTAATAAATAAATGGTGTAAGAAGTTATAAGTTTATAAACTTATTTATTTACGTAAATAATTAAAATAAGTAAATACATATTAATTTATTTAAATAAGTAAAAATAGATAAATAAGTAAAATTGATAATAAAAATTATAATTACAATTTAAGTATATAACATTTTTTTTTACAGATTAATATTATATTTATAAAAAAAATTTCTGTGTAATTAAAATATTTAAAATAAAGTTTAATATCAAAAAAAATGGGCAAAAACCGGTTTTAACCCGGTTTGACAGGTTCGAACCCGCTACCTCACCCTTAAACCCGAGCGTGATTAACCGGCTGATCTAGACAGTAGTCTGCGTAGGAAGTTCATTTCAATTGCTTTTAATATAACCCGAATTCGAAATCCCTTTTCTGATTCAAGAACAAGGAAACAAACCGAGCCCTAGATTGTCTCTCATGCAAAATTCTTTCGAATGAGATCCCGATTGTAATTCCAATCATGGGGATTTTGTTCTAGATCGAAAAAGGATTAAAACGATGTATAGATTACTAACCTTTAAGCGGTTCTAGACTTAGTTCGAGTTGATGACAGCTTCGACAAGGGCCGAGGGTTGTATGGTCTTGAATCGCGATTGTATCAATTTGTGAGTTGGTTCTGGGTTCACAGAAAGTCTCGACAGGAGCAAAGGAAGATTCCGGTCGAGTTAATTGAGTTTTTATACACGTTTTGTTCGAATTTGAATTTCGGTCATATGTGTATGTATTTGGAAACGATTTTTGTGTTAATGACTGTTTAATCGCTCATAATGGGGATTGGAATCATTATACACGCTCGTATAACTTCCAAAATTGTTCCGATCGAGTGGGCTACAGCTGGAATCAGTTGGATTTGAAGGACGGGTCGCGAACGGGTCGCACATGGGCTTGGGTCGGCAGAATATAGAAACCGGGTGAGGGAGAGATAGAACTTTGGGTTATTGACAATCTTAGTCCCCCACTTTTTCCCTTTAATTCCTGTTTCAGCTTTTGACACTTTCTACCCCCATGTTTTATAATCCATTGTTTTACTATAATTTACATAAATTTTTTATTTAAACTTTATAATTAATGTAGATTAATCATATTTATATAAAACATCATTTTAATGTCTTAATAAAAACTAAAACATATTTATTTGTTTTATTTATTTAGAGTTTATCCATTTATGTTTAAAGTTTATAAAATTTCTAATATATATATATATACATATACATTTATAATTCCTATAGATTTTTATATTAATATTTTTTTTTCTATTTTATTTAGTTACAAATGATTTTTAAACTTATAAGATTTATTATGAATCTTAATAAATTTGTTTTTGTTTATATTGATTTAATTTACATCATTTATTTGCTCATAAATACACACATGTGTATATTTAATTAAGTGTTTATTATTTCCTAGTACATATACCTATACCTATGCAAGTATGTGTTTGTGTAAAAAGAAAAAAAAATCCCAATGACGTCATAATTCTTTTATTAAACATAAATATTTATTACAAATTCCATAAATGTTACAGTTTCCCCTACTTTTAGGAATTTCGTCCCGAAATTAAGAAGAAACTATATGTGGATACTTTGTTTTCATGCAATCTTTTCGTTAGCCCGGGACTTCTTTAGGTTGGACACGCAAAAAGGTGGACGGGCATTGATAAGTCCTAAATGGGGTTTCAAGGGTTTGAATCCAACTCATGAACAGTTAAAAATGAGCCGCGAAACGAGCATCACGATTAAACAGGATGCGAAATGGACACCAATAGAAAACTAGCAGATCCTTATACTTTTGTATGTATAAGGGTGAATAAAATAATGAGGGTTGAGTGATTTATTCATGAACGTGTGTTAACAATTATTACGATTCCCGCGGATAAAGCAAACCATCAACTTGGTTGTTATTAAGAGTCCAACGCCAGAAGACTTTTCATCATCGAAATTGACTTGGGTCAAGAAATTTGTTGAACTACGAGTACGTTGTTTTAGGTTCAATTGTTATAAGTTTAGATGCAGTTCTTACATTTGAGTGCATCCTCTACAACATTCGATTCTCGTAATCGAACTTGTTAAGCAATTTGCTTTAACATTGTTGTCTCATGTGTATTTATTATATATATATATATATTAGGATATGTTAAAGACACAATATCCTCAATGCTTTAAGATAAAGGTGACAATATCAAGTTCGTGTTTTGTGTAATATGTTTAGTTTCTTAGTATAAGTTTTATTTGTTCGTGATCAATAGAAAGTGCGACCAATAAAACGGTAACGTATTATGATGTTATTAGTTTTATCATTTGGATGTATGTAAATTCTTGTATTGTTAATCACATACGTTGATGTTCGATGTGGGACTTGAAATTCGAAAGTCTTCATTTAATTGTTTTAGGTTAACAATTGCTTAATTGGCTCGATATAAAAACTACTAAGACCTTTGATTTAGTATATGAAAATATACTCCAAGTCTTAGTATGCAAGAATCATTTATAGCTCTAACTAAGATTCGTTCTCTTGACGATGGCACTAAATCTACAATCCTATCATTGATCAAGCTTTCAGTTCTACTCCCAATGTACTGTTGGTGCTTATATATAGGGTATACCGCAGCCAACCCACCACACCACCAATACCTTGAAAGCATACCAATCGCCCATCAATACCACACAACATAAAATAATTCACTTTGTTTGATGTTTGCATGTAGTTCACCATATACCTATATAGTTCACATAGCTTTGACTAAATTTAGCTTCCTTGATGTTAACACTCAAATCCAAGAATCCTATCATTGGTCAAGCTTTCGATTCTACTCCCAATGTATTGGTGGTGCTTATATATAGGGTATACCGCAGCCAACCCACCACATCACCAATACTTTGAAAGCATTCCGATCACCTACCAATACAACACCACATAAAAATGTCTCACCTTTGATGTTTACATGTAGTTGACCATATAGTTAATAGTTTTCAACCAAAATTGGATTTTAAGTAAATCATTCATCAATTGTGTCCTTGGTAACGCATTCGTATGATCTACATGTACTGCAAATTCACGTTCCGTGTGCACCCGTAACGGAAATTTGCCTTGCATGTTTACCCTACTTGTTGGTTATGGGACACAAATAAGTGGATACAAGTTCCATTAATGAGATGTGATTCCTAAAGTTCACAATACAACCATGTACAAAATAGCTAATGTCGAACTATCAAATCTAGTTTGTGTTCAACCAAGTAAAAGCTCGAAGTTATAAAACTACAAAATTTTATTAGCACTGAAATCAAGTAACGCAATGTCATAACAATCATTGATCAAACACACATCATTCAACATCTTGATTTGGTTGAGCATCTTGGACCATTAGTTGGTAAGTTCTAGCTCGAGCAACTCTTTGGTTATTTCCCACGAGTCGAGGGCATCGGTCTCGAAGGTGATTAGGGTCGCCACATTCGTAGCATACCCTTTCATTGGCTTGTGCAGGATTTGCGGGTGCAAGTTGTTGTTGATTCATTGGTTGAACTTGTTGCCCTTGCTGGCCAAGTGGCCCATGTCGACAATAGTTTGCAAGGTGGCCATACATTCCACAGTTCGTGCAAATTCTGCAAGGTTGAGTAGTGGGGTGATGATATCTGCAAGTGTTGCAGAGCGGATTTGGCCCCACATATGGTTTGGTATTTGGCTTTGGGGCTTGTTGGTTTACTGGTGCAGCAGGGGTCACCACTGCAAAGTTATTGGCCTTTCGCTTTCGATGGTTGAACTTTGAAGAGTTTGAGGTTTCAGTTTTGACCTCCTTTGAGAGTTCATTAGTGGTTGACTTGGATTCAACCTTCTTGGCACCCTTCCTTGTCAAAGTACCATCCTTAACATGATTATCAGTTAAGGTTGCAGAAAGTCTGATTGCCTCTTCAAGAGTGGTAGGATTGCTACCATAGACAGTATCTTGAATTTGCATAGGAAGGCCACCAATGTACTTTTCAATGGCCCGAGATAAAGGAGTGACCAAGTGTGGCACTAGTAGACTAAGTTCATGATAACGGGTTGTATAAGCAAGGTTCTCCCCACTGTCTTGCTTGAGATCCCAAAACTCAGCTTCAAGCTTCCTCATTTCGTTGCGAGGACAGAATTCGTTAGTCATAAGTTGCTTGACCTCAGTCCAAGTCAAAGCAAGTGCAGCATCCGAACCCTTAGTTCGTTTCTCACCATTCCACCAAGTCAGTGCCCTTTTTTGAAAGACACTAGTGGCATATCGAACCTTAAGGTTCTCAGGACAGTCCGAATGGATAAACGTGCTCTCTATACTTTCGAACCATTGAAGGAGTCCAGTTGCTCCTTCAGTGCCAACAAACTTAGTGGGGTTACATGAATTGAAGTGCTTGAAAGTGCAAGTTGGGTTTGCACCCCCACCATTACCATTGTTTTGAACTGAGTTCACATTAGCAGCTTGATTGAGTTGGGTCACCAAAGTGGGTAACACAACAGCCACTTGTTGAGAGATGATCTGGGCCAACTCTTGGATAGTAGGGTTCGGATTGTTGGTGTTATTTGTGTTGGTGTTGGTATCATTGGTGTTGTTGGTGTTTCTACGAGTACAACGAATAGGCATGATTCTACAAGAGTTCAATTGAAGAGAGTTAGAATTTATATAACTCAAAAAGTTCAAATAAGAAATAGATAGTTCAAATGAAAGTTCAATCACAAAGCAATATTTGGATTGTATTCCTAAAGGAATACTTTTGACAGATCAAAGTGTTTAAGTTCATCTTAACTTTCAGAAAGACATACTTTAGCCTATAGGTTCATACTCACTCCAAGGGTTCCCAGGAAAGCATAACAGATCCATCGGTTGATTTGGATTTATACGAAATGCTTTCCTAGACAGAACTCCCCAAAGTACAGGTATTCCCCCTTCCAGATTGTATGTGTTTCCTAATCATTAGAATGAACCTAAAGACTATTGACGAGATTCAAGATTAGACTTAGAAGTCTAAGATCATTCCTAGTAATGATGATCCTCGTTCAAGTCGTAAGAAAGGGGTCGAGAAGTTTTGAACCTTAATGTCTAATGTGTGCATACTAAGGTTTCCTAAACTAGGTTCAATTATTTGACCTATCAAACAATTAGTCACATAAGCAAGTATGACCTATTATAGCAACTAAGAGTTCAAATAACAGTTCATGGCCTAGTATGGCAACTAGAGGGTCCAAATAACAGTTCATGACCTATGAGTTCAAACTAAGGCATCCTATTGTTATAGTCTAGGTCATCTAGTTCAAATAACCTAATTCTCTATAACCCAGGCTCTGATACCAATCTGTAACACCCCGACCGATGGCGGAAACATCAGGGTGACACGAAGTGTAGATTGTTCATAGCTTAGGGTATAAAGATGTAAATAATAATAAATAATCATTCAATGCAATTAAACCCATCATTCATTACAAAGTCAAATAAATAAATTCAACCCTAGCTATTACATCGTTTCAAATTCAAATTCAAAATTCAAAGACATAATTTAAATAAATAAAGCTAAATCCAAGCTCAATAAATGCTAGTTTCCATTTCCACCTGAAACATGTTAAAATCAAGTGTCAACTCAAAGAGTTGGTGAGTTTCATAGGTTTTGACACTCAAACCAAAAGGTTTAATAAAAATGATATAGATAATGTTATATGTGAACTCTAAGCATAATGAACATAGTCGAAATGAACTAGCAAGTAAAGCAGATCAACAAATGATAACAAATGATGATTGACCTATGATTAGCATTATCAAAATGCTCAAATAGCAAACTATCACCGCGGGCCTCCCCCGAAGGGTAAATCAAACAACGGTGGGATGGTCGGTCCAATAGATCTATCATAGTCACTAAAATGAATGTGATCAATGCCTATGCTTAGCTAAAGTTCACCAACTATAAGGCCATTAGCTAAGTTCACAAGTAAATGGAATAAATAAGTTGCATGTTTCACCCCTAAAACAAAAATAGTAAAATAGGGGCTATGAAGACTCACCTTAGTGTTCTTGATAGTCTTGATAAATGTCAAAGTATGATCCAAATAATATCCAACACAATTTCAATGTTCACCTAAATAGTTCAATAGGCATATGTTTAACAAAACTATGTCATTCTATGGATCTAACTAAGTTTTGTAATGGGTCAACGGATTCGATTTGTTTTGAATAAACACAATTAGATTTTTGTCATGATTTACATGAAAATAATAAAATATCTAAATTATAAATGTTGACTTTAAAATATTTATTTAAATATTGATTTAAAACAATTGATTTTGATAATTCTTGTATAAACATATTTAAGTATTATGTTTATAACATTTATTATAAATAAATACGAATAGATTTATGAATAGGAATAAATAAATAAATAAATGAGATAAAGAATTGTTAATAAATATATAAATAAATAATGATCTAAATATATGAGATAAAGGGTTGTAAATAAATAAATAAATAAATGAGATAAATAGTTGTAGATAAATAAATAAATAAATGAGATAAAGAGTTGCAAATAAATAAATAAATAAATAAATGAGATAAAGAGTCGTAAATAAATAATTAAATAAATAAGTCTATGAAACTTATTTATTTATTTATGAAACTTTATAAAACTTTGTTAAGTTATCATTACAATTATATGTAAATGATTTAAGTAAGAACATATAAATAAATAAATAAATAAATAAATAAATAATTCAATAAATAAATAAATAAATGAATAAATTAATAAATTAATAAATAAATGGTGTAAGAAGTTATAAGTTTATAAACTTATTTATTTACGTAAATAATTAAAATAAGTAAATACATATTAATTTATTTAAATAAGTAAAAATAGATAAATAAGTAAAATTGATAATAAAAATTATAATTACAATTTAAGTATATAACATTTTTTTTTACAGATTAATATTATATTTATAAAAAAAATTTCTGTGTAATTAAAATATTTAAAATAAAGTTTAATATCAAAAAAAATGGGCAAAAACCGGTTTTAACCCGGTTTGACAGGTTCGAACCCGCTACCTCACCCTTAAACCCGAGCGTGATTAACCGGCTGATCTAGACAGTAGTCTGCGTAGGAAGTTCATTTCAATTGCTTTTAATATAACCCGAATTCGAAATCCCTTTTCTGATTCAAGAACAAGGAAACAAACCGAGCCCTAGATTGTCTCTCATGCAAAATTCTTTCGAATGAGATCCCGATTGTAATTCCAATCATGGGGATTTTGTTCTAGATCGAAAAAGGATTAAAACGATGTATAGATTACTAACCTTTAAGCGGTTCTAGACTTAGTTCGAGTTGATGACAGCTTCGACAAGGGCCGAGGGTTGTATGGTCTTGAATCGCGATTGTATCAATTTGTGAGTTGGTTCTGGGTTCACAGAAAGTCTCGACAGGAGCAAAGGAAGATTCCGGTCGAGTTAATTGAGTTTTTATACACGTTTTGTTCGAATTTGAATTTCGGTCATATGTGTATGTATTTGGAAACGATTTTTGTGTTAATGACTGTTTAATCGCTCATAATGGGGATTGGAATCATTATACACGCTCGTATAACTTCCAAAATTGTTCCGATCGAGTGGGCTACAGCTGGAATCAGTTGGATTTGAAGGACGGGTCGCGAACGGGTCGCACATGGGCTTGGGTCGGCAGAATATAGAAACCGGGTGAGGGAGAGATAGAACTTTGGGTTATTGACAATCTTAGTCCCCCACTTTTTCCCTTTAATTCCTGTTTCAGCTTTTGACACTTTCTACCCCCATGTTTTATAATCCATTGTTTTACTATAATTTACATAAATTTTTTATTTAAACTTTATAATTAATGTAGATTAATCATATTTATATAAAACATCATTTTAATGTCTTAATAAAAACTAAAACATATTTATTTGTTTTATTTATTTAGAGTTTATCCATTTATGTTTAAAGTTTATAAAATTTCTAATATATATATATATACATATACATTTATAATTCCTATAGATTTTTATATTAATATTTTTTTTTCTATTTTATTTAGTTACAAATGATTTTTAAACTTATAAGATTTATTATGAATCTTAATAAATTTGTTTTTGTTTATATTGATTTAATTTACATCATTTATTTGCTCATAAATACACACATGTGTATATTTAATTAAGTGTTTATTATTTCCTAGTACATATACCTATACCTATGCAAGTATGTGTTTGTGTAAAAAGAAAAAAAAAATCCCAATGACGTCATAATTCTTTTATTAAACATAAATATTTATTACAAATTCCATAAATGTTACAGATGTGACCTTACCTGATTGACTGATTTGACAGCTTAAAAATGTCAGAATTGGTGTCTAAAGACACTTTAAGATGTCGGTAGAAAAAGGTTCTTAAGACACACATTTAGATCTCGACAATGCCACCAACATGTGGTCTCATATGTTTACAAAAAGTATAGAATAGGACGTCTAAAAATGAAACCGGTGGCTGAATTTGAATGATTAATTTGATAAAAAGTTGGTCAACTTTAAGTATTTTGATAATTTTCACTATAAAATATATGATCCTGCTTTATTTTTCAAATCTAAGCTAAAATACCACTAACCGGCTCAGTTTAGTTTGGTTTTGGTAAGGTTTGGTTTGGTTATATCAATCGATTTAATTAATGGGTTCGGTTTTTCTATTATGTTCGATAATAGGAAAATTAGTAACTCAAAACGAACCAAAATTGGCGGTTTTTGTTATTTCGGTTAGATTTTTTTATCTGATTTAGTTATATTTTGGTTCAGTTTTGTTAGGTAATCACTTAATCCGGTTTTAGTTCTATTAATTTGGTTTTCTTCTCACCCATGGGAAAGACCTTGAAGGCATGAAATTTCAATAAAATTGTTTTCCAAAATAATAGTTTATATACATATTATTTTTGTCACTTTTTTATGCTTAAGTTTATATAATTAATTCAACTCTAGCCCCTTTATTAGTAGTGTAATTATCTGTTGTTATCGGCCACATCCTACTACTAATAAATGATTCCAAATAAATGACACATGTCATTCTCACATTTCACTTTCTTAATTAAATGATAATCAAATAAAAACATTCTTTTACTTATAAAATCAAATTTATTATTTAAGGAATTTTTGATTAATTTTTTTTCTTATTAATTTAGTATAGTGTTAAATCCTATTAATATATTTCTTTTATAAAATACAACCATTTATTTTGTTTATTATCAAATTGTAACAAAGTTTGTTATTTTTCAAATTTTAATTCTTTAACAATTTATTACAAAATTTATCAATTGATAACAACTTTTTAAATTTTTGTCATAATATAAGCTTAAACACAATAACAAATTTCTTAATTTCAAACAAAACAACAAATATGCACAAACAAATGTTTAAAAATTTAAATTGTAATTATATGTTTATTTTATGTTGTTTTATGCAAAAAATTCTTTTAATTATGTACTTAAATTTAATAAAACATCATAAAATTACATAATTTTTATTTTTAAACTCGTGTTATACACAAGTCTATAACCTATTCTATGTAATATACAAACATGATCGTTTACAAGTGACACGAAGAGGCCATTTGGTTAATTAGGGATTTAAACTCTTCCATCGTAATCAAGGAACTGATCACACATTTGATTATTTTGGGTGAGTAAGTTTTTTTCTTTTTCTTTTCTTTTTTTCATTTTTAGCCCCTTTATTGCTTTAATTTTAAACCCTTCATGTTTTAATATTTGAACTTAACTGATTTATTATATATAATTTACGTTTTATACATATAAATTTTCTTTCTCATTATCTTTTGTTTGTTAACTTTTCTTGCAAAAAAATAAAACAAAACTCATTTAGAAGTATCAATAGATTGTCCTTTATTCATGCCACATATCATTATCTTCATTCATATGACATATTCATATGACATATATTTTAGATGTAAAATAGATTATTTTCGTTTATTTGACACTTTGTGCCTGACAGAATTGGTTAACAGATTTGAGTTAAAACTTTTAACTTTATTTATATATTTTTCTTATTAAATTATTTTTATGAAATTTTTATAACGCAATGTACGAGACATAATAACATATATATTGCACGTAAGAAGACCTGACAATCTTGACACAAAGCAAGATAAATGAGTTAGTTTGGGTGAGAAATTATTGTATTTTTTGTTGTAATAGATAATATCATAACATATAATGGGTTGAGATGAGTAACACCTTTACACAATATGAATCAAGGTGGGTAACCTAAAAACTATAAGAATAGAATAAATTCAAGCGGGTAATAGTTATCAATGATAGATTTAATAATAAAATTAATAAAGATTATGCAAATTAACTATCTGTTTACTTACAACTCATTTGAACTTAACTAAATTGATGCTTTTTAAAAATAACTCATTTAGATCCAAACTGGTTTTGCTTAAAAATCATCTTGACTCGCACTCATCCTGACCCGAACTCGTTATCTAACCCGATCCAACGAGTCCATTTTGTCAGGCTTGCACGTACGTACATACATACTATTAGCTTTGAAGCTCTTGTTGCAGTATTCAAAATCAAGCAAATTAAAGCGAATTGTTATAAGGGTTCAACGACAACAGTTATTCTAGCTCATTTGACGATCAAAAGAACATTTCTACCTACAAGCATGCTTAATGTTGGATCAGCAGCGATTTCTTGGAATTCGAAGAATACAGATGCAGTGGCTAGAGAAACAACCAAGTATGTTGCGGTGACAGTTGCTGCATGCCAAGCCAAGCAGAGATGGGTGTCTTTGGATATTCTAGTGTGATTAGATTATTTTTGTTATAAAACAAGTTGGGTGTATGGTGTACACTTGTTTAAGGTTTAATGATTCAATGAGGGTTTCAAGGGGCAACGCCACCTTGGCGGGGGTCCGGGAACAGCGCCCCCGGTTAGTGGGGTCCAAGGGACAAAGACCCTGGCGGGGTCCAATTGAAAATTTGATTTTACGAATTTTGAAATAAAATTCGTTTTACAATTTAAGTGGCAAATTTAGAAATAATAAAAGTTGAAAACTGTCTGGAGGCAGTTGCCAAACTCCCATACATCCAGAAAATTGATCGATTAAGTGGGTTTTCTGGTTCATTCACGATATTCACAAAAATTCAACAAAGTTCATACTTGTTCTTGATTTTCGAATTGAATTTTATCCGATCAAACATTTGAGTGAACCATAAATAGTTTGATCTGAAAGTGTGATATATGACTTTCAATTCATCCGGTGATTTTATTGTGTTCGTGTTCTGAAAATTTTCTGCATGATGTAGTAATTTTTTTCTAATGATGTCACTGTATTTGTAACAACTCAACTTTTAAAAAAATAAATAAATAAAATAATTAAATATATATATATATATTCAAAAAAATAATATAATAGAACGATCAATTGAATCATCAGGTTACGTCTAATAAATAAAATTCTTTAATTTATAAAATATGATTATCTGAAGATTTAATAATATAAATCATCGTTTATCTAAACGAATAGGTATGATGAAACAATTATTATAAACAATCGGTGTCTAAACAATCGTTAAGTTTAGTAAAAAGTCGGTTAAATAATAATAATAAAATGTTATACTATATTATATTTGAACCTCATCCGTTTTTAACGAAATTTAGGTCGAAACGTAGAGAAAAATAAGCAGGTCCTACCTATATATTTATAATTTTATAAAACTTGATATTTTAAAAATTATAAGAGAAAAACAAAATTTGAGTTTAATTAACAATAATAATAATAATAATAATAATAATACTTATTATATATGGGCATGTGTGATTATATATATATATGTATATACTAGACTATACCCCGTGTGTTACATGGATTTAATATAAAATATTAAATAATTAGTAATAAAAGTTTATAAATTATAAAATAACATTTTAATATAAAATGCTTAAAATACGTATTAATAAGTACATTAAGTAATAAAACAATGATCAAAACTTTATTTTTAGAGTAAATTACGGTTTTGGCCTCTGTGGTTTGTGTGTTTTAACTATTTTGGCCCAAAATAGAATCTTTTATCAATTCAGCCTTTGTGGTTTAGAAAAACTAACATTTTTGGGCCCCTAACCATAGTTAGACTTTGGGCCAAAACCGTTGTAATAATTAAGTTTGAGGGGCCAAAACCGATAGGTATCTAAACCACAGGGGCTGAATTGATAAAAGATTTTATTTTGGGCCGAAATAGTAAAAACACATAAACCACAAGGGCCAAAATCGTAATTTACTCTTATTTTTAAAATAAATTAATTTTTAAAAGAGTAAATTACGCTTTTGGCCCATGTGGTTTATGTGTTTTAACTATTTCGACCCAAAATAGAACATTTTATCAATTCAGCCCCTGTGGTTTAGATAACTATCGGTTTTGACCCCTTAAACTTAGTTATTATAACGGTTTTGGCCCAAAATTTAAGTACGGTTGGGGGCCAAAAACGTTAGTTGTGTAAACCACAGGGGCTGAATTGATAGAATATATTTTGGGCCAAAATAGTTAAAACACATAAACCATATGAGCCAAAACTGTAATTTACTCTTTTAAAATAACTATTCTTTAAAATCTATGTATTATAGTCTATTTTATTTTTTAAAATTTTTTATAGAATACATGATTTTTTAGGAAAAAAATTCTAAAAAATATTGCTTTTTAGAAAAATTCATATTTTAGAATTTTTTTTAAAAAATGTTTTTACAATAAAATATTATTTTTAATTGATTATAAAACTTTTTACTATTAAAAAAATCAATAATATCATTAATATTATAATTATTGAATATGAGAGTTAATATACTTATTTAATAAGAGTGATAATTTAGTAAGATAATAATAAATTGCCAAGTGGCACAATTAGCCTAAAATTATGACAAGTGGCAAATAATATTTTTGTTTATTAAGATAGTAAGATATGTACGTGTGATAGTTATGAATTGCCAACGAAAAGAAAAAAAAATCTGGAATTTATTATTGATCGTACGTGTTAAGTTATGATCAAAGAAGGATATGGATGAAAATAATAATAATAATAAATAAATAAATAAAATAAAAACGAAGTCATGTCGGTTAAGCAGATTATATATACTCTAACAATTTTACTAACCAAGACTACATTCAATTGTCTAGCTTCTTGCGTTTAAAATCCAGACGTGCATAGGTATGTAGTCGAATTTTCTTTCGAAGTTTAAATTTTAAATTTTAAATTTAAGATTTCGTATAGGGTTAAGGTTAAAATCCGACCCTATGTATACGAATAATATATTGAAGTTATGATCTATTTTAGGAGCAAAAAAATAAGCATCAGGGAATCATTCTTTTGAGATAGATATAATGATATATTAAGCAGAAACGCTGTTCAATTTACACTAAGAAGTTCTAAGCTGTTATCCAGCCAACCAAAAATTCAGGTGAATACATTTAACTTCTTTTTAAATATAAATGACTTTTTAGCATGGTTTGTTTAAACTTTGACGCATAAAGGGATACTACGTGACCAACATTTAGGCTATTAGTATACGTATGATTTGCAAATTGTATACGCATATGGGTGAAATTCCCATATGTGGTTGGTACAGGTGGGCTGGAAGGTTAAACGTAAGACGTACTCCGCAGGCAACCTAACCAGTGACCAGCTGTGGGCTGGAGGGAACAAAACGTAAGACGCGCTGCGCTGTAGTTCCTAACCAGTGACAGTTATAAACCAGTGTATGCAGTAGTTGTATCGATCAGTGAAATAACCTGCTAAATGTGTAGTATTGCCAATAATAATTATGGTTAAAGGATCGAACATGCTATGCTTACATATTGAGTCTGTTATTTGTATTCATCAACATTATGTTGACGTTTTATTTTCAAAAACCTTTTAAGGAATAATGAAATATAAACAAAAAGCAAGATTAGAGATTCTTGGCCTATGATGCCTTGAATAAGATCTTGTGGTGAGACCATGGAGCTATTGGTGCTATGCCTCCAAGTCACGTATAAACCGGATATTATAAAATGAACTGTAATTATATGTTTGTGAAAATCCGGTTTACGATAATATGAAATGATGGTGTTCATACCTATGCGTATGAAATTTTATGAAATACTGAAAAGTTATTTTTGAAAAGTTATTTACAAATAACGAAATGTGGTTTTTCATACCCACGCGTATGAATTATTTATAAATAATGAAAAACGGTTTTCACATCCATGCATGCGAATTATTTGTAAAATTATGAAATTCATGAAAAGCTTCCGTTTAACACATATGAAAAAGAGCAATAAACTCTGACCGAGACTGTATTATCCATGAAACCAATTCGGGTCGCAGCGTCCGGGCCGTCGAGAGCCCGGGGTGTGACAGGTTGGTATCAGAGCTCCTGGTTTTAGCGAAATAGCTACTATTGATAGTATCTAAGCTTTAATCGAATTGAGATAAGTGCCTATTAAAGGAATAGGTAGAATAGTATTTTTGAAATACTATGAATAATTGAAATAACATAGTGAATCTTGATGATAGCCTATAAGCTAAATTATGATGAATTTTTATTAGACCTTGTCAAATATCTTATTACGTAGACAATGTCTAGGAATCTAAACTATAGCGAACCTTCTGCAAATACGTGTGAGCAAAAGAGAAAACACGGATATTATTGAAACCGTGACTCAGAATACTACTGAGATACAATCAATGATTGTCGAATGAATAAAAGATGCAATTCTGTCAATAATCGCTAAAAAAAATGAAAATTTGAATCTCATGAAAACAATAACAAAAGAAAACGATGCATCAAAAATGAACACTGAAAATTAAGAATCTTCTAGTTTGAAACAATCCGAAACTAAGGAATGTTAGCATAAACATTTCAATCTTGTAAACCCCTAAGTTCACTTGAACGAAAGGAGCAGTCGTAGCATTAAGATGGATTGAAAAGATTGACGCGGTTCTTGCTATCAGCAAGCGTGCCAAAGAAGATATGATTGTGCACGATTCGAATTCATTTAAATACGAAGTTTTAGAATGGTGTAATTCCATTACTTAAGCAAAAGGTAGAAACTAAACATATACTATGACTTGGGAAAGTTTTCGGGAGTTGGTGACCCGAAAATTTTGACTGATGAATGAAAAAAAACACAGAGATTGAGTGGAAATTCCTGAGCCATCACATGGTCGGTGCTAGGCATTAGGAATACACTTCTAAAAACTTTGAATACACTCAATTGATGCCACATCTTGTGACACCATAATCAAACCATATTAGTTATTATATTTGGGGATTGGTATGTGAAATTAATGACATGGTTATGGCTGTTTTGCCTCGGACCATTGACTCGGCTGTTGATCTGGCGGGGTCCTAAATTGAACAAAGCAATTGAAATTAACGTTACTGATGGTTCATGAGCAAAAGCTAAATCAAAATGTAAAGAAGATGACTCGGGCTTTTGTTCTTAATGTCAAGGAAGCTGCAAACATGCAGGATATCATTACCGGTACGTTTTGTATTAATGATGTTTATGCAAAAGTTTTGTTTGATTTAGAAGCAAACCAAAGCTTTATTGACCATGAGTTATGTAAGCTTCTAAAAGAACCACTAGTGAAACTGGATAAACCTTATCTGGTAGAAACCGCTAATGGTGATCTAGTTAAGATAAATGAGGTTATAGTAAACTCTAAGATCACACTCTTTAAGCACAATATACTTGTGAAATTCTTATTAATGACGTTAGCCGGTTTTAATGCAGTAATCGGAATGGATTGGTTAGCTATAAACCAAGCTTGTATCTTATGCGACACCAAATCAATTGAAATCCGTGTTCAAACGGGTGGAAAATTTATCATCAAAGGTAATAAGCCAATAAATCATATTTTAATCATTTCTATGATCAAAGCTACTAAGTGTCTGAACAAAAGATGTTTAGCTTATCTAATCTTAGTCACTTTAATGATCAAGAAAAGAAGAAAATGTAAGATGTAACAGTTGTGGCTAATTATCCTGACATGTTACGTAGTTTACCACCGGAACGAGTAGTAGAATTTAATATCAATTTGGTACCAAGTACGACTCCAATTGCTAAATCTTCTTATAGGATGGCTCTTACTGAGATAAAAGATCTCAAGAAACATTTAGACATAGCCACTGGCTTAAAATTTTTATTCGACCTAGCTCATCACCTTGAGAAGCTCAAATATTATTCGTTAAGAAGAAAAATGGGTCAATGCGGATGTGTATTGACTATAGGGAGCTAAATAAGGTGACTATTAAGAACAAGTACACATCCACGAATTTTCGATTTGTTCGGTCAACTTCAAGAAGCTTGTCATTTTTCTAAAATTTATCTTCGATCAGGATATCATCAATTGAAAGTTTAGGAAAAAGATGTTCCTAAAACTGCTTTTCATACAAGGTATGGGCATTATGAGTTCGTTGTTATGCCTTTACTAATGCACAAGCTACATTTATGAACATGATGAATCAGATATGCAAAACTTATTCGTCATTTATCTCATTGATGATATTCTTATCTATAAAAAAAACCCCAAGGATCATGCTATACATCTTAGAACTCTGCTTGAATTACTAAGAAATGAGAAATTATATGCTAAATTCTCTAAATGTAAGTTATGACTCACTGAAGTACAATTTCTGGGGTATGTTATTAATGCTCAAGGTATTCAAGTAAATCCATATAAGATAGAGGCTATACCCAACTGGGAGAACCCCAAGTCACCAACAGAAGTTTGAAGTTTCTTAAGCTTACCCGGTTATTATCATCGATTTAATTAGTCGTTCCTATCACCTTATTGACTAGAGAATGAAAAAAAAATAAAAATTGAATGAGTTCCTAAGCAATATGAATGTTTCAAAATTCTTAGAAGATAAGTTGACTCATGCTCTGATCCTAGTCTTATATAAAGGTGTTGAAGACTTTGTTGTGATGCTTCTCATACATAATTAGGATGTGTACCCCGACAACAGAACTGTGACAACCAGTACCAGACCGTCCGGCAAGTCCGTACGGTGTGTGTACTTTCACAATGTACTGTGTGTAAATACAGTACGTAAACAGTCGTATGACAACAGAACTCTGAAAACAAACCATAGTTGTATGTATTTGAGTGAAAACTTAAATACAGAAAATACAACAACTCAAGAGAAACAACAGTGTTCAAACGAACTACAATAACAAATCGGTTGCGATCTGATATCCATAGATGACAGGAATCAGATGACCGACAATTCAATGTGATAACAGGATGTATAGTTGAGTCCGACAGTGAGGAAACACAATAAAAATTATATTGCAGTGTCGTTTTGGAATAACAAAATGACAGCGTGTTTGCGTGAGTGACGATTCACACAAACATATCTGTGAGTTTAACGTTCTGAACGATAACTGATAAGTAGAAAACCAAATCAGAAAGTGAAACATACGATCGTGTTCGTACAGTCAGTGCTCTGTACGAAGACGTGCGTAAGTGACGCGATCTGACGAAACGGAAACGAAAAACGACACGGACGATAATAAATTTAATAAAATAAAATGTTAAACATTTTACAATTTTGAAAATCATCAAATAATTACAATGAACTTTCTTTTATTTATTACAATTTAATTACGCGTAAAATCCGGATACGCGACGAAAACGCGAACCGAGCAACCGAAACGAACCCGAACAACACACGTGATATAAAAGCCCTAAATGAGAGCTTTTTCTCATTTTACACACTCCCATCCCCTCTCCAACTCCAAAATCCGGCCACCACCATTAAACTACCATTTCCAACCTTCCAAGCTCCATATCTCGGTCATTTCTCTACGAAAACGGGCGTTCTTGGTGTCTACGCGTAGCTCTCAACGAGTTGTACATAGAAGTACGGCAGATCTGAAGTTCTATCCACGAAATTTTGAGGTATTTGAGCACAAAAGTTCTGAAAAAGAGGGTTTTATCCTTGGGTTTTACACACACACATGTAGCCGGTTTTCTCATTCGTTTTGCTCGAACCCAGCTCTCTCGAAATACGATCTACACATAGTAACATCACTGATATGGCTAAAACAAAGATTAGAGCTGTTGGTGGGGATGAGCATGCACAGGTTCGTATGGCTACACTGTGCCGAACCCTAGTGTATTGTCACGAACCTTCAAAGCAACACAAGCTGGCCGAACCTTTGCTTTACTTTCCAGTGCCGAACCCACTACCCACTGCCGAACCTTTTCTTGTCAAGCCCATACCCAGCGAACCCTAGCCGAAGCACATCTGGAACGAACCTTTCAACCATCAACCGAACCCTAGACGAACCATGAACCACCGAACCAGGAGCGAACCCTACTCAGTCAGCCATGCACGAACCCTTTTACTCTCGTGGATCACGAACCTTAGTTCCACTAGGTTCGCTGGTTTCATGTGCAGATCTCGGTTGATGAATTTTGTATCCCTCGTTTTTTTTTAGTTCAGCCCAAATAGATACAAGGAGACCATTAGCTAGGCCCACATGCAGCCCATCGAAATTCTTGGCCTAGGACCCATGTATCGGCCCAATACCAATTCATTAACCCAAGGCCATTGACCGGCCCATGTCTTTTTATGCAGGCCCAAAGGGCTACATCGGCCCAGCATCAATGGAATTGGTCCACAGTTTACAAACATGGCCCAATAACCAACCCCTTAGCCCAACATTACCTCTTGGCCCATTTTCTGGTTTCGGCCCAAAGGAGAAACTGATTCAGCCCACCAACTTGTGAAACTTCAGCCCATTACCATGACCCAACCGGCCCAGACACAAGAATTTTCGGCCCAGCTCTACTTTGGCCCACACGTTTTCAACTTGACCCAACAGCATTGGCTTAGCCCAATGATACTTAATTGGCCCATCTTGGGCAGCCAACACCACAAGATAGAACAGGCTCTAAGGCCCATCCATTGGCCCATTTTTTTTAGGGCCCATCTCGTTACCCTTGGCCCAAATTCAATTGGCTCAAAGATGATTACATACGGCCCATTTGAGTTAGGGTATAACCTAATACATTCATTAAGTACAAAACATTATGATTACTCAATTACGATGAAACGACCTATTTAAGAAATTATAAGTATTAAAAGTTGAAAACCCTTTTCTATTTAATTAAAGCTCAAGAGAAAACATGAAGCCATCATCAATGACAAATCAAGTAATCAAGTTTTTAAGTAAATAACATGATTCTTAGCAAATGAATCAGGGGCTGAATGATAATCAAGGCCAAGAGATGGTAACAAAGTTAAGGATAACACACCTACGCGCACACGAAACAGTTACACCCAACGTTTATAAGTTACATACAATGTGAATTCAATACAGGATAGTGGAAACAAATTCAAGTTCAATCAAGAGCGCGTGCATTCTTCTTTTAAGCTAAGTCAACCCTACTACAATCAGGTGAGTTCATATGCCCCTTTTCTAATCTTTACTGATTTCAAAGCTCGGGGCTGAGAAACATGCTAAACTTTTAGTTGATTAAAAGTTTCTTTTAACTTATTGCTTATATTATGATTTAGATAATAATAGTTTATCTTTATTATCATTGATCATTACATGCTTGATTGTCTGATATTATCACACTTGAGACAATTAGGAAGATACATGCCATTATAGCTTCCTGACACATGTATGCACTAGAATAATATAAGTTGTTAAGAATATATCTTGCAACTGTTTATTATTCTTACACGATAGAACAACGGGGAAAACCATGGGATAACATGCCAATAACAATTACTAATGACAAGAATGATCATCATGATAAGGTAACTTCATGATAACAAGATCATTCACACATTACTAACATCGTGTATAAGACATGTTCTTATAACACTCTGTTCAAGTTAGTAAGAACACTCAACACCGAGGTAACAGTTGAGACAATTACTTGTGATATCGAGGATGATATCGCAAGCACACACTTTTGGGATGGCATTCCCCACACAGACTATCATTACTTATTAAGACTCTATTTAGAGCACACCTTATAACCGTCATAGGAAGACGGTTACACAACCATAGATCAGTCGGGGAATCACGAACATTAATCATTAGAACTTGGGGTAATCAAACGAAATCACACCGGGCACGAGAGGTGCTATCAATCTAATTAATATCATACATAAAATCTAGGAAACGTGTTCATTCCAATAGATATTATGGGAGGATATCTTACACGCCGGGCTGGTCAGAAATGACAGCTACTGAGACTATTCTGTCTCAAACTAGGAATCATGAGTAGGACACTTTACACACCGGACTGGATAGGGGTGACAGCTACTGGGACTACTATGTCCCTACCCAGGTATCGAGTATGATATCTTACCCACCGGACTGGTTAGTACTGACAGTCACAGAGACTACTAGGTCTCGTTCTAGATATCGAGTATAATGTCTTACACGCCGAGCTAATTCGTAAGAAATAGCTAACAGAGACTATTATGTTTCTTTATTCAATTGTTTGGGTATTCTACACGCCGGGCCAATCAGTAATGATTAGCTACAGAAACTATTAAGTTTCGCTCTAGATATCGAGGATGATATCTTGCACACCGGCTAATCCGTAAGGATTAGTTAACAGAGATGATTACGTCTCTTACTTTATTCATTGGGTTATTTTACATGTCGGCTATTCCATAAGGAATGGTTAACAGAGATAATTATGTCTCTCTCTCTTTTTCATTATTGGGTTAAACATACCGGGAAATCATGGGTGAAATGAAATGGGTATCCATCGTTGTATTACAGGTAGTGTTGAATTCAGTTGAGCATGTGGTGGGATGGCGTCTGGGCTTGACCCTTTCGTATGCCCTATATATAAGCATGCTTGATTGGATGATACACTATTTGTAAATACAACCATGGAGAAGACATTGTGTGGAACATGGGAACCAATTTGCAATACAACTTGTGTGAAACATTGTGAACATGACTGACATAATTAAATGGTTTTCAATTACTAAACTTATGAACTCACCAACCTAGTGTTGACTTTGTTTAAATGCATGTTTTCTCAGGTGATGGACTGGTCTAGTTAACCAGCATCAGTGATTAAGCTAGAGGACTTTTAGAAGACCTAGCTTACTTTTGGATGCATTTATGTTGATGACATTGTGAATCTTTTTGCATATCTTGTACAGTTACAAGATAGAAGCTACACGATTCTTTTTGAGTAGATTTACTTAGTTAAATTACGAACACGTACTGTGTAATTTAACTTTGTAATTCTATATTATATGTCATGTTAGCATTTCTCATTATACATCATGTGCCATGCAAACAATCTGATCATTTCGATTATCACTCAACATATCGCGCCCCGGGAACCTTCCGGCCGACGGGAAAACCCGATCCGTTCCCGCCGGCCCGAGTAGTAGAATTTAATATCAATTTGGTACCAAGTACGACTCCAATTGCTAAATCTTCTTATAGGATGGCTCTTACTGAGATAAAAGATCTCAAGAAACATTTAGACAAGCCACTGGCTTAAAATTTTTATTCGACCTAGCTCATCACCTTGAGGAGCTCAAATATTATTCGTTAAGAAGAAAAATGGGTCAATGCGGATGTGTATTGACTATAGGGAGCTAAATAAGGTGACTATTAAGAACAAGTACACATCCACGAATTTTCGATTTGTTCGGTCAACTTCAAGGAGCCTGTCATTTTTCTAAAATTTATCTTCGATCAGGATATCATCAATTGAAAGTTTAGGAAAAAGATGTTCCTAAAACTGCTTTTCATACAAGGTATGGGCATTATGAGTTCGTTGTTATGCCTTTACTAATGCACAAGTTACATTTATGAACATGATGAATCAGATATGCAAAACTTATTCGTCATTTATCTCATTGATGATATTCTTATCTATAAAAAAAACCCAAGGATCATGCTATACATCTTAGAACTCTTCTTGAATTACTAAGAAATGAGAAATTATATGCTAAATTCTCTAAATGTAAGTTATGACTCACTGAAGTACAATTTCTGGGGTATGTTATTAATGCTCAAGGTATTCAAGTAGATCCATATAAGATAGAGGCTATACCCAAATGGTAGAACCCCAAGTCACCAACAGAAGTTGGAAGTTTCTTAAGCTTACCCGGTTATTATCATCGATTTAATTAGTCGTTCCTATCACCTTATTGACTAGAGAATGAAAAATAAAATAAAAATTGAATGAGTTCCTAAGCAATATGAATGTTTCAAAATTCTTGGAAGATAAGTTGACTCACGCTCTGATCCTAGTCTTATATAGAGGTGTTGAAGACTTTGTTGTGATGCTTCTCATACATAATTAGGATGTGTACTCCGACAAAAAAACAAAGTGATTGCCTATGCATCACGTAAGTAAAAAAAAAAACATGAGAAGAATTATGCTACTCTTGATTTAGAATTAGGCATAATTATCTTGGCGTCGAAGCTCTAAAGACATTACCTTTACGGAGTTCATTACACAGTTTATATTGACCCTAAGAGTTTAAAATATATCTTTGGTCAAAATGATATGACGGACTTGTAATAACCAGGTAGATTAAAGCTTGTCACTTCAAAAAAAATAATAAAAAAAAAATTTCATGTAAATGCCAAACGAGCCAAAGTTTACGGTTTTTACGAAACAAACTTCTTCAATCTACTTGATTGAGGTTAGTTAAACCAAACGTATTGTAAACCACAACAATATTAGTAAGACAAGTTTTCATTCTATGAAGTTCCAAATTAACTCATTAATGTGTCACGTTCATGACGTAGGGTAATCATGCAAGGTCAATTACCGTTACGGGTGCACACAGAATGATAATTTACAATACATGTAAATCCTGCTATAAGGGACAATGAACACAATCATAACAAATTTTGAATCCAAATTCTAAAATAATTGAATGTGCGACAACGAAGCTGGATGAAGACATTAAACGACTTCAAGTTCTCTATCACAAAGGAAAGACGAATGCGGTAGCAAATGTCTCAAGATGAAAGGAGGCATAAAAACCAAAACGAGAACGTGCTCTAAGGATTACACTACAAGTTGATTTGGTAAATCAGATTAAAGAGACACAAAGGCAAGCCCAAGAAGATGAACATAAAGAAAAATAAGAAATGAAGGGCATGTTTGAACAATTAGTAAAAGAGACGATATAATTCGTCAAATGATTGCAAGAATCTAGCTGCCGGCCACTTGTAAATTACGAGAAAGGAAACTAGAAGAAGCTCTAAATCCAAATATATGATGCACTTAGAAGGCGATAAAATGTGCAAAAAAATAATAATAAATAAATAAAAAATAAAATGAATTGTCAAAGCTAAAAACAGTGCAACATACAACTGATAAGAACTTACAAATTAGGAAAAAAAATGAAATCAACAAGAGATCGTATAAAAAAAAAGAAAAAAGAAAACTTAAGTCCACGTTATGTTGGACCTTTCAAAATTATTAAACGAATCAAACAAGTAACTTATCATCTTTAATTACCAAAAGAAATTGTTGGAGTACTCAATGTATCCCATGTTTTCAAAGAACCGATTCATATTGAATATTGGCGAAAAAAAAAAGAGACTCAAACGTTAAAAGTTGAAATTAGTTAAAATTTAATGGAACTATTGACGTGATCATGAGACTACATGAGAAATGGAGTATATATATAAAAAAAATGTCACATCTATTTCAATAATCTCGAGGACGAGATTAAAACAAAGGTGGGGAGGATGTAACAACTCAATTTTTAAAAAAATAAATAAATAAAATAATTAAATATAATATATATATATATATATTCAAAAAAATAATATAACAGAACGATCAATTGAATCATCAGGTTACGTCTAATAAATAAAATTCTTTAATTTATAAAATATGATTATCTGAAGATTTAATAATATAAATCATCGTTCGTCTAAACGAATAGGTATGATGAAACAATTATTATAAACAATCGGTGTCTAAACAATCGTTAAGTTTAGTAAAAAGTCGGTTAAATAATAATAATAAAATGTTATATTATATTATATTTGAACCTGATCCGTTTTTAACGAAACTTAGGTCGAAACGTAGAGAAAAATAAGCAGGTCCTACCTATATATTTATAATTTTATAAAACTTGATATTTTAAAAATTATAAGAGAAAAACAAAATTTGAGTTTAATTAACAATAATAATAATAATATTTATTATATATGGGCATGTGTGATTATATATATATGTACGTGGGATAGTTATGAATTGCCAACGAAAAGAAAAAAAAATTCTGGAATTTATTATTGATCGTACGTGTTAAGTTATGATCAAAGAAGGATATGGATGAAAATAATAATAATAATAAATAAATAAAATAAAAACGAAGTCATGTCGGTTAAGCAGATTATATATACTCTAACAATTTTACTAACCAAGACTACATTCAATTGTTTAGCTTCTCGCGTTTAAAATCCAGACGTGCATAGGTATGTAGTCGAATTTTCTTTCGAAGTTTAAATTTTAAATTTAAGATTTCGTATAGGGTTAAGGTTAAAATCCGACCCTATGTATACGAATAATATATTGAAGTTATGATCTATTTTAGGAGCAAAAATATAAGCGTCAGGGAATCATTCTTTTGAGATAGATATAATGATATATTAAGCAGAAACGCTGCCCAATTTACACTAAGAAGTTCTAAGCTGTTATCCAGCCAACCAAAAATTCAGGTGAATACATTTAACTTCTTCTTAAATATAAATGATTTTTTAGCATGGTTTGTTTAAACTTTGACGCATAAAGGGATACTACGTGACCAGCATTTAGGCTATTAGTATACGTATGATTTGCAAATTGTATACGCATATGGGTGAAATTCCCATATGTGGCTGGTACAGGTGGGCTGGAAGGTTAAACGTAAGACGTACTCCGCAGGCCACCTAACCAGTGACCAGCTGTGGGCTGGAGGGAACAAAACGTAAGACGCGCTGCGCTGTAGTTCCTAACCAGTGACAGTTATAAACCAGTGTATGCAGTAGTTGTATCGATCAATGAAATAACCTGCTAAATGTGTAGTATTGCCAATAATAATTATGGTTAAAGGACCGAACATGCTATGCTTACATATTGAGTCTGTTATTTGTTTTCACCAACATTTTGTTGACGTTTTATTTTCAAAAACTTTTCAGAGAATAATGAAATATAAACAAGAAGCAAGATTAGAGATTTTTGGCCTATGATGCCTTGAATAAGATCTTGTGGGGAGACCATGGAGCTATTGGAGCTATGCCTCCAAGTCACGTATAAACCAGATATTATAAAATGAACTGTAATTATATGTTTGTGAAAATCCGGTTTACGATAATATGAAATGATGGTGTTCATACCTATGCGTATGAAATTTTATGAAATCCTGAAAAGTTATTTTTGAAAAGTTATTTACAAATAAAGAAATGTGGTTTTTCATACCCACGCGTATGAATTATTTATAAATCATAAAAAACGGTTTTCACATCCATGCATGCGAATTATTTGTAAAATTATGAAATTCATGAAAAGCTTCCGTTTAACACATATGAAAAAGAGCAATAAACTCTGACCGAGACTGTATTATCCATGAAACCAATTCGGGTCGCAGCGTCCGGGCCGCCGAGAGCCCGGGGTGTGACAGTATTTGTATGTTCTAGTTCCAGTACCAGACTTAACTTTTCCGAGTCGATTTTACCATTCGGGTCGAATAGTGCTCATCACATGATACAAACTAATCAAATAAAAATCGTAATTAGAATTTAAAAAACACATAATATAAATTCAATAATTTTTACAAATTAAAAAAAATATTTACAATTGTTCGCTACAAGTTTTCATTTTTGTTTTTGACACGTTTCATTACATTTTCGACCAAAACATGTTGAAATAACTCTTTTTTAACATAACAAATGCAAGAATAATTCAAGTATCCATCACATATCCTCTTACGTAATTCCATCTTTACATGTTTCATTGAAGTAAAAATTCTTTCAACACTAGCTGTTGTAACCGATGTTGTCACTAGTCAAAAAACCAATGTTTTAACTTGAAAACACTATTCATAAATGTCTATATATGCTGAAAATCAATGTTGTCTAGGGACATCAATCCCATATATAAAACTTCGCCCATGAAGCCAAGTGCTGAGGAAATTATTGAAGGAACAAGATCAAACAACAAGCTAGTGACAAATACTATATATTTTGTATTATAATGGATCTATAATTTTTTTAGGGACCACATAGAAGCAAACATATAGAGACATCGGCATGGGCGGACTTAACATGTAATTATTGGGGTCGACCGATCCTCATGAACTTTCTGTTTTTAATGTTATATATACGATCCGATCTCGACTGACCCCCAAGAAATTTTGTTCTTGACCACCATGAAAATTTGACGAACTCGATAAAGCCAAATTTAAAACTATTATAAAGCAAAAAAATAATAAAATAATACCCAAATAACGCAATATGCATTATCTGTGATGGAACTCATTTATTAATTTCTAATTTACTCAATACCTAGTGACTCGTAGCACACTTAAAAAAGTATAAGACCCAACTTGCATATTGAGTGATTGAATTTGACGATTAAGATTCATGTTCGGTCCGCTCTTGAAAAATAGACTTGATCAATAAATTACTAATATAGATCATTATCCTTCACATCACAGCAACCACGTCCAATTTATATATTAAGTAATTATTATATAATTTCAAAAGTTGGAATTTATTAGTATGATGTGAAACTTAGTTGATTTGTCTATAATTTATATATTTATGCGATGTAAAACAAATTTTCAAAAGAGAACTTGGATCTTCACCTTCTTTAAATCTTGAATTTGTTAATTAAAATATCATTCAACTGAATCATGTCAAAAGAAAACCAATTTTTGCATAGCATTTAAATCAATGAGATGTATTTGTGATTTAGTTTTATCATATTTTTTGGGAAATCCGACCCGACCATTGGCGTACTTACATTGAAGGTTGGGGGGACAGCCGCCCCCTTGAATTTTTTTCCAGTAGTATATATATGTTAAAATCTTGACCGACTCCCATAATATTTTGCAATCGCCCCCCTTAAATTTGTAAAATCAGACTTGTGATGAGAATTTAAATGATACCTATACTTGTTTTCTTAGAGAAAGAGTTACTTATAACAATCTTCATAGATGTTTTTGATTTAAAAAAATAAAACCCCGTAGAGAACTAGGCAGACAATTCAATAACAATATGGGTAACTTAAAAACTGTATGAATATAATGAATTCAAACATGTAACAATGATCAATAATATATTTGATAAAAAAATTATTCAATTAAACTATTTGTTTAGTTACAATTTATTATAATTTGAACGAAATAGATGTTTTATAAAATGACTCATTTAAACCCAAACTAATTTTTTTAAAACTCGTCTTGTCCTGCACCCATGATAACTCGCATTCATCCTAACTCGCAGCCTTCTAACCTGTTACCCAACTCAACTCGTCCATTTTGTCAGGCATAAGAACAACTTTAGTTGTAATGTATTTTTGTTATGATTTTATACATGAACTTTAGTTTGATTTTTTTTAACATGACCCGACCCGGTTTGACCTAAACCGATCGGAAAAAAAAATATATTATATATCGAACTCTAAATATATAACTTTTAAAAAAACGTGTAAGCTTAAAACGTGTTGAACGCTTAAAATGTGTTGAACGCAAGAACAAACTCTAAACATATTCACCAAGGCCTTGGGTAAGAGATTAATTTGGATACGTGAATTCCATATAAAATCTTTACAAACTTCGTAAATATAAATATATAGAACACGATCAAACAAAAAGTATGTTGAAATCTTCTCGTCGAAATCTACAATATTAGCTTTTATATTTTAGCTTTCAACATTTATTTTAGAGTTTAGGTTAGCTTGATTTTTAGCTTATATATTATCTTTAGCGTTTAAGGTTTGATTTTAAAGTTTAAGTTTTAGTATTATGATTTAAGGTTTAGGTTCGACTAGCCGGTACAATTTATTCAAAAATAAATTCATTCGGAGTTTTGTTTTGGTTGGTTTTCGAATTTCAAATTTTTTTTTAACTTTCCTAAGCAAAATAGACTTTTGTTAGGAATCTTCTTGATTTTATATATACCCGACTTAAACATAATATTATCCATATATATATAAATATTAAGTTTATAACCATTTTGCGCCTACTAGACGCATGGGTGCACCTTTGTAGAGACCGCGGGGGGGGGGGGGGGAACCGCCCCCTGTTTTTCAGTCCGTAATATTAATTTTTCAGCCGAAATGCGATTTTTAGTTAAAAATAGGGGTTTCGCCCCCCCTGAATTCAAAAAATTAACATGTATTATGGGTTACAAAAATTTCCGCCCCCTCTCAAGTGTACCAAGCTCCGCCACTGACTAGACGTATGATTTTTTGAACCTATTTTTTTAGCCAATTAAGATTATTGAAAATCCAGATTATTACAATTAATTTTCAATTCAAGAATGAAATGATTTTTAAGTTAACTTTTTACCAGGCCGGGTCCGGGTGTGTGCTTATCACAAATAAAATATTAGAGTATTAGGTTGAGTTGTTAAGCGAGTTTCGTCATCTTGGTTTCAAGCAAGTTAATATTCCAAATTCCCAATTAAAAAATGGAATATAGTTTTTTTTAGGGGCAATTACATATATCCCCCTACAAATTTCATTTATTACATATATACCTAATCCAAATTTTTAGTTACATATATCCCCTCCTCTAATGCTAAAAATTTCAAATATACCCATTTTCATTAAAATGAATTAATGAATTACTATTTTGCCCTTATTTTAAAATATTTATTATATATATTTTACCCTTACTTTGAATATACCCGTATTTTACGTTTTTTTCCCATTTTTAGTGTTTTTTCTTTCATTTTCGTGTGTTTTTTTTGTTTTTTAATTGTGTTTGTTTTGTACTTTTTTCTTGTTATGTTTTATATTTGTATTTTTTTGACAATCATCAAAATGAATGAATGGTGGGGGCGGCGACGAAGGATGTGTGACGGCACTGCAGTCGTATGGTGCCGGCGATGAACAATTGGGTTTGCGTATCTGTGTTTGGAATTCAATATGTAAAGATATTAAAGTTGGGTATATATGTAATTTGAATTTTTTAGTTGGGTATATATGTAATTAAAAAATTTTAGTTGGGTATATATGTAATTAAAAATTTTTAGTTAGGTATATATGTAATTATAATTTTTAGTTGGGTATATATGTAATTAAAAATTTTTAGTGGGGTATATATGTAATTAAAAATTTTTAGTTGGGTGTATATGTAATTAAAATTTTTAATTGGGTTTATATGTAATTAGACCTTAAAAGAGGGGGATATATGTAATTCTTCCTTTTTTTTAAGTGTGAACGTGAAAAGGATATGTTAACTTTTTTTTTGAACGGACAACTAATCAACTGCCGGGTACTCCGTACATGACCCCAAATGGTTAAAGGATGTTCAATCTGGCCACTAGTCCAGACGGACGGAGCCCCTAGCCCACCAGCCACCAATTCCCGGGAAAAACCCAACTCAAGCACCCGCCTAAAGGCACGACGGTGGAAGACTGGTAAAACTGGGTGAATCGAACCCATGACCTGGGTCTCCTATCACTTCCTCCATACCTCCATCTTACCATTAGGACAAGACATCATTGGTTAAAGGATATGTTAACTAAGGGGATGTTTTGTAGCATCTGAATGACCCTGAATTTGAATAGTTCAGATTCAGACCGTTTGTTTCGCAAAAAAAAAAAGTCACCTCTGAATGGAACCAAATGTCTGAATAGAGGTCTGAGCCATTCAGACTTAAAGATGTGTCTGAATGAACTTAACTCGGTAAACTTGTCTTCTTATGCAACCTATATATCATATTTAATTCGTTTCTTGAGTGTAAAAACCTACTATTTATAATCTTAAAAAAATATTAAACGCCACCATTAGACGCCCCTCACCGACCGATCCTACGGCCAACATAAGAAAGGTAAATCGTGTGACTCAGGGAAAATTAGGTGGTGCCGGACTTTGAACCCTATGTGACAAAGACACGCGAAGCTAGGTGTATATTGTTAATTTTTTGGGTAAGTCTTTGATTTATAAAAATGTAAAAAAAGTATTGAAACACAATACAGATCGAGCAATTTATGATTTCTTATTTTCTTATGTAAGTCTTTGATTTCTTGGAATAATTTGTTTCTTGATCCAGAGTTGGTAAGCCATGTGCTCTCCTACTTGCTAAATAATGTTTAATAATTAATGTTTATATTAAACATTTTTAAAGAGCTTCAAAGAATTATATACTTGCTTCAATAATATTTTCAAGTAAAGTTATTAATCACCCTAAAAAGTGTTACAATCCTGTTATAACATCCATTTCGTTGATATTGAAAGATGAACTAAAATGTAATTTGATTATAATAGATGGAACAGGTAAAATCGAAACCACAAGTGATTGAATACTACAACCACCTCATTGATTCTTTATTGAAGAACGGTCTGTTCTTGTTTACATTTTATTAAATTTTGATTACAAAATTACAACATATAATACAGATGAAGGTATGCAAATCTTATCAGGAACTAAGCCCAATGTAACTTTGTGTCAATGGATCTTGTACAAATGCTTGAAAATATGCCTAGCAATATGAGCGGGTTGGGTTGGGTAACGGGTTAGAACGGGTTCGGATCAGGATGCGTGCCAGTCAGAATGGGTTTTAAGAAAAATCAGTTCAGGTCTAAATAGATTGTTCTTTAAAAACATCAATTTAGTTTAATTTAAGATGTGTTATAAGTAAACAATAGTACATTTGGATAATTTTTAGTGATTTTTCTCATCAAATATGTTATTAAGCATTATTAAATTTTTGAATCCATTGCATTTACATAGTGTTTTAGTTACTCATCTTGACCCACATTATGTTTAAGTGCTACCCATATTAACCCATTCAATATTATGATGTTACCCAAACCAACCCATTTTCTTCGATATGGGTACAAATTGACACCTCTGCTTGAAATGAATATGATGGATGGTTGAACACTCAGAAAATGAATGAGATAGATGGTTGAACACTGAATAAGTGAATAATGTTAGAAAATTGAATATTTGTTTACCAAGATATACTATACCATGTACCAAAAATATGCAAGAATGCTAAATGCCATTGGACTAGATCAGTTTAACGAATTTTTCTGACATGATAAGTTATTACGTACACGTAAATCGAGGAATCTTATATCACGTCGTATAATTGCAGCACGTTTATCGAGGAATCTTATATCACGTCGTATAATTACAACACCTTTTTCGAGGAATTTTTAGTCGCGTCAAGGGAATGATTCTTCAAAATCTGAGAAACTATACGTCCATATAGACCTTATACGGTCGTACACGTGTGTACTAAACGGCCGTATAGGCCTTATACGACCGTATAGATTTACATCAAATCTGACACGTCAGCCCTAGCAGCTTTTGTCGGTCTGACTGACCTTATACGCCCGTATAAGGCCTATACGGGCGTATACGAGACCGCTGGATGGTGTACCGAGAATGGAGGTGGTGTATGTTTAGTAGGCCCATAAAATCGGGTTGTGTTGACCCTCCAACACCTCTTTGGTTCCTCAGCAGCAGCAGCCGCAACAGCAGGGAGACGTGCGTGCCGCACCGGCAGGTGCGCCGTTACAGCCACCTCCACCTCCATGAGGTCGTCGACTTATTTTTAGAGATCCAGTACTTCGGGATCAATCTAGACGATTAGACCGCCTTGAGGATTTGGCGGCGTGGCAGTCGGAGCTTTAGATAGCAGTTGCCACGCATTTAGGCGTTCAGATTCCAGCACTACCACCGCCTCGACAGTTTCCAGATGATGTTGGTGCTGGTGACGATGCTGGTGCTGGTGGTGATGACGCTGGTGCTGGTGACGATGCTGGTGGAGGTGGCGGTGGTGGTGGTGGTGGTGGTGATGGTGTTTAGTTTGTATTTATATTATCTTTTATTGATGTATAACTTTTGTAATGTGTATTTTTATGTGTTATGTAGTTGTGTATTATTTAAATATGTATTTGTTGTTTAATTATTTGTCATTTACATGATTTGTACATGCTTTTATATTTATATATTGGTTTACATATAACAACTATAAATTTATCTAATAAAACAATAATTTATATAATTAAACAATAATTTATATTATTAAAAAATAATTTATATAATTAAACAATTATAAAATTTTTTATGCAAAAAAACGTAAAATTAATTAAATTTGCATAAATGGGCGTAATATATATAATTGCGGTAAAAACGTTTAAAAAATATAATTAAATTTGAAAAAAGTTAAAAAAAAAAAATTATACGCCCGTATAAGGCGTATACGGGCGTATAAAAAGTCAACCAGACATTCTTCCGACAACTTTTTTGATTTTACATATATATATATATATATATATATAATGTTTATAAAATCATCCGGTTTTTAAAATCCGGTCCAACTGGTCCGACCGGTCGGACCTCTGACCTGTAAGGAGACCGGTTCGACGTCCGGTCCGGTTCTGAAAACATTGGTTCAAATGTAAACTATTGCAACTTGAAAATTAAAAGAACCATTTTTAACCACAAGCTTAAATGATATAATAGTAACTTTTCATACTTTAAAGTAAATTACTTTTATACTCTTTAAATCATTTGACTATAAATATGGTTTATTTAATTTTTTACAACTTTTGGTTCTTAATAAAATGAATCCCTATTATATATATATATGATAAAAAAATTAGCCCCTCCTTATTGCTTAACCGAATAACTATATCATATTACTTTGAGACCCACATTAAAGTAAATTGAAAGCTGTAAGTTTTTTTTTATTTTTTTAATTAGTTTAATTAATATAGGTCCCACTTATATTAATAAAAAAAGAAGAAAAATCTACATCTTTATATTTACTTTAATGTGGGCCCAAAGTAATAAGATGTAGTTATTCGGTTAACGTAATAAACATGGGTTAAAAAAGAAACCACCCCTTAAATATATATATATATATATATATATATATATATATATATATATATATATATATATTTCTCTGTGTGTCTGTGTGTAGAAAAAGGATAAAAAATAACCCACTAAATATGCAATAACCCGTCAAGATCAAGCCAAATCTTTGAATTTTTTAACATCATTGTAAACATATTTAGAACAGTTTTTTATTTAATAAGTTTGTGTAAATTTACCGTTTGAGAGTTAGGGTGTGTTTGTTTTTCTTAAAAAGGTCTTCATAACCTCTCCTGTATGCGTCGCGTAGAGCACCAAAAGAGGTTGAGGCATGCAGTCTGTTTATATTTTGGAAGACATTTCATTAAAAACGTCTTCCCATCCTCTTCTAGAAGCAGACATGGTCCAAACTCTTCTTAAATCTTCTTATCTCTTCTTCAAAATTTAGGTTACCCCTTTCTCTCATTCTCGATCGGAGACAACCAGCCCCCTCCTTCCCGCCGTCATCCTCCGTCGATCTCCACCGTCGCGACCACCCCTCCCCTCCCCTTCGCCGGCACCCCTTCCCTCATCCTCTTCCACCGCCGCGACATCCCCTCCTCCACTGCTAGTGCAGACGTGAACCAACCTCTTTGCCCCTCCAGAGACAAGAGGAAGGAATTGCATATGGTATTCATCGATCTTGAGAAGGCATATGACATCGTACCAAGGCAAGTGATTTGGGATACCTTGTAGAGCAAAGGTATTCCTCAGAGATATATAGAGGTAATCAAATATACGTATGCAACTGCTAAAACTAGTGTGAGAGCACCGGTGGGTGATACATAATTCTTCCCAGTGAAGGTGGGACTACACCAAGGATCGGAATTAAGCCCCTTCCTTTTTGCAGTTATTTTGGATGAATTGTCGAGGTCTATCTAGGCTCATATCCCATGGTGTATGCTTTTTGGTAGAAACGAAAGACGAGCTAAATGTCCGTTTAGAAGAGTGGCGAACAACTTTAGAGCAGAGAGGCTTACGCATAAGTAGGACAAAAACTGAGTACCTACATTGCCATTTTAGCGGGGAAAACGAGGAAGACGAACATGATCAGGTGACTATTGGAGGCCAGGAGGTTCCATGGACGATAAAGTTCAAATACCTAGGATCGTTTCTGTAATCCCCATGGTTTTCACTTTTCTATTTGAATTATAATTATATTCGTATATAATAAAACAAGGTTTATAACATGCTTTGGATAGTTGTATTCGTAGTTATGACATAAGATAGCTTTCGGGTGACTATTTAGCCAACATTTCCTCATACTTGAACTAACATTTTGGCTCACACAAATCTTCTAGATATAATGGTATACTTAGAAGAAACTAAATTCAAACAGTGAATAAAAACCGAGCCCAAACGAAGCAAGAATCATAAACAAAAGTTTGAGAACGTAACCCTTGATTCACGCCAAGATCCAATGGTTAAACCTAATTCTTGACAGCATGAATGTTGGATTAATCTATTCCATATGATAGTACTCTGAAAACGATGAACGTGGGCGAAAACCGTGCGCAAAACGGAGTTATAACGAAGCGGGAATCGCGAAAACAAGTTTGATGTTTGTTGACAGTTGCCAGACGCGAATTCTGCATAAAAACCCATCCCACATCGCCCATGAAACCAATATTTCTCCTCTTTAAACACCTATAAATATCCTTGCTTGGTCCCTTATAGCTTTGCAACTCCTAGTTGAGTATAAACAAGTAGAATAACCTAATTTTGGTGGTTCTACAAGTTTAACATCCATTGGGATGTTGAACATAGTAGTTTTTTTTTATGCTCTTGGCGAGGAGGTGCTGCGCTTCGAGATCGTCTCGTTTGTAAAGTTTTCTTTGAGGTAATTTTCTTTTTCATTTCTTCTTTTCATTATTCATTTATTTATTTTTTTTCTAGTCTAAGTAGTTGAGATTAGGTTATTAGTTGTCGGCATTAGGTTTGTTTAGGTTGCCTTGTTTAGGTCGCCTTTAGAGTTGGTGTAGTCTTGGAGAGGCTCGTTAAGCCAACGAGTCCGGCCTGTGATGTCCGTTCATTTAGCTATGCCTAGCATAAATTTTACCCATCTTTGTTGCATTCGTTTGACTAGGTTGAACCACGTTTGCATTCGGATCGTATACTTGATCCTTTGAGCTGCTGTCTAGCCACGAACGTTCAATCCTCAGGGCGTCTAGTTTGATACAACTATTGATCTTGATTCTTCTTCATTATACTAGTATCCTCAAGAACCATTAAGGTGAGTTTCTTCACACTCCTTTTTACATTTTTGTTTTGGGATGTTACACATGTCTTATTCAAACTTTATTCAATCTATTATTCATTCAATCTATGATGCAAACCTTAGACTAGTTAGCTTTATGTGTTAGAGGCTAGGCTTATACAATGCGTTGAGTCTATGTGTGATTCTATGTGTATTGTCAGTCAAGCAATCTAGTACTTAGTAGCCTAAGATGGTTAGATACTATCTTCGCAAAGGCTTTTGCCTTTGTGTGAAAAAGGTGAAAAGTACACCTAGCAAACTGGTTGAATTATAACTGTTAATTTATAGTATGGCCATACTTGAATTAACATGTTGTAAGGATACTAGTTTGGACACAAGCAATTGTTATTCATTCATTCATTCAATTTATTCAAACTTGTATTCATGTTGTGCTTATGATACATATCTAGTTAGGCTATAGTTTGCATCCTTTTTATACCTATTATTTAAACTTTGTGTGTGAACTCACCAACTATGCAAATAGTTGACAAACTCTATTTTACATGTGTAACAGGGTAAGGAAGCATGATGAAGACATAGGATAAGACTTAGTAGACCTAGTTAAATTTTAAACAATGTTTTAGCATTCAATTGTAACTATTTTGTATTCAATTCATGTAATGTAATTTGAATTTAATGAATGACATGTTGTATTGTCTTAATGACGATGCATTAAATATTGAAACGCATAATAGCACCATGAGCTAATGAACAGTCAAGCTCGCGCCCTGACGTATTCCGCCGTCGGTCGGGTTGTGACATTTTCTACAAGGCGATGGCGACATTGATGTCACACCCCCAAATTTTCAACTAACGAAATCATACCGTTTGGGACGTGACAAACCAGGATCTCAGATCATTAGACATAACGAAGACCTCTATATGCTTTTCAAACATAACTTTGGTCTAAATTGTGATATCAAAGTTTTCAAAGTTTGCGGAAGCGTTTTAAAACAATAATAAACGTAACGGTTTGTAAAATGTAAATTACAACTCAAAGTCTTAAATATTCAAATCCAAAAGCAACTGTAATGTAAAATATGCATGAGACTCGATCTCCTAGTCCATGCTTGCTTGTTCGTGTACCTTAGCGTCCTGAGAAAACATGTAAATCAAGTCAACACAAAGGTTGGTGCATACACAGGTTTGTTTGATCACAAATGTTTAAAACACTGTTTGAAATGAAATGTTTGTAGATAACATAATCACACATGCATAGTCATGATAGCTAGTCATTTTTACTATTTACATAAGCGGTCGACACCGAAGCTGACTGTTAGAATGTAATTTGCCTTTTCCACTATTGTCTAACACAAACAATAGTAATGTAAATTGGCTAGTCAAACACTTGCGTAGACCTACAATCTACCAAGTGAGGTTTGTCAAACCCAATAGATCTATCTTCAACTACCACGCTTTGCACTACGGCAAACTAAACGGTTCGAAATGTAAGGACTTGTAATGCTATGTTCGCACTTATAGTAAATAGCTAACTCATGCAAGTGATATGTATCTAAAATGTTTGTTGCACATATTCTCTCCCCCAAAACAGTTAAAATAAGAAAAGGGGCCGTGTACGCACCTTTGCTAGCAAACATAATGATCAATTACACTTGAAATCGCAGAAACAATCTTCTACGAGGAATCTGTGTTTTAACAATAACGTTATGTTATTCGGAATGTCGTTTTGTGTTTGAAATCACATACGTGTAAACACACGTTTATTAAGTCGTTTGAAATGTTCATACAATGACATGTACGAATTTACGCTCGTTTGTTTAAATCGTACAAGCGTATACGATTTAACTTAACACACATAAATATGCGCGATCGTGTTTTTAAGTAAAAATGTAAATTTTATTATTTTATTTTGTTAGAAATTCCGTTACGGTTCCAACGCAACTCGAACGGATAAAAACGGAGTTAGAATGAATAAATTATGATCAAAATACTAAAAATAATGTTTTGTACAAAACCAGTGGGCCTCGGGTTTGAACCCGTGACCTCTTATGTGACATCCGTCAATTTTCGAATTTGACTTATTAACACCGTTAGTGTATTTAACGTTGACTATGACGGAATTTTCGGAAATGTAATAATTAAATGTTTATTCTCGTTTAAAGTTTAGCAACCTTTTTAAGTGTATAGTCTTGCAATTAGTAATTCTCACAATTTGACGCGTTAAAATTCATGACAACGAAAGATATTTGTGTTTAGCCGGATAAGGCGGACACAATACGCGTCACATTATTTAATAATCTTGTTAGTTACTAAAATTTAATTATTTTAGTAAGTTTTATTATTTTACTAATTATTGTAAAATAATCGCGTATAAATAATATCAAAATTTATACCCGATACAAGATTTAACCACCATAATACCCAACATTTATACATCTTTCACCTACACTTGAGTATATATATATATATATATATATATATATATATATATATATATATATATATATATATGACACACACAAATCTTGCATGTATACTTACCAAATACAAGACTACATACATGCAAGATTCATTCCAAGCACATAATGACAAACCTCTAAATCCACCTCTTACACACTCAACCTCACCCCCCAATCTCTTCACTCCCACTAACCAACACAAAATCCCCTCTCTCCTCTCTCCCCAAGTCGTCCTCCCCTCCTCCTCTCTCCTTAAAACCCCATCTTCCTTACACAATCACACACACATTCAAGATTTCTAGTTTTTCCAAGTTTCCTCTCTATTCTCTCACTTGTTCCAGCAAACTTCAGCCCCATATCACTTCATTCTTGATCATTTCAAGCATCCAAGAAGCCAAGGAGCAAAGCTAGGATCAAACAACACAAGCTCAAGGTGCCTACACGAACGGTTTACTTCCAAAACTCACTTTTCTTCACATTTTTGCACTCTATCACATACACTTTCTAAACCATGGCCAAGACCTGGTTTTGAACATGATATATTCACCATTTAACACTCTAAAGTCGTGGGTATTGAAGCCATGACCTAAAACTCTACATGCAACAAAGTTGCATGTACTAGAAATGAGTTTTTCAAGTCCAAAAACTTGTTTTGGTGACTTGATTCATGCATGCATGTATTTGTATGAGCAAAATGATAATCATTGATGAATATTATTATTCTTCATCATTCTCAACTCTATCAATGGTGTAAAGCCTCAAAAACTCGTTTTAAAAGATCGTTCATAACTATACACACAAACATGCATTCATGAAGATTCTGGCAGATTGTTGTCCCGACTTCAAAGAGTCATAAAATGGTCATAAAAACTCCAAATGGAACAAACTCAGATTCCGTGACTAAGTTCATTGAGTTAGCTTTCCATGCATTACTTATTCAGCTTTTAACTCGACCAAATGGTACCTCAAACAGCCTTCACAAGATCAGTGCGCGGATTTGTACCCCCTGACTTGTGCTGCTGTTTTGACCTACCTAAGGTCCGAATCACGAAAAGTTATCTAAATGAAAGTTGTTCATAATATATTAAAATAGTAGACTGGAGAGTTTCATAATCTAACTCAAAGTTTTACTATGTCAAAAATAAACCCGAACTCACTGAAGTAAATCTGTCAAAACAGAAACTTTAAGGACATATACTTGTGTGACTGTTTTGACCCTTTTACAAGCACAACCACGAAAAGTTTTCTAAATGAAAGTTGTTCAAAACACCTTAAAATAGTCTACTGTGAAGTTTCATAATTTTATTCAAACTACTCCTATTTTTAAAGTTTATCCGAACAAGCCGGACAGAATCTGTCAAAAGGCAGTTTTATGAACTTAGACATTTTTACATAAATATTAATCATTTTCACATATATAAATGTATATATATATATTATATACAAACTTTAATGATGTGATATAATATATATATATATATACTTGTATATATTTATATAAGTGGATTTAATTTATGGTTTTGAAGTTGTTAAGCAAAATGGTAATTTTCTCAAAATACGTCGTTATAATGACGAAACTTTTAAAAGCCAACACTTAGTGATTTCAATGTATTATGAAATAAGATTTCAAGTATAAGTTAGGACATTATTGTTTAATAAAATCTCTACAAATAGAACACAAGCACCATCACATAAACTATAGAAGATCCACAAACTCAATGGAAACTCATTATGTTATAGGAACCAAGTTATAAGTCTCCATATAACCGACAATCAAGAAGTCAATCATCAATCATACTATGTGAGTTACATATCCCCCTTTTCTTTTGTTTTTGCTTATAAAATCATCGGGGCCGGAACATGTTTAACTTTGAACTATTTTCTAGCAATTCAAACTTGTATCTATGTGGATTTGAGCTATATGTCCCAAACTACCATCTTAACTATACTTAACTTGTGCATTGATCATTAACTTGTGAAAGCCAAACTGTTGTGATGATAGATCTATTGAACTGACCACTCCACCCAGCCGGTGATCACACGGTACTTAACTATTTTGAGGGTAGTATGGAGTACTATGCCTAACTAGGTTAACTAAGGTTTGATCTGCAATAGTTACATGTGTATGTTTCCACATATTGCCTTATATCACTATGTTACATATGAATTGCAAATCTTATCTTTTTGAACTGTTAACTTTTGGTGTCAAAACCTATGTTCTCACCAACTATTTATAGTTGACCTTTGAATCTAAACATGTTTCAGGTACAAACTAGTGAAGCTATGAGGATCATGTAGTGCTTTTGGACTTAGAATAAACTTGGAACTATGAACTATGAACTTGTTTAGTTATGTTATGCTTTTGAACTACTTGTATGACTCTTAATTTGAAATGTAATGAATATTATAACTTTAATAGTTGATCATGAGCTTTTGAACAGTCGCCGTCGCGCCCCGACGTTATTCCGCCGTCGGTTGGGGTGTGACAGATTGGTATCAGAGACATGGTTATAGGGATTTAGGTTATTAGACATGACCTAGACTATAACCTAAGTTATCTTAGGATCTTACGTGCGACTTATCTACACCTTATTTCTATCTGCATACCTATTTTTCATCCTCATCCTTAACTACTCTTAGGAAATCCTTAAATCCTCAAAAATCAAATGTTTTTAGACTATACGTCTATTCTATGTGAAAATCTCGTCAAAGTCTTCGAGTTTTAACTAATAATTGTAGACACATGCAATCTGGAAGGGTGATTACCTGCATCTTGGGGGTTCTGTCTAGGAAAGTGTTTCGTATAAATCTTAATCAACCGTTGGACCTGTTACACTTTCCTGGGAACTCTTGGGGTGAGTAGTCACTTATAGGCTAAAGCATGTCTCTTACAATTGTTTAGAAAAACTTGAAGCAACTTTGATCGGTCCATGTGATCATCTGTTGGTTACACCCTATATGATTTAAAATTATATCTTATATTATGAAATACTCTTATGAATATTTCATATTCATCCTTTCCATGGTTTTATATTCTATAGAATGCCTCCTCGTCTCCAGATTCCTCGTCGTCAGATTCCTCGTCGTCCGAGAGGTCAAAGACTTGCCCAACTCATAGCCCAACAAATGGCTGCTGCTTTACCGAATCTTGTAACTCAACTCAACGTTGCAGCCCATAACGGGCATGATGAAAATGGTAATGGCGGGAATGGTGGCAATCACACTTGCACCTTTAAAAACTTCAACTCTTGCAACCCCACTACATTCAATGGTACAGAAGGAGCCACTGGTCTTTTACAGTGGTTCGAAAGTATCGAGAACACTTTCCTCAATAGTGGTTGCCCTGAAAATCTTCGGGTACAATATGGTACAAGCGTTTTTCAAAAGAGGGCACTGACTTGGTGGAACGGTGAAAAACGTAACCGTGGTGTGGATGTTGCTATGGCACTACCTTGGGCCGATGTCAAACAACTTATGACCGAAGAATTTTGCCCAAGAAATGAAATGAAGAAGCTCGAGGAAGAGTTTTGGAATCTTACCCAAGATAGTGGTGAAAATCTTGCATACACGAACCGATTTCATGAGCTTAGTCTGCTTGTACCCCATATGGTCACTCCTTTATCAAGGGCCATAGAGAAGTACATTGGTGGACTACCAATGATAATTCAAGATACTGTGCTGGGTAGAAATCCTACAACTCTTGAGGATGCTATCAGACTTGCTGCAACGTTAACCGATAATCATGTCAAGGATGGTACCCTAACCAGGAAAGGAAGCAAGAAAACTATCACTAAACCTACTATAGGTGAATCATCCAAAACCAACCCAACTGAATCCTCATCCAAGAACAAGAAGCGTAAAGCCAAAAAAACTATGCTGTAGTAACCCCTGCTACACCAGTAAACCAAATGCCTGCTCAGGTTACTAACCCTCCCAAGAAACAATATGTGGGTAATCAGCCTCTTTGCAACACATGTAGACTCCATCATCCAGCCAACGTGTCGTGTCGCATCTGTACCAACTGTGGGCGGTATGGACACTTGGTAACCACTTGCAGAACCACCAGGCCTCAGTTCAACAACCAACTTAACCAAGCCAACCAAGCCATGGGTCAAAACAACCAAGCACCACCACTTGCAATCCTAGGTCGGGCATGTTATAACTGTGGTGACCAGGGGCATTTTCGCAACCAATGCCCAAGGCTTAACCCGATAGTTCCTGTGAATCGCGGCCGTGCTTTCAACATCAATGCTAATGAAGCTCAAAACAACAACGATGTGGTGAACGGTACGTTCTTAGTTGATAACCAATATGCTTCTATTCTATTTGATACGGGTGCTGATAAAAGTTATGTATCTCTTGAATTTGAACACTTACTTGCTAAGAACCGCACTAGGCTAGAAAGCACATTCACAATAGAAGTAGCAGATGGAAACCCCATAACTATAGATTCTATTATTCTTGACGTTACCTTAAACTTAAATGACCATACATTCTCGATTGATCTTATACCTATGCCTCTGGGAAGTTTTGATGTCATAGTAGGCATGGATTGGTTAACCACTAACCGTGCTGAAATTGTATGTGCTGAAAAGTACATTCGTATTCCTCTTTCATCCGGCGATACTTTGAATGTTTTTGGAGAAAAACCAACCCGTGGGCTTAAGCTTATGTCCTGTACAACCGCACAAAAGTACTTGCGTAAGAATTACATGGCTTTCTTGGCTCATATTGTGAACCAGAAGGACAAGGAAAAGAAAATCGAGGATATTCCTATTATCAAAGATTTTCCTGAAGTATTTCCGGAAGACTTACCTGGCCTTCCTCCAATTCGACAAGTCGAATTTCGTATTGAACTTGTACATGGCGCAACTCCTGTGGCTAAGTCTCCTTATCGTCTTGCACCGTCGGAACTTCAAGAGCTAGCTAGTCAACTTCAAGAGCTTTCTGAAAAAGGCTTTATTCGTCCTAGTTCGTCACCTTGGGGAGCACCTGTATTGTTTGTGAAGAAGAAAGATGGAACGTTTCGGATGTGCATTGACTACCGTGAACTAAACAAGCTTACAATTAAAAATCGCTACCCATTACCTAGAATTGATGATCTTTTCGACCAACTTCAAGGTGCTACTTGGTTCTCTAAAATCGATCTTCGATCGGGATATCATCAACTTCGCGTTCATGATGATGATATTCCAAAAACAGCTTTCCGCACAAGATATGGTCATTACGAATTCATGGTTATGCCATTTGGGTTAACTAATGCACCTGCGGTCTTCATGGATCTTATGAACCGTGTTTGCAATCCCTATTTGGACAAATTCGTAATTGTTTTCATCGATGACATCTTAATCTACTCTAAGACTAAATCTGACCATGAACAACATTTGCGTCTGATTTTGGATCTTTTAAGAAAAGAACAACTATACGCCAAATTCTCTAAATGTGAATTTTGGCTTAAGGAAGTTCAATTCTTGGGTCACATTGTCAATGACAAGGGTGTTCATGTAGATCCTGCAAAAATTGAGGCTGTTAAGAATTGGAAAACCCCAACTACCCCTACCGAAATTCGTTCTTTTCTTGGCTTAGCGGGCTACTATCGGCGTTTCATATCTAATTTCTCCAAAATTGCTTTACCCCTCACTACCTTGACTCAAAAAGGTAAATCATATGAATGGGGTCCTAAGCAAGAAGACGCGTTTCAAAATCTAAAGCATATGTTATGCAATGCTCCTATCTTCCTGATGGTAACGACGATTTTGTGGTCTATTGTGATGCATCAAATCAGGGTCTTGGCTGTGTCCTTATGCAAAGGGGTAAGGTTATAGCTTATGCATCACGACAACTCAAAATTCACGAAAGGAACTATACGACCCATGACCTTGAATTAGGTGCTGTCATCTTTGCTTTGAAAATTTGGAGACACTACCTTTATGGAACCAAATGTGTCATTTTCACCGACCACAAAAGCCTTCAACACATATTCAATCAAAAGGAACTTAACATGAGACAACGACGATGGGTTGAACTACTTAACGACTATGACTGCGAGATTCGCTACCATCCTGGTAAGGCAAATGTTGTAGCCGACGCTCTTAGTCGTAAAGGTCACACCAATTCTATTCGACTCCAAAGCATCCGAACCCAAAACGATATCCAGAATCGTATCCTCGAAGCACAAAAAGTCTCGGTCCTCGAGGGCAACATGTACGATGAAATGTCCTGTGGAGCTGAACAACATTTGGAAACTAAATCAAATGGGCTGCTTTGTTTCTTGGATCGCATTTGGGTTCCAAATCGTGATAGTTTGCGTACCTTTATCATGGATGAGGCACACAAGTCTCGCTATTCTATTCATCCTGGAGCGGATAAGATGTATAAGGATCTTCGCTATCACTATTGGTGGCCAGGTATGAAAAAGGACATTGCTCTCTTTGTGGCAAAATGTCTCACTTGCTCGAAAGTTAAAGCCGAGCATCAACGACCCTCTGGTCTGCTTGAACAACCAGAAATCCCTATGTGGAAGTGGGAAAACATAGCTATGGATTTCATTACTAAACTCCCTCGCACTTCTAAGGGTCATGATAGTATTTGGGTGATCATCGATCGTCTTACTAAATCGGCACATTTCTTACCTATTCGTGAGGATGATCGAGTTGAGAAATTGGCTCGAATCTATATCAACGAAATAGTAAGCCGCCATGGCGTACCTCTGAGCATTATCTCCGATCGTGATGGTCGTTTCATCTCACGCTTTTGGCAATCACTTCAATCAAATCTAGGTACTCGACTAGACCTTAGCACAGCTTATCATCCTCAAACTGATGGTCAATCAGAACGAACAATTCAGACCCTTGAGGATATGTTGAGGTCTTGTGTCATCGATTTCGGTGGCAATTGGGATACTCACTTACCTTTGGTCGAGTTCTCGTATAACAACAGTTATCATTCGAGCATCGATATGGCACCTTTCGAAGCACTTTATGGTCGTAAGTGTCGCTCACCCGTTTGTTGGAGCGAGATTGGTGAAGTTCAAATCAGCGGTCCTGAGTTGATACAAGAAACTACTGACAAAATCATGCAAATTCGCAAAAATCTACTCGCTGCTAGAAGTCGTCAAAAGAGCTATGCTGATAAACGACGAAAACCCTTGGAATTCAATATCGGCGATCTTGTACTCCTTAAGGTGTCCCCTTGGAAAGGAGTAGTCCGTTTTGGGAAGAAAGGAAAGCTGGCACCTCGTTATGTAGGACCGTTCAAAATTCTTGAAAGAATTGGGAAGGTGGCTTACAAGCTCGAGCTACCACAAGAGCTTGGCAACATTCATCCTACATTTCACGTATCCAACCTCAAGAAATGCTTAGCCAATGAGAACCTCCATATTCCTCTTGATGACGTGTACATTGATGAGTCGATGCACTTTGTGGAGAAACCTGTGGAGATCATAGACCGTGGAGAGAAAAAGCTCAAACGTAGCCGAATACCAATAGTCAAGGTTCGATGGGAATCTAAACGTGGGCCTGAATTCACCTGGGAACGGGAGGATCAGATGAAACAGAAATACCCACAACTCTTTGCGGATGCAGCTGTCAACCACAACGCTAGTTGAATTTCGGGACGAAATTCTTCTAACTAGGGGAGACTGTGACATCCGTCAATTTTCGAATTTGACTTATTAACACCGTTAGTGTATTTAACGTTGACTATGACGGAATTTTCGGAAATGTAATAATTAAATGTTTATTCTCGTTTAAAGTTTAGCAACCTTTTTAAGTGTATAGTCTTGCAATTAGTAATTCTCACAATTTGACGCGTTAAAATTCATGACAACGAAAGATATTTGTGTTTAGCCGGATAAGGCGGACACAATACGCGTCACATTATTTAATAATCTTGTTAGTTACTAAAATTTAATTATTTTAGTAAGTTTTATTATTTTACTAATTATTGTAAAATAATCGCGTATAAATAATATCAAAATTTATACCCGATACAAGATTTAACCACCATAATACCCAACATTTATACATCTTTCACCTACACTTGAGTGTATATATATATATATATATATATATATATGACACACACAAATCTTGCATGTATACTTACCAAATACAAGACTACATACATGCAAGATTCATTCCAAGCACATAATGACAAACCTCTAAATCCACCTCTTACACACTCAACCTCACCCCCCAATCTCTTCACTCCCACTAACCAACACAAAATCCCCTCTCTCCTCTCTCCCCAAGTCGTCCTCCCCTCCTCCTCTCTCCTTAAAACCCCATCTTCCTTACACAATCACACACACATTCAAGATTTCTAGTTTTTCCAAGTTTCCTCTCTATTCTCTCACTTGTTCCAGCAAACTTCAGCCCCATATCACTTCATTCTTGATCATTTCAAGCATCCAAGAAGCCAAGGAGCAAAGCTAGGATCAAACAACACAAGCTCAAGGTGCCTACACGAACGGTTTACTTCCAAAACTCACTTTTCTTCACATTTTTGCACTCTATCACATACACTTTCTAAACCATGGCCAAGACCTGGTTTTGAACATGATATATTCACCATTTAACACTCTAAAGTCGTGGGTATTGAAGCCATGACCTAAAACTCTACATGCAACAAAGTTGCATGTACTAGAAATGAGTTTTTCAAGTCCAAAAACTTGTTTTGGTGACTTGATTCATGCATGCATGTATTTGTATGAGCAAAATGATAATCATTGATGAATATTATTATTCTTCATCATTCTCAACTCTATCAATGGTGTAAAGCCTCAAAAACTCGTTTTAAAAGATCGTTCATAACTATACACACAAACATGCATTCATGAAGATTCTGGCAGATTGTTGTCCCGACTTCAAAGAGTCATAAAATGGTCATAAAAACTCCAAATGGAACAAACTCAGATTCCGTGACTAAGTTCATTGAGTTAGCTTTCCATGAATTACTTATTCAGCTTTTAACTCGACCAAATGGTACCTCAAACAGCCTTCACAAGATCAGTGCGCGGATTTGTACCCCCTGACTTGTGCTGCTGTTTTGACCTACCTAAGGTCCGAATCACGAAAAGTTATCTAAATGAAAGTTGTTCATAATATATTAAAATAGTAGACTGGAGAGTTTCATAATCTAACTCAAAGTTTTACTATGTCAAAAATAAACCCGAACTCACTGAAGTAAATCTGTCAAAACAGAAACTTTAAGGACATATACTTGTGTGACTGTTTTGACCCTTTTACAAGCACAACCACGAAAAGTTTTCTAAATGAAAGTTGTTCAAAACACCTTAAAATAGTCTACTGTGAAGTTTCATAATTTTATTCAAACTACTCCTATTTTTAAAGTTTATCCGAACAAGCCGGACAGAATCTGTCAAAAGGCAGTTTTATGAACTTAGACATTTTTACATAAATATTAATCATTTTCACATATATAAATGTATATATATATATATATTATATACAAACTTTAATGATGTGATATAATATATATATATACTTGTATATATTTATATAAGTGGATTTAATTTATGGGTTTTGAAGTTGTTAAGCAAAATGGTAATTTTCTCAAAATACGTCGTTATAATGACGAAACTTTTAAAAGCCAACACTTAGTGATTTCAATGTATTATGAAATAAGATTTCAAGTATAAGTTAGGACATTATTGTTTAATAAAATCTCTACAAATAGAACACAAGCACCATCACATAAACTATAGAAGGTCCACAAACTCAATGGAAACTCATTATGTTATAGGAACCAAGTTATAAGTCTCCATATAACCGACAATCAAGAAGTCAATCATCAATCATACTATGTGAGTTACATAGCCCCCTTTTCTTTTGTTTTTGCTTATAAAATCATCGGGGCCGGAACATGTTTAACTTTGAACTATTTTCTAGCAATTCAAACTTGTATCTATGTGGATTTGAGCTATATGTCCCAAACTACCATCTTAACTATACTTAACTTGTGCATTGATCATTAACTTGTGAAAGCCAAACTGTTGTGATGATAGATCTATTGAACTGACCACTCCACCCAGCCGGTGATCACACGGTACTTAACTATTTTGAGGGTAGTATGGAGTACTATGCCTAACTAGGTTAACTAAGGTTTGATCTGCAATAGTTACATGTGTATGTTTCCACATATTGCCTTATATCACTATGTTACATATGAATTGCAAATCTTATCTTTTTGAACTGTTAACTTTTGGTGTCAAAACCTATGTTCTCACCAACTATTTATAGTTGACCTTTGAATCTAAACATGTTTCAGGTACAAACTAGTGAAGCTATGAGGATCATGTAGTGCTTTTGGACTTAGAATAAACTTGGAACTATGAACTATGAACTTGTTTAGTTATGTTATGCTTTTGAACTACTTGTATGACTCTTAATTTGAAATGTAATGAATATTATAACTTTAATAGTTGATCATGAGCTTTTGAACAGTCGCCGTCGCGCCCCGACGTTATTCCGCCGTCGGTTGGGGTGTGACATCTTACACCCAACACGTGCACTCTACCAGTCAAGCCCACTAAACATTTGTACAAGAACTCAAAATTAAACTGTCTTAACCATAAACTCATTGATCTCCCTTTGTTTATCCTTAACCGAATCTATGTAAGTCCGATTGGCCCATGATTCGAATCCGATCGACCTCAAAACCATAGGGGTTTTATTCCAATCATCAAAACGAGTCCCACCATAGTTTTAATTTGATCACACCATCAGTTTAGAACCCTCAAATGTGATATCATCGGTTTCGAACGTTTGTATCTAAACCCATGTTTCAAACTTATTAAATTCGTTAATTTTAAACTGAAAACCCATAGAGTTTTCATTACAATATATATTTCGAAACTATCAGTGATGTTTAATTGAATTTTTAGATCATATTTGTTTAAAAACCTCAAAACGTTTTTCTATTCAAAACGTGGAACCGGTTTTTATTGAATTCGATGTTGTTAACCAAAATTGACATAGGATTTATCTAAATCGAAATCCTCTGAAACTAATGGTACCTTTTAATTTGATTTTTGCATCCATTTGAATCAAAACCCCCAAATTCGTTTACATGATGAACCCTAGAACTCAAACTCAATCAATTCGTTATTGTTTAATTAGTTTAACATGTGGTTTTTATTAAATTAATGATTCCAAAGCTACCCATATAATTTAATTTGATTCTTGAATCCGTTCTATCAAAAACCCCCAAATTCGTTCTTAGTGTAAACCCTAGAACTTGAAATCGTTTAATTCGTTGATGTTATATGAAATTGGTATAAGGTTTTCGTTTGAGATGGTATTTCGAAACTGATGACGTAAATTAATTGGGTTTTCGAATTCTTTTGCTTAGAAACCCCCAAATCCTCTAAACTGAAGAACCCTAGAATCCGAATCCTTGCAATTCGTGATTCTCAAGTTCTATTTCATTGGGGTTTTGCTGAGACGCATTAAAAGGAATATGTAGGTGCTAATACTTACCCGATTTGATAATGAATTGATGTAACTTGACTTGTTGCTCGACTTTCGGCCAGCTCTCGATCACACTCTTCTATCAGAAGCTTCTTGCTTTGAATCGTTGGATTCCACAGCCTCTAAAGATGCCAACTAGAGTATAGGAATGCTCAATTTGTGATGTTTACTTCGAATTATGAGAGTTCTATTATCACAAGTGACGGTTTCGACTTTTTCACTAACATTTGAGTTTAATTCGATTATTTAAGAGTTTATAACATATGATAACTGTAAATTATCATTGATATGATCATTATGTATGATTTAATTAGGTAATAACGGATTATTGAAGTGGAATTCAAATCCCAATTGATTTTTTTGTCGAATTTTGACTTCAAAAGTCAAAATCTTGCATTTTAACCTAATTACAACTTAATCTTAGTAATTGTGGTGTTTATAACTTGCTTTGCTCAATTTTTAACCCTTGTAATTTGTTTTCATGTGATTTCGTGTCCTCTTTTTGTTAACTTTTGTTAACGGGATTAACCCGAAAATATCGGGTTTTCACAATTGACATTTGACAGTGACGTAGCTCATTGGGTTCAAGCAGGTTGGAAAAAGTGGAGAGCAGCAACGAGCATCATATGCGAAAAGAAGTTTCCAGAAAAACTCTAATTTATAGAGTGGCTATAAGGCCAGCCATGATGTACAACACCGATTGTTGGTCGATTAAAAAGAACCAAGCAAGAAAGCTAGAGACATCGGAGATGAGGATGCTGAGATGGATGTGCAGACACACAAGGCTTGATCGGATAAGGAACAAGATTTTCCGGAAAATATTAGAGATGGAAAACATCTCGGACAAAGTAAGGGAAGGAATATTGAGATGGTTTGGGCATTTGAAGAGAAGAAGACAGTCGGCGCCTGTTCAAAAAGTAGAGTTGCTCACGATGGAGGGGAAAAGAGGAAGGGGACAACCGAGGTTGACATGAGATGAGCAAAATCCGCCAGGATTTGACTTAGCTACATCTCTCTGAGGATATGATCTATGATAGGAATTCGTGGAGATGTAGAATAAAGGTACCAGATACTTAGATCCTTCCTTAGGTTTCTTGACGTAGGGGTAGTGGACTATAGCCATTTCTTTCTGCTTGTTTTTGGGATATCTTATTTGAGTTTATAAGAGATATATGCGTGCTTGCGGGATTTTGTAGTGTTACATGAAAGAATGTTGGCTTCTTTGTTTGGTTGTGACAGGATGCCTCTTGTTGGTTCGTTGGTTTATTTGGTTTGTTCGTTTTCCTGGCTGACTTAAATGTTTAGTGCTTATCGGTTTTGTTCAAAAAGTTGGTGTTTTCCGTTTATACTTTAAGCTTTTGGTCGGGGTTATATACTTATATGTGGTATTACATATTGCTGTTAAAAAATATATAGATGAATAAATAAATAAATAAAATAAATAAAAAATAATATATATATATATATATATATAAATCCGGTCCTTTGAGCCGGTGGACTCTATCGAAGCAGTGTTACACCCCCACCTCTCGTCACCTGAGATGATGTCATTCACAGTTCTGAGAAGGTTGCGGAAGCATAGTGGTGATGTCTCAGAGATGATGTCTCAGAGATGATGTGTGACTTACTTGATTCGGCATCCTCACCGTTGGTCACTGTCTTCCTGCAAAATGTTTGAGTTTAAAAGATTAGCACAAAGCTGGTGAGATCGTAAAGTTCACGTTCAACAATATGATATGATATGTAAGCTCTCAAAATGTTCAGTTCAAGATAACTATGGGACCTGTTATCTAGTTCCTTTCGGAGTACTCCGTTCTCGTTCTATAAGATACTACTCGTCGGTAACATCTTAATGCCTCATTGTCTTAATGTCTATCACAACATTAAGAAGTTCTAAAAACATGTAACAAACATTCACAGAAAGGGGAGTTGCAGCTCCTAGCAAATGGGTTGTCAGCCGATAGTACTATCATTGTTCCCTGTTCGGCCCTACATGGGTTCACTAGATACAGTTCAGCAATGAGGACTTTCAAGTTCTGTAATAGAGTTATGTTCTACGGCAAAATCCCATGAAATCCACAAGTTCTCAACAAATCACATGAAATCACGCAGATAATAGTGATACATATCATATAGTTTTGAAAAGTTCCACAGTGATACCCCGATGTTTGTAAAATATTAAAAAGAAAATGGGTTGTACGAAACTTACCTGATATCTCACTAGTAGCAGAATATCTCACAACTAGTAGTAATAAGGTGATTCTGCATTAGTTTATGTTTAATTAATTATTTATATTTTAACTTACTGATTAGATCATTCTGAACGTCCAATGTCAGAGACATTGCCTTGTAAGTCATCAAACCGTTATTAGGTTTTTAACTAATTATTTTAGTGTCAAATCATACAATGTATGATAATGTAGGAACCTATACTGATTCAGGTTCCTAATACACAGTTGATAACACGTTTGATTAATCAGAATAATCTCAGATTAACCAAATAATAAATGTTGTTGATTATGGTGCTGAAACCGTTTCTAGATGGATTTATGGCTTAGGAATGACCAATCCTTGTTATTGATTACCCAAATATCATGAAATATCACAATGTGACATTAGAATATGTTTAATAACCATGTTTAACATACTAATCTGATTGTTATCACAAACATCAGATAATCATTCCAATGAGTATGTTAATGATTGTGATTAGTTTGAAACACTTGGATTTAACCTTGCGTTTCAAAGATTAATCAAACTAATCAACTACATTGTCACAATCAAATGGTTTAAACCATTATAATCATAGTTATGATTTCATGAAAACCGGGCATTACAACGGATCAAAACAAGGCTTTACCCGTTAAACATCAAGTTCTTCGTTTATGATCAATCCTAGCCATCATCTAGGCAATAACCAACAACCCTAACTATACAATTACGTTCAAAAACAAGATCTAATCAACCATTATAAAACTAGAAGGTTAATATGAACCGTTACCTAATCAGATGGAATTCTAAGTGTTAAACAACAATCAGAACTTGCAGATATGTTTCCTGGTGCGATCCGTGGGTTTAGAAGGCTTCAAAATGAAGATTTTGATGATTGAAACTCTTCTGATGAAGGTTTTGAGCACCTAAGTTCGAGAGAAAACGAAATCGATGATTTCTGCATGAAAATCTGAGTTTTGATCTAATCCAACCAACCGACCCACGCCAAGCGTACCACTCCGAGTGGCCGCTTGGTCTGGGGCGTAGCACGTGAGAGAAACTAATCCCAGATATTTTTCTTCTTCCGCGCGTACCGCCTAGCGTGGATGTCTGGTGCTAGGCGTACCGTCTGGAACGTTTGACTTTGACATTTTTGTACTTTTCTTCATTTTGCGATTCCGAACAATCCGGAACTCCGTTTCGCGCACGGTTTTCGCCTATGTTCACCATTTCTAGCATACTATCAACCTGTAATAATTACAATAGCTAAATCAACGTGGATTTCAAGCACGACCAAATGTGCTCACATCATTGATGACGTAATTATCAAATGCAATTGTCACAAGCAGCCTCTTTATTCTACTTGTAGATAGAGGTAAGGTGTGTCTTTATCTTCTTCCGCCCAGACCCCACTCTAAGTGAGATTTCCAATGGGTACGCTTGTTTTTGTTGTTCTTGTTGTTGTAATTAAATATCTTTTTTGCAATCACTAATCCTAACTTCCTGAGTTTTATAAAGAGACATAGAAGTATATAAAAGTTTATATAATTAACAACAAACTTGGATACTAAGGATTAATGGCTTGATGATCCATATGATTCATAGCATCATTAATTTAACATTGTTCTACAACAATTTAATTAATAGAATCATTTGCGTCCAAAATGAAAATGACATGCGTTAAATTAAAAAAAAAATGAAAATGACATGCTTTAAATTAAAGATGGTTATGCAATAAACCTTAATTTTAGCAATAAGAGACTAGAATCAGCTTAATAAACCTATGTCTTTCATATTTTCAACAGAGTCAACCAAAGTCTCCTCCAACGACCTGTGGCTCCATCCAAGATTATATAGCTTCTCACATGTGTACTTCAGTTCATAATTCAAACCGCTCGGACTGTCATGAAAAACATCACATTCAGTCATAATTAGTTATGTTTTAAAGGCATAAAATCAGTTTTAGATAAAAAAAAAATAGAAAGAAATATGTCACGTAATGATAATTAAGTATTTGACAAAGTTTTTTTTTTCTTTTAAAGTTATTCAACTTTTGGTAGGTGTTTTAATCATGTGTAATATTTTTAAAATTGTTTATTTTTTAAGATAATATAGGAAAATGAAACATATATGAATATTTATTAATAATAAGTGTTTTTTTACTAATTAACTTAAAATAAGTTGTAATCGTGAAGAAAACAAATTTACAAACTATTAACAAAGTTTAAAAATTGTTAAAGTTAAGTCAAATTGAGACAAAATAATAATTAAATACTTATATATATTCATATATGTTTCATTTGTGTCGATTAATTTTAAGAAAATTAAACGTTTTATAAAAAATTACATATGATTGAAACACTTTGTGAAAGTCGAGTGACTTTATAGCAGTGTTCTCAGAACCGGACCTGGAACCGGTGACTCGACCGGCCCAAAATAGGCATGAGAACCAGATTCAAACTAACCGGGCGGTTGAAACGGTTCACTGGCCGGAACAGGAACCGGTTCACTGGTCGAACCGGATTTCAGTGTTTTTTTTAACTAAAATCCAAAGAATAAACATTAAAACCAAATCCTATATTTTTTAACATGATTATGCTTATTTAAATATTAATTATGTTTGTTTAAACATTAATTATGTTTGTTTAAATGTGTTTATAATTGTATAATTTTTTTGGAATATATTATATATTTATTATTTTATCCGATTCTTAAATCCGGTCCAACCGGTCCGACCACAAACCAGTAAGACGTCCGGTCCGGTTATGAAAACATTGCTTTATAGAGACAAATAAACTTTTAATAACTTAATTGAAACACTTGAAATAGTTGGTTTAACCCCAACAAAAACAAAAACAAATAAGGTAGAAGTACATACACAGTGGGATAGTTATAGTGAGGAAACAAGCTCTTCAACAGTTTTATCAAAGCATTTGTCTTCAACACATGTGATGAACACACATACCTCCCCTCGGCTTCAGGTTTTTCGAACGCGAGGAGCAATGCTTTAACACAATCGCGAACATCAACGATAGGTATATCTACATCTTCCTCCGCTTTATCAAGCTCAAGGAGATTGAAAGAGTTCTTACCTTTGAAGAGGTTCAATAGAATGATGTTAGTGGTGGATAATGTTGATTGGAGCATTGGCCCGAATACTATCGATGGACAAATTGACACAACATTAAGGTTGTTCTTCTTTCCGAATTCTAGAGCTTCATGCTCTGATATAACCTTGCCAGCTGAATACCACAACTCAGTTTTCATGCAAAATTCAGCATCAGTCCAACAGTTTTCATCCATTTTTGTATGTTTTGGCCAACTAGGGTTTCCTATAACAGCAGCTATAGATGAAACTACCACAACCTTGGTCACTTTACTCTTCAAACATGCATTCATTACGTTTCGAGTTCCTGTTATGGCTGGTTCAAGCATCTCTGCCTGTTTTGACATGAGTTATAAATGCAAAATTAGTGTCATTTTTGTTTCTTAGAGTAAATTACTAAGATGGTTTATATATGTGATTTGTTAGTATTTCACTCTTGGTTCATAAGTTTTATAAATTACCCATATAACCTCACATTTAAAAACTTGTAACCATAGTTGTAGAAGTCATTCCTTTAATTGGAGATTCCTCCTATCCTAGTGTGTGCATTTGTAAATTTAAGGTATAACTTCGTAGCAATGTAACCAACTTTTAATTTTATTTCAATCAAATCACTAAATTTTTTTTTTTGTCCTAATTAAGACATTCAAGTTATTTTGATGTTTTAATAATATGTTTTAACATGAATAGCAGGTAATACATGTTGATATAAGTTTGAGTGAATAATTTTTTTTTAAAAAAAATAACTGATTTAAATCAATAATTATTAGCTTTACACAATCAACCCACCTAATATAACACCTTTATATAAATATTTTTACGATCAGCTAAGATATTCTTTTAACTAAACAATTAATAAACTTGAGTAACCAAGGATTATATACTTTCTAATTAACTGTAATAATTTTCATAGTTTATGTGTTTTTTTTTTTTTGGTAATTTGAGTAGTTTAACAATACCATTTGTCTATGGGTGGATTTACTTGTAATATAGACTAATTAAGATGAGGCCAAATTGAATTATTTGTTATATCTTTAAATATGGTTAATTCCTATTAAAATGAATGTATCAATCACAAATTGCTTCATTTGATTTCTTTTTTTTAGTTTTATTGTTTTGATTTAAATCTTCATTATAAAGACTATTTGTTTCTTAATTTCTTTTCATTTCTTGTAATGATCATGCCATCCACATAAATGATTGAACTTGTTATTTTCTCTCTTATTGTTCAAGGAAGAATGTATGTTTTGAGTTAAGTTGTATGTAACCGTATCTGCTCATTGCTATAGTAAACCTTCCAAGCCATATGCTCTATGAGATTGTTTAAGTGCATATAAATGTTTTATTTAGTTTGCACCCATCTCCCTTTTTTGATTTTTTCACTAAACAAATTTGTTTTGTTAATTTCTTTTATCGAATATATATTTTATTAAAAACCATATTTTATTTACAATAATTATTTTTTGTCTTGTAAATATAAAAATTATGTTATTGTGATTACACCTATATGGGTTTTCAATAATATTTATATCAAAATCTAGAAAAAAAAAAAAAAAAAAAGCAAAACTATCTATATAAATTCTTTTAGCAAAAATTTAATATTACAAGTTATTATACAAAAATCAATATATATGTTCTCTCCATATATATGTACACTGATTTTGATCAAACTTCCATCAACCCCTTGAGGCTTACCTATCAAATTTCTACATATTAACAAAATAATCTCTTTCAAATCCAAATTCACGTTGGCTTGGTCAACCGCCCAAAAAAAATTCTATTCTGAGAGTGAATAAAAGTTGTTTCAACATTTCCACACACTCAATTTTGATCTAACATCAAACCGGGCTCAATTTTTCCGAGCCGGTCTTATGTACAACATAAAAATAAAACCTCTAGTTTAGGGCCCTTATATTTCTTGGCTTCTGTTTATGAAAAAAACTAGCTTAGGTCCCGTGTAATAAACGGGGATGCCCTTATTTAGATATTACTATATAATTGGATAACTAAACATCTAAAGTTGACTTAGGGTCTGTTTGTTTGGGTCTGAATCTGAATGGTTCAGATTCAGGCCGTTTGTTTCATGGAAAAAACACACATATGAATGAGTTTCAATGTCTGAATGAGGGTTTGAATTATTCAGACTTCAGACCAAGTCTGAATGGGTCTGAATGGGGGATAGAAGTCTGTGTGTTTCGAACATCCATCCAGCCACCACCATAGACGACTACGATCCCGCCACCACCATCGCGTCACCACTGCAGCTCCACCACCGCTCGCCGATGTCCTCACCGAAGACCACCGCTCACCGAAGACCGAACATCGACAACCTGCGATGGTTCGAACATTTGACCATTGCCGCTCGATGGTTCACACCACAAGGGACGGCGACGGTGGTACGCGAATGATTCGACGATGGGATGCGATCGAAACTTTAAAATCGACAAAGATGGGACGTGGTGGTGTGAAGGCCGAAGGGGTGCTCGCCGGGGGGGTCGGGTGGGGTTTTTGAGAGAAAATAGGGGAATTTTTTAATTTTATTCAGATGTGTGAACCAAACACTCTTAACTGGTTCAACACTTAATCATTCAGACCTTCTTAATAATTCAGACATCTTAAGTCTTAACCATTCAGCACTTAATGATTCAGACCCAACTAAACGACCCCTTAGTCTAGTGGTGTGTATTACATTTATTCTTAGAAGAAATTTAAGTTTGAATCTCTCTGTATAACCCAAATCTTTACATTTCTTTGCAATTGTTTTGATTTTTTTGTATGCCAAAAATAAAAATGAATAAAAATAAAAAATAAATAAAACTATTCACTTAAATTTCTTATTGCAGTTTTTGTTCTTTCTCGCATGTCCAAAAAAAGTTATATATCAAAATTTCTTTTGTGATCCTAAAATATAAAATTTTCTTTTGTGATCTCAAAAGTAGAACTTTAGGATTCATTTCATGATTAGTATTTATAATTATTGGTCTCCAGCCTCGATAAAAAAGTAAGGTTTATACATCTATCTATCTATTCTAATAAATAAAGGTTTTTCATGGGACACATGTCATTTTCTTAGAGTACCTCTACTTTAATTTTTCATCTTTCTCCTATTGAATACATCTTGTATTAAATAATAATATTAAATATTAAATATATTTTTTACATATTTTAAAATTAAAAACGGTTTTTTATTACACTACAAATATGTTAATATTAAAAAACATTTTTTCAAAAAAATAAATTATTATAAAATATAAAATTTCAAAAACATTTTTTAAAAATGAAATGTATAAAGAAACAAACTTTCAATATATAAAATTTTAATTTTTATGTTATATTTAGATATCATCTTATTGTGTTTAATTTTTAATTGATAACTATTTATCATTTTTTTATTCAACCCGTGTAAAACATAAGGTACTAACATAGTACTCTATTAAAAAGTCTCGCAAAAAGTCTCGATTTATATCCTCTGTTTTGCATCACCAAAAGAAGATTTAAACCTGACCTAGCTACAATTTTTATGAGATTGACATCTTAACTTTTGTTGCATGTATCATCTACTCAATGAGATGCCCATACCTGTTAGCAAATTAATTGATATCTTAATATCATCGATCGTTCTAGAGATGTTCATACATCGATCGACAAGTAACTAAAACAAAGTCTTAATTGATTATTAAATTCTAAAAAAATTAAGAAAATGAAAAAAAAAAATTTGTTTGTTAGAAGATCTGTTCATGTTTTATTTTATATGATACGTACTCTAGAGATTGTCTATTTTATTTCATGTACAAGTTATGATGAAGATTGATGTTTATGGCTTCATCTTTAATTTTCTCTAACTTTGATTAGAGAAAACAATATGTATATGCATATTAAACAATAAGAAGAATTAGTAAGAATGTCTTCATATTTACAGATTCACATAAGAAAAATACCATCCAATAAAATAATATCATAAAAAGACTATAATACCAGTGTTGTAAAAATCGGCCTAGGCGGCCGCCTAGGCGCTAGGCGGCCTGCTACTGTGTCGATTTTGGTCTAGGCGGTGCCTAGACGCTAGGCGGCCTAGTCGGCCTATGCGGTTTAATCAGATTTTTTATTTTTTATTGATTTTTTTTACTTTTTTGACTTTTTTTGACTTTTTTATGGTAAAAAGGGACCAATTTCATGATTATTTAGACATTGCTCAACCTAAAATCCTTAATATGTCTCCAAAACATCAAATCCAGTTACTTAACATCGAAATTCATCTCTAAACTTTGAACTCAGCGTTTAAGTTTCAACTTTGAAGTACTTGACTTAATATGTTTAACTTTATTTTTTAAATTATTTGAAAGTATTATATTAAATTATTGATATTAATATGTGTATATAATATATATTTGTAAAATTACATATAAAAATTCCAATTCGATTAATCCCTAAGCGGTACCCCACCGCCCGACTAGCGCCTAGCGCCTTTTACAACCAAGTATAATACAATCACCAATAAATTGATAATTAGATGAAGTTATAAGCAAAAGCTTATTAAATAATTATCCAGCCTTAATAATTAAACTACCGCGTTAATTAACAGTCACAAGGACATATCATGTAATAAACGCTAATGTTAATTACCTGAGGATCGGTTACTTTTCCTGCAGGAACCGGCGTAGCAACGTGTATGACACCCGCGCAACCATTGATGGCAATGCAAAGACCTGCATGGTCTACCATGTCTGCCTTGAACAGATGCAGTCTCTCATTAGCGTGCTCTAGTTTCTTTAGGTGTCCATTCTTCTTCTCATCATCTGAAACCGAATATGTATTATATATAGGGGATGGTTCGAATGTTAATTATTTATTATTGGGATAACTGAATAACTACATCTTATTACTTTAGAGCCAAATGACCCATATTAAAATAAATCTAAAGGTGTAGGTTTTTTCTTATTTTTTATTAATGTAACTGGGTCTACATTAATTAAAAAATAAAAAAGAAAAAACCCACATCCTTATATTTATTTTAGTGTGGGTCCCAAAATAATAAGATTTAGTTATTCGGTTTACGCAATAAACATGAATTAACATTTGATCATCTCCATCAGTAGCGGAGCTTGGTCGATTTGAGAGGGGGGCAAAAATTTTGGCAACCCAGAATACATGTTAATTTTTTGAATCGAGGGGGGCGAAACCTTTATTTTTAACTAAAAATCGCATTTCGGCCAAAAAATTAACACTACGGACGGAAAAACAGGGGGGCGGTCGCCCCCCCTCGTCTCAACAAAGATGCGCCCTTGCTCTCCATACATATATACATACATACATACATAAATACATACACACATCTCATTCAAAAGTTAGTTAGACCAACATATATTGTTCTGTTATAGCTTAATCTTACTACTATAATAAACAAAAATCATTTTTGCCACTTGTCATGTTTTTAAAATACTAATAACACATGTCATCTTATTGTTATTTCATTTAATTCCCTTTTTAATAAATGCTTATATCATCTCTCCTATTAAATAATTATAATATTAATCATATTATTTACATTTTTCATATTAATAATTAAAAATAGTTTTTAATAAATTAAAATTTAATTTTTATTTAAAAATATGTGCTTTTTTTCTAAAAATTAGAATTTTCTTATAAATAAGAAATATTTAAAATCTTTATTTTTAGGAAATTAAAAATTTTATAAAAACAAGTTTTAAAATCTTAAAAGATGATTTTTTTAAATGAAATTAACTATAAAACTAAGTTTTAAACAATATGATTTTTATAAACAAATGACATTTTTTTAAACAAAATACTTAATAATGATTTTTTTTAAAAACCACAAGTTTTAAAAAAATGATAGGGAAAACGATGCCTTTGACATAAAAAACTATATGAAGTTTTTAACGTCATAATTTAAAAATATTAGCTGTTACAAACTAAGAAGATCAAATAATAATTATTCAGTTTATTAGAGTTTTTAATTGTTAGTCTATTACATGAAATATTTGTCTATACTTACTTTAATCATTTTATACCAAAATATTGTTTTATAATTCTTAAGTTTTTATTACTAACTATTTAACATTCTATGATTAATCCGTGTTATACACGGGTTAATAAGCTAGTTATGATAATAACTCCTGCAAATTATGACTCTGCATTATTAAAAGTAAATATCGGTCCTAAAAGTGATGATCCAACCATTTTTTGTACTAATATATGTTTGTCTTTTTTTCAAAAATTTTCCCACAAAAATCTTATTTACTAATTTTATTTAATGTTTTAGGCATTACATTTAGTTGTTTACATCTTTAAAATTTCAAATCTATAGTTTGTTTATTTATTTATTTTTTGTAGTTATTATGAAATAATCTGGTTAATTCAATAATTCAAGCTAGTGATAACAAGCGGATACAAAGCATAGCGAGGGGAGGAGATAGGTCACTCGTAGGAACCCACGACTGAATGTTTAAATGCATTGTTTTTAAAGTTTTGTTTAATTTTAAAACAAAAAAAAAAACAAAACGGAGTACAGATCTGAGAAAAATATGATTACAATAGGAACAAACTTCATTATAAAATGATACAATTGAAAATAAATAATAAAAATTGTATTCTTTTTATATATTTTATACAAATATTAACTTGTGAAGTAACTTTAAAATTGATTATTTAAGCAATTGTTTAACTAAATACTTTTGATGTTTTGTGGTTTTAACTAGCCCGAACTGCTTTTTACCCGAATCGATCGGTGTTATGTGATTTCAACGAAACCGACCCATTTTTTACCCAGATCCATCCTCGTAAAAGGTTTCCGAATCTGCCCGTGCTAGTGATCCAACTGATTTGAGATGAACTTGTTGAATATACAGTGACGATAAAAACCTAATAATTAATTAATTAATTATAAGGAATTGAACATACCAGGGTCTCTTACAGTTCCATGAACAATATAACCTTTGGCCAACAATTCCTTGACTACCCATGAAGCAACAAAGCCTCCTGCACCTGTTACACACACTCTTTCCATCTTCTACGTATCTTCAATTTCAAATCACCGTACATATAAAAAATTGCGATCGATTAAGTCAACTTATTGATGGATGAAAAATTTATATATATATATTTTATAAGGATAGAATGGTAGGTGGTCATGCAATAACTAATATATTGACTATGAAGGACACGCGTCGCCCAATACGCCCATTAAAAAATAGCATAAAATTTTCCTCATTGTTCCTGTTGTTTTTATATACAAACAAAACAAAAATACTCAGTCAAATCTCACTTTCAAGTAGGGTCCGGAAAAAGAGATAAACACAAATCTTACCAAGTAACATGGGGAGGATGTGACACCCCGTAATTTTCAGGTCAGCATCTCATTTATTTAAATGTTTATTTAAATGCATTATATACACGTGGCACTAGAATTAGATTAATTTAGTGTGACACGTGGCACGACAGTACGAACACTGGCATACGACTAGATAATTCGTGGAATTATCGACAAACAGCACACACGTATCAAAACACACGAACGTTGGTGAACGTCAAGCACACTGTGTAGCACAACACTCGAAACTCCACGAAACACTCACACATTGAACTTGGAAGTTCAAACAAGGCCAAACGGTAGTTCGGAAACGTGAAAACGGCAACGAACGGACCAAACTAATGAAAATGGGCCTATTGGGCTCTTCAGTGGATCTGTCGCGCTACGCGAAGGCCCACAAGGAATATGTCGCGGTACGCGACAGGTGGGTGTAACATCAGTGCCGGAACCGTCACCGGAACATTGATCGTAACAGTGCGTGAACAGTAATCAGGTACAATTTTCATGTAATTCAGTGTATTTCAGGTTCATATCAAACCTCAGTATCATATCATGCTAACAAAACAGTGAATTCACAGTCATTTCAGAGAAATCAAACCAGAACAATGGTTCTTGAGTCAGATAATTATCTGGCAACACAGAATCATCATGTGATTTATTTGTTAGAAATTTTATTATGTATAAACGTATGTGAGGCCTTACAGGACCAAAACAACACGAATATCGTTAAGTGAATGCTAAACCGACAGATTATTCGTATAGGTGACGATCTGTACGAATAAATCTGAAAGTTTAACGTTCTGAATGATATTCAATAATTAGAAAACAATGTTGAAAAGTGTAGTTATCGCCGTATTTGATTCGAACAAATACGCGCAATGACCGCGCGATTCGATTTAAACGCTAAATAAATATTTTGTAAATAAATAATTAAAAGATATTTAGTTAATTTATTAGGAATCACAACCTAAAATAATTTTTATAATTCTATTTTAAAACCGAGTCGTTTCGTAACGAAAACTACGCGAAAACGACGTTTCTACGCGAAACCACGCGAAACCGAACGAACCCGAACGAACCCGGGTATTTCCCTACCATTTAATGTGGTCATTAATACCACAACAAACCCCACCTACCAGCCATCTCTCACCATTTTCGTTCACCTCCTCTCTCTCTCTAAAAGTTTCTACCTTCTCTCTACAAGAACACTTCCAAATCTCCACCATTTCGAGCCATGTTGGAGTCAAAATCACCACAATAGCTTGTAGATCACGAAAGTACAGTGGATCTAGGCTTAAGTACAGTCGAATCAAGGTAAAAATCAGTTTTTAGTTCGGTTTGAGGGTTATGAAAACCCTAGGTTCGAACCACCCTTGAAATCGGTTAGCCCATCCTCAAATCCTTAGGAAATCACCATGAAATGCACTTAGAAGAGTTAGGAACTTGTTGTATCTCATAGGTTAGCTCTAGATCGAAGTTAGAAACCTCCATGGTTGAGTAGTTCGAACCCCGAATGGGTCTCATGTACAGCTCGCCGAATGGCTTTCTGTCGAATCAAACCCATTCGCCGAATGGCCTTTCTGTCGAATCAAACCCATTCTCCGAATGGCCATCTCTCGAATCAAACCCATTCGCCGAATGGCCTTTCTGTCGAATCAAACACATTCGCCGAATGAATCACGACTGAAGGACCTTCATTCGGCCATTGATTCATTCGTCGAACCAGACTCTTTCGCCCCAACTCTCATACGGCCCAGCTCATTCGAACACCACCTATTCGACATTTGCTCATTCGACCAAGAGTCTAAGGGAAGCCATCATTCGGGCTCCTCATTCGATTGATCTCATTCGATTCCTTTCGGGTTAGGTAATCTTGGAACCCGGCCACCTTTGCATGCATATGCACGTGCATGCATGGATTGTAATGAGAGTGGGGGGAAAGGAGATGGGAACCATATTAGGGTTTTTCCTTCCAAATAACTAATCTTGGATGAACTTTAAATGACTAAGGTGACCCTTAAATTTAGATGGGGTAAATTACATGAGCTAATTATTTGAAATCCATAGTAGTGTTTATTAAAGGGGCTAGAATGGCTCAATGGGCTTAATTTAGGCCCCTCACTATTAAATGTTATGCTTAATTATGTTTCCAATAAAAGGATTTGAATTGTAAACTTCATTAAATTAATTTAATGATTTTCTTAAATAATTGCTAACTTAAAATGAAATAATTTGAAAATGTTTTACTTAAGGACTTTAAATTATTAATCGGAGATATGGGTTACTTACGGGTAATAAGTTTAACTTAGATGAAATCATAGAAACATACTAGTAATCTAGGACACTGAGTTGCACGCCGAGACCAAACCCCAGTTACGACGTCTAATATAAATACTTATCGTATACGAATTCTTTTAAAACAACTCAGGAACCGAAGATACTTAAGCTACAACAACGAGTGCGCATATTGTGGTAATTCAGTACAAAGCAACACAGGTGAGTTCATTGCCCCTTTTCTAAACATTTTGTTTTAAACGCGGGGCTGAGAAGCATGCGTAAACTGTTTTTATTTAAACTGTTTATTTAAATGCTTTTATTTATTATATGTTTTACATATATATGTTTGTGGATACTCCTAGACTCCTGTCTAGGAAATTATTGAACAGATCAAGTGATCTAATAAATTTAAGTACTCATATGAGTAATACCTTAAATTTAAATCCTAAATCAACCCTTAGTCCATCAAGTTCAAATTCAAGAATCTAAATTCAAAGTGAAATCAAATGAACATAATCAAGAGATCATATTCAAGGGAATCATAACTCAGTGTGTGATCTGAGACCCAAGAATCATAATCAAATCAATTATCATTGGAAATCATGGAAATTCAAAGAATCAAAAATCAAGAGACTCAGGAAATCATGAATCATAAATGTGTGTGAATCATTGAAATAATGAAATCATTATGATCTAATGAAATTATTAACACTCAAGTTAAGGTGGATGTCAGTTGTATAGGGAATCAATATCACGTGTAACACACATATAAAGTCCCACTCAGAAGCAGAAGACCTTTGGGTCAGGCTGTAACGGGCAATAACATGAACTATCAAATGATCATTATCAAAATCAAAATCATGAGAATCAAGAGATCAAGAATCACAGGATATCCTTAAAGTCCCCGCTTGTACAGAAGACCTTTGGGTCAAGCTGTAAGGGCAAAACATTAAAATCCAGATCAGTTCAGGTGTACTCCTTGTGAGTTATGCCTGACATGGGTCACGTGTGAGAGGTTACAACTTGGACAACCACCAACAACTAAGTCTAACTAATTGAGTAAAATTTCACTCAATCATCATGTCTTAGTTGTATTTAAATGTTTTATTTAATTATTTAATTAAATATTTGACATTTTACTATTATCACTGACTTTTGGAAAATCTTTTGTCTCTGATCAAAATCAAGAGAATCAAAGGTAAATCAAGTTTTGGAAATCAAAATCTATTTCAGAGGTGCTAGGTAAAAATGCTTAATTATCATTAATATCAATGTCCTATGCGGATTAGTATGTGGTGGGATGGCGTCTGGGCGGGGTTGTAGCCTTGACCCAGGGGTATGCCCTATATATAAGCATACCGATCTGGATGATACAGTTGATGTTAATGAGGTTAGGGTCTTTACCGAAGGAGGTTATCAAATCATTTTCAAATTATAAAACTATATGAACTCACCAACCATGTGTTGACTTGATCTTTTTGCATGACTTCTCATGTGACGAACAGGTCAACTAAGAAGTTATTCTTTTCGTACTAGGACTTCAGATAGAAGGCTTAACTTTTGGACCTGCATTATTTTTGAAGACATCATTATGCAAATTATTTTGTATATCTTGTGTAAATACAAGATAGAAATATATGATGTTTATGGTAGATTTACATTGTTAAATTATAAACAATACTGATGTAATTTAACTTTGTAATTCTATTATAGTTAGCATTTCTCATTTGTATCATGTGTAATGTAAACAATCTGATCATCACGATTATCACTCACGATATCGCGCCCCGGGAACTTTCCGCCCGACGGGACAACCGATCCTATCCCGCCGGCTCGGGGTGTGACAGATTGGTATCAGAGCCATGGTTATAGAGAAATATAGGTCATTTATTTAAACGGTTTGGCCTAGACTATAACCTAGGGACCCTGCATGTAGAGAACTTAGGATTTAAGATCTATTGCATTGCGTCTTCTGCATTCGATCATTGCACTAACCAATACTCGTTTGGTTATGATCAGAATGCCGCCGCGAAGACAACCTCCTCTGTTGACATCAACACAAGACCAAGCTCCACACTCCTCAACGCCATCGCCAAACGACTCACCACCGCCACCTCCTCCACCGCCTCCACCTCCTCCTCCACTGATCACCGAGGCATCAGGTTCAGGAACAACACCTATACTGGATCCTACTACTATAGCGTTGGTGACTCTACTGAGCAGTCAGATGACCAGCCAAATGAAGGAAGCGATACCGGAGATGTTCAACCTTCTCCGTAATGAGATGAACAACACTGGCAACTCATCTGGAGAAGCCAGTGGGAATACTGGTGGTACCTCACACTACTCCTACAAGTCATTCGTAGGATGTAAGCCGCCTAGCTTTAGCGGATCTGAAGGAGCCGTTGGATTAATCCAATGGATAGAGAAGATTGAAGCTACTCTGGACCTCTGCAGCTGTCCAGAGCACCATAAAGTCCGCTACTCTGCTGGAACATTCAACAAGCGGGCTCTGACCTGGTGGAATGGTCAGATCAACGCCCGAGGAAGAGAAGAAGCCATGGCCATGCCATGGGAGGATTTCAAGACACTGCTGCGAACAGAGTTCTGCCCCAAGAATGAGTTGCAGAAACTGGAGGTTGAATTATCCAACCATGTGATGAAAGGGGATGATCATATGGGGTATACTACTCGTTACCACGAGCTAGTTGCTTTGGTACCCGACATGGTACCTACTTTGGAGAAGAGAATAGACAGATATGTGGGTGGACTTCCCGCCTGCATCCAGGGCATGGTTGTTTCAGCCAACCCTACCACTGTTGAATCTGCAGTGAGACTGTCTGGAAAACTCACTGATTTGATGGTTGCCTCGGGAGTTCTGAAGAAAGAGGCAGACACTGGCAAGAGAAAAGAAGAGTCTTCAAAGAAGCCACATGTAACATCAGTGCCGGAACCGTCACCGGAACAGTGATCGTGAACAGTACGTAAACAGTAATCAGGTACAATTATCATGTAATTCTGTATATTTCATATTCATATCAAGTCACAGTATCATTTCATATTATCGAAACAGTGAATTCACAGACATTCAGAGAAATCAATTCAGAACAATGATTCTTGAGTCAGATAATTATCTGGCAACACAGAATCATCATGTGATTTATTTGTTAGGATTTTATTATGTATAAGCGTATGTGAGGCCTTACAGGACAAAACAACACGAATATCGTTACGTGAATGCTAAACCGACAGATTATTCGTATAGGTGACGATCTGTACGAATAAATCTAAAAGTTTAACGTTCTGAATGATATTCGATAATTAGAAAACAATATTGAAAAGTGTAGTTATCGTCGTATTTGATTCGAACAAATACGCGCGATGACCGCGCGATTCAATTTAAACGCTAAATAAATATTTTTGTAAATTAAATAATTAAAAGATATTTAGTTAATTTATTAGGAATTACAACCTAAAATAATTTTTATAATTCTATTTTAAAAACCGAGTCGTTTCGTAACGAAAACGACGCGAAAACGGCGTTTCTACGCGAAATCACGCGAGACCGAACGAACCCAAACGAACCGGGTATTTTCCCCACATTTATTGTGGCATTTAATGCCACAACAACCACCATCTACCAGCCATTCAAGCTCAAACTCGTTCATCTCACTCTCTCTCTAAAACTCTCACTAGAAACCCACTTCTCACTAGAATTTCTCACTTGATTCTTCACCATTTCTTGTGTTCTTGGTGTCTAAATCACCACAATAACTAGTAGAACTCGAAAGTACAGCGGATCTAAGCATCCCTCCATCAGATTCGAGGTAAAGATCGAATCTAGTTTCGGTTTTAGGGTTTTTAAAACCCTTGTGTTCGAATCCTTATAGAACCGGTTTTAGCATCTTACAAGCCTAGGGAAATGCACTTAGATGAGTTTAGAACTGGTGGTACACCAAAGGATAAGCCTTAGATCGAATCTGGACCTGCTGGGAATGCCGAGTTTGAACCCCCCGAATGTAGTTCTACAGCTCGCCGAATGACAACCTCACCTATTCGCCGAATGGCCTTGGGTCTCCTTCGGCCGAATAACAAGTATCCTCATTCGACATGTCTCATTCGATTGTGGTCATTCGCTGGGGTCTCATTCGGGAGCCTTCATTCGTCATGTGGCACAACCGGTCGAATAGAACTCTCCTCATTCGACCAACTCAAGGTTCATTCGGCCATCACCTATTATACATCACCCTATTCAGCTGGTTCCTATTCGGCCTAACTTCATTCGGACCCCATCTCATTCGACAACATTTATTCGGCTAAGGCAGAGTTCATTTGATCCATTTTATGTTGCTAGTTATAATGGCTCGACCATGGGACTAGAAATAGCTAGGGTTGGATTATGAGATTGCATGCATGGGACGTTCACATGCATGTGTGTATTGTGCAAGGGGAACATCTTAGGGTTCACATACCACTAGCTTTGGAATGGGTTATTTAATTTAATCTAGAAGTTATCAAGAAAAGACCAAGGGGTTTAAATTTACAAGTTACATTGGATTATGATACTAGAAATTCTTTAAAGAAAACATAGAATACGGTTGATAAGGAATTGTTTTCTTAAATCATGTAACTAACTAAACAAGAGTTAGCAACATCTTTTGAGATCAACACCTTTGAGAATTCATTGAGAATCAAAAACAACAACCCAAGGTTGAATTGTTAATGTAATTATTAACGCTTAACCCTAAAGAATTTCATAACAAACATGAAGTCGTTCTAGATGATTTATTGAATTATCTAGTACGAGTTATTCAAAGAATCACGGAATGATCTAAGTCTTATAAATGGGCCAAGGATGGCCCAATGGGCTTAATATAAGCTCATCACATGTTAAATAGTTTTCCATTTAAATTAATTATGCTTTCATAAAAGAAATTAAACTATAAATCTTATTAAAATAATTAAATGATTTATAAATAAAAGTTTAATTTAAAATAAATTAATTTATAAATGTGTTGAATAAGGACTTGTAATATACTTAAAATAAACCCTAATTGTCTAGGGTTTAGGAGTTAATAATATGGGAACATGGATCTATTACGGGTAATAGGTTAGAGGAAGTCTTAGAATCTCGTTAGTAATTTAGGACACTTAGTTGCACACCGAGACCAAACCCCAGACCTATCGTTTATTATAAATACTTATCATCTGCGAATTCTCTTAAAACAAATTCAGGAAACGAAGATACTTAGACTACAACAACGAGCGCGCATTTTGTGGTAATTCTATACAAAGCAACACAGGTGAGTTCATTGCCCCTTATCTAAACATTTTTGTTTTAAAACGCGGGGCTGAGAAGCATGCGTAAACTGTTTTATTTAAACTGTTTATTTAAATGCTTTTAATTATTATATGTCTTTACATATATATGTTGTTGATACTCCTAGACTCCTGTCTAGGAAATTAATGAACAAATCAAGTTATCAATTAAATTTAAGTACTCTTATGAGTAATACCTTAAATTTGAATTCTAAATCAACCCTTAGTCCATCAAGTTCAACTTCAAGAATCTAAACTCAAAGTGAAATCAAAAGAACAAGATCAATAAATCATATTCAAGGGAATCATAACTCAGTGTGTGATCTGAGGCCCAAGAATCATAAATCAAATCAATTATCATTCAAAATCATGGGAACTCAAAGAATCAAGAATCAAGAATCAAGAGACTCAAGAGATCAGAAATCATAAATGTGTGTGACTCATTGAAATAATGAAATCATTATGATCTAATGAACTCATTAATACTCAAGTCATGGTGGATGTCAGTTGTATATGGAATCAAGACCACGTGTAACACACATATAAAGTCCCTTCAGGTATAGAAGACTTTTGTAGTCAGGCTATACGGGCAATAACGTGAACAATCATGGAAATCAATATCAAAGTCTAAACTCAAGAGAATCAAGAGATCAAGAAACAAAGGATATCCTTAAAGTCCCCGCATGTACAGAAGACCTTTGGGTCAAGCTGTAAGGGCAAATCATTAAAATCCCGTCACGCCCAGGTATACTCCTTGTGAGTTATGCCTGGTATGGGTCACGTGTGAGAGGTTACAATTTGGACAACCACCAACAACTAAGTCTAACTGATTGAGTAAAATTATACCCAATCATCATGTTTTAGTTGTATTTAAATGTATTATTTAATTATTAAATTAAATATTGGACATTTTACTATCATCACTGATGTTTGAAAAATCATTTATCTATGAGAAACTCAAGAGATTCAAAGACAAATCAGGTTTCATTATCATAATTCAAATCAGAAGTGTTGGGTAAAAATGCTTAATTATCATTAACGACAGTGTCATATGCATATTAGTATGTGGTGGGATGGTGGCTAGGGCCTGTCCCTTACATATGCCCTATATATAAGCATACCGATGTGGATGTTACATGTGGAGTTAATGAGGTTAGGGTCTTTACCGAAAGAGGTTTTCAAATCATTTTCAAATCATAAAACTATATGAACTCACCAACTATGTGTTGACTTTATTTTTGCATGACTTATCAGGTGACGAACAGGTCAACTAAGGAGTTATTTCCTTTCGTACTAGGACTTCAGATAGAAGGCTTAGCTTTTGGACCTGCATTATTTTTTTAAGACATCATTATGCAAATTATTTTGTATATCTTGTGTAAATACAAGATAGAAATGCATGATGTTAATGGTAGATTTACATTGTTAAATTATAAACAATACTGATGTAATTTAACTTTGTAATTCTATTATATTTAGCATTTCTCAGTTATATCATGTGCAATGTAAACAATCTGATCATCACGATTATCACTCACGATATCGCGCCCCGGGAACTTTCCGCCCGACGGGACAACCGATCCTATCCCGCCGGCTCGGGGTGTGACAGATTGGTATCAGAGCCATGGTTATAGAGAAATATAGGTCATTTAATTAAACGGTTTGGCCTAGACTATAACCTAGGGACCCTGCATGTAGAGAATCTAAGATTTAAGACTTTGTTGCATTATGTCTTCTGCATTCGATCATTGCACTAACCAATATTATTTTGGTTATGATCAGAATGCCGCCGCGAAGACAGACTCCCTCGTTACCACCTCTAGGCTTGGCTCCACATTCTTCGACACCATCTCCAGCCGATTCACCACCGCCACCTCCTCCACCGCCTCCACCTCCTCCTCCACTGATCACCGAGGCATCAGGTTCAGGAACAACACCTATACTGGACCCTACCACCATCGCTTTGGTGACACTACTGAGCAGCCAGATGACCAATCAGATGAAGGCGGCGATACCGGAGATGTTCAACCTTCTCCGTAATGAGATGAACAACACTGGCAACTCATCTGGAGAAGCCAGTGGGAATACTGGTGGTACCTCACACTACTCCTACAAGTCATTCGTAGGATGTAAGCCGCCTAGCTTTAGCGGATCTGAAGGAGCCGTTGGATTAATCCAATGGATTGAGAAGATTGAGGCTACTTTGGACCTCTGCAGCTGTCCAGAGCATCATAAAGTACGCTACTCTGCTGGAACATTCAACAAGCGGGCTCTGACCTGGTGGAATGGTCAGATCAACGCCCGAGGAAGAGAAGAAGCCATGGCCATGCCATGGGAGGATTTCAAGACACTGCTGCGAACAGAGTTCTACCCCAAGAATGAATTGCAGAAACTGGAGGTTGAACTGTCCAACCATGTGATGAAAGGGGCAGATCATATGGGGTATACTACTCGTTACCACGAGTTGGTTGCTTTGGTGCCAGACATGGTACCAACTTTAGAGAAGAGAATCGACAGATATGTAGGTGGACTTCCCGCCTGCATTCAGGGAATGGTTGTTTCAGCCAACCCTACCACTGTTGAATCTGCAGTGAGACTGTCTGGAAAACTTACTGATTTGATGGTTGCCTCTGGAGTTCTGAAGAAAGAGACAGACACCGGCAAGAGAAAGGAAGAGACTTCAAAGAAGCCACAACATCAGCAACACCCAAAGAAGAAGCAGAAGTTCATAAAGAATTACACTGTGGCTACTCCTCTGAATCAAGTAGCAGCGGCACAACAAAATGTGCCTAAGAAACAGTATACTGGCCCGCATCCTTTGTGTACTAAGTGCCAGTATCATCACAATGCTAACACTCCCTGCAGACAATGCACGGGATTTTGAAGAAAAGGGCACTGGGTTCAGCAGTGCAGACTGACACCAAATCCAGCAGTCAACAATGCTGCACTAGCTCTCCCTCCACCAGCCAATCAGAACAATGGTGGATGCTTCAACTGTGGCGAACAAGGCCACTTTGCAAAGAACTGCCCGAAGAAGGCACAACAAGCAGTTCAAGCTCCTCGTGGAAGAGCTTTTGTTATTGGAGCACCAGCTGCACGCCAGGACCCGAATGTGGTCACTGGTACGTTTCTCTTACATGACTTTTATGCATCTGTTCTATTTGACACTGGTGCGGATCAGAGTTTTATCTCTGCCGATTTTGCATGCCAACTAGATTCTATAGAAGAACAGTTAGATTCCCCTTACATTATAGAAGTAGCTAACGGAAAACAGATCACAGTTAGTACAGTTCACAGGAATTGCCCATTGACACTTAATGGTCATACATTTGCCATCGACTTAATACCGATGGAGTTGGGTAGTTTTGACATCATTGTTGGAATGGATTGGCTTTCCTCTAACCGAGTGGAAGTCATCTGTTCTGAAAAGCTGCTTCGAGTTCCATTACCAGATGATCGTGTATTGGAAGTCAGAGGGGATCAAGCAAAACGAAGTGTCAAAATCATTTCCTGCATAAAGGCGCGTAAGTGTTTACAGAAGAAGTGTGTAGCTTTCTTGGCTCATGTAGTGGAAAAAGAGAAGGACAAGAAGAAGATACAAGACGTACCAGTAGTAAAGGAATATCCAGAAGTATTTCCTGAAGACCTACCAGGTTTGCCTCCCGTGCGACCGGTAGAGTTCCGAATTGATTTAGTTCCTGGAGCAACTCCTGTTGCTAAATCTCCTTATCGGTTAGCACCTTCGGAGATGCAGGAATTTTCGAATCAGTTGCAAGAGTTATCGGACAAAGGATTCATTAGACCGAGCTACTCGCCTTGGGGAGCTCCGGTCTTATTTGTGAAGAAGAAAGACGGATCGTTCAGAATGTGCATAGATTACAGGGAGCTAAACAAACTAACCATCAAGAATCGGTATCCATTGCCGAGGATTGATGATTTGTTTGACCAACTGCAAGGAGCTCAATACTTTTCGAAGATTGATTTGCGGTCTGGTTATCATCAGCTCAGAGTTCAAGACGAAGACATACCGAAGACGGCTTTCCGAACCAGATACGGGCATTACGAATTTTTAGTGATGCCTTTCGGACTGACAAATGCACCAGCGGTTTTCATGGATCTCATGAACCGAGTGTGCAAGCCGTATTTAGATCAGTTCGTTATCGTCTTCATCGATGACATACTGATTTATTCCAAGAGCAAAGCAGAACATGAACAACATCTCAGGAAAATCTTGGAACTGTTGATGGAACAGAAACTTTATGCCAAGTTCTCTAAATGTGAATTTTGGTTAAGAGAAGTTCAGTTTCTTGGTCACGTAGTCAACAGTGAGGGAATACACGTAGATCCCGCCAAGATTGAAGCAATAAAGAACTGGGACACCCCGAAGACACCAACGGAGATACGGTCTTTTCTGGGATTGGCAGGTTATTATAGGAGGTTCATCTCGAACTTTTCTAAGATAGCTTTGCCACTCACTAAGTTAACTCAGAAAAGTGAACCGTTTGTCTGGGAACAGAAACAAGAAGATGCTTTTCAGACACTGAAGCAGAAGTTATGTAATGCTCCAATTCTATCACTCCCGGAAGGATGTGATGACTTTGTTGTTTATTGTGATGCATCCCATCAGGGACTTGGGTGCGTACTGATGCAACGGGACAAAGTTATCGCTTATGCATCGAGACAGTTAAAAGTTCATGAGAAGAATTACACTACTCATGATCTTGAGCTGGGAGCAGTGATTTTTGCACTGAAGATCTGGAGACATTATTTATATGGCACCAAGTGTACTATATTTACTGATCACAAGAGTCTGCAGCACATCTTTGATCAGAAGGAGCTCAACATGCGACAACGCCGTTGGGTTGAGCTTCTGAATGATTATGATTGTGTGATCAAGTACCATCCGGGGAAGGCGAATGTTGTAGCTGATGCCTTGAGCCGGAAGGAACGGGTCAAACCCTTACGCGTTAGGGCTATGGGGATGACTGTACAGACCAACTTACAAGACAGGATCATTCAAGCACAACATGAGTTAGTTGACAGAGGAAACTTGAAGAAAGAACTTGACTGCGGAGCAGAGAAACATTTAGAGACCAAGTCTGATGGAATGATCTACTACCAGGATCGTATATGGATTCCGGCGGTAGATGAATTGAGAAGACTTATCTTCGATGAGGCACACAAGACAAAATACTCAGTTCATCCAGGCGCTGATAAAATGTACCAAGACTTGCGTGGATTTTATTGGTGGCCAGGAATGAAGAAAGACATAGCCGAGTATGTCGGTCGATGTCTAACGTGTGCGAAGGTAAAGGCGGAACACCAGAGACCGTCTGGTTTACTGGAACAGCCTGAGATTCCGCTCTGGAAGTGGGAACAAATAGCTATGGATTTCATTACCAAGCTACCCCGCACTTCCAGTGGTCACGATACAATTTGGGTGATCATTGATCGATTAACAAAATCTGCTCATTTCTTGCCGATGCGTGAAACCTTCACGATGGATAAACTGGCGAGATTGTACATCAATGAGATAGTGGTACGTCACGGTGTACCATTATCAATTATTTCTGATAGAGACAGCAGATTTACTTCAAGATTCTGGCAATCACTACAGAAATCTCTAGGGACACAGTTAAATCTGAGTACAGCTTACCATCCACAAACGGACGGCCAAAGCGAACGTACGATTCAGACCCTAGAGGATATGTTAAGGACCTGTATTTTAGATTTCGGTGGGAATTGGGATTCTCATTTGCCACTGATTGAGTTCTCCTACAACAACAGTTACCACAGCAGTATCGGATGTGCACCATTCGAGGCTCTTTATGGTCGGAAATGTCGATCACCGATCTGTTGGACTGAAGTTGGAGACAATCGAATAACTGGGCCAGAACTTATTCAAGAAACCACTGACAAGATTGCGCAGATTCAGAGAAGATTGCAAGCTACAAGAAGCAGACAAAAGAGCTACGCTGACAAACGGCGTAAGCCGTTGGAATTCCAAGTGGGAGACCGTGTCATGTTGAAGGTATCCCCATGGAAAGGCGTTGTACGTTTTGGAACAAAAGGCAAGCTAGCACCACGATACGTAGGACCGTTCGAAATCATCGAACGTATTGGTCCTGTGGCGTATAGACTGAGATTACCAGATGAACTCAGTGGTGTGCATGACGTGTTTCACGTCTCGAATTTAAAGAAATGCCTTGCTGATGATCACTCGTCATTCCACTCGAAGAAATTCAAGTCGATGATCAGTTACATTTCATAGAAGAACCTTTAGAGATTATGGATCGCAAAGTCAAGCAACTGAGGCGAAGCCGTATTCCGATTGTAAAGGTTCGTTGGAATTCAAGACGCGGACCCGAGTTTACTTGGGAACGTGAAGATCACATGAAGTTAAAGTATCCCCAGCTGTTTGAAGAGGAAGCCGTACCCGATAACAATTCTTAAATTTCGGGACGAAATTTCTTTAACAAGGGGAGACTGTAACATCAGTGCCGGAACCGTCACCGGAACAGTGATCGTGAACAGTACGTAAACAGTAATCAGGTACAATTATCATGTAATTCTGTATATTTCATATTCATATCAAGTCACAGTATCATTTCATATTATCGAAACAGTGAATTCACAGACATTCAGAGAAATCAATTCAGAACAATGATTCTTGAGTCAGATAATTATCTGGCAACACAGAATCATCATGTGATTTATTTGTTAGGATTTTATTATGTATAAGCGTATGTGAGGCCTTACAGGACAAAACAACACGAATATCGTTACGTGAATGCTAAACCGACAGATTATTCGTATAGGTGACGATCTGTACGAATAAATCTAAAAGTTTAACGTTCTGAATGATATTCGATAATTAGAAAACAATATTGAAAAGTGTAGTTATCGTCGTATTTGATTCGAACAAATACGCGCGATGACCGCGCGATTCAATTTAAACGCTAAATAAATATTTTTGTAAATTAAATAATTAAAAGATATTTAGTTAATTTATTAGGAATTACAACCTAAAATAATTTTTATAATTCTATTTTAAAAACCGAGTCGTTTCGTAACGAAAACGACGCGAAAACGGCGTTTCTACGCGAAATCACGCGAGACCGAACGAACCCAAACGAACCGGGTATTTTCCCCACATTTATTGTGGCATTTAATGCCACAACAACCACCATCTACCAGCCATTCAAGCTCAAACTCGTTCATCTCACTCTCTCTCTAAAACTCTCACTAGAAACCCACTTCTCACTAGAATTTCTCACTTGAATCTTCACCATTTCTTGTGTTCTTGGTGTCTAAATCACCACAATAACTAGTAGAACTCGAAAGTACAACGGATCTAAGCATCCCTCCATCAGATTCGAGGTAAAGATCGAATCTAGTTTCGGTTTTAGGGTTTTTAAAACCCTTGTGTTCGAATCCTTATAGAACCGGTTTTAGCATCTTACAAGCCTAGGGAAATGCACTTAGATGAGTTTAGAACTGGTGGTACACCAAAGGATAAGCCTTAGATCGAATCTGGACCTGCTGGGAATGCCGAGTTTGAACCCCCCGAATGTAGTTCTACAGCTCGCCGAATGACAACCTCACCTATTCGCCGAATGGCCTTGGGTCTCCTTCGGCCGAATAACAAGTATCCTCATTCGACATGTCTCATTCGATTGTGGTCATTCGTTGGGGTCTCATTCGGGAGCCTTCATTCGTCATGTGGCACAACCGGTCGAATAGAACTCTCCTCATTCGACCAACTCAAGGTTCATTCGGCCATCACCTATTATACATCACCCTATTCAGCTGGTTCCTATTCGGCCTAACTTCATTCGGACCCCATCTCATTCGACAACATTTATTCGGCTAAGGCAGAGTTCATTTGATCCATTTTATGTTGCTAGTTATAATGGCTCGACCATGGGACTAGAAATAGCTAGGGTTGGATTATGAGGTTGCATGCATGGGACGTTCACATGCATGTGTGTATTGTGCAAGGGGAACATCTTAGGGTTCACATACCACTAGCTTTGGAATGGGTTATTTAATTTAATCTAGAAGTTATCAAGAAAAGACCAAGGGGTTTAAATTTACAAGTTACATTGGATTATGATACTAGAAATTCTTTAAAGAAAACATAGAATACGGTTGATAAGGAATTGTTTTCTTAAATCATGTAATTAACTAAACAAGAGTTAGCAACATCTTTTGAGATCAACACCTTTGAGAATTCATTGAGAATCAAAAACAACAACCCAAGGTTGAATTGTTAATGTAATGATTAACGCTTAACCCTAAAGAATTTCATAACAAACATGAAGTCGTTCTAGATGATTTATTGAATTATCTAGTACGAGTTATTCAAAGAATCACGGAATGATCTAAGTCTTATAAATGGGCCAAGGATGGCCCAATGGGCTTAATATAAGCTCATCACATGTTAAATAGTTTTCCATTTAAATTAATTATGCTTTCATAAAAGAAATTAAACTATAAATCTTATTAAAATAATTAAATGATTTATAAATAAAAGTTTAATTTAAAATAAATTAATTTATAAATGCGTTGAATAAGGACTTGTAATATACTTAAAATAAACCCTAATTGTCTAGGGTTTAGGAGTTAATAATATGGGAACATGGATCTATTACGGGTAATAGGTTAGAGGAAGTCTTAGAATCTCGTTAGTAATTTAGGACACTTAGTTGCACACCGAGACCAAACCCCAGACCTATCGTTTATTATAAATACTTATCATCTGCGAATTCTCTTAAAACAAATTCAGGAAACGAAGATACTTAGACTACAACAACGAGCGCGCATTTTGTGGTAATTCTATACAAAGCAACACAGGTGAGTTCATTGCCCCTTATCTAAACATTTTTGTTTTGAAAAATCATTTATCTATGAGAAACTCAAGAGATTCAAAGACAAATCAGGTTTCATTATCATAATTCAAATCAGAAGTGTTGGGTAAAAATGCTTAATTATCATTAACGACAGTGTCATATGCATATTAGTATGTGGTGGGATGGTGGCTAGGGCCTGTCCCTTACATATGCCCTATATATAAGCATACCGATGTGGATGTTACATGTGGAGTTAATGAGGTTAGGGTCTTTACCGAAAGAGGTTTTCAAATCATTTTCAAATCATAAAACTATATGAACTCACCAACTATGTGTTGACTTTATTTTTGCATGACTTCTCAGGTGACGAACATGTCAACTAAGGAGTTATTTCCTTTCGTACTAGGACTTCAGATAGAAGGCTTAGCTTTTGGACCTGCATTATTTTTTTAAGACATCATTATGCAAATTATTTTGTATATCTTGTGTAAATACAAGATAGAAATGCATGATGTTAATGGTAGATTTACATTGTTAAATTATAAACAATACTGATGTAATTTAACTTTGTAATTCTATTATATTTAGCATTTCTCAGTTATATCATGTGCAATGTAAACAATCTGATCATCACGATTATCACTCACGATATCGCGCCCCGGGAACTTTCCGCCCGACGGGACAACCGATCCTATCCCGCCGGCTCGGGGTGTGACACCACAACCTCAGCAACACCCAAAGAAGAAGCAGAAGTCTATCAAGAACTACACTGTGGCTACTCCTCTAAATCAAGTAGCAGCGGCACAACACAATGTGCCCAAGAAACAGTATACTGGCCCCCATCCTCTGTGTACTAAATGCCAGTATCACCATGCTGCAAACAACCAGTGCCGTCAATGCACGGGTTGTGGAAGAAAAGGGCACTGGGTTCAGCAGTGCAGACTGACACCAAATTCAGCAGTCAACAATGCTGCACTAGCTCTCCCTCCACCAGCAAACCAGAACAACGGTGGATGCTTCAACTGTGGCGAACAAGGCCACTTTGCAAAGAACTGCCCGAAGAAAGCACAACAAGCAGTTCAAGCTCCTCGTGGAAGAGCTTTTGTTATTGGAGCACCAGCTGCACGCCAGGACCCGAATGTGGTCACTGGTACGTTTCTCTTACATGACTTTTATGCATCTGTTCTATTTGACACTGGTGCGGATCAGAGTTTTATCTCTGCCGATTTTGCATGCCAACTAGATTCTATAGAAGAACAGTTAGATTCCCCTTACATTATAGAAGTAGCTAACGGAAAACAGATCACAGTTAGTACAGTTCACAGGAATTGCCCATTGACACTTAATGGTCATACATTTGCCATCGACTTAATACCGATGGAGTTGGGTAGTTTTGACATCATTGTTGGAATGGATTGGCTTTCCTCTAACCGAGTGGAAGTCATCTGTTCTGAAAAGTTGCTTCGAGTTCCATTACCAGATGATCGTGTATTGGAAGTCAGAGGGGATCAAGCAAAACGAAGTGTCAAAATCATTTCCTGCATAAAGGCGCGTAAGTGTTTACAGAAGAAGTGTGTAGTTTTCTTGACTCATGTAGTGGAAAAAGAGAAAGACAAGAAGAAGATACAAGATGTACCAGTAGTGAAGGAATATCCAGAAGTATTTCCTGAAGACCTACCAGGTTTGCCTCCTGTGCGACCGGTAGAGTTCCGAATTGACTTAGTTCCTGGAGCAACTCCTGTTGCTAAATCTCCTTATCGGTTAGCACCTTCGGAGATGCAGGAATTATCGAATCAGTTGCAAGAGCTATTGGACAAAGGATTCATTAGACCGAGCTACTCGCCTTGGGGAGCTCCGGTCTTGTTTGTGAAGAAGAAAGACGGATCGTTCAGGATGTGTATAGATTACAGGGAGCTAAACAAACTAACCATCAAGAATCGGTACCCATTGCCGAGGATTGATGATTTGTTTGACCAACTGCAAGGAGCTCAATACTTTTCGAAGATTGATTTGCGGTCTGGTTATCATCAGCTCAGAGTTCAAGACGAAGACATACCGAAGACGGCTTTCCGAACCAGATACGGGCATTACGAATTTTTAGTGATGCCATTCGGACTGACAAATGCACCAGCGGTTTTCATGGATCTCATGAACCGAGTGTGCAAGCCGTATTTAGATCAGTTCGTTATCGTCTTCATCGATGACATACTGATTTATTCCAAGAGCAAAGCAGAACATGAACAACATCTCAGGAAAATCTTGGAACTGTTGATGGAATAGAAACTTTATGCCAAGTTATCTAAGTGTGAATTTTGGTTAAGGGAAGTTCAGTTTCTTGGTCACGTAGTCAACAGTGAGGGAATACACGTAGATCCCGCTAAGATTGAAGCAATAAAGAACTGGGACACTCCGAAGACACCAACGGAGATACGGTCTTTTCTGGGATTGGCAGGTTATTATAGGAGGTTCATCTCGAACTTTTCTAAGATAGCTTTGCCACTCACTAAGTTAACTCAGAAAAGTGAACCGTTTGTCTGGGAACAGAAACAAGAAGATGCTTTTCAGACACTGAAGCAGAAGTTATGTAATGCTCCAATTCTATCACTCCCGGAAGGATGTGATGACTTTGTTGTTTATTGTGATGCACCCCATCAGGGACTTGGGTGCGTACTGATGCAACGAGACAAAGTTATCGCTTATGCATCGAGACAGTTAAAAGTTCATGAGAAGAATTACACTACTCATGATCTTGAACTGGGAGCAGTGATTTTTGCACTGAAAATCTGGAGACATTACTTATATGGCACTAAGTGTACCATATTTACTGATCACAAGAGTCTGCAGCACATCTTTGATCAGAAGGAACTCAACATGCGACAACGCCGTTGGGTCGAACTTTTGAATGATTATGATTGTGTGATTAAGTACCATCCGGGAAAGGCAAATGTTGTAGCTGATGCCTTGAGTCGGAAGGAACGGGTCAAACCCTTACGCGTTAGAGCTATGGGGATGACTGTGCAGACCAGTTTACAAGACAGGATCATTCAGGCACAACAGGAATCAGTTGATAGAGGAAACTTGAAGAAAGAACTTGACTGCGGAGCAGAGAAACATTTAGAGACCAAGTCTGATGGAATGATCTACTATCAGGATCGTATATGGATCCCGGCGGTAGATGAATTGAGAAGACTTATCTTCGATGAGGCACACAAGACTAAATACTCAGTTCATCCAGGCGCTGATAAAATGTACCAAGACTTGCGTGGATTTTATTGGTGGCCGGGAATGAAGAAAGACATAGCCGAGTACGTCGGTCGGTGTCTGACGTGTGCGAAGGTAAAGGCGGAACACCAGAGACCGTCTGGTTTACTGGAACAGCCTGAGATTCCGCTCTGGAAGTGGGAGCAAATAGCTATGGATTTCATTACCAAGCTACCCCGCACTTCCAGTGGTCACGATACAATTTGGGTGATCATTGATCGTTTAACAAAATCTGCTCACTTCTTGCCTATGCGTGAGACTTTCACGATGGATAAATTGGCAAGATTATACATCAACGAGATAGTGGTACGTCACGGTGTACCATTATCAATTATTTCTGATAGAGACAGCAGATTTACTTCAAGGTTCTGGCAATCACTGCAGAAATCTCTAGGGACACAGTTAAATCTGAGTACAGCTTACCATCCACAAACGGACGGCCAAAGCGAACGTACGATTCAGACCCTAGAGGATATGTTAAGGACCTGTATTTTAGATTTCGGTGGGAATTGGGATTCTCATTTGCCACTGATTGAGTTCTCCTACAACAACAGTTACCACAGCAGTATCGGATGTGCACCATTCGAGGCTCTTTATGGTCGGAAATGTAGATCACCGATCTGTTGGACTGAAGTTGGAGATAATCGCATAACTGGGCCAGAGCTTATTCAGGAAACCACTGACAAGATAGCTCAGATTCAGAGAAGATTGCAAGCTACAAGAAGCAGACAAAAGAGCTACGCTGATAAACGGCGTAAGCCGTTGGAAGTCCAAGTGGGAGACCGTGTCATGTTGAAGGTATCCCCATGGAAAGGCGTTGTACGTTTTGGAACAAAAGGCAAGCTAGCACCACGATACGTAGGACCGTTCGAAATCATCGAACGTATTGGTCCTGTGGCGTATAGACTGAGATTACCAGATGAACTCAGTGGTGTGCATGATGGGTTTCACGTCTCGAATTTAAAGAAATGCCTTGCTGACGAATCACTCGTCATTCCACTCGAAGAGATTCAAGTTGATGATCAGTTGCATTTTGTCGAAGAACCTTTAGAGATTATGGATCGCAAGGTCAAACAATTGAGGCGAAGCCGTATTCCGATAGTAAAGGTTCGTTGGAATTCAAGACGCGGACCCGAGTTTACTTGGGAACGTGAAGATCACATGAAGTTAAAGTATCCTCAGCTGTTTGAAGAGGAATCTGTACCCGATAACAATTCTTAAATTTCGGGACGAAATTTCTTTAACAAGGGGAGACTGTAACATCAGTGCCGGAACCGTCACCGGAACAGTGATCGTAACAGTGCGTGAACAGTAATCAGGTACAATTTTCATGTAATTCAGTGTATTTCAGGTTCATATCAAACCTCAGTATCATTTCATGCTAACAAAACAGTGAATTCACAGTCATTTCAGAGAAATCAAACCAGAACAATGGTTCTTGAGTCAGATAATTATCTGGCAACACAGAATCATCATGTGATTTATTTGTTAGAAATTTTATTATGTATAAACGTATGTGAGGCCTTACAGGACCAAAACAACACGAATATCGTTAAGTGAATGCTAAACCGACAGATTATTCGTATAGGTGACGATCTGTACGAATAAATCTGAAAGTTTAACGTTCTGAATGATATTCAATAATTAGAAAACAATGTTGAAAAGTGTAGTTATCGCCGTATTTGATTCGAACAAATACGCGCAATGACCGCGCGATTCGATTTAAACGCTAAATAAATATTTTGTAAATAAATAATTAAAAGATATTTAGTTAATTTATTAGGAATCACAACCTAAAATAATTTTTATAATTCTATTTTAAAACCGAGTCGTTTCGTAACGAAAACTACGCGAAAACGACGTTTCTACGCGAAACCACGCGAAACCGAACGAACCCGAACGAACCCGGGTATTTCCCTACCATTTAATGTGGTCATTAATACCACAACAAACCCCACCTACCAGCCATCTCTCACCATTTTCGTTCACCTCCTCTCTCTCTCTACTCTCTCTCTAAAAGTTTCTACCTTCTCTCTACAAGAACACTTCCAAATCTCCACCATTTCGAGCCATGTTGGAGTCAAAATCACCACAATAGCTTGTAGATCACGAAAGTACAGTGGATCTAGGCTTAAGTACAGTCGAATCAAGGTAAAAATCAGTTTTTAGTTCGGTTTGAGGGTTATGAAAACCCTAGGTTCGAACCACCCTTGAAATCGGTTAGCCCATCCTCAAATCCTTAGGAAATCACCATGAAATGCACTTAGAAGAGTTAGGAACTTGTTGTATCTCATAGGTTAGCTCTAGATCGAAGTTAGAAACCTCCATGGTTGAGTAGTTCGAACCCCGAATGGGTCTCATGTACAGCTCGCCGAATGGCTTTCTGTCGAATCAAACCCATTCGCCGAATGGCCTTTCTGTCGAATCAAACCCATTCTCCGAATGGCCATCTCTCGAATCAAACCCATTCGCCGAATGGCCTTTCTGTCGAATCAAACCCATTCGCCGAATGAATCACGACTGAAGGACCTTCATTCGGCCATTGATTCATTCGTCGAACCAGACTCTTTCGCCCCAACTCTCATACGGCCCAGCTCATTCGAACACCACCTATTCGACATTTGCTCATTCGACCAAGAGTCTAAGGGAAGCCATCATTCGGGCTCCTCATTCGATTGATCTCATTCGATTCCTTTCGGGTTAGGTAATCTTGGAACCCGGCCACCTTTGCATGCATATGCACGTGCATGCATGGATTGTAATGAGAGTGGGGGGAAAGGAGATGGGAACCATATTAGGGTTTTTCCTTCCAAATAACTAATCTTGGATGAACTTTAAATGACTAAGGTGACCCTTAAATTTAGATGGGGTAAATTACATGAGCTAATTATTTGAAATCCATAGTAGTGTTTATTAAAGGGGCTAGAATGGCTCAATGGGCTTAATTTAGGCCCCTCACTATTAAATGTTATGCTTAATTATGTTTCCAATAAAAGGATTTGAATTGTAAACTTCATTAAATTAATTTAATGATTTTCTTAAATAATTGCTAACTTAAAATGAAATAATTTGAAAATGTTTTACTTAAGGACTTTAAATTATTAATCGGAGATATGGGTTACTTACGGGTAATAAGTTTAACTTAGATGAAATCATAGAAACATACTAGTAATCTAGGACACTGAGTTGCACGCCGAGACCAAACCCCAGTTACGACGTCTAATATAAATACTTATCGTATACGAATTCTTTTAAAACAACTCAGGAACCGAAGATACTTAAGCTACAACAACGAGTGCGCATATTGTGGTAATTCAGTACAAAGCAACACAGGTGAGTTCATTGCCCCTTTTCTAAACATTTTGTTTTAAACGCGGGGCTGAGAAGCATGCGTAAACTGTTTTTATTTAAACTGTTTATTTAAATGCTTTTATTTATTATATGTTTTACATATATATGTTTGTGGATACTCCTAGACTCCTGTCTAGGAAATTATTGAACAGATCAAGTGATCTAATAAATTTAAGTACTCATATGAGTAATACCTTAAATTTAAATCCTAAATCAACCCTTAGTCCATCAAGTTCAAATTCAAGAATCTAAATTCAAAGTGAAATCAAATGAACATAATCAAGAGATCATATTCAAGGGAATCATAACTCAGTGTGTGATCTGAGACCCAAGAATCATAATCAAATCAATTATCATTGGAAATCATGGAAATTCAAAGAATCAAAAATCAAGAGACTCAGGAAATCATGAATCATAAATGTGTGTGAATCATTGAAATAATGAAATCATTATGATCTAATGAAATTATTAACACTCAAGTTAAGGTGGATGTCAGTTGTATAGGGAATCAATATCACGTGTAACACACATATAAAGTCCCACTCAGAAGCAGAAGACCTTTGGGTCAGGCTGTAACGGGCAATAACATGAACTATCAAATGATCATTATCAAAATCAAAATCATGAGAATCAAGAGATCAAGAATCACAGGATATCCTTAAAGTCCCCGCTTGTACAGAAGACCTTTGGGTCAAGCTGTAAGGGCAAAACATTAAAATCCCGATCAGTTCAGGTGTACTCCTTGTGAGTTATGCCTGACATGGGTCACGTGTGAGAGGTTACAACTTGGACAACCACCAACAACTAAGTCTAACTAATTGAGTAAAATTTCACTCAATCATCATGTCTTAGTTGTATTTAAATGTTTTATTTAATTATTTAATTAAATATTTGACATTTTACTATTATCACTGACTTTTGGAAAATCTTTTGTCTATGATCAAAATCAAGAGAATCAAAGGTAAATCAAGTTTTGGAAATCAAAATCTATTTCAGAGGTGTTAGGTAAAAATGCTTAATTATCATTAATATCAATGTCCTATGCGGATTAGTATGTGGTGGGATGGCGTCTGGGCGGGGTTGTAGCCTTGACCCAGGGGTATGCCCTATATATAAGCATACCGATCTGGATGATACAGTTGATGTTAATGAGGTTAGGGTCTTTACCGAAGGAGGTTATCAAATCATTTTCAAATCATAAAACTATATGAACTCACCAACCATGTGTTGACTTGATCTTTTTGCATGACTTCTCAGGTGACGAACAGGTCAACTAAGAAGTTATTCTTTTCGTACTAGGACTTCAGATAGAAGGCTTAACTTTTGGACCTGCATTATTTTTGAAGACATCATTATGCAAATTATTTTGTATATCTTGTGTAAATACAAGATAGAAATATATGATGTTTATGGTATATTTACATTGTTAAATTATAAACAATACTGATGTAATTTAACTTTGTAATTCTATTATAGTTAGCATTTCTCATTTGTATCATGTGTAATGTAAACAATCTGATCATCACGATTATCACTCACGATATCGCGCCCCGGGAACTTTCCGCCCGACGGGACAACCGATCCTATCCCGCCGGCTCGGGGTGTGACAGTGGGCGGGGGAAATTTGAACGCCGAACTCCCTCGCGCTACGCGAGACCAAACCTTACCCGCGTCGCGCTACGCGAGGAGACCCAGTTCGCAGAAAATCTTTATAAACCCAAGAAAATCATATCCTACTCTACCCTAACCATTTTCTTCGACTGCACACTCAACTTTCCGACTTTCTTCTTCCTCTACACACCTGCAACAGCATTGGAAGCCATTAGAGACCTCATTTGAAGCTTGGGAAGCTTAGAGAACTCAAAGGAGGAGGTCATACAAGCTTGAGCACCATCCCTCCCTTCTTGCACTTATCGAATCCAACGATCCAGGAGTCTTAGAAGCTGCTCAAGCATCGTTCTAGCAATCAAGAAGCATTAGAAGGTAGTATTTACATTCCCCATGGCTAGAATGTCCATTTCTCACCACTACACATACATGCATGTGGTAAAACCCACATGCAAACACCATGGACACACATGCACGAGTTTAACTTCTGGGTTTGTTGATTTTAAGATGATTTATGATGATCTAACATGATTAGAATGCATTTGGTGATGATCTATGATGATGGGTATGGATAGAACTCATGATTTGTATGCAAAATGTTGATATATTGCCATGCATGAATGATCTATGATTGTTGGGATGAATTTGAGTACTTTTGTATGTTCATAGATGATATTGGGAGCATACTACATGATTTGATTTAGTTTAGAATGGTTAAAATATGATTTTTGACAATCTTTCTATTTATAGAAACTTTTTGTTGGTAAAATGATGTTATGAATGATATGGTAGACATGCATGTATATGGAATTGATATTAGGTGTTAGAATGATGATTTGAATACTTGATAATGATTTTTAGTGATAAAAATGGTCATATGTTATAAGTTACTATTTTTAGTAAATTTTTTTTTTCATGGTTTTTATTATGTAAAAATAGGGGGGTTTCTTTTTTGTGTTTTTGCTAATTCATTACCGTTTAGAAGTTATTGTAAGTGTAAGTTACTTACACTTACTTACATTTACTGCATCAGATACGGATTGTAAGTAAGTGTAAGTAACTTACACTTACAATAACTTCTAAACGGTGATGAATTAGCAAAAACACAAAAAAGAAATCCCCCCTATTTATGCATAATAAAAACCATGAAAAAAAAATTAAGATTCGGGCAAAAAACGCTAGGGTTATATATATATATATATATATATATATATATATATAGGGTAATGTTCTAATATTAACCCTCTCTTACGGCGATAACCCATTAACTTTGCCAAAAAATAGCCGAATCTTGAATTTTTTTTAAACATCATTGTAACACAATTTGAACACCATGTTCTTTTATGAGTTTGGGCTAATTCATTACCGTTTGGGCTCTTACAGTACTGTAGGTGTTTAAATATTTAAAACTTACAGTACTGTAGCAAAAACTTACAACGATGATATTTTTTAAATGGTGATGAATTAGCCCAAACTCAAAAAAGAATATAGTGTTCTAATTGTATTACAATGATGTTCAAAAAAAAATTCAAGATTCGGCTTCGTTTTGGAAAAGTTAATGGGTTATCGCCGTAAGAGTGGGTTATTATTTGATCTCAATCCTATATATATATATATATATATAGGGAAGGGTTCAAATACTAACCCTCCTTACGGCGCTAACCCATTAACTTTGCCAAAAAATAGCCGAATCTTGAATTTTTTTTTTAAACATCATTGTAACACAATTTGAACACCATGTTCAGTTTTGAGTTTTGGCTAATTCATCATCGTTTGGGCTCTTACAGTACTGTAAGTGTTTAAATATTTAAAACTTACAATACTGTAGCAAAAACCTTACAACGATGATATTTTTTAAACGGTGATGAATTAGCCCAAACTCAAAACTGAACATGGTGTTCTAATTGGGTTACAATGATGTTAAAAAAAAAATTTCAAGATTCGGCTTCGTTTTGGCAAAGTTAATGGGTTAGCGTCGTAAGAGAAGGTTAGTATTTGATCACAATCCTATATATATATATATAGGGACTTATTCCATTGAGAACCACTAAATATGAAAGAACCAAAGGAACTAATTTTGAACCATATGTTTTTAGGGGTATAAAAGTAATTTTCTTTTAAATTAGAAGAAGTTACTATTTTACCCTTTTAAATAACCACTCTATATACAAAACTTAAAGCATAATATACAAGTGTATTATGCAGTTCTCAAGTTCTTAACATAAAAGTGTTTCTTAATGGAATACCTTATACCTCATATATTTGTTTTTTTTCACCGAGTCAGTTTTTGTTTTTATTGGGTCTTTTTGATCCTCACGTATTATTACCAATGCTTTTTTATTGAGTCAAACATTTTAAACTACTATTTTGAAATTTTAGCATGGGCTAAAAAAATTAATAGCTCTGACATGACATATGTGTGTCTTATTATGACCTCTGTTTTATAAGTTTAATTTTAATGAGTTTTTCTTATCACAATGAATGTGAGATGAGAACTTATTTTATTTATTTTTTTTTATAAACAATGGTTACATACAAAAAATACGCCAATAGCTCCACGACATGAGACTTCTTCGATGAGGCATAACAAACATTTCTCTCGGTTGCAACTCACATTATTCTGTCTGTTTGATATTCAAACAAATATTTGTGCTTTGATTGCATCCACAAAAATGCTAATTGTGAAATTGATATTTTTAAATATATGATCTTGGTTTATTCCTCAAATCTAGCTAAAATACAAGTAACCAACTTGGTTTGGTGATACGGTGATACTGTCGATTCGATTAATATACGTTTATACATATTGGTTTTATTTTCCTAATTATCTTTGGTTCGTTAACTATTCTTGGAAAAAGATAAAAATAAAACTCATTTAAAAAGTATCAAGGATTGTCATAAGTAAAATGTCATTATCTTCATTCATATGATATTTTAGATGTAAAATACATTTTTTTCGTTTATTTGACATAAAATTGTATCTAACAGAGTTGGTGAATTAACACATGAATTTGAGTTTGACTTGTAACTATTACTACCGTTATCATCACGACGACCACGACAACTATCACTATCACTACCATTACCACTACTTTTTGCCTAGAATACGGGACATCACATATAAGCAAACATATAGAGACATTGATTATCATAACATCAAGAAATTCATTAAAGAACATAATATTTGAGCTTAAAAATTAAAACGTGTTGGACGCAACAGCAAACTCTAAACATATTCATCAAGGCGTTGGGTGAAGACTAATTAATTTGTATCAGCAATCAGGTTCTAACGATACGAAAATAAATTCATTCATAATTTGTATTAGTCGGTTTTCAAGTTTCAAAAATTTTCTAACCTTTTAGACAAAATAAACTTTTTATGAAAAATTGAAAACCTCTCCTATTTTATATATACACACACACACACATATCTGACTTAAACTTAAACTGTCATCTATATATATAAAAAAAATTTAAGTTTATAACCATTTTGCGCCTCCTAGATATATGATTTTTTGAACCTATTTTTTCTTTTTTAGTTTTTATCAACATCTCCTGAGCTTTTGTAGCAATCGATTAGTTTGGTACCTTACCTCATCTAATTTTTAATTCAAGGGAACTTGTGATAAAGTGATTATTATTAGCCAATTAAGATTATTAACTAAATATAACTCGGTAAACTTATCTTCTTAGTTATTATACACCCTATATATCTATCTTATTTAATTCCTTTCTTGAGTTACTTCATGTATAAACCTACAAATTATAATCTAGAATATATATGTGACAAAGACACACGAAGCAAGCTGTATATTTATAGGTTTTTAGGTAAGTTTGATTTTATAAAAAGGTACACAAGTATTGAAACACAGTGTATTGCTGCTTAAAAAGAGGAATTCAAGAATTATGGATTCTAAACAACTTTCTGACAGTCAAAAACGAAAAAAGAGAAAAGGAGATAATATACGAAAAAGTCACATGCCGATGCTATGTATAAGTTTATAATTAAATAAAACATCTGTTGAAAAACAAGAGCATTCATTTGCATGAAGAAGTTTTTGTATAGTTATTGAATACTTGATCATGATAGCTATAGAGAGCGAAATCTTAGACTACACCCATTGGTGAGCATTTCACAGATCCTTACACTGTGCTAAAAAAACAAAAGAAAAAAAGAAAAGATGCCACGATCTGATCGAGACCCCAACCTAGGTTGCAACCTTTCAAACCATAAAACTTGGCACATGGCAAATCTCCATTGGACCATATTTTTTTTTCTTTTTTACTTATCCAAAATTAGTTTTTGTTTATAATATTGTTTTTTTATATCTTTAAATAATTAATATTTTAAAAAAATCTAAAAACACGGTCTTGATCAGTTTTTTTTTATGAGCATGTCGGTATAAATTTTGTTAAAAACAAAGTTCGTTTAAAAAATGTTTTTTATATAAAAAAATATAAACAATCATTGGTTTATCTTTTAAATAAATTTTTATAAAAACTAAAAATCTTAAATTGTATTTATTTAATAAAAAATAATAAAGGTTGGGTTGTTAATGAGAGTAAAAAGTTGGGTTTGATTCGGTTGTGTGGATGGAAGAGAGAGAAATTAATTATTTATTTATTTTTTATTTTTTTTTTGAACGGCTAAGTTTACTTCCACCTAAATTACACCATATTTACACCTTGCATGGGATAGAACCCATGACCTCCCATTATAAGAGGCAAGCTTCTACCAAGTGGGCTAGTCCCACATTGGCAATTAATTTTTTATTAAAGGATTGGTTGGATTGGATTGTGAATGTGGATGGTCTTAGAGAGTATAAAGTATAAACTGCTAAAAGCTGATCAACCATTTTTATGAAGAATGCTACGAGAGTTTTGCGAGTCTTTGGTTAACTATTATGATATGTATTTATAATACTATGTTTTTGTTATGTTTATAATTTATTCTTACTCATGAATTATACAATTTTTTTGTTTATATATTTGAATTCGCTAATAGTTTTTTTATGGCTTGTTCTGAGCACTTCAATTTTTAGGCTCGCCTCTACTCTTACTAGTGAAATAATGTTTATATTAAACATTTTCAAAGAGCTTCAAAAAATTATATACTTATTTGATATTTTATGTGATAATGACCATGTTACATAGTATAATTATTCGTGTTTTTTTTAACTTTAAAACTAATTATTTTGAAATAGATCTTCATTTTATTAGAGAAAATTTATGACCTGAAGGTCATGAATCATAAACCCATCCAGAAAAGTTTAATCTTATAATCAATTGGCGAACAATTTTACAACAGGTTTAAATGTTGGTCAAAATGAACTTTTTTCAAAAGAGTTGAGCTATTTAGATTTTTTTTTTTGAAAAACCAACACACCTGTCTACTATACGTTTAAGAGGCTGTTTGGTAGCATTTGAATCATTAAGTGCTGAATGGTTAAGATGTCTGAATGGTTAAGAGGGTCTGAATCATTAAGTGCTGAATCAATTAAGACTGTTTGGTTGAACATCTGAATGAATATACAGGATTACTATTTTACCCTTCTGAAGCCTTTTTTTCCAGTAAAATATAAAAAATAATAAAAATAAAGTAAAAACCAAACATGATAAAATTCAAACATACAAAGTACACAATAGTCTTTTCAAAATCCAAGAAAATATCTAAAATTCAAACATAAATTAAAAGTTGACGAACATTGTCAAGCAAGGTGACTAGCAATATGGTCACGCAAACTATTCATATATTCATTGCTTTGTGACCCCCATTCTATGTCATGAATGGAATGACCTTCACTTGTTTCTCCTTGTGGTTGTGTTTCAGCAAACATGTTATTCTCGTCGTACTCCATAAACAAAAGATCATGAATGTTGCATCGTCTTATGAAATTATGAACAGCAAAACAAGCAATCACTATGTCTCGTTGTATTGGAAAAGAAAAGGGAGCCATTTGTTTTAAGATTGGAAATCTTGCTTTCAAAACAACATATGAACGCTCAATAACATTCCTTAGTTGTGCATGAGCACGATTGAATTTCTCTTTTTTAGTGGAATTCTTTTAAAACAATTACAAATAAACCTATACATTAGTTATCCGGTATTAAAGAGTGAGAAAAAAACCTGGCGGGGGGAAAGAAAAGCCGGAAGACATGTTAAATGCAACTTCTTTTAAAACTTTTGAATCATGCGTGATGCCCTCCCATCCGGCCCATACAAACGTGAATATCATATCAAAATCACAGATTGCTAACATTTTGATAGCATTCACCTTTTCCTCTGTGACAATTCGACTTTTCGGGTTAACTCCGTTAACCGAAAACTAACAGAAATTATACGAAATCGAACAATATAAAACTTGAATGGTTAGAATTAAACAAAACAAGATTCCAAACATTCAAACTATGTGGATTAAACTTGTAATTACAAGAAATGACCAATTTTGACTTTTAAAGTCAAAATTCGAAGTATAAGATTATGAGAAACTCGAAATTTATATTAAAACAATGAAATTTATCAAATTGAATGATCATAAAACCTTTAATGATGATGATAAATGGTTATCATCTGTTAATAAGCTCATAATGATAGAATTAAATCGAATTAACAACCTATTATGATTGAAACCGTCACTAGTGACCATAGACTCACACAAATCGACTGAAATTCACACAATTGAATATCCATATACACTAATCGGCTCCCTTAGAGGCTCTAGCACAAGTCAATTCACACTCTGAAACTTTGGATCGAAGATTTGATCTAAGGACCGGCCGAACTCAAGCCCATAGTCGAACTACACCTATTGGACATCAAAACAGGTAAAAATTCACTCCTACACTATCTAAAGTTTCCGATTAAGCAAACCCCTATAACAATTTCTTGTAAAAACATCGTTTGGATGAACTTTAAATTCTAGGGTTCATCATATGGAACGTTTTGGGGGTTTCAAGGTAAACGCGATTAAAAATCAAATTAAAATAAATACACAGTTTTGGAATATCATTTTTAATGAAAAGCCTATGATGATTTCATCTAATTACAACGAATTGGGTGAATTCAAGTTCTAGGGTTCATAAGATAAACGAATTTGGGGGTTTCTATGTAAACGAGTTCGAAAATCTAATTAAACTTCACCACAGCTTCGGAATAACCTGTTAAAGTAAATCCCTAAGTTAAATTCATCAAATCGTAACGAATTTTATGAGATCAAATTCTAGGGTTCTTAATACCAAACGATTTGGGGGTTTCTATGTAAACGACTTTAGAAATCGAATCCAACATTATAGAGAGCTTCGGAAATCTCTATTGAATGTTAACCTGTCACACCCCCAATTTCAACTAACGGAATCATACCGTTTGGGAACGTGACAAACCAGGATCTCAGATCATTAGACATAACGAAGACCTCTATATGAATTTCAAAACATACTTTGGTCTTTAAAACATAACATTCAGAGTTTACAAAAGTTGCGGAAGCGTTTAAAAACCATAAACAGTTGTAAAGTAAACATTACAAAACAAAATACTCAAATGTTCAAATTCAAATATTCAAAATGTTTATAATGCATGAGACTCTATCTCCTAGTCCATGCCGGCTTTAACGCGCGCCTTAGCGTCCTGAGAAAACATGCAAATCAAGTCAACACAAAGGTTGGTGCATAACACAGGTTTTAAATAATCATAATGTTCAAAACAACAGTTTGAATAAGAAGATTGTAGATAACATAATCACACATGCACAGTCATGATAGCTAGTCATATAAACTATTTACATACGTGTTCGACACCGAAGCTGACGGATTGCCATGCTATAGCATGTTTTCGCCTTGCCACTATTGTCTATCACAACAATAGTAAAATTGTGTTTGGTCAGTCAAACACCTGCGTAGATCCCATCTACCAGGTGAGGTTTGTCAAACCTAATAGATCTATTTCCAACTACCACGCTTTGCATTACAGCAAACTAAACGGTTCGAGGTGTGTAAGGACTTTCAAGTTGATATGTTTTCACATAATGTAAACAGCTAACTCATGCAAGTGATATGTATCTAAAAATAGTTTGTTGCACATGTTTTCTCCCCCAAAACAGTTTAAAATAAGAAAGGGGCCGTGTACGCACCTTTGATAATAGCAGAATGATCAAATACGTGTGAACTTGCGTAGAAATCCTCTACGAAGAATCTGTGATTTAAACAATAACCTAAAGTTATTCGAATTGTCGTTTTGTGCTTGAAATCACATACGTATCAACATACGTATGTTAGAGTGTTAAGAATGTGCATACGAAAGTACGCGTGCCATTGAAATCGTTTAAATAAAATCATATTTGATTTTATTTAATTAAACGTAATTAAACGCGATTTCGTTTTTGGACTAAAATATAGATTTTGTTATTCTAATACGTTCGTATTCCCGTTACGGTTCCAACGCAACTCGAACGGATTAAAACGGAGTCCGTATGTGGAAATTATCTCAAAAATACCAAAAATGCCATTTTTATCAAAAACCGGCCACCCCTTGGCTCGAACCCGCGACCCTTCACACGAAACACACACAATCTACCATCTCGCCCGCTAGGGTATCGCATCAGGAATCCAGAATTAAATTGTTTTAACCATTCATTCGGTCTAATTCCCCTTAGATATTATAGCCGAAGCACTTTATGATCAATTGATTACGAATTCGAATCCGATAATTCCTAAAACCATAGGGCTTTTCCTCATTAGGTTAATCCACAACCAAGTATGAAACTTAATTGGATTTTTATACATCGATTGCCTAAAAAAACCCCAATTCGTTTCTTAACATAAGCCCTAGTTATAGAATTTAATCAATTCGTGATTGTTTCTTAAAATTAACATACTATTATCCTTTGTCGAGATCTTCTGAAGTTAACCATAACAATTAATTTGATCTTAAGCTTCATTTGGGTACAAACCCCCAAACCGTTTTTCCTAAAGAACCCTAGATATCAAATCCCATTGATTCGATGTTAAAACCAGAAATTGTTTTATGTTTAAGCTTAATCGGCACATTATGAAGCTTCCCATAACATTCAATTCGATTCCAGAACTCATTTGTATAAAAATCCCCAAAACGACTTTGACAAGAACCCTAATTACTTGAACTTCATCAAAACGATGTTAACAGTTGAAATTGATTTAGGATAACCCTTAGTCGGCCATATTAGAAGATGTATAATCGATTACTTACTTGATTTGATGATTAATCGATGGAGATCGACTTTGAGTCTCAATTTCGGCCGCCCCTTGTTCGACTTCGTGATCTCGTGCCTTATAGGATCAAATTGATAGATGAATAAAACTCTGAGAGTACCGATTTAAGTTTCTGAAACTTCAATTTGATGAATTAAGACCGTATTATATCAATTTGATATGGAGGAGTTACGGTTTCGACTTTTGAGCTTGACAATGATTAAATTCGACCATTAATCCTTCTAATAACGTATAATAACTGTTAGTAATCATCAATGAGATGATTAGTGGTCATTTAATTCCATCATAACCGATCATAGAATGCTATTCGAATTCCAATTTAGTTGTTAGGCCGAATTTTGACTTTTAATGTCAAACTTGAACCTTTAAAATCAATTACAAGTCTTAATTTTGTAATTAGAACAAATTGAAACTGATTTCTACTAATTCCAATCCTTTAGGTATTATTTAGCTCGATTGCATAATAATTCGGTTAACAAAATTTAGCCGAAAGTCCCAAATTGTCACTAATTTGGTCCTTTAACTCCTTGTTGGCTAAATTAATCCCAATTGGGCTTCTCAAATATAATTGGGCCTATCCTTAACTCATTGGGTCTATCTTAGCCTTGTTGGGCCTACCTTGGGCCTACTTTGGCCTTGTTTGGCCTACTTATGTCTTAATGGGTCTTCCCTGTTTTCCTTGAGCCTAAATAAATCTTATTGGGCCTACTAGACTTTGTTGGGCCTTCATAGACTCCATTGGGCCTTACAGGGCCTTCCTTGACCTTGTTGGGCCTTCATTGGCCTTGTTGGGCCTTCATTGGCCTTGTTGGGCCTTCATTGGCTCTATTGGGTCTGAGATCTCACCATCTTCCGTTAACAAGGTTAATCCGAAAAGTCGGATTGTCACATCATCCCCTTGTTGAAGGAATTTTCGTCCCGAAAATTAGAAAATGTGAAGAGTAGTTAGGAAACTACTTACGAGTTTAAATCATACGTGTTAGTGTGATTTGATCATTCTGTGTGCTTGTGTGTACTCACACCCAAAGTCTAATGCTTGCAACATCACAACTCAAATGTGATCGTTCACTGTGACTGTTTGCGTGTACACTAGTTAGTTCACCTAACTGTGACGGTTTGTTTTTGATCATACTGTGTTGTGTAACCTCACACATAGTGAGTGTCTATAACCGTTTGTACTATGCAACCCCGCACATAGCAAAATGTGTGCAACTAATCGTGTATGTACTACCATAACATGTAACATATGAAATGTAGCACATAAAATATATATAGAATATAATGTAGCACAAATGTTTGTAACAAAATCAATTGAATAAATAAAATGTTTGTGCTTACAGTTTGAAATTTGCAGTGTTGATGTGTGAAAGCATCACGTCATCCCCTTGTTGAAGGAAATTTCGTCCCGAAATTTAACGTACGCTTTCAGTGTTAGCAGTAGCTGTTTTGAATAGATGAGGATATTTCTTCATCATTTGGTCTTCCCGTTCCCATGTGAATTCAGGACCACGTCTTGAATTCCATCGAACTTTGACTATCGGAATCTTGCTTTGCTTCAATTGTTTGACCTCTCGGTCCATGATTTCTGCAGGTTCTTCAATGAATCGCAACTGTTCATCTACTTGTATTTCTTCCAACGGAACAATCAATGTCTCATCAGAAAGACATTTCTTTAAGTTCGATACGTGAAAAACATCATGAACTCCACTGAGTTCATCCGGTAGTTTGAGTTGGTACGCAACCGGACCAATCCTTTTCAGAATCTCAAAAGGTCCTACGTAACGTGGACTAAGCTTTCCGCGCCTGCCGAATCGTATCACACCTTTCCAAGGTGATACCTTTAGAAGAACTCGGTCTCCTACTTGAAATTCCAACGGCTTGCGACGTTTGTCGGCATAACTCTTCTGGCGATCCCGAGCCGCTGCCATACGGTTCCGAATTTGGACTATCTTCTCTGTCGTCTCGTGCACCAGTTCAGGACCTGTTATCTGACTGTCACCAATTTCAGCCCAACAAACTGGTGAACGACATTTGCGACCATACAAAGCTTCAAACGGTGCTGCTTGAATACTTGTATGATAACTATTATTGTAAGAGAATTCCACCAACGGTAAATGATTCTCCCAGCTATCACCAAAGTCAATTACACAAGCTCGTAACATATCCTCGAGCGTTTGAATCGTTCGTTCACTTTGACCGTCGGTCTGTGGATGATAGGCGGTACTCATATCCAAGCGAGTCCCCAATGACTTATGAAGAGATTTCCAAAAATTGGAAGTAAACCGGGCATCCCGATCTGATATGATAGAGATTGGCACACCATGCCGTGCTACCACTTCCTTGATGTAAATACGAGTTAGTTTCTCCATCTTATCAGTTTCCTTAATTGCTAAGAAGTGTGCAGATTTCGTTAATCGATCGACAATTACCCATATCGTATCACAACCACTCGGTGTACGGGGTAACTTAGTAATGAAATCCATCGAAATCTGTTCCCATTTCCACATCGGTATCTCTGGTTGTTGCAGTAAACCAGATGGTTTCTGATATTCAACTTTGACTTTCGAACAAGTCAAACATTTGCTAACGTACTTAGCAATATCAGCTTTCATGTGAGGCCACCAATACAATGCCTTCAAGTCATGATACATCTTGTCTGATCCCGGATGGACTGAATATCTAGACTTGTGCGCTTCATCCATCACGAGTTCCCTTAAACCTCCATACAAAGGTATCCAAAGTCTATCAATGAAATAACGAATTCCATCAGACTTGACATCCAACTGTGTTTCCATCCCGCGTAGAGATTCCTGTACCAAGTTTTCCGTTTTCAAAGCCTCGATCTGAGCACTGTGTACCTTATCAGGTAAGTCAGTATGTATTGTCATCATAAGTGCGCGAACCCGTCTTGTTCCTGTTGTGTCCTTTCTGCTCAAAGCGTCAGCTACCACATTAGCCTTTCCCGGGTGATACTTAATCGCACACTCATAATCGTTCAACAACTCGACCCATCGTCGTTGCCTCATATTAAGCTCCTTCTGATCAAAGATATGTTGCAAACTCTTATGATCAGTATAAATAGTACACTTAGTTCCGTACAAGTAATGCCTCCAAATCTTCAAAGCAAAAACCACTGCTCCTAACTCCAAGTCATGAGTAGTGTAATTCTTTTCGTGTGTTCGTAGTTGTCTGGAAGCATAAGCGATCACTTTATCATGTTGCATCAGCACACATCCCAAACCCTGTGCAGATGCATCACAATACACCACAAAGTCTTCTGTCCCTTCCGGTAAGGACAGAATCGGTGCGCTGCAAAGCTTCTGTTTCAATAACTGAAACGCAGTTTCCTGTTTATCCGTCCAGTTATACTTTGTTCCCTTGTGCGTAAGAGCTGTAAGTGGTTGAGCGATCTTTGAGAAACCCTCAATGAATCGTCGGTAATAACCCGCCAAACCAAGGAATTGTCGTACCTCGGTAGGGGTCTTTGGTGCTTCCCAATTCTTAATCGCTTCAATCTTCGCTGGATCAACATGTATACCCTTTTCATTAACTATATGACCCAGAAATTGTACTTCTCGCATCCAGAAATCACATTTCGAGAATTTAGCGTACAATTGTTCTTGTTTCAATAGCTCTAGCAGTAATCGAAGATGTTCAGCGTGTTCCTCCTCAGATTTTGAATAGATGAGAATGTCATCGATGAAAACTATGACAAACTTATCAAGATAAGGTTTACAAACACGATTCATGAGATCCATGAATACAGCTGGTGCGTTTGTCAACCCAAATGGCATGACCAAGAACTCATAATGGCCATATCGTGTCCTGAATGCTGTCTTCGGAATATCCTCCTCCTGAACTCTTAGTTGATGATAACCCGACCTGAGATCAATCTTCGAGTAGTAACTCGAACCTTGCAACTGATCGAACAGATCGTCAATCCTGGGTAACGGATACCGGTTCTTGATAGTAACCTTATTCAATTCCCGATAATCGATACACATACGAAAAGTCCCGTCCTTCTTCTTTACAAACAAAACTGGAGCTCCCCATGGTGAAAAACTAGGTCGTATGAAACCCTTATCCAACAACTCTTGCAATTGTGTGGATAACTCTTGCATTTCTGACGGTGCAAGTCGATAAGGCGCCCTAGCTATCGGTGCTGCATCTGGTGTAAGATCGATTCGAAATTCCACCTGTCTGATAGGCGGTAATCCCGGCAAGTCTTCTGGAAATACCTCCGGAAATTCACAAACTACGGGTATATCTTCTATCTTCTTCTCAGTTACTGGCTTTTCAGTTATAAGTGCTATAACTGCCGTATGACCCTTACGTAGACACTTGTGTGCTTTCATGCAAGATATGAGACGCAGTGGCGTACTGATCTTTTCACCTTGTACATACAGTGTCTCTCCATTTGTAAGAGGTATACGAACAATCTTTTCATGGCATACTATTTCAGCCTGGTTCTTGGACAACCAGTCCATGCCAATGACTACATCAAAACTGCCTAGGGCAATAGGCATCAGATCAATCTCTAATGTCTGACCCATCAAATCAAGGATACATCCCTTAAAAATGTTTTCTACTACAATCAACTTACCATCAGCTAATTCCACAGTGTAGGGACTATCTAAGGCAGTGGGACTAACATTTAGCAACTTAGCAAGTGAACTAGATACAAAACTCCGGTCGGCACCAGTGTCAAATAACATAGAGGCATAGTGATTATTTAAGAGGAACGTACCCGTGACAATGTTGGGATCCTCCCGCGCTTGACGTCCTCCAATCACAAACGCCCTGCCTCTAGCACCGTTGTTGTTGTTGTTATTGTTGTTGTTGTTGTTGGTGCCATTGCCATTACCGTTGCCATTTCCATTACCATTGCCATTATTGTCCCCGCCTTTCTTGAGTTGTGGGCAATCTTTCTTAAAATGCCCCATCTTGCCGCACTCAAAACAACCTTTCTGAGCGTTGTTCTGGTTATTGTTCTGGTTGTTGTTGTTCTGTAGTTCCCCGCGACAATCCTTAGCCGCATGCCCAATCTTGCCACACCTCTGGCACTTAGCTTTCTCACACTGGTTACCCGCATGATGGTAACCACACCTGTTGCACTTGGGGTGTTTGCCAATATAGCCCCCCGATGATGATGATTGCTGACCACTGCTGGAATTATGATAGGACTTGTTTGAGTCCTGCTTCCTGTTCTGTTGATATGATTGTTGGCTGTTACCCTTGTAGTTGTTACCTTCCCACTTTCTCTTATGATCTCCTACCTTAGTAGCAGATGTTCGTTTAGGCAGGGTTCCCTGTAACACTGCCTGATCAGTAAGCTGATGTGCTAGACGAACAGCTTGTTGGATGGTGGTGGGATTTGCTGAAGTCACCAACCCCTGAATCTGAGGCACTAGTCCTCCAATGTACCTTTCAATCCACTTACTGGCTGGAGTAGCCATGTGTGGTAGCAGTCTGGCCAACTCGTGTGACCTGGTTGTGTACTCTTCAATGTTTGACCCCTCCATCTTGAGGTGCCAATATTCTTCTTCCAACTTCTGCATTTCACTGCGAGGACAGTACTCCTCTCGCAGTAAAGTTTTGAAGTCATCCCATGTTAAGGCATTAGCCTCTCCCAATCCCAGAGTCTGAACATTCGAGTTCCACCAGGTTAATGCTGGACCCTCCAATGTTCCCGTAGCAAATTTCACCTTGCTTTCGTTAGGGCAGTTGCACATTTCGAATACAGACTCAGCCTTTTCAATCCACCGAAGGAGTCCAATGGCCCCCTCCGACCCTTTGAAATTGTGAGGTTTGCAGTCCAAGAACATCTTGAACGTGCAGACTTGTGGGTTAATCAATCCCCCAGCTGGACCCTGTGGCCCTGTGTTGTGAGTCTGAGCATACTGTGCGATTGCCTCTGCAACTCTGTTGTTAATTAGCTCATTGAGCTCGGCAACAGTCATATGTACGTTTCCCTCAGCCATTAGTTTCCTATTTACAAGAAGTGTTAGCACGAAGTCAAAATCTAATGTGACATGTGTAAGTAAAACAACAAACACAACATGTAATATAAATCAACACGACTGTTGAAAATAAATAATAATTCTTCCATAAATAGAAACTTTCTTTGAGTACAATACTTTTGAAATAAAACACAACTTTTCAAACTACTAATATAGGAACACAACCCGTTCCTAATAAGTTTAAACAAAACAAGAAAGAAAAGAAAGAAATCAATCGTCCTCAACGGTGGATTCAGGATCGGACTCAACAACTGGTGCTGGTTCCTCTCCTTCTTCCTCCTCATCCTGTTCCTCATTCTCAGAGGCCACTAAATCCTCCAAAGCTTCAACTCTGCCCGCCAAGATCTCCTCTCGGTTCTCTGACTCTTCTAGACGACCAATCAAATTGATCATCTCATCACGCATATCATGAACCAGATGGGCAAGATTATCCTGCCTCTCAATAGCATCCCATAACTCCTGAGATCTCTGTGCTATCTTGTCTTCTGCTTCCTCCAAATCCTCACGCAATTTGGCGATCTCCTCGGCGTCCGTCCTTTGCCTCTTAGGCTCAGGAGCATCTAGTACTGGTGGTGAATGTGTAGAAGGTCCCTCAGCAGGGATGTGCTAAGTGCCCTCCTCAGGCTCCTCTTCCGGATCCTCATCTGGGTCCTCGTATGGATCCTCCTCTGGATCCTCGTCTGGATCCTCCTCCGGGTCCTCGTCCAGATCCTCCTCCGGATCTGAGTCATCCTGCTCGTATGGTGGAGGTGATGGAATAGGTGGTGGTGGTGATGATGGTGGTGCCGGAACTATCGGCTCCTCGTCCTCGGAATCATCAATGATAATATAAGGGACTGATGATGAAGCCATGCCTGTTACATAATACCATATGTAAGTACAGTGCCATGGAATACGTAAACAAGTCAATTACATAATGTCATATGTAATTTCTAAGCAATACGTATTAACAGATGTGTCTAATGTCTAACAGTCATAGTCTAAGTCTACAATAGCAAACCTAGTTCGCTATAACCAATCTCTCTGATACCAATCTGTCACACCTCCAATTTCAACTAACGGAATCATACCGTTTGGGAACGTGACAAACCAGGATCTCAGATCATTAGACATAACGAAGACCTCTATATGAATTTCAAAACATACTTTGGTCTTTAAAACATAACATTCAGAGTTTACAAAAGTTGCGGAAGCGTTTAAAAACCATAAACAGTTGTAAAGTAAACATTACAAAACAAAATACTCAAATGTTCAAATTCAAATATTCAAAATGTTTATAATGCATGAGACTCTATCTCCTAGTCCATGCCGGCTTTAACGCGCGCCTTAGCGTCCTGAGAAAACATGCAAATCAAGTCAACACAAAGGTTGGTGCATAACACAGGTTTTAAATAATCATAATGTTCAAAACAACAGTTTGAATAAGAAGATTGTAGATAACATAATCACACATGCACAGTCATGATAGCTAGTCATATAAACTATTTACATACGTGTTCGACACCGAAGCTGACGGATTGCCATGCTATAGCATGTTTTCGCCTTGCCACTATTGTCTATCACAACAATAGTAAAATTGTGTTTGGTCAGTCAAACACCTGCGTAGATCCCATCTACCAGGTGAGGTTTGTCAAACCTAATAGATCTATTTCCAACTACCACGCTTTGCATTACAGCAAACTAAACGGTTCGAGGTGTGTAAGGACTTTCAAGTTGATATGTTTTCACATAATGTAAACAGCTAACTCATGCAAGTGATATGTATCTAAAAATAGTTTGTTGCACATGTTTTCTCCCCCAAAACAGTTTAAAATAAGAAAGGGGCCGTGTACGCACCTTTGATAATAGCAGAATGATCAAATACGTGTGAACTTGCGTAGAAATCCTCTACGAAGAATCTGTGATTTAAACAATAACCTAAAGTTATTCGAATTGTCGTTTTGTGCTTGAAATCACATACGTATCAACATACGTATGTTAGAGTGTTAAGAATGTGCATACGAAAGTACGCGTGCCATTGAAATCGTTTAAATAAAATCATATTTGATTTTATTTAATTAAACGTAATTAAACGCGATTTCTTTTTTGGACTAAAATATAGATTTTGTTATTCTAATACGTTCGTATTCCCGTTACGGTTCCAACGCAACTCGAACGGATTAAAACGGAGTCCGTATGTGGAAATTATCTCAAAAATACCAAAAATGCCATTTTTATCAAAAACCGGCCACCCCTTGGCTCGAACCCGCGACCCTTCACACGAAACACACACAATCTACCATCTCGCCCGCTAGGGTATCGCATCAGGAATCCAGAATTAAATTGTTTTAACCATTCATTCGGTCTAATTCCCCTTAGATATTATAGCCGAAGCACTTTATGATCAATTGATTACGAATTCGAATCCGATAATTCCTAAAACCATAGGGCTTTTCCTCATTAGGTTAATCCACAACCAAGTATGAAACTTAATTGGATTTTTATACATCGATTGCCTAAAAAAACCCCAATTCGTTTCTTAACATAAGCCCTAGTTATAGAATTTAATCAATTCGTGATTGTTTCTTAAAATTAACATACTATTATCCTTTGTCGAGATCTTCTGAAGTTAACCATAACAATTAATTTGATCTTAAGCTTCATTTGGGTACAAACCCCCAAACCGTTTTTCCTAAAGAACCCTAGATATCAAATCCCATTGATTCGATGTTAAAACCAGAAATTGTTTTATGTTTAAGCTTAATCGGCACATTATGAAGCTTCCCATAACATTCAATTCGATTCCAGAACTCATTTGTATAAAAATCCCCAAAACGACTTTGACAAGAACCCTAATTACTTGAACTTCATCAAAACGATGTTAACAGTTGAAATTGATTTAGGATAACCCTTAGTCGGCCATATTAGAAGATGTATAATCGATTACTTACTTGATTTGATGATTAATCGATGGAGATCGACTTTGAGTCTCAATTTCGGCCGCCCCTTGTTCGACTTCGTGATCTCGTGCCTTATAGGATCAAATTGATAGATGAATAAAACTCTGAGAGTACCGATTTAAGTTTCTGAAACTTCAATTTGATGAATTAAGACCGTATTATATCAATTTGATATGGAGGAGTTACGGTTTCGACTTTTGAGCTTGACAATGATTAAATTCGACCATTAATCCTTCTAATAACGTATAATAACTGTTAGTAATCATCAATGAGATGATTAGTGGTCATTTAATTCCATCATAACCGATCATAGAATGCTATTCGAATTCCAATTTAGTTGTTAGGCCGAATTTTGACTTTTAATGTCAAACTTGAACCTTTAAAATCAATTACAAGTCTTAATTTTGTAATTAGAACAAATTGAAACTGATTTCTACTAATTCCAATCCTTTAGGTATTATTTAGCTCGATTGCATAATAATTCGGTTAACAAAATTTAGCCGAAAGTCCCAAATTGTCACTAATTTGGTCCTTTAACTCCTTGTTGGCTAAATTAATCCCAATTGGGCTTCTCAAATATAATTGGGCCTATCCTTAACTCATTGGGTCTATCTTAGCCTTGTTGGGCCTACCTTGGGCCTACTTTGGCCTTGTTTGGCCTACTTATGTCTTAATGGGCCTTCCCTGTTTTCCTTGAGCCTAAATAAATCTTATTGGGCCTACTAGACTTTGTTGGGCCTTCATAGACTCCATTGGGCCTTACCGGGCCTTCCTTGACCTTGTTGGGCCTTCATTGGCCTTGTTGGGCCTTCATTGGCTCTATTGGGTCTGAGATCTCACCATCTTCCGTTAACAAGGTTAATCCGAAAAGTCGGATTGTCACATAACCCTCTATCAATTTTGTTAAATCATAGCGAATTGTATTAGTTCGAATATTAGGGTTCTTGAGTAAAATGATTTGGGGATTTTGATTGGAATGGACTCGGTTTTTGAATTAAACAAGTCAGAAGGATTCGAAATCCCTTTTTGAATGAAAACCCTATGGAATCTCAGTTTCAATTAAATGAATTCGATCAATTGAATGTCGAGTTGTTAATGACCATGTTCGAACCATGTGGGTCACGAATATGATCGTTTTGTTGAGTTATAATCAAATTAAATCCATCTATTAACTCGTATGACTTCATAGAACCAAAGCCCCAGGGTTATGGGTTCGATCGGATTTGATTCGGAGTCCAATTGGAACTAAATGGCTTCGGTTGTGATTAACAAAGGGGAACCAGACGCGAGAAGGTTAAAACAATTAGTTCTGGAATCATGATGCAAATGTGGATCTAGAGCTACTGGTTTGAGTTGAGTGTTTGGTTCAAGAGGTCAGGGGTTCGAACCCTGCCTCTGTCAGTTTTAGATATTTAAAAATCCATTTGGGTTTTTAAACCATAACTTATTCGTTCTAACTCCGATTTGATCCATTCAAGTTGCGTTGGAACCGTAACGAAATCCCGAACTTAATAAAATAACAAAATTAATATTTTAACCCGAAAACAAAATCGCGTATAATTATGTTTGTTTAAATAAAATCATAAACGACTATGTGATTTTATTAAACGACTTTAAAGTCACGTGTATTTACTTGTGCACGATTCTAATTATCTAACATACGTGTGTTGACACGTATGTGATTACAATCACAAAACGACATCCCGAATAACATTAAGTTATTGTTAAAACACAGGTTCTTCGTAGAGGACTTTCTACGCGATTTAACGTGTTTGATCATTCTATTCACAATCAAAGGTGTGTACACGGCCCCTTTCTTATTTTAACTGTTTTGGGGAAGAAAACATGTGCAGCAACCATTTTAGATACATATCACTTGCATGAGTTAGCTGTTTACATTAAGTGCAAACATAGCATTACAAAGCCTTACATTTCGAACCGTTTAGTTTGCCGTAGTGAAAAGCGTGGTAGTTGGAAATAGATCTATTGGGTTTGACAAACCTCACTTGGTAGATGGGATCTACGCAAGTGTTTAACTGACCAAACACACATTACTATTGTTTGTGCTAGACAATAGTGGCAAGGCAAAACATGCGTTAGCATGCAACAGTCAGCTTCGGTGTCGACCACTTATGTAAATAGTAGAATGACTAGCTATCATGACTATGCAATGTGTGATTATGTGATCTGCAACATTTCTTACAAACAGCTTGTTCAAACATTTGGTTCAAACATTTGTGATTATCCATACAAACCTGTGTATGCACCAACCTTTGTGTTGACTTGATTTACATGTTTTCTCAGGACACTAAGGCACAAGCAAGGACAAGCAGGGACTAGGACGTTGAGTCTCATGCATACAGTTTACTTTAGTTGTTGATTTAAACATTGAACATTGTATTTATGTTTATGCAATAGTTACTTTCTATTATTAGTTTTCAAACGCTTCCGCAAATGTTAAACTTTGATTTTACAAATTAAGACCAAAGTATGTTTGAAAATCATATAGAGGTCTTCGTTATGTCTAATGATCTGAGATCCTGGTTTGTCACGTCCCAAACGGTATGATTCCGTTAGTTGAAAAACGGGGGTGTGACATCCTCTTCCTCTATAACGTGTTTGTTGATCAGTCGGCACGATAGCATGTACAAGAGTTCCATCTAATGCACCAATTGCTCCAGGAAAAATTAGTTTAAGCTTCCTATGTTGTGCTGAGGTATTTGCGATTGCATTAGAATATGATGGAACTATAACTTCTCTTGCAAAGTTCATCATCGCAATTATGACCTCATGAAAACATCGATGGATAGTTGCTGTCGAGTGTTGAAACCTACGTTTAACCATTCGAAAACGTTCATTATGGCCTATAACAATCAAAAACATTGCCAATTTCTCTTTTAGTGTTATCGACCGACTACTTCGCAACCAATTTCTTGATCTAAAATGGTTGCATAAAAGTACAAAACCTTCACGTGAAAGACGCATCATCTCGTGACATTGTGTAAAAGTTCCATGCAACAATTCTTGTGTGTATTCATGACCGGTAAGAGCAGAATTCAAGTCTTGAATTCTTTCATCTCTAATTGCGACTAGTTGTAACCAATACCAACAAAGCAAGATGAAAACAACAATCTCATCATCCGAATGCATATCCGACCTGTTACAAATATAGTTTCAAATAATATATTCAAAAACAATCCAAACGACAAATAAAAAAAATCCAAACTAGTTTCAAAAACCATATTCAAATACAATCCAAACAATATTCAAAAAACATGCATACAAGTTTCAAATAGCATCCAAACTAGATTAAAAAAAAACATCCAATGTAGCATCAAAAACCATCCAAACTAGATTCAAAAAACAATTATCCAAAACACATCTAAAGCATCATACAATCAAAACAAATTGTACTTCGCTCCGGCATTCTTAACCCATAGCTCACAAGTTTGCGGTTGAAGTAGTAACCAAACCATCCTAATATCTGCACTTTCACCGAAAAGCAACAACGTCGTTTGGTATTTCGCATCGGACTCATCCCATCCCATTGTTCCCAACTTTGTCATGCATGCCTCCATATCATTAGAAGCCTTGTGGTTTTCAATCATCATCGTTGCTAACTTCATAATATGTTCCCCAACTTCAATCATTTGTGAGTTTATTGTTTCTTTAACTTTTCGTTTCTTTACTTCTTTTTTAGAATGACCCGACGACTCCTCACTAACAACTTTATTAGGTGGATCCATTTGTGTGCATTCGATATCTTCAAAATCATTTAAATTTTGCTCAGAGACATCCTCAATTGGATGAGGAAGTGTAGAAGATGGCCCCCAACTATCAAAGCCATTAGAAGTAGCACCCTCAAACAATTGAACACATAAATCGGGATACGCAAGTGGTGCATTTCTCAAAGCTTCGGCATGTTTGTTTGACTGTGTGAAAAAATATTATAATAGTATTAAGAATCCTAAAATATAAAAATAAATAGTATTTATAAAAAAGTAATACCTTTATCTCTAATTGCCATTCTTCTTCCGACAAGTTAAACATGTTTGTTATCGGATCGTAAACATTACCAGTTTTGTTTTTAAGCTTGGTCCAAACTGAAAACTTAGCTTTTAAGTAATCATAACGGTTCTTCATTTGTTTTTGATCCGCAATGAAACCATGTTCTGATTGTAATTTTTCGGCCACTTTCTTCCAAGAAAGTGCTTTGAGACTGCCCCCTTCACGCCCATGTAGTGTCAACTCATTAACACATGATTCAAGAAATGTTTTCTCAACACCTTCTTGTTTCCAACTAATCCTACTCCTTTTTGTTGACATTTCTTTGAACAATTCAAACAAGAAACAACAATCAATCAATTACAGCTTGTTCAACAAAACATATCTGGTTCAAGTCATTAATGGCATACATCAACAACACTTCATAATTTGCAAAACCTATCTGGTTCAAGCAGGACATGCACCATGTTCAAGTCATTAATGGCATACATCAACAACACTTCAAAAAGGAATTTATGCTAAAGGTCTCACCCCTGCTGTATACAATTGACGTGTCTAGAAATCTAGAACAAATAAGAACACAGAAAATTGTGGAACATCCTCCATGAGTCTTTTGATTTTATTCAATTGAAATACATAATTACAATGAAATACCTGCCATCTATTTATAAGAAAACAAACCTTTACTCCCAAACAAACTACAGCTAGCCTAATTATAAATCCAAATCAAACACTAAACTGATGGGGGATTAAACACACACCACAAGAACTAACATATTAAAACAGAGAGGACCAAGGAAGAAGAGAAATGTAGGTTTTCATTAATAGAAAAGAAGGAATTACAAGAATGAAACCAGGGAAAATCCCTCTCTCACTGCTATGTGCAGGAGCCAAAAATCACAACAAAACCTTGATAATTTACAAAATCTCACAAGCCCAACTGGGAACACAAACACATCACCAATAGCAATTGATTTTTTGTGAGATTTTGCAGGGTTTCGTGAAACGCATCAGAGCCAGAGACAGAGATAGAGACATAGAGAGAGTACCAGGTCAATGGTTCACAAATCAGGTGTCGACGGCTCCAAATCAGGTGGTCAATGGCTCCAAATCTGCGCAGGTGTGTGTTCGGCGCAGGTGTGTGTTCGGCGCTGTGGAGAACCACCACCGGAGATCGACGGGGCGGTGGGTGGGAGGTCTTCGATCGCAGGGGTTGTGGTTGGGGAAGGGTGTGGACGGGAGTTTGGAAAGGAGGAGAGAAATTAGGGCAAAAAAATGAAAAGGATATAGACGACCCCTTGTGAAATTTTCCCATTCATTCAGACCTCCATTCAGATGTTAGGGGTCATTCAGACGTGCTATTTTTTAGTGAAAGAAACGGTCTGAATCTGAACCATTCAGATTCAGACTCATTCAGATGTATTCAGACCCAAAGAAACACCCCCTAAGTCTACTCTACTTATCTAATATTCTATGTGTATAAGTTTACTCTGCTAATAAGTCTATCTTATTTTGTGAATTTGAAAAAATTAAAAAAAAATCTATTATAACCTTCACCCTTATTCAAAATGTTAATCTCAATCATTTATTTAAAATTAGAAAATCAAGATCTCTTCTTCAATTATTCTTTTAAGTAAGAGTAAACTTCATTTTTCCTCCATGTGGTTTAGACTAATAACGCTTTTCATCCAAAGGTTTCAAGATATCCATTATTCTCTCTGTGGTTTGACAGCTAAAACATTTTGCCTCAAACTTTTCAAAAGTTATAACCATTGTGCTCCAAACTTTTCAAAATGTCAGGGAGTATAATGGAGACAAATTTACGAAGTTAGGGCGTTTAGTGGAGACAGATTGACAAAGTCAGGGAGCATAATGAACATTTTGAAAAGTTTGGATGAAAAACGTTATTTGATCCAAATCCATGTATTACATGGGTTGAAGAATATATAATATGTTATAAACAATTTTTTTATGAAGATTTGTATGTTTGATAACAATAATTGTTGATAAAATATTAAAAGAGGAATACTTAAAAATAATAAATTACAAATAATAAAAATTTAAGAATTAAAAAATTATATTATAAGATATTATATAATTGAAAATTTCTTTTAAGAAGATTTATATATTTGATATTTAATTGTATAATTTAATTATTTAAAATCATTAATATTAAAGTCAATATAAAAGTCAATTAGTATTTAATTTGAGAGTAGACAGAAAAATTTTTTATAGAGTTTATGAGAAGATGATATGTGTCCACTTTTGCTATTCTTTTATTAGAATAAAGATAAGTTAGTTACCCAGATAAATGTTTATTTTTATGCAAAGAATATGTCAAACTATCATATAATAATGTTCAACACATGTATGATAACTAGAGTTATACCCGCGCTTCGCAGCGGTAATCGGGCCAATTGATAATAAAGTTCGGACATAAATGTTTGCCGTTGTAAAAATGAGCATTGAAAACATGAAAACGAATCTATATAGATCATATAATTATAATATTAAACGTGAAAGACCGCAATTAACTGGATGAGTCAATATTTAATAAATGTTAATTTAAATCGAAACATAGACATAAAGCCGAAAAGGTAATTTAGGAAAAAAATGTTAATAAAAAAACAATATTACATTAACTCAATTTTAGCCATTGAACAAAGCTAAAAATCACATTACGATGTGAAGAAATTAAACGTTAAGTATCTAATAAAATAGTAAAATAAAAATAAATGATCGATCTAAGATGAAACTCATTTTAAAATAATAAGTAGATAATATAAAAGACATATGTGTAAGAAAATATTAACCAACTTGAAAAATAGAAAAAAAAGACAATAATCACGGATCAGTTTAGCACACATTTTGAAATGTATAGTCTATAATCTGTAGCACACATTTTAAAATGTATAGTCTATAATATTTAATTAGTATTAATATTATATTAATAATTATTATTATTGTTTATATTGAAAGTAAACAAAAGAAAGGTACATAATAATGAAAAGGATGTTGGGTGAAAGTCAACAAAAAAAGAACGTTGGCCAATAAGAGATTTACCACTGTAGACTCAAGTTTCAAATGTATGTTATATAATTATCATGCATAGATTAAACTGCCAAGTATAATTCATTTACATGATAATTAATTCATGCGTAATAATTCTATATGTGCTTGGATTATCATAAAAATATAATCTATTTTTTATGTGAAAATTTAACATAAATTTCGTATTTAAAAACGACTTTACATATTCAATTTAACATTTAAAACCAATTTTGAAAACGAATTTACATCCTCAATTTAACATATTAATTTAAAACCAACTTTAGAAACGACTTTACATCCTCAATTTAACATATTAATTTAAAACCAACTTTAAAAACGACTTTACATCCTCAATTTAACCTATGTATGTGTATATTATTAACTTATATTAAAGGAAACGTCCACCATCAATTTGGGCATACAAAGTGACTTAGGAATGGATGTCTTTTTTTTACTAGAACTCAAATAAGTGTTAACCGGATCTACCGAACCCTATCTATAATAAACCTAAACCCGAAGTTTTTAAACAGTTGGTATTCTCGAAGATTTAGTAACCCGAATAACCGATATCTACATCGCCAACTTATGAATATGATATGTAGGTATATATCCATTCACTACTTTGAATATTAATCACAATAACGCATGTCAAATTAAAATTGTATATGCAATGTGTATGTATTCATTCGTATGTATATGTGCCATGTATATGTATATTTAAATCATACGTTAGCTATCTTGATCTTCATTTTTTAACTTATATATATGTTATGTGTAATTATATATGTATACATTATGTATATGTATATATTGTATAACATTTCTTTTTGTGTTAATTTTAGGCTGATCTCCAACAACCTGAATACCGGTTAATACCAACCCGATAAACCTGAATACCTGTTAATTCCGACCTGATGAACCTGATTACTAAAACCTTGATACCAAATACCATGGTTGTAGAAGTCGCTAGGCGCTAGTCCGGCGACGAGGTACCGCCTAGGGATTAATCGGCGCTAGGCGGATTGGATTTTTATATGTAATTTTACAAATACTTATTATATACACACATTAATATCAATAATTTAATATAATACTTCAAATATATTAAAAAATAAACTTAAACATACTAAGTCAAGTACTTCAAATTACAAACTTAAACAAAAAATTCTGAGTTTAGAGATGGATTTCGATATTTAGTGGCAGGGTTCGATGTTTCAGATTTTGGATTTGATATTTTAGAGACATTAAGTATTTAGGGTGGATAAATGTCTCAAATAATCACTTATCTGGGTCATTTTTACTTAAAAAAAGCCAAAAAAACCAAAAAAACTAAAAAAACCAAAAAAAATAATAATAGGCCGCCTAGGGCAAAATCGAGAAGGAATCCGGGCGCCTAGCGCCTAGGTGCCGCCTAGGCGGCCGCCTGGGCCGATTTTTACAACCTTGCCAAATGCGAATAACATATATGGTTTGATAATCTCGTTTATTTTTTATGGCAAAAAACCCAAACAACCTGACTAAAAACCCGAAACCTAATTAACAAGCGCCCTGTTAGGTTACGCAGGCCTTTGGGAGTTTAGGGCAGCTGGCCCTAATCCTGGCCCATTAGGGTTTAGCCTAACTGTTTTTCTATTTAAGCATTGTCATGTAATTGTAATCTTTGAACACCTAATCAATTAAGAATCCCTAGTTGCAACCCGTGGACGTAGGTCACATCGACCGAACCACGTTATATCTTGTGTTGTTTATTTTCTTTGCTTTCGTGTGCGTGTATGAGTTAAACGGTTTCCGCTGCGCCTCTTTGATTCCTAACAAGTGGCATCAGAGTTGGTTCGTTGAAGATTAATATACGGAACGCACTGGGCGATTGCTGATAAAGAAAATAGAATAGAAAATCAGAAAAAAAAAAAGGAAGGTTGTATCCGTTGTTCACGAATTAGGGTTTGGCTTGTAGTTCGTCAGATCTGAGCCGTCGTCGTCACCGCCGCAGAAGCCGTCGCCGCTGCCAGAATCGACGCCGACCACCGCCGCCGTCGGAGAAGGGTTTTTTGGCCGATTAGGGGTTCCAGGTCGCGATTAGGGTTTTAAACCCTTGGAATCGTTGATTGAGACTGTTTTCTGGCCGATTTTGAGGTTTCATTTCACAATTAGGTTGTTTCAACCTTGGATTCGTGGATTGAGACTGGTTTGACACAAGATTGGGTTCGAATTTCCTGATTAGAGGCTGATTAGGGTTCAATTGAGCCTTGGATCGTTGCTGCAAAGTTTGGGATCGCGATTGATGTTATTATTAACTGTTATTGGACGATTAGGGTTACAAAATTGAACCCTTGAGTCGTCTTTGTCGATTTTCAGCGGGTTTTCGAGTCTGTTGCAGCTGTTAATGATCGTGGTTCTCTGATCGGTTGGAATTTGATTGGGATTGGTTGGAGTATTCGCCGGATTTATTGATTAGAAAAGGTGTTGGGCATTTTCAGTTGGTTTTATCTTGCTACCGGGTTCAAATGGCTTATGAGGGGAAGATTCAGATCGAGAAGTTCAATGGAACTGATTTCGTCTGGTGGAAAATGCAAATGGAAGCATTGCTCAGTCAGAGGGATTTGGATATGGTGCTGGAGGATAAACCAGAGAAGATGGATGCAGCTGCTGAGTCTGCATGGAACTCAAAGGACAAGAAAGCCAGAGGAGCTATTACATTGGCTTTGACGAGGAGCGTTGCATTTAACATCATGCACGAGACTACTGCTCGGGGAATGATGTTGGCTCTGTCAAATATGTATGAGAAGCCCTCTGCTGCTAACAAGGTGTTCTTGATGAGGGAATTGTTCATGACAAGAATGAACGAAGGAAGCTCAGTTACAGTTCACATCAATAATCTGAATTCGATTCTGTCTAGATTGTCATCTGTGGGATTCAAGTTTGATGATGAGATGAAAGTTGTGTTGATGTTGTCTTCACTACCTGATAGTTGGTCTGGGACAGTGACTGCTGTTACAAGTTCTGTTGGGACAACTGATATGACATTTGAGGGTATCCGTGATATTGTGCTAGGTGAAGATGTTCGCCGGAAGAGTACTAGTGCAGGATCATCTTCTGAGATGTTACATGTTGGTAGGGGAAGAGGGAATAACAGAAGCAGTGGGAGTCGAGGAAGAAGTCTGTCTAAGACTCGGAAGAATGTGAAATGTTGGAGCTGTAATGAATTAGGGCATGTTAAGAGTCAATGCCCGGGTACTTCGAAGCAAATGAACGCTGCTGATGGCGTTTATGATGATGATGCTTTGGTATGCAGCACTGAAAGCTGCGTTGACTCTTGGGTCATGGATTCAGGGGCTTCGTTTCATGCCATGGACAACGGGGAAACTATGCTGAATCTGAAGAAAGGAGATTTTGGGAAGGTTCGACTTGCTAATGACGAGTTGCTTGAAGTCATGAGCATGGGGGATGTTGATCTGGTTACTTCATTGGGAACTACATGGAACCTGAAGAATGTCAGGGTTATTATGGGGCTGAATAGGAAATTGATTTATGTGGGTCAGCTGGATAAACAGGGCATGGAAGTAAGGTTTGGTAGCAATGAATGAAAGGTAGTCAAGGGGAATCTCGTTATTGCTCGTGGTATGAAGCATGGGTCGTTGTATTTGGTTGATGAACCTGCTGAGGGATGTATGACCGTCCTGGTTAAGCGAACCAAAATCTGGTTCGCTAAATCTCGTGCTAAGAGAGTTCATTTTGCAAATGTGAAGTCTAGAGCCAAGGAGATGTTAGCTGAACGTGTTCAGAAGTCTAAACCATTTAGGGGATTCGGTGACAGTGGGAGCAAGGGTTGTGTTCCAGGTATAGTTACGAAGAGCCGTTGGGTTTTGAAGACTAGAACTGAAGAAATCTTTCCTGTTGGTAGTTTGCTGTGCTTGGAGAGTGTTGGTGGTCCTCAGTGTATCTCTGGATCCGGTGAAGTGTTCATACCGGTTGAGATTGAGGATGAGTCGTTGACGGGATTTGTCACAACTGAGTTGGAGCTCGGGGGAGCTTCAACTGGCCCTTCATGTACTTGATGATTGAGGGTCGGTTTGCAACTAGTGGGATTTGTCTGGATATGATGAAGTCTTAACTTATTCTTGGGAATTGAGGCTTGGAAGACTTGTTATTGAAGATTACTAGATTTACTGGATGACTGGATTGCTTATGCTGGATGCCGGGCTTGATTATATCGCAAGGCCTCCGAGTGGGAGATTGTTAGGTTACGTAGGCCTTTGGGAGGTTCAGGGCAGCCGGCCCTAATCCTGGCCCATTAGGGTTTAGCCTAACTGTTTTTTCTATTTAAGCATTGTCATGTAATTGTAATCTTTGAACACCTAATCAATAAAGAATCCCTAGTTGCAACCCGTGGACGTAGGTCACATCGACCGAACCACGTTATATCTTGTGTCGTTTATTTTCTTTGCATTCGTATGCGTGTATGAGTTAATTGGTTTCCGCTACGCCTCTTTGATTCCTAACACGCCCCTCATGAATCGTTCATTCGTGAACAAGTTACATGTTAAAAAAAACGAACGTGGTATGCATCACACTTGAAATTAATTTAACTTCTTTTTGTTTTTCAATATTTCATTTTTTTACTTTCATTTAATTTTTCTTTATTACGTTTTAATCTCTCGTCCTACTTTTTATTTTTTTTCGGACTTTATCTTTTACATTTAAGCCTTCTAATTAATTATTGTTACACTTTAATCCTTAGTCTTCCTTTTCTTTTTGTTTTATTTTTATATTTTCTTGTATATAAATCTTAATTCTTCTCACCTATGATTTTCAATATCTTAAAATTTAATGGTTTAATTACTATATTTAATAAAGTGCCATATTAATCGCTATTTAGGCTTTAGACCTCTAAATTTTTTCTTACATTTTCAAAATTTATATTTTATCCTTATACTAATCATCAGATATTTTAAATTATACTCACAAGTCTTTTTATAAGACGATGGGGGTATGTCCGGTGGATAAGGCGTTCTTGGGCGTAGCTGGCAAGTGGAACACCGCCCCTCTTAGGCGTGGCCACAACCACGCTTCCTTTACCGTTTGAGACATTAATTTTTTGACCGTGGTAGTCTTAGGCGTGGTAGTCTTGGGCATTTTCATCACAAGTGGTTGAGTAGGTGGTTGCGGTAAATGCCTACGTAACGTCTAGGTGTAGTGGCTCCAACCATGAGGCACACCTCATGGTCTAAAATGTCATTTTAACCATCTTCTCACACCCACTTCTAGTTTTTTTGTTTAGACTTTAGAGTTTAGTCATATAAAGTGGTAGTGTCAACTTGTCACTGAACAACTTTAATTTTTTAACTATAAAAAATTTTAAGTTTTACTTCTAAATTTTTAATTTCTATTATATTTTCTGCGTATTGGGTTCATCTTTCTTTTTAACATATTTTTTTTAGAAAACAATTTAAATTAAATAGAATACATTTTCATTTAAAAATATAATTTAATGTTCTATTTGGTTCATCTAAAAATGATTTATTGAGTTATTAGTTTTTTTCAAAAAGACAACAAGCTAATAAGTTGTTAGTCAAACCTAAAAGTACTTTTGTAAATGATTTTTTTTGTAAAACGGGTGATAACTTATTTTCAAAACCTAAAAATTCCAGCTTTTTAAAATGACTTATGACTTATTTACATAAAATTAAAAATCTACCAAACTCTTTACCATTTACACAATAACATTAAATAATGTTAATAAAAAATGTCATTTTTGGTCATTTTGAAAATTAATTTTGAGATCCAAATACATTTTAAAAAAATATATTTAAAAAAGTTACGATTTAACAAGTACTTTTGACAGCCTAAATTTTTAAGGGGCCTGTTAGGGAGACGCCAGGCTGGTTCAACATACACCATCCATACGACCCGTAAAGGGCTTTACGGGTCGTATTGAAAAGAATATTCTGACAAAATCTGACACGTCAAATCATAGGGCTGACGCAGGGCTGACACGCGGTACATACGGCCCGTAAAGGGCAATACGGGTCGTATTGGACGCCAATAATTTGAACTTTAGAATGGACGTAATAGCTGTGTGCGGAAATGGCAATTGATTGCTTTATATGTTGCATCTGTACGCAAATTTTATGAAATGGGAGCTGTGGATTTCAGTTTACTTCGGTAAATATTTGCGTGTTTGTAATTTCGAAATCGTAAATGTTTAACAATGTCGATGGGAGGCAACAACTTAGGTGATGAATATATGTGTGTCTATGAAACTGATCAGGTAATAAACTTATTCGTTTAACGGTTGTTAGTTTATAAAATCTTATACATTTGTTCTTTTCAGGTGTTTGCCGGTGTTTATGAACTGGTTGATTGGGCGATTGCTAGAGGGCGTGAAAATGGTTATGTGCTAGTTAGACGACGAAGCAAAACCAATGCAACCGGTGTAGTCATAAAGGTGTGGCTTAAATGCGATCGCGGTGGCGTGTATCAGGGTGAACCAAAAGCTAGACGTACTGGTTCGAAGAAGACTGGGTGTGAATTTGAGCTAATTGGTAAATACGAGAGAAGTTGTGGTGGTTGGAAGTTGTGTGTGGTCAATAATGAACACAACCACCAAGGGGCTGAACAACTAGGCGGTCATCCATATGCGATGAGATTAAATGAAAGTGAAACCCGTCTAGTTGAGCAACTGTCAAACCAAAACATGTTGCCCCGTGTGGTCAATAAAGATACACTTCAACAGTGTATGGAACCACGCATTATTGTAACCGATAGAGAATTGACTCTTGTAAATGCATGCAGAAGAATATTTCCTAGTGCTGCCCAATTACTATGCAGGTGGCACATTTTTGAAAACATATCCAAACAATGCAGGCCTAGTTTTTTCCAATCAGACTGGCAAAAGTTTGGATATATGTGGTCGGTTGTGATAGACTCTGCAACTCCCGATATCTACGAGTATAATTACAGCCGGCTACATGAATGGTTATGGACATCTCATCAGAGTAATGTTCTATTTCTCATTTTTAATTGTTTTTGAGTTGTATGAAACGTAATAATACGTGTTTGTTTTTTAAGGGTTATCGGATATTTGCAAGTAACATGGTTGCAAAGGTAGAAGGAAATGTTTGTGTCTGCGTGGATAGATAAAAACCGGAATTTTGGTCAATGAACCACCAACATAGTTGAAAGTCAACATTTTCTATTAAAGAAAAGTCTCCATGCAACCAACAATACGTTAGACAACATTGTTGGGCATGTCATTCAAATTGTGAAATCGCAAGCAGAAGCTATAAATGAAAGCTTTGAAAGAAGCAAAATATTTCGTATGGCACATCACAACGATGATCAATTTGAATTGTTAAAAGGGAATGTATCTCATTTAGCTTTAGATCTGTTGGTTGGTGAAAAGACAAAAATTCAGATGTTGATAGCATCAAATTCATCTTGCGGTTGCCATCTCTTCACGAGCTGTGGATTGCCATGTGCTTGCCGTCTATTGAATAGTATGAATTCATTAAATTTAATTATATATTTACATATTATTTATGTATAATCATAATTATTATTTTTATTCTTTTAAAACAGATGCTAAAGTTACACTGGATGAGATAGACTTGTTTTGGCATAAGCTTGATTTAAACCCGTCGTTAGTTAACGAGGACGAAGGTGTTGATATTGATGTGCAAATGGATCTGGTCATACAACATATAAAGCTTCAACCAAATCCAGTGAAAAAGAGTATGATGTCAAAGGTTTTTAGTGCGGTTTTCCCATTTAAATCAATGAAAAAAGAACCCGTCGTGCAAACTAACCCTCGTGGGCGACCAAGTTTAAAGACACAACAAAAACAAGAGCCTGCCCGAAATAGTTCATTCACAAAGCCAAAGAAAAACAAACAGGATGATTCAACGGTCACTCACGATAGTCAATTGCAGCGTGCTAATTCGTATTATTCAACGACAAGAATGCACGATTTTTCCGGGTTTTCTCAACCACAAGCCGGGTTTTCTCAACCAACTGTTGGGTTATCGCAACCAACTGTTGGGTTATCGCAACCAGCATTTGACATCCCAGTTCATTTAACTGATAATAAACTTTACAATTTTAACCGGTTTAAGGATCACATTCCTGACATCTTCCACCCATACATATCAAGAATACAAGACGTTATTCCAGACGGAAACTGTGGCTTTCGATCTCTAGCTGTTGCTTTAGGACTTCCCGAAACAGAATGGTTAACTATTCGTCATGCACTCCTGACTGAGAGTATCCAAAATGCAAACGTGTACATTAACGTCCTCCTTGGTGTTTTTGACGAAATTCAAGAATCCTTGAAATGGTCAAAACCTGAATTTGCTCCAAGGCGTTATTGGATGCAAATGCCGGAGACCGGAGTTTTGATTGCTAAAGCGTTTGGTGTGATTGTGGTTTTTATAAGCTTAGGCGCTTCTGTAACAATTTTCCCGTTATGGACGTCGCCTGAATTTCTCCTACCACATCGTGTTGTGTCATTCGTATTTGTTAATGACAACCACTTTGTAATGGTTGAACTTACTGGAGATTATCCAATGCCGACACCAACTTGGTATTGGTCAAGATTCAAAAGTCAAGACGCCGTAACCTGGGAAATGTGGTATAAGCAGCGCCTTGATTCGTATACCAATTGGTTGGAAAGCCGTCGACAACCCGGTATTACAAACATATATTATTTATAAATTACGTTAAAATAATTTACAAACAAAACATTTAAATTTACGAAAATCATAACTACCTATGTTAAAAAAAAGTGTTATTTAAATTTAAACATCACGATGTTAAAATATTTTTCAAACAAAACAAGTAGGCAAAATAATTAAATAATAACGTTAAAATACTTATTATTTTACAACAAAACAATTAAAAATGGTTACGTTTTTCTTTCGAACAATTAAACGATATTATAAGTTACTTAAACACGTACCGTACGTGTTGCGTTTACGAATACCGGATTTCAAAACAAAGTACGATTAGACGCTATTATAAACATATATTATTTATACCTTAAAAATTAAACAACTAGACGATATGATATAACAATTAACGTTAAACGCGTACGTATACCGAAATTCAAACAAAGTACGATTTTATAACATATATATATATATATATATATATAATAAATTATATATTATATATTTAATATATAACGTTAAAACCGTACGTATAGAGTTTAACTATAATTACGTTAAAATATATCTTTTAACCATTTAAAACAGTTAGACAGTTACAATGTTACAAATAAGTTAAACACGTACGTATATCGGGCGGAAAAAACAAAAGTTATAAATTTGCAGGTTTAAAAACGAGTCGTATAGGCCAATACTACTCGTATTATGTCTTTAGCCGCCAGACATCTCACTGACATTTTCTGACACACTCTGACGCCTTTACGGCCCGTAAAGGCCTTTACGGCTCGTATAGAGCCAGATAGGTGTTAACTGATCCGTAGGGGTGTCCAAATAAAGCGCCCCATTTTTAAACGTTTCTACACGTGGAGTATGACTGGTAAAATTACTAGTTTGAAAACAAATTGGGAAGAAGAGGGAAGGTATCCCACGGCGTCGAAGAGAAAGGCCGGTGTTCAGTCAATCGCGCAACACGTGTTACAAACCACGTAACCAGATAAGATTCAACCAGAAAACGTCGAATAACACAAGATCTACATCCAAATTATCGACAGATTTTCATGGCGGAAGATCAGAAGGGAAGGATCGTGTGTGTAACAGGTGCAGGAGGATTTGTTGGATCGTGGCTAGTGAAGCATTTGCTAGCTAAAAACTACACTGTTCACGGAACTGTCAGAAACCCTCGTAAATTTCTTCCCACATAACTTATCATTACTTGTTAGATGTTGATCGATTGTAGAAATTGTTGGTATTTACTTCCTGTTTCAAATTCTTATTGATACTTGATGTCAGTCAACTGCATGTTCAATTTTGGAATTCGGAGATGTATTTCGAGTTTCGTGTTCCCCAAATTTTTGTATTTCATGTGTTGGGTCCAAAATGACAGCAATCGAGACCAATTTTAATGGATTTTTGTTCTTTTTACAGTATAAGTGCAAAAATATCGTCAAATCATGTTCCAATTTGTTACACCACACCAATTGGTGTTATTAGGTTGAGTGAAATATTGATGAAAAAAGTTATTGGGTGGAAACCTAAAGACATAAATAGGATGTTCTACCAAGCCAACTTTACCATATTTTTTAACATTTTCTTCACAGATGTCAATAATTGGTTGGATGAATTGAATTTAATTTTAAGTCATAAATCTTAGTTTGTTTAATTTTTTTTGAACAACTAATTTAGATCACGACGGATCACTAAAGTATCATTGTGTCACAAGTGGTACCAACTTATCATATCCACCATGTCATTAGTTAGGAAGAAACTCAATACTTTGTTGTGAGATTTGAACACACGACCTTATGGTTACTCGGCCTTATCTCACAACTAAAATGTCGCTAAGCTGCAATGCCAATAAAAAATTGAATTAAGTTAGTCAAAAATTATGCTTGGTTGAGTTACATAAATGAAAAAAAAAATATTTTTTTAATAAAACAATAGATTGGTTTTGGCATTGATGTATTCAAACTCTAATTCAAGGTTTCTGTTACATCAATTGAATCAGTCAAATCCACTCCTCTGTACTTGGGCATATAGAAGGTGTATAGTAACTTAGTAAGTATCAAATCAAGATTAGCTATTGAGCAGTAAAGTAGAGGGTGTGTGGATAACCAACCCCAACTTGAAAACCTAGTTTGCAGTCTGGTAACTTGATCATTGTAGCATTGAAAGCAAAATCATTGTAAATGCAATGTTTTACTAGTCATGTAGCTTCACAAAATTGCTTTGGGTTTAGCTAGTTAACACGATTTCTTTCAGTGGATGAGAAATATGTTCATTTGAAGAAGCTCGAGAAAGCATCCGAGAATCTGAAGCTATTCAAAGCAGACCTTCTAGACTATGAGTCCCTTCGTGCAGCCATTGCTGGATGTGATGGTGTGTTCCATACTGCAAGTCCTGTTCCACCTAGTTCTGTACCAGACCCTGAGGCAAGTTTGATTCACATATGACTGTACTTTTGACTTTTTTCAGTCAATATCATTATGATTGCTCTCATTTCAGGTAGAACTGATTAAGCCAGCTGTTGATGGCACACTCAATGTGCTTAAAGCATGCTGTGAAGTAGATATCAAGAGAGTTGTGTATGTGTCATCTGTTGCTGCTATTATGATGACACCAAATAGACCCCAGGATCGACCAATGGATGAGACTTCTTGGTCTGACCAAGAATTCTGCAAATCAAATAATGTAAGGGGCATGGTTTTATAGCTTTCAGTTTTCTTTGCTTACTAATCATGTTCTCAAAAACTGCTAAACTATACAAAAATAAAAACTTTTGGCAGAAAGTGCCACCTAGAGGTGACAATGAATAAAGATTTTGGACCAAAAGTGCCAACTAGATGTGACAAAATGGGTTGGGTACTGCGATACCTAATGGGTCGAAATGGATTCGGTTCAAAGTGCCACCTAGAGGTGACAATGAGTAAAGACTTTGGACCAAAAGTGCCAACCAGATGTGACAAAATGGGTTGGGTACTGGGATACGTAATGGGTCGAAATGGATTCGGTTCAAAGTGAATAGAAACGTTTCTATGGGTGGTTGGGGTCAAACCCGAAACACACTTTTCCTAAAAATGTTACTCTAGTAAACAATTGTTATGTTAAATATGATAATAAAAACCTAATACTATTGTAATAACGAACTATATTTTGAGTAACTTTGGATGCCCTATGCACTAAAAACACATGATTGGCAACTTTCAATCTGGTCCTGAACCATTTGATTATTTGGATTTTTTTTACCCTTTTCACCTGTTATAATTAAAAAAAATAGCCTGAATGAACCCATTCATAAGTCGCGTGTTGAAACTTGAAATCACCAGCTTAATGCAAACCATTGTGTTTTTTCTTATCCCCAAATTGACAATAATGGTTGTTTATTTGCAATAAAAAGTCAGTTTAACTATTAGATTGTGCTATACAGGATTGGTATTGCCTTTCTAAGACAATAGCCGAAAGTGAGGCTTTCGAATTCTCAAAAAGAAACGGTATTGAACTTTTGTCCTTGTGCCCAACTCTTGTTGTTGGGCCTATGCTGCAGAAGACAGTAAATGCTAGTAACTTGGCTCTTATTAAGCTTCTTAGAGGTTTGTACTTCTATAATGCGTTAATGCACATGTGCCATACACTTTTCTCTCCATGAAAAGAGACTAAACAATTCACTTTTTACAATTTTATGCAACTTACTATTTAAAATTTTTAGTTCAGCATATTTACCAATTTGTAACCATTCAATCCAACATACTTGGCATTGTGATTGTTTGCACCAAAACGTATCAAACTTGTCACACATCTGAATTATTTATTGAACTTACCAGTTTTAAGTCCCTCAATTACATTAGAAGGTAACCTTTTAAAGTTTGTTACATCAAAAATGAAGATCTTGAGTTCAATAAATGCGATTTACATAGGTGACAGTCAGTTGCATTTTGGTGCAGTTAACAATTTCTCTAACGTTAGCTTTTCCGTGCTCGCAGAAGGATACGAAGAACTCGAAAACAGGCTGCGCTTGATTGTAGATGTGCGTGATGTAGCTGAAGCGCTGATTTTAGTCTATGAAAAACCTGAGGCCAATGGAAGATACATATGCTCATCCCATGAGATTAGATCAAATATATTAGTGGAAATTTTGAAGAAGTATTATCCTGACTACAATTATCCAAAGAAGTGAGCTTCTTAATCTTTTAAACACCCCCCCAAAAAAAAAACCCAAATTGAAAATTCCGTTAGTTTCCTACTTTTATAAAGTTTTAAATTAAATCCATTTTGGGTTTTGTTCATATTTTCAGAGTCAGCATTTTAGGGTCTATACTAACAAGATTAATGGTTCACATTGTTATTTTTTATCTTTGCTATGTCAGCTTATAAGACCCATTTATACTTAACTTTTCTTATGAAAGTATGATTCCTCAAATGCTGATTCTATACACAGTTAAACATCAGTCAATTTAAGTTCAACTTGGAACTTTTTCATCTTGTGTTTATTTTCCTTCCATACAAACCATTTTTTCTTGGCTGACATTGAGAACGTGCTAGCGAAAACCTACAAATATCCTGCTAACCAAGTGGGTCGGACAAACCGACGTCAGTTGCCCATACTAACTTCATGTTACTTGAACCTGCTGGCAGATTTGTCGAGTCAAAAGGAGGATTTTCAGCTTCGTCTCGAAAACTACAGGAGCTGGGTTGGAGTTACAGACCGCTTGAAGAAACACTTGTTGATGCGGTTGGGAATTATGCGCAACATGGTCTTCTGAGTAATGATTAAATTTGGTCTTTTTAACCAAATTGGTACGTACTTTTTAAGTTCCTTTCTGTCTTTTGAGTCCTGTGTTAATTAAGATTGGAATTGTGTTACTGTTAGCGGATGTCATAAAGGTTCTCACAATTTATTGTAAATAATAATAAAAGTTGTGTCATATACTCAGTGACAGAGCTTGAACAATTCGTAAAGACTAAAGAGTGTTAATTTTGTAGCCGAAATGTTATTTTTTGTTTTAATAATTGGTTTCGTACCGAGCCCCTATTGTGTCATAGACTCGGTGACAGAGACGTGAAATAAAAGTAGGCGATAAAGTAGCTGGAAGACATGAAAATAAGGGTATCATTTCAAAAATTTTACCTAGACAAGATATGCCTTATTTGCAAGATGGAAGGACTGCAAGACCCACCCGTCGAGCAGGGACGTTGAACAATTCGTAAAGACTAAAGAGTGTTAATTTTGTAGCCGAAATGTTATTTTTGTAGCCGAAATGTTATTTTCAGTTTTAATAATTGGTTTCGTACCGAGCCCCTATAATCCTTCGCCCATGCAACCGAACACAGGTAAACAAAACCAAGGTTTTTAACTTATATTTTTGATGATGAACATTATTAAGTTAAATAACTTTTCTAAAATCAGTTTCAATGAATTATATGCGCTTATGAGTCAATCGTTGTTAACTACTTTGTCAACTTAATAAAAACCGACTAACATGGGGTCTTAGAACAAGTGCGGAAGGTGCGACTGCACATGACCTGTTTTTTAGGGGCCCTAATTTTTTCAAAAAAAAATTGTATATATTAATTTATTTTACAACAAACGCATATAATTTTGCATTCCAATTTTTTAAATACATTTAACACAGTTACGAATTTTATAAAAGCTAAAAGAAAACTTTTTCCTTAAACATTTGACCCAATAGCTCATTTCAATTTGTAATTTAGGTCAAAAAAACAAATTAACTCTCTTCACATTTAGTTACAAACTAATTACTACACACGCACATAAGGGCCCATTTTTAGCATTTGTACATGTCATCTAATCTCTCAGAGACGGTCCTACCGATTAAGGTTTCACACAACCCAAAGAAACTTGATTACATATGTGTCTAGTAACAAGGTCGTTATGAACACACGACTTGGATGAGTAAATGTTCTATCTACGGGTTTTGGACTCATTGCATGTGTTTAAAGTTTCCATCATAATTTATGAACTAGTACTTATGGTTTCTTCCATGGCTCCTCCGATCATCTGTCATCCTCCCTTCTGCCTCTGCCGTCGTCCTCGGCTCCTGCTCCTCCCATTCGCCTTCTTCGCGTATGCTGTCTCAGTCGTCTTCCTTGGTTCCTGCTCCTCCCAACAGTCGTCTTCTGAGTTTGTGTGTGCTAGCAGTGGCGGAGCTTGACCTAAAGCGTAGGGGGGGCGAAACTTTGCAATGTTAAATTTTTTTTTTCCCTAACGGCCTAACACTAACAGTTAAATATTCGGGTTGGCGATTCGGGTCGGGTCGGGTCGAACTAGGGATGGCAATGGGCCGGGTTTGGGACGGGTTTGAGTAATCCCAGTCCCATACCCATTTATAAAAGTATGTCCCATACCCGTCCCAAATCCCATCGGGTATCTATCGGGTATCGGGTATCCCGGCGGGTTTCGGGTATCCCAACGGGTTTAACTAAATATATTCGTTGAGAATAATTGGCTTAAAACACGTCTGGTATCGAGTAATTAATAATAATTTTTTTTATAACCAAAAAGTATATGTTAAATATGCCAAGAACAAGCTATTAATATATCAAATAACACGAAATTTCAAAATGTTATAAATTTATTATCATCATTTAAGATAAACCAAAAAATAACAATTATTAACAAAATGGTTCAAAAATTTTTTTGTAGTTGCCACAAAAAAAAGATAAGAAAAGAAATAAATTATAGGAACAATTTCTAAAGTTCAAAAGGTTTAAAAAGCAACAAGTTCTATTAATTCAAATGTATATAAATGGTATTTATAATCGGGTACACGGGGCGGGTAAACAGGTATATGTAATCGGGTAATCGGGCCGGGTAAACGGGTATATGAACAAATCCCAAGCCCGTCCCATACCCGCGAAAATTTTAAAAATTAATCCCATACCCGGCCCAATACCCATCGGGTTTGGTAATACCCGTCCCATATGTAGCGGGTTTCGGGTAAACCCGTCGGGCTCGGGTTTTTTTGCCATCCCTAGGTCGAACCGTCAAACAATAAAAAGTAGATTTTTTCCCTTTCCTCATGATATACCAAGAATCCAACACTAAATTTATACCAATAATCTGTAAAAAATTTGAAAAAAACCCAAAACCCTAAATGTTTAGATTCACTAACAAAGTAACAATAAACATCAATTAAACTACTCAAATACTTAATCAAAGCAAGTAATATTCAATTCACAATTGGGTTGGACACTTGGGCTAGGAAGTGAGAACTTGGGCTTAACACATAATACCATTATTTAAGCTAAATCAAAAAATGAGTTAAGTTAATAGTTATTAGTTAATTCATTATTTTGATTTTATATGTTTATAAATTATTTAAAGTTTTTTTAATAATTTTATAGGGGGGCGAACATATGATATATATATTTTTTCAGGGGGGGCGAAATAAATTTTTTTTAGAAATTTTACACTGCGAATCGGAAAACGTATACTACTAAACGAAAAAACAAGGGGGCGGTCGCCTTCCCTTGTCCTAGCTAACCTACGCCCCTGTGTGCTAGGATTCTGATGAACATGTTTGGAATGAACCAGTTTTTTTTATATCATGTATGTAAAAAGTTTTTATCATGTAATATGTATTCAAAGAAGTTCATGTTTGTGTTTGAAAAAATGACACCATTAGTATTCATGATGTGTTCATGCCATCACTGTTTGTGTTCTGTCTTATCGTGTCGTGTCTAATCTGTTATGTCAGTTCTAGTTTAATATTTCATTATAATCCCATGTAATACAAGGGTTTTAACCTTATTCTAATCTAGTAAAAGAATAGCAGAGGTGGATGAAGACGCTAATTTTCGATTTCGCGGCTTAAATGTTTCAATTCTTTATTTTGAACTTCCTGCTTAAATGTTTCATACAATGAGAAATTAGGAACAAATTAAGAAGATAAAAGATTTCACTTAAGATAAGTGCATCAACTAATTATTTGAAAGTTTGCAAATTAACTGCAATTAATTATTTGGAAGTTTTTAAATGAATTATTATAAACCAACGATTTATATACTTTAATTATATGGTACACAAAATTAGTTGTTCAAATAAATGCATACATGTTTTATTTAAATAAATTTTATCATAAGTCATTATTATATTTTTAATTAAATAATTACAAATTATTATTTATTTTTTTATTTATTTAATCTGAGTAATATAAACTAATTTTAAGGTGCTATGGTATAGAGAAAGAAAATAAATTGTTGTTACAGGAAGTCAACTAAGTATTACTTTAACATCAATGAGGGCTTTACTACAACCATTATGATGGGTATTCATTGCTTTTTAATTTGGCCTTTTTAACATATATATTATATGAAAAAATTGTTCTATGAACGGTCTTGCAAGTCTCATAATCAAAATTCCACAGAAACGTAAAATGTGTTTGGGCTAGTGCTGTTCAAAAAGCTCGAGTCTCGTTCGAAAAAGGCTCGGCTCGAAAAAAGTTCGTTAAAAACGAGCCGAGCCCTCGGCTCATGGCTCGGCTCGGCTCGTGGCTCAGCTCGTTTTATATATATATATTAAATTATACACACACATATATGTTATATTACACACATACATATTATACATAATATATATATATTTGTATATACAATATCTTATACACATATTTATATAAATATACATATTATGCATAGTATGTATGTATGTATGTATGTATGTATGTATGTATGTATGTATGTATGTATGTATGTATATATTAGATTTTATATATAATTATATATATATATATATTTATATATGTATATATATTGGATTTTATATATATCAGATTATATATATATATATATATATATATATATATATATATATATATATATGTAAAGTGGAGGAAAAAAACAAAAAAAAAACGAGCTGGCTCGTGACTCGAGGTTTTTTACGAGCCGAGCTGGAGTCAGAATCTTTGGCTCGAAAGAAATTTCGGCTCGGCTCGAGCTCAGCTCAAAAATCCACGAGCCGAGCTGGAGCCAGGCCTGGCTCGGCTTGGCTCGACTCGATTACAGCTCTAGTTTGGGCGGTAAAATAATCATGGTTAATTAGTTAAATAGAAGTGAATGAAGTTGAGTCCGGTCAGGCATGAACCGTTAAAACACGACACGTTAAAACACGAAATGGTTAGACACGAACACGACACAAATTCTTCTCGTGTCTGTTTTTTCAAACACGAACACGACTCGTTAAAAACACTTAAACACGAAATGACCTGTTAAAACCCGTTAAAGAACATGTTAAGGAACCCGTTAAAGAACTAGGGTTAGACAATTAAAATTTTTTTGAAACTAATCGGTTACCCACATATTTTATTATATTATTTATTTTAAATTTTAAACATGTCTTAACATGTATTAACGGGTCTTAACAAGTTTTAACGGATCTTGACAGCTATTAACGGATCTTAACAGCTATTAACGGATCTTAACAGGTCTTAACGTGTCGACCTGTTTTAAACACGAAACATGTTAAGGGAAAACACGAAACATGTTAAAGTCGTGTCGTGTTAACGTGTTCGTGTCTGAAATTGTCAGCCCTAGTTGTGTTGGTGGTTCCATGTAATTGGACATGGGACTTTGGCTACAAATTAGGACCACTTAATAGACCTGTATATGTATGAAAGGAGTAGACATTTTTCCATGTCTCCAAATAGTAACAATCATTGACTCACGACTCGAGTGTTCCAATCTCTTGACCATTAAGAGCCATATCATAGTTTACCGCTAGAGCTTGCTTTTAGGGAAATCCTGTAAATTCTCACCTCTTACAACTACATATTTTGGCTACGACATATACGAAAATCGAAAGCATGTTTCTTTATAGGACCATTTGAAAGCCACTTATCAGCATCACTCAAAATCACATTGCATTTTGCAATTCGTGATTTGCACACATTAAGCAGTCCATTTATCGCCACTACTCAAATTACATGTAAGTGTTGTTCCACAACTCTTCGTTTAACTCTTCGTTTTCTTCCAAAAAATCATTCGGCCCCCTCCGTTTTCATTCCAAAAATCCTTCGACCCTCTCCGTTTTCTTCTTAAAAATCCTTCGACTCCCTCCGAGTTTTTTTCCAAGCTCCGTCACTGTATATCATTATTAGGGTTCAACCTAGCTGTTGTTAAAGCTTTATCATAAAATGGTTCTTTCATAAATGATCCATCTAACGCTAACAACTTTCTCTTGCATGTCTTAAATCCCATTTTTAATGCTCTTAAATAGATATAAATACTTTAGAATATCTTCTTTTTTCAGTTGTTGGGTATCTTTTGTGTTAAGAGCAAATTGACTCTTATGTTTGGATTTGTGCGTTGAAGCTCCATCATTATTTTTTTAACGGCTTGGCACGACGGCACCATAGACGGAATTTCAACTGTCCCCTCGGCTTTGACGCTCTAGGGCGTACGCCTGAGCCTACCCCAGGAGGAACCCCACAACTGGGTAAACTCCTGACCTTGACTCAGGAAATATGATTCGGCCCGGATTCGAACCCAAGACCTCTCATAGAGAAGCTCCATTATGTAGTTCTTTAGATTTGCATATTGGTAATTGTAATTCCCTTGGATTTGATTATAATACTTGATCTTTGCTTTAACTGCTTTCATTTGATTATAAACTTCACTGTTAGCAAACCTGATCTTTGTTTATTGTAAATGCTTTCGTTGCAGGGGTGAAATGTTTGTTATGATGAACCAAATAACTGAGTCTTAACGGTAATTATTGAAATATGTATCAATGTATGTATGTTTGTATGGGAGTATGTTCAGATACAAATAGGATTTTTTGTAAAAATGGTAGGAACCAATAAGGTGTTGACATTTGGCATTTTAATTAATTAATAGAAAAGGGTAATATAGACAATTTGTATTTAAATGATTTTTAAATTTTGCATTAAAATAGGAAAGTGGTTAATCAGTTTCCTGATTGAACCTATTCCAAAAATTAAAATTATATCACATATAATATTAAAAACAATTGAATTGTAACGTCAAAAAAGAATCAAAAAAAAAAAAAAATCGCTGGCAGTTGTGTTGAAAAATTTGATGGATGAGTGTTAATATGTGTTGTTATGTGATAGCAAGTGTAATTTTATGTACAACGATGTGAACAGGGAGTTTTAATAATTTGTTAAATTGATAAATCGTTAAATAATTTGTTGATATGTGCTGGTATGAATGATAGAATAATGATTTAGCATATTTTTAGTGTTGTTGTGTACTGACATGTTGTAATTTTAAACGCCAAAGCACAGATTTTGTAGTGCTATTATATATTGATATATATGTACTGATATGTGCTGATATATCATGTATTAATATCACATATTATGTATATAAGCTGATATATGCTTGCATGTATTAATAACACGTATTATGTGAATGTGCTGATATAAGCTTCATGTGCTGATATACGCTTCATGTACTATTAGCACATAGGGAAAATGAAACCGACTTATTCCTTAAAAATAGTAACTGCTCCTGATTTAATGGATATCATGATATCTGCTAATATGAAAATTCCTTTTGTGCCCTTATTTCCATTTTAAACAACATATTAATTACAATCATGTCACTAGCTCATTAATAACCATTGATGATAACATATCAAAGGTTCAGATCGTTTCTCACTGTTTTTACAAAATTATTGTTTTGTACAATAACCTTACTCTGTTTGTATGTATGTAACTGTTTTTACAAAATTATTGTTTTGTACAATAACCTTACTCTGTTTGTATGTATGTAAATATATTTAAAACGTGTGTTATGTCAGTTAAATACACACAAGGCGACAAAACCATCAATATTAAATATTTTTCTAGAAAGCTATTACGATGGAGTAATTATTTATTTACAAACAATAATTGCTTGACATTAAAAGCTAGACATCTATCATCTCATCTTTCATCTTTCAATTTCACCACAGTTTTCCTCCCCTGGAGCTAAAACTCTTTGGAATGGAGATGATAATTTAAAAAAAAAAAAAAAAAAAAACTATAATACATTTAATTTTTTGAAACGAAAGATAGATGAAATCAATATTTAAAACAAAAAATAATTTTTCAATCGAAAAAATAGCTCTACAGACGGAAAAAAGAGTGTTAAGCTTTGTCGTTGCCTAGACCAGTTAAAATAATAAACTCAACAAAGGTTGCAGCTAACAACAATAGAAAATAATGAGTTAACATCCATGCAAGGTTGCAGCTGTGCCCACCAATCAAACAATATAAGTAAAATAGTTTCTTATGTGCGACTCGCTTTTGATGTAGATATCAGTGCAACAAAGGTGTCTAATACGGTCAACAAAGGCCTTCGTACCAAAGAAGTGATATGTGAGGATGACATCATCGTCTCTAACACATGCATCCAAGAACAAAGAGGTGTCACCTCCTCCATCTTGTAGAACCCTATAACTATGGCTCAGATAGTAAGGTGCACAACATATGGTTGTTCACATAAGGTTAGAGTAATAATAAGATGATATAGTATGCCGTCAAGTCCACCAGCTTACATTGACTAAAATGGAATGTGGACAGGAACTCCACGATGATTTCTCGATAAAGAAAGAAACCACGTGTCTCGAACATACACCACCACGGGGTTTCTCTTAATGATGGTGGTCGCTCGGTCTATGGTGTCGAGCATCCTCAATTGTTTAAAAAACCATGTTTACCATCTTAATTTGCATCTTGTATACATATGAATGGAAAACATTAGGAATGTGATTATTAAAACGGTTAATATTGTACAATTGTTGATTGTTTAAAATTGATGAAAGCTTATCAGTTTGTTGTGATAATATGATGAAACCATGCACTTTTGATGCCGAAGAAATCGAATGTGATTCATATATAATATTTATTTGCTTGCAAACGGATGAATCTAACGTCGTGTCAAATAATTGGCACGTGAATCAAGGAATCTTAAGTGGAATCAAACAATTGAGCACATATACAACTCATATTGTCTCATATTAGTGGTATAACTATTCGTAACCCATCATACGATCTATCAAATCCATTGAATAAAGGACAAAATACAACTTGTATAAACTTATACGAGCCGTATCATATTTATCACATGTCCTAATTGGAAGATGTTAGGATTTGTGAGAAGGAACATTAATATAACTCGTAAGTCGTGTAGATGGTGTCACGTGATCCAAACTGATGTATCCATAACAACACAAAACATAATGATAATAAATGTTATTTTTAAAAAATTAAGAAAAGATTAGATGTGAAAGCCATATTATTTTTCATACTTTTATAGTTAAAATACTTTTTACGAAGACCTTGTACTCTGTGTGTGACTGAGATACTCTCTTAACAGTGAGATTTTTCAATAATTTTTTAGTCAATGACAACTTTGTTAATTTTTTTTGATAAAATGAATACAATGTTGATTTTTCCACTTTATTTTCATAATATTTAATTAATGCATCTAGTCTCTATCTCATGTTGTAGTGACCAGAATATTTTTCTCATAATTATTTGTTAGGGGCTTTTTAGTCTTTTACTACAAACCAGAGGCGTACCTAGATATTGGGCATGGGGGTCGACCGACCCCCATGAACTTTTGATTTTTAATGTTGTATATACGATCTGATTTAAACCGACCCCCAAGAAATTTTTCCCTCGACCCCCATGAAAATTTGACCAACCAGATGAAGCCCAATTTAAATCATTTTAAGGCCAAAAATAACAAATTATACTCAAATAACGCAATATGCATTACTTGTTGTTAAACTAATTTGGTAATTAATAATAATTTAACTCAATACTTAATTAGTCATAGCATACTTAAAAAAAGTAATAAGACCCAAATTTGTATAATGAGTGATTGAATTTGATGTTCAGAAATAATGTTCGGATCCCTACTAAATAAAAGACAAACAATAACTTACGTATATACGCTATTGTCATTTACATCAAAACAACCACAATTTATAGATTTAGTGATTATTGTATAATTTCAAAAATTAAAACTTATCAGCATGATGAAAAATTTAGTTGATTTGTAATTTAAATAGTATTTTTTCGACTTGTGTCAAAAGAAAATAAATTTTATCATATCATCATAATCAATGAAATGATTATTTGACGTGTTTTTATTATGTGTTTGTAAGTTAATTTAGTTTTATCATTTTTTGGGTGATCCGACCCGACCTAATTCGAATTGGGCAAATAATTATTCAAAAAAAATTCCGACACCCATAAAAAAAATTTCTAGGTCCGCCACTGCTACAAACAAAGAAAAACAAATCATAGAAGGAGTCATTTATATTGGCATAAAATAATTAAAAATAATGATATAGTAATTAACTACAAATAAGATATGATTTCTCCTCAATACAACGACCCCTTTTTTTAAATTAAAGAAAAAAGGTCCGTAAAAGAGAAGTCATGAAAAAGTAGATGTGTTTGAATTTCAAAAACCCTAATAATTAAAATTAAAATACGCCCAAATTTATTAATCAATTCATTTCTCTTTCAAAATTGTCTGCAAACCCTAAAAATTTTTCTTCTCTATAAATTAATCGCTTGTTAATTTCTTCACAAAAGTTCCTCATCGGTAAGCATTTCAATTTTCAACTTTTTACCCAATTTTTTTTTCTTTCTGATTTTTTTATTTAATTAATTTTTGTTTTTAGTAACTGTAAAATTGTCAACTGTAATTCTTTTCCGCCTTATATTTTAATTCAATTTTGAAGATTTGTTCATATCAAGTTCAATTTTGGATTCATTACAAGTTCAGGAGCGAAATTTATTGTGATTAGGGTTCAATTATGGTAAATTTGTTGCTTTTGTGATTAGGGTTTATGAGAAATTTGTTTTTTAGTTAATTTAGTATAAAAGTTTGATTTTTTGTTCTTGCTAACTGATTCTGATTTGCTATTCAGGTGATCTGTCTCGTTTGTGCTTCAGTTTTGCCAACAAGATTCGAAGAACTGTATACAAATGAACGGATCTGAATCTGGAAGACTCTTCCAGCCATCAATGCCGCCGGTTACCTCTCAACCGCCGATCAATAGCGTCCGTGTGCCCTACCCCGCCGGAGTTACAGGTGCTTACAGTGTTGCCACCGATGTAATGTCTAGCACCACCACCGGCGGCGGCGGTAGTGGTAGTGCAGGGTTCCACCAGAATATCAACATCAACGAGCACGGTGGCGGTGGCGGTGGCGGTGGCGGTGTCGGTGGTGATGAGATTATGATAAAAAAGAGGGGGAGGCCGAGGAAGTACGGTCCGGACGGTTCAATGTCACCGACCGCCGTCAGTGCAGGCAGGACAGCAAAATTGACACCTGTCACCGCCACCACCTCCTCGTTGAACGGAGCATTTGATCATCAGCAACCGCACTCGGGTCCTGCTCCGCCTATTTCCGCAGCTCCGGTTAGTTATATTCCAATGGATGATGGATTTGGATCAGTAAAGAAGGTCAGAGGTAGACCACCTGGTTCAACAAACAAGAAACCAAAGCAAGAATCTTTAGGTAACTATTTTAAAATCATATGAATTGGTTATAAAATACATTCATTTTCAGTTTTTTGATGGTAAATCATGGTGGCTAAAGCATATGCATCAATGATGTTTGTTAAAACTTAAAAGATCTGATTGTTTGACTATTGGGGGTTGGGTCAGTTCTGATCCAAATTTGTTGGTTTGTGGGCATAATTTGTTGTTTTTTAATCATGTGGTGGTGGAGCATGGAATGTTTTTTTGACTTTATTGAATGTTGTCTGGTGGGCTCTGCTTCCTGTTGGTGTCTTTTTTTAAATTTGACTATATTGAATGTCTATCTTTGATTGATTCTAATGTGTGTTTGGGCAGTTGACTTTTGTTTTGATAGTATGATACTGGATTGCAGTTTAGATCTGTATGCTGAAATTTTGGATGAAAATAACAGTTGGACCTAAAATTTCAATTCTGACTTTATGGATAGTTTCTAGGTGGATATGGTTGAAACTTTCATACAAGATATTGGTCTAATTTGTGACTTCATCTTGCATACATAGTAGACAGTTTCCAACTTGCATATCTAGTTCAAGTTCAACCCATCACAAGTTTGTGTTAATTACTGGAATTTTCATTGTTGCTTATTGTGGTAATCTAGTTTAAATATAGTGCACCAAGGTATGAGGCGCACTCAGCAAGAGAGGCATCGCTTCTGACGGTTTGAGGCGACACACATACATGAGGTGCATGAGCTCGTGGTCAGATTTGCTTGAGGCGCATGCATGTGGCGTGCCTTTTGTACGTGGTTGGATTTTGTTCATCGGTAGATTGTACATATTGCTTAATAGTTGTACATAGAGTTTCTCTGCATATAAAATCATATATACATGTTATTTATATCTAAATTTTAGGTACCTGATGAGTGAACCATTTCATAATATAAAATATTATATATATTATATACTTTGCGCCTTTCATATGTGATGCGTGTCCCTTCAGGCCCTTCACCTCTCACCTCAGCTTCTGGGATCCTATTGCCCGGCATGCCACATACTTTTAAAACGAACATGAATGGACCTTCGGGGCAACTTAATAACTTATAATGCTTTAGGCGTTTATGCCATAGCTTGATATGAGTAATCAACGTATTAAGCAAGCCATTAATTGGCATCAGAATTTGCTATTACTACTCTTATTATTATAGAAAGCCTTTTTATTATTATTATAATTTTTTTTTGTAGGATCAGCTGGATCTGGTTTTACTCCACACATCATCGTTGTGCAGCCTGGAGAGGTTCTTGTTTTTCATTGTTGTCTTTATTTTAATAATATTTAACTATACGGTTTCATTATGTTAATCATACTCATCTGTTGACTAATGTCATACCCTCGCGTATAACTAACATTTACTGTTTGAAGGGTTTTTTTTGTTCTTTTATAATGTGTAAATTCTCAATGTTCAGGATGTGCTAAACAAGATAATGTCTTTCTCTCAAAATGGACCAAGAGCGGTGTGCATCATGTCTGGCATTGGTGTCATCACTAATGTCACACTTCGTCAAGCTGCAACTTCTGGTGGAACTGCAACTTATGAGGTTTGACTAATTTAACTAAATCATACAAGTAATTTATTAATATAAGTGATAAGCAAGATATTGCCTACCGGATTAATTATACATCTACATATTTTAAAGGAGTTAACAATTCATCTGAAAGAATGCATAAATTCTGCAGGGGCGATTTGACATATTGGCACTTTCTGGTTCATTTGTGCTATCAGAGATGTACGGTCAGCGTACTAGGACAGGTGGACTAAGTGTCACATTATCTGGAGCTGATGGTCGGGTTTTTGGTGGTGTTGTAGCTGGGCTCTTAGTTGCTGCATCTCCTGTTCAGGTTGCCTTTTTTTTTTTTTACCTATCTTCTATATTATTAGTGGGTCTAGCTGCATGTTTGCAAGTAATTTGGCGTTGTGTGCATCTTAAACTGCAACATACTTGTTTTGATATTCTTGTTTTATATCTCCTATTTTCTTGTTCTAGAACTTATTGCATAAAAGGGATTTTCAACATGGTTTCTGAGCAACTAGATCGTTTATTAATGTCTTAGGTTTGAATTTAGCCTCCGCTAGTCTTTTTAATCCCTTGAAGGCAATGTGTTTTATCTAATCTGATTGATAAAAGTTGGTACCTTGTGGTGGTGTTACTTGTTACTTTTGTAGTAAGCGTATTGGTTTGAATCTTGTGCTGCAGGTTATAGTAGGAAGTTTTCTTCCTGAGAACTCTAAAGAACCGATGGTAGCTAACCATGTAGAGCCATTGAGTGTTACACCAAAGGTCACTCCAGCTAACCATGGCACTGGACCTAGCAGCTCACCATCTCATGGGACCATGAGTGGGTCATCAGATGGGGCCAGAAGTCCAATGAACCAAGGTAATGAAAGTAGCCCTCCTCAGGGCATGGCAAGCATGCCATGGAAGTGATCTTTTTGCAGGTTTTCAAATGTTTATGGTCTAGTGGTTGAGGGTATTATTGTAATTGTAGTTTAGCCTTTTCTTGTAAGCTTTTAGTCAAGAGTTAAGTACCCCATTTAGGTATTTTCATTGCAGTGAAATGCAGGATTATATTCCCTAAGGTTTAAATGTTGAATATCCTGTGTATAAATTGTGGATGGTTGGCACGACTGACGACTGTCCCGTTGGTCTTAAAGATGAATAGTTGTCATTAGCCATTTTAGACAGTTGTATGTATTGAAAGCTAGAATTTGGACGACCCGCAGTCTGTTTGACCCGTTTTCTTTCTTAGTTATTTTAGACGGTTGTGTGTTAAAAGGTTAGTCTTTAGGTGGCTTTTTAACCCCTTCAACTTGTTATATCAGCCAATATAGATGCTTGTATGTATTTTGATATAGTGATTAAAAATTCATTTGAAATACAGCTAGGTGAGAGTAGAGCTGGGAAAAAACTGGTTTTTGAATCCGATCTGACTACCCTTCTAGTAACAGGAACTAATCCTACCTAAAATGTGGCTCATGGTTGAAGAAATCGCTAGTCGCTAGTCGGTTGGCGAGATGGGGACTAGGGATTATAATCGGATTGGGATTTTATATATAAATTTTAATAATTATATATATATATATATATATATATATATATATATATACAAAACTTTATGCATAATTTTGCTAATAATCTAAGATTTTATCAAATTAATTCACATTGGGCTATTTATTTTATTTTTTTAAAAACCCATAGCTCATCCCATCTAATAACAGCCCATTTACTTACTTTCAAAACCCATTTCTATGGTTTCCACCTTCTGGCAGTCTGACTACGCTTGTTCGTTCGATCGTCTGATTGTTGAAATTAGGGTTCCAGCGAGACTGAAATTGGTTCGTTCACACCGTCGTTCTTCTCAATCCATGTCGGAATCGTCGTTCCCAACGTATATCGAAGGTTTGTTTTCCATTTTCTTCTCGTAATCGCCGGAAATCGGCCGATTGGTGACCGATTAGGTCCGATTTTGACCGTCGTTGACCGACTAGCAATTAATTGGCCGATTTGATGAAAATTAGTTGGTAACATCCCGATTAGCGATTAATCTCGATTAATTGGCCGATTAATCCCTATTTTTACAGCCATGGTGTGGCTACATGTTGTTTTACTTTCTTAGGAAAAGCAAAATCAAAACCAAACCAAACTATAACTAACATGTCATTTATAGTGTTAACTGTTAACATATTCCTTAAATGATCATTTCGTTTCGTGTTTATGTGTTTTTAACGGGTCGTGTTTGTGTTTGAAAAAACAAACACAATAAGAATTCATGTTGTGTTCGTGTCTACCCAGTTCGTGTTTAGTGTCTTAATGTGTTGTGCCTTAACGGGTCGTGTCTGGCCCATTATGACAGCCTTACTACTAACCAAACCCCTTAGCTGAATCAAACCGGCTAAAAATTAATCAAAACACAATTCTAACCGAAAGTGATTCGGTCTCTATCTTGTTTGAACTTTGATAACTAAAACTAAAGGCAGCTTATACTTATAACCGATTCTTAAAGAACCTTAATTCTCCCATCTATGGCTGATACTTCTAGATGTTGCTTTTTATAAAAAGCCAAATACAACTTATTTGTACAATTGTACATTTGTACCCATTTTATCTCTGTCTTAATGCTAATAATTAAAAAAATGAAAAATAATGGGCTTTTTTTTTTGGGGGGTTTTCTGTCTTTTTCTTAATTATTAATACTTATTACATGGATTACATCACCAAAGGTAGGTTATTTTTGAACAAGTTTTTTAACTATTAATTCTATCATCATATAATAATGTTGGTTATTAAACATCACCTTTAATGCTATAACTCTATAAGCATTAATTTACACATATGGACATATGGTCCTTGTAGTTTGATTAAAGTAACATGTTTTTGTATCAAATTAAAAAAAACTAACATTGATTTGTTAGAATTTTCTATTAAATTATAAAGAAATAACAAATATGCCCACCACCACCACTTCCTATAACGAGTGTTTTAAACATTGTCATGCATTAGTTGGGTGGTAAGCTTTTGACTAACAATTATTCAGATTAGTAATTTTATACGTAATATTTCAAACTTGCAAACATACATTTTTTACCAATTTTCACCATTCTCAATTTTTACCCCATCAATTTTATAGCCGAACAGATGAAATCGTGGCTGTGGATCACCAATTACTAATTGCTCACAAATTAATCCTAATTTTCTGAACCAAATGTCAAACACATCTTTGACGACTTGATCTTCACCATCATCGCGTTGCACTACCAGAACCCCGGTCAACGTTTAAACAATAAACCCTATTTGATTACTTCCTCTTATATTTAACCATTACTGTTGCTGATTAAATGAGATTTGAGGTGATTGTTTTTTTAAAATTTTTTATAGATTGTTTTCGCACAACTAAGGAGTGACAAAATTAAATTTTTCTTTGTTAGTAGTAGAAAAAATACAAAATAAAAATTGTGGCCAATAATAATAGCTTATTAATTAATATACATATATACATTTGAAAGTTTAGTCTACAGTTGTAAATCTTTTTATTATTAAATAATGATTATTATATATATTAATAAAATAATAACAATTGATTAATTAAATAGTAACAATTGATTAATATATGTAATGTAAGTCAAAAAATGCGGCGTTCAATCGTTTGTAAGCTTTTTATTATTTAATTAACATATAGTAACTAGTATTAACATTATATAATATTTGTAATAATCATTATTAATTATTAATTATTAATTATTATTATTATTATTATTATTATTATTTAGTAATTATTATTATTATGTACGCCACTTTTGTTGATTTTCGCTCGCAACGATAATAATAGTTAATTAATAATAATAATAATCATTATATAATATTAATACTAATTAAATATTATAGACTACACATTTTAAAATGTGTGCTACATATTGTAAAAGTGTTAATATTTTCTTACACATATGTCTTTTATGTTATTCACCTATTATTTCAAAATGAGTTTTATCTTAGATCGGTCATCTATTTTCTCTTTTATTATTTTATTAGATACTTAACATTTGATTTCTTTATTGTTTCTTGAAGTTAATAGTTTTTCATTTTTCTAATATTTCTTTTACTAATATAACAACGTAATGTGTTTTTTTAACTTTGTTCAATGGCTAAAAGTAATGTTTTTATATTAACATTTTGTTTTCCTAAATTACCTTTTCGGCTTTACGTCTATGTTTCGATTTAAGTTAAATTTATTAAATATTGGCCCGTTCAGTTAATTGCGGTCTTCCACGTTTAATATTATAATACGATTTATATACATTGGTTTTCCTGTTTTCAATGCTCATTTTTACAACTGTAAACATTTATGTTCGAACTTCATTATCAATTGGCCCAATTACCGCCGTGAAGTGCGGGTAACCCTAGTTTCAGTACATCACATAGTTAACTATAGTCAAAAACGAAAAGATGTATGCCATTGGATCATGTATATTGAGCAACTCAACTAAAGCTATAGAAGATCAAGAAAGAGTTCGATTTGCTGACTAATTTGGTTCGCTGGTGACTACTTAAGGCCTCAAGGTGACAATTGACTTCATGTTACACGTTACAGCAACACGCACCCAGTGTAATCTTTTTATGGAGACTGAAGGGAGAGACGAAAACAAACTGTACTCATACCTTAAGGTGATAGAGAGCCTGTTCAGTGAGAGACTCTCGACTCAAAAAAAATTTCAAACTTTTTTTAAGTCACTACCAAAAATCTATCTATGACATAACACCAAATAAGCATCACATCGCACAACCAAATAATCATATCTATCATAATAAATAAATAAATAAATAAATAAATAAATAAATAAATAAATAAATAAATAAATAAATAAATACGACACTTCTTACATGATTTTCTAATCAATTTCTTAAATTTAACAATACCAATTTAATGTTATGAAATCAGCCAAACGATTTAAGAATAGCATCATCTAGGCCCGACCCTGTAGTTGACTTTGACTTAAAAGTTGAATAATCACTATTATATAGCTAGAGCGATTATTTATTTTTAAGTTTACCTGTCTATATGGCCTTATAGCACACTATTCAAAATTTATTTTGTAATGTTATATGTCTTTAATCCTTTTATACAACATATACACTAAAAGTTTCAACTAATTTATACAACACATGCTTTTTACACTTAAGGGTAGCAACACCAAGGTATAAGATCCCTTTATCTTTTGTCTTATTTATTAAACGAAGAGCTAAAAGTAATAATTTAATATTTATCATATCATGAGAGTGTAGTGTATAAAAAATTAAGATCCCTCCATATTCTTGTTTTCATATTTATAACAGTTAACATAATGTTTAAGTAAATTACAGAGGAAGTTTTTTAAGTTCATATCAATTTGTAGGTTTACTCCTTAATCTTTGATAATTATATAGTAGCTTCTGAAACTAAACGGTTTGCAACACTTTAGGTCCTTTAGCCTAAAAACATTAAATATTTTGTTAAACTTTTAAATAAATTCAATTTACCCTTTCACTTAAAACGCTAAACATTTATTAAACGAGCTAAAAGTTACAATTTAATATTTATGATAGTGTACTAGTGTAGTGCATGCAAAATTAGGACGGTGTAAATAAATATACCTTATTTTGATGACATTGTTCTTATTTTCTTATTCTGTAACAGTTCTTTGAAAGTCAAAACCGTTAGAATAGTTATAATTGTGACTAAAATCGTTAGGTGTTTAAACAACAAACTTTACGTCAATAAAAAAAATTATATTTTAGGTTAAAATTATAAAAAGTAAAAACATTAAAATTTGACAATAAGGTTAAAACCGTAATTTACTTGAAAATGAAAAGAAAAAAATATATATCACAACAAACTGAAGAGTATACAAATCTTCATGCTATTTCCGCTATATTTTCGAATTTATTAAAATAGAGAACATAAATTAAAAGAAAAGAATGAAATTCTTTTCAAATCAGAAAGAAAGAGAGAAATGCTAAATAATTTTAACTAGTTTTCATTTCATTTTCCTTTCTTTTTCTTCTTAAATGAAACTCGAAAATACAACATGTGTTATATTTCAGTATCTTATTTCGTTAAATGAAACTGAGAAACACGTACTTAAAAAAAATATATTTCACGTTTCCTTTCATTTCTTTAGCGTTCAAGTGCCTTGACAGAACTTGTCCCCGACTCCTTCATTTTCTATAATTCTTTCAATTCTGAACACAAAACAACTAACTATTAATCGCCGGCCACACGTTCGACGAAATGCTTCACCTACATCTCCATCAATTCTCCAAAACCCCTTTTCTTCAGATTTGATCAAGTAAACTTTCTTCTGTTCTGGGTAATTTTATTGCTCTCATATTATTGGTTGATCATGAATTTTGGATTATGAAGTCAGGAATGCAGGGACTGATTTCGTGTTTTAAAGGTTATTTTCAAGAATTAGACCTCAATTGTTAGTGAGAATGATATTGAGTGATTGTAGATCTGTATAGAAACAATTAGCTCTCATTTTCCATTTTCAATCGAAAGATATGCACACAGTTCCCAAACTCAAACCTAGTGATTTTAATACGAACATTGATTTTAATGCAAATCTAGTGAGAATGCTGGTTATATAAGCTTTGTATTTACAAGTTTACCAGCGGTTTCCTTGTTAGTACCCGTGATTGAACCAATGTAGTTATTGAAATTTTCTTCTTGAATCTAGGGTTTTTATCAATTTGAATTTAAATGTGACCCACTGACCACTGGACCTTACTACTCAAATGGTTTACCTTTTATTATAAGTGGGTCAATTCAAATGTTCAAAAAGTCAAAAACCAATTTGTGTCTTAGATAGGTTACTGAAATACCAAATTTCATTAGATTTTGTGACTTTTAGATGAATGATTGTAAACCCTTAATCCGATTGTTGCTCTTTCGTTTTGTGGAACCAACTCAAATATGCTTGAAAGCTTGTATAGTTCTCAGCTTTGAAATGATACCAAGAAATATATCTGATTATAAAAATACATAAAATGTTGATGTCATGGTAAATCTTTTTCTTGTCTCCAAATTTTCAAGGCTTATGGATTTTTGCCCTCAAGATTCATATGTACATTATGTTATTGAGTTACTTGACTATATTTGATTGTAATCAAAATTTGGTATCATTTTATGACTTGGGTATCTCACAAAAGATCAACAAACCACTAGTTGAAAACTTGCAGACTACCCAATAATAAAATAAGTTATCAAGAACAATGGTTTTGAAGAACTCAGAGGAGACAATGGCAGCCAAAGGTTCAAATGAAAATGGGAATTCATCAAATGTTATAGAAGAAAATCTTAATGAAAAACAAGCGACAGATTATAGCTCAAATGGACCTTTCGTGATGCCCCTTATATCGATACCAAAAATTGAAGAACACCGCTCAAAAGCCTCAATCATCTTGTCTGGAACTGCTAGAAAGGGTGAACCAGGCCCACCTGTTGGAGCAGTTGACATTGGGGTTAGCAAGAATGCATATTTTTTCCAAGTTGCTCTACCTGGTGTCAAGAAAGATCCTGGTGCATAATACATTTTCTGTTTTGTAATTTCATTTGAGGTTGAGTATTTTAACTTTTTTTTGTTTCTTGCAGGTCAATTTAGCTGTGAAATAGAACGGAACGGGATGGTTCATGTCAGAGGAGAAACATCAACAGGTGGAAAAACCGTTACTAGACATTCTAGGGTCTTTGAAATGAAATTTCAACAGCAATCGCCCCCTGGACTGTTTACTCTATCGTTTAGTCTACCTGGACCTGTGGATCCAAGGCTGTTTTCTCCTAATTTTAGGTCAGATGGAATCTTTGAAGCCATTGTTATGAAATGCGAGTAATGATGTGTCTTGGGGTAAGATGAGTGCACTTAAAAGGTTTACTGGTTTTCTTTTTCCCTTTTCAAGTAACTGTTTCTGTTGTACAGGGTTTAAGATAATGTTACATTAGCAGCAAGTGGTTTAATTTAAGTCTGTTTGGTGTTTGAAACATTAATGGTGGTTGTTGGACCATTGAGTGTGTGTGTTACGGGTTGCACACCCTCTCTGCCCGACAGTAACCCCAACCGGTAAGCAGCTGTCTCACCCGTTCGATCCAAATAAGATAAATGCTTAACCGTTCCAAGTAAACCAAATAAGCATGCTTCGTGTATCCGAATAAGCAAGTTTTGGTCTCTCTGATGTCCAATTTGAAAAATGAATAAGGAATTCGGATATGGATATGATCTTATTTGAATATCTGAATAAGATTTCGGATCGGTTTTTTCAGTATCAAATACGATTCATAGTTCAGATTTTTTCAGTTTTGGGATTTGTTGAACACCCCCGAAGTGCGAGTACTTAGAAAGTCGGTCCACCACAACCATCAGAGAACGGTAACTCTTCAATAAAATCTGTTCATAGTTTCTTAACCGTTCATGAGGCCAGCGAGTTCATTCGATCAAGCTTGAATCTCTTGCATGGCATTCTTGCAGCTAACAGTTAACAGTCTTTCAACCTCTTCCCACCAAAACTTATGTTTAACCTTGGCCAAACTTTTATGGAACCCATAATGCCCACAATATTGGTAACCATCCTGTCTGCACCGTAATCGAAATCCGTCGCTCTAACCAGTTTTTGTGACTTTGTGGCCAGCTTTGACAAGAGGCTGACCCGATAAGGTCACAACTTCCGTACCATTTTCACTGCAACCAACATTTCTTTTTCATATGTGGACCATGAGAACATACTTCCTAACCCACCCACTAGCATCAAACTCAAGCATGAATGGTTTGGTTTAATTCGTCAAGCCTAGAGTTGGAGTTGTGGTCACTGGTTAGAGCAATTTTCAATTGATTAAAAAAGTCGTTTGTCGCTGTGGCTCATTGGAAAGGGGCCTTCCATACTAACTTACGTAATGAGGCTGCTATATGACCGAAGCCTTTGATGAAATTACGGTAATACCATCAAAAAAGACAAATGCACACCTCTTAAGAAGAGGTGCGCAAACCGGATCTTTCTTGAAACCGGTTTCGGTTCCGGAACTGGTTCCAGTCAACAAAGTCAACAACCGGTTCCGTTTTTTTCGGTTTCGGTTCCAATTTCTTTGAGAATCCAGAACTGCATGCACCCGCCGGTAAGGGTACAACCGGCTCTGGTTTCAAGTTTTTTGCCCACCTTTACTTAAGGATTTATAGGTTGGTTTTATAAGAGCTTGGAATGTAGTAGGGCATTTGCTAGGCTAAAATGTAGTACCAAAAACTAAAAATGCTGCGGATGAGTTCTAAACGCTCTCTTTTGGATATCTCTTCATGCATTCTATCGCATGATGATATCCTGATCTCAAATCCAGTTTGGAAAAGACAGATGCATCACCCAACTCGTATCAGCTCATCAATAAGTGGAAAGGAGTAGATTTGGGTAAATAATGATTGTATTTTGGGTTGAAATGAGTAAACACCTTAACATTATACGTGTCAAGATGGTAACTTAAAAACTATGCGAATATAATAAATTCAAACAAGTAAGAATGTTTAAAATTATATATGATGAGAAAATAATTAAAAATTATTAAAATAAACTATTTGTTTCGTTACGATCGATTTGAGCTTGAACTAAATTGATGTTTTTGAAAAATGACTCATTTAGACACAAACTGAATTTTTAAAACTCATCATGATGTGCATCTATTCTGACCCATTATCTAACCAAATCCAACTCTTTTATTTTGCCAAGCAACGGGACCATTATAACCATCTATATTTTCTTGACCAAAACAACTGGTGGAACAAATGGACTAGTGTTATTCCAAATAATCCCCATATCTTGTAACTCATGGGTCGTGTTATTTTTCAATGATGTCTATTCTGAGTTGCTTGGTATCTATATGGTTTTTGAGAAATGGTAAGAGGCTTATCTTTTAAAAGAATCCTATGATCACAAGTAGAGGTGGGCAAAAAAAGGACCCGGACCCGGTAACCCGAACCGATGGGTACAAAGGGGTCCGGTTTTTTTTAGACAAATTAAAACCGAAACCCGGAAAACCGGAACTGGTTCTATCTGTACCCGACCAAAACCCGAACCGGTCGAAACCCGGAACCAGAACCGGAACCGGGTATTGACTTTATTGACCGGAACTGGAACCAGTTCAAAAAAAACCCGATTTGTGCACCTCTAATCACAAGGCTTTTTTGTTGGTAAGATATTACAGACTGTAAAGTCATTGGTGGCCCGGGGGAGGGGCAAACCCAACCCCCGTCTCGGGCCCATTTTTTTATGAGCACAAATTTTTTTATTATATACGTATATATAAAAATTCATTCAAATGAAAACCAACAAGTTAAAAAACTAAAAAGAATCGTTTATAACACATGATTAAGAAATACAAAAAGTAATTTTCTTTCATGTAAAAGAAGTTACTTTTACGCCCTTAAATAAGGGGTGTTCACCTGTTCGGCTAATGATTTATTTGGTTTAATCGGTTTTCAGTTTCTTCCTTATCCAAAAACCGAACCGAATTCGAAAAGTGGTTCGGTTTGGTTAAAACCAAACAAACCGAATAAACCAATTAAAACCAAATAAACCGAATAAACCAATTATGTGTTGTTCATGAGTCAATGAGTATATGTAAGGGTTTGGTACCAATGGATCATGTAACGTTCACGATGTAATTATAAGGTACTCCCATCATGACATTTAAAGAAATTTGTGGATCTTGAAACTCATTCTTTTTCTAATTTCACACCAATCAACCAAGCAATTTCTAGCAACTTTAACATAATTTTACGAGTTTAAATTCAACTCAATGACAAATTTTGAACGGTACAAATAGATTTTGCTTTTGCACCTTGAGAAACATCTTCTTTAGTAGACGGAAATTATTTTAAGAAATTTGATTTAATATCTACCTTACAAAAACTGTAACTTCTTTTGTTTGTTAAGTTTTATTATTTAGAACTCAATAGACGGATTGCTTGATTGATTTTAAGCCTTTTACATTGTTTAATACGTAAAAAAATTAAAATAAAAATGGCCTTTTGCGTGCAAAGTTTACAAAGTCTACGTGATTTTATCACGCGAGTCTTAACTGTTCTTGTGCGATAAAATCACACGGACACAAAGTTGTCATTAAAAAAAAACGGGTCAATTACATATATCTCCTTACTAAAAACATTTATTACATATTTACCCAATCATTAAACTAAATTACATATTTTCACTTTCTATACCAAATATATTACATATTTATCCATTTCATTAAAAAACAAATTATTTATTTCCTGTTTTACCCTTAATAAATTAACTAAAAACAATTTACATATTTTTCCTTACTAGGGACAATTTTGAAACATGTGGATATTTGTAATTTTAGTTTAATATTGGAGATATATGTAATTTTGATGTTAAATAAGGGAATATATGATATTATCCCTAAAAAAAAGTTTGCGTGATAATTCAAACGATGGATGATAACTTCATGGTCACGTGATTTTAACACGCAAGAACAGTTAAACACTTGTTTGATAAAAATCACACAGACTTGGTATCTTTACACATAAAAAATCCTTTGTATTTGAACATGTCTCGTTAAACAAGTGCTTCTTATGATTAAATAATGTTTTGTAGTATAAATTTCGCATGCGTGAATAAAAAGAGAGTGTGTACTTTATTTAATTTGAAACAACTCAATGAATTTCTGACAAATTGAGTAAATACTAAAATGATAAATTATTAATTTTCTCTTGACTTTTAGACTTATAAAAACCATAAATGACATTGGTTGGGTTTTATTTAATAACGTACAAAGTGGCTAGGATTGCAAATTAATATGTACGTTGTATAATGGTTGGTGGTAGGAAGGCTGAATTGTCAAGCATTATGAGTCAAGTGTCCCGGTGACTTTATTTATCAGTTTTTGTCTACTTAAATTGACTTTGAACAGGCAATTATAAACAATTTGCATGTTAAGCCGATGATATTTGGAGTCAATATTTATTTAGTTTTAAAAGAGTGTAGTTGAAAAAAATATATTTTATTAATAATAAGTTTTTTTTTTATATCGATACTTTTAACTAAAATAAGTTTTCAATTATACACTTTTGGTGTTAGAGAAATTCGATACTTTTAACTAAAATCTATTAGATCGTGTTTGAATCACTATCCGAAATTAATATTTCTTCCCTTTCGAGTTCAAGAAATTTGATTATGGGATAATCCAATAGAGAGAAAACAGTGATATGAAATTTCGATTGAATGATTAAGTCTGTGAATTCGTTCATCACCAACCAACCGAAGGTAGTTATTGGCGGTTGGTTTTGGCGAGTAATATTAACGGGTCAAATCTCGGATCATGATAATTCCGAACATAACAAATAAGTAAATTTCGTTTAGAAGCTTTGCCCCTTGGACCCTGCTAGGGGCGCTGCCCCTAGGACCCCGCACGGGGGCGCAGCCCCTTGACCCCTCGCGCTTGATTTGAAGCTCAGAAATATTAAACAAGTACGCACTCCGCACCTCTAACTTTTTAATATTCCTTTACAACTAATTACACTAAAATATACAACATTTGGTAAACAACTGCACTCTTTAGAGGGAAAAAAACTTTGATATTTGAATATTTTGTTAGAGAACATGTTAAATACAGGTTGTATTTCACTAGTCAAGCATCAAAGTTTGAGGGTTATCTCATCAGTCAGTTTAATCAAAAAACTTACGATCATGTGGAAAAAATTATGAAAATTCAAATGGGTTGTATTCTATCGTCTTACGTCGTAATAATGGAGTTTTTTTTTTCTTTTCCAAAATAGGTGTTTGTGGAAAATTTATTTACCAAATTGGGTGATTTGAAAAATATTTACCAAAATGAGTGTTTTTTCATTTATTTCTTTATTTTTAACTATTTTTTTAATTCAATCAACATATTATAATATTTTTCTATTTTATTTTCAACCAACTAACTATGAAATATGTTGATTAAATTAAAAAAAAATCATAATAAATTAGTTCAAAATAGAGAAATACATGAAAAACTCTCATTTTGGTAAATATTTTTCAAATCACCCATTTTGGTAAATAAGTTTTCCACCAACACCTATTTGGAAAAAAAACTTCATAATAATGTGTTGTATGCTCCGATAAATCTTGGTTTGGATTGAAAAAAAAAAGTGTCTGGCAAAATGGGTGGGTTATGTAACGGGTCAAAACAGGTCGGGTCAAGATGGGTACGGGTCAGAATGAGTTTTAAGCAAATCAATTTGGGTCTAAATGGATTGTTCTTAAAAAATATCAATTTAGTTTAACTTAAGACATGTTTAAAGTAAACAAATAGTCCATTTGGATAATTTTTAGTGATTTTCTCATCAAATATGTTATTAATCATTCTTAAATGTTTGAATCCATTGCATTTACATACTTTTTTGGTTACCCATCTTGACTCGCATTGTGTTTAAGTGTTATCCATCTCAACTCATTCAATATTATGATGTTACTCATTTCAATCCATTATGCTACAATGGCTCACAAAAAGGTTTAAGGGTTTTCTCTCTAAGATTGAGTTTTCATAGGATTTAATCCATATATATAGATATATAGGGAGATGATCACATGTTAAAGCCATGTTTATTGCGTTGACCGAATAACTATATCTTATTACTTTGAGGCACACACTAAAGTAAATATAAAGGTGTATGTTTTTTCTTTTTTTTAATTAATGTAGGGCCCACTTACATTAATAAAAAAAAGAAGAAAAAACATACACTTTTAAATTTATTTTAATGTAGGCTCCAAGTAATAATATGTAGTTATTCGGTTAACGTAATAAGAAAGGGTTAACATTCAAACCATCCCCTATGTATGTATGTATGTATGTATGTATAGGGGGTTTATAAGAAAACCATCATTTTTTAGAAACTAAGAAAATAATCATAATTATTAACAATTAATTTTTTTTTCATTTTTTCATTTTTATTGCCTTTTATTATAAGATAAGAAATGTATAAAAAGAACAAAAAAAATAAAAAAAATATGTTAGATGGATACAAATTTTTGAACCAAGTAATTAACTGGCATTGGATAATCAATCACCATGCAATTCAACCAATTGCATTTGAAAACTGTTAGATGGATACAAATTTTTGAACCAAGCACTAGTAAATACTAAATAGTAATGGTAACAATTAAAAAGATTATAAAATGAATATTTAAAACTTGGAATAATACAAATTAAGATGAGCAGAAGACATGGTATTAATTAATTCAAGTGAATTGAGGCCAAAATGATAGGTTTTGAAAATGACGTTATTGAAATAAGAAGAGATGGGTTGAGGAGAAACACACACTATACATACTCTATACATAGGATATGAGTGTGATAAAGGTAACAAATCATTATGATTAACAACTAAAAATAGAAAATAATTACAATTCAACCAATTTATGAGATACATATTTCTCACATTTTTTTTTCTTTTAATAACCGTGAGAACCCTCACGTGTTAAACCTTCGGATTTCTCAATCCTCTACTAACCGACAGGAAAAGGTAAAGCGATGCCGCAAGCAACATAGTTAGTGGCCTCTAAGCAACATAGTCAGTGGCTGGCTACTTTAACCAGTACACCACTTTTTTGAAGGTTATGTTCCTTGCATTTGCAACAACCGGAGATGGAAGAAGATATATCAAATTCTATATATTTTTTGATGAGGATTTATTAATTATATATTTATATAAAACAAATTTATTAAATTATTTATACAAAGCAAAATTCATTAGATTATTTAATAACACGTTTCACTATCAAATTATTTACTGAGAGCATAAAAAACTTTCAAATAAAAAAATTAATTAAAGTTTTATACACTTATTTAAAGGAATAAAGTGTGAGTGAATAATACGACACGTAATATAATTTAAAAATAATAATTGAAATTGGCAAATTACGTGTTCTACATTACGGCTCATAGGTAAACTAAGATATGGGCACTGTCTTTCCTTACGGGCCTTATTAGTTGACAATCGTTAAACATCGTATCACTAGTGGCGGAACTAGAAAATTTTTTTATGGGGTCGGAAATTTTTTTGAATAATTATTTGTCGTTAAATATGTTATTTTTGATCAATTCGAATGGGGTCGGGTCGGATTACCCTAAAAAATGAATAACTAAATTAAATCACAAATATATAATAAAGCACGCCAACTTATCATCTCAATGATTTGAATGATATGATAATTTTTTTTTTCAAATATGATTCAAAAAAAAATTATTTAAATTAATAAATTCAAGATTAAAAGAAGGTGAAGGTTTAAATTTTAATTAAAAAAAGTTTCATATTACTTAAATATACAAATTATATACAAATCAATTAAGTTTTTCATCATACTAATAAGTTTCAACTTTTAAAATTATACAATAATCACTCAATTTATAAATTACGATTGTTGTGATGTAGAGGATAATAACGTAAATTAGTAAGTTATTGTTCCGGTCTATTTTTTAAAAGGGAAGCGAACATTAATTCTGATCTTCAAATTCAATCACTTAAATACATATTAGGTCTTGTTACTTTTTTAATTTTTTAAGTAAGCTATGACTGATTAGGTATTTAGTTTCATAACAGATAATGCGTATTGGGTTACTTGACTATTTTTTATTAATTTTGCTTTAAAATTATTTTAAATTGGGCTTTATCTTGTTCGTCAAATTTTCATGGGGGTTGGGGACAAAATTTCTTAGGGGTCGGTCAAGATTGAATCATATATATAACATTAAAAATCAAAAGTTTATGGGGGTCGGTCGAACCCCATACCTATATATTGGGTACGCCAATGCATATGACCGTATGTTTTTCTCGATTGACTGATGTAACATTAATGCAAGTAAGCAAGACTTATCAGGTCATACTAAAACGTATATATCTTATTGAATATTTAATTTGTTTAACAGGCCTCTTTTAAAGCATAAAACAATGAGAGTAATTCATTACAATGTAACAAGACGAGACTTATGATTTTAAAAGCAATCAATAAACAATTACTTCCAGCTATATGGGAAAACCCCTAGCAATTTCCTTTCACGACATTTTTTTTTTGAACGGCATTTTTCACGAATTATTATTTAGTTATTTCTCGTCTCCATATATATCTATATATTAAACACTAGGTTATTAACCCGTGTACAACATGAAGTTGTATAAAAAATAAGCATTTATTAAATTGATCACTTATAAAAATATTAAATATAAATACATCAAATTTTTTAACAATTTCTAAAAAGAAAAATAGTACATTTTACAAATTTTTAAACATTTTTTTATATAAAAGACTGTATATACTTCTTATATGGCTACAAAAGGAATATTGTAATAAATATTTGATATGATGAAAATTGTGTATTACATATAATAATAAAAGATAACACATTAAAGTTTCCCTTATAATGTTTGATTAATTTCGCAACATTTATAAAAGTGCAAAAATTTGACACCGATGCAAATTCAATTTGCATTGCGAACTAGCCAAAACATAAAAAAGAAACCCCCTAAATATGTATAATAAAGACCATGAAAAAAAACCAAAGATTCGGGTATTTCTTGTCAAAGTTCACTGGCATACCGTAATTACACAGGGTTCTTATTTGAACCAAATCCTATACATACATACATATATATATATATATATCATGAAGTTACATAATGTAACTCAAAATGTTTCGCATATAACCCATAAAGTTCCATATATGTAACTAGTATATGTTTAAATATATACAATAACATGAACTACATATATTTTTTTATCTTTTTTCTTTTTTGTACATTGTTAAATTGGTAATGAATTAATGATTATGGTTGGTTTTCTCAGTTTTTATTTAAATTGAAGGTTTTCTTAGAAACCCTCCTTTTATACGTATGTATGTATGTAGAAAAAGATAACTTGCCCTTAAAATCCTTAATTTGTCTGTCATTATATATCTGTTGCTTTCTGAACTGTTTACTTAAGGCCTAGCTAGTCATTGGTCCTTTATATTTCAATGTGATAAAACGTTATAAATAGGATGGACCTACAATGTACGAAAGAGAAAAGCCCTCACTTACATTTGGCTCATTTATGTAAAATTCTTCTTATACAGGGTTTACAAAGGAGACCCAATGTCCTTTAAAAAAAAGTTTAAAAATATTTTTTTTTAAATTTCAAACTACAAAAATTTTGGTAACCCCTTAGTTACCAGTACAACCGCTTTCAAACTAGTGGCGTACTGAGAAATTCTTTTTGTGGGAGACGGAATTTTTTTGTGTTTGTTTAAGGATTGCTGTATAATAAAATTATTTTCTCTTCGACTCAAATCGGATTATATCGAATCAGGTCGGATAAAATTACAAAAGACAATCAAACTAAATTTCATAAAAGCATAACAAAAATATAGTACATATAAATTTGTTATATACTGAGTTTTATTTTTAAAATATATATCTAAAACATCTTTGAAGACTTTTTTAAGTAAGTAATCTTAAAATAACAAGTACAACTATCACTTAAATTCTGATCACAAGTCTGGTTATGCAAATTTACGGGGGACGATTGAAAAATATTAAGAGGGTGGTTATAATTTTAACATATTTATAGATTTGGAAAAACAATTTAAGGAGGGCGGTTGCCCCCAACACAACGCACTATGTAGGTATGCCACTAACCATAACTCTTGCTTAGGCTATGGTGTTTGGTTCCGCATTTCATACTATCAAATCAAAGTCACGTCAACATCTAAGAAGTGATGTAATGGTTTGAGTGAAAAAATAACAACTGATATGTCTTTAAGTACAATCCTTACTAAAGCTCATTTTTCTTGAAGGCTACTAACCCGGTTGTTTATGGTTGCGGTATACCTATTCACCTAGTTACTTAGATATTAAGAATACCTAAAGGTTTATCACATAAATAGAATAATATGATTATCAAAAAATAAAAAATCAATGTCACGTCATTATCACATTAGTTTATACTCAAATTCCAGTAAACTTCACATACGAAAAACATGGTTTTACACGTCCACCAAACTTCTAATGTCATTTATAATTTTTAAATAAAAAGAATATAATTTATTTGAATAATTATAAATAATAACACAATCGTAGGTAAGTAAAAAATTTTCATTAATGATAATAAACTTTACATGATAATAAGAAGAGTAAATTGTCAAAATTATTCTTGTGGTTTACTGGTTTTCACTCTTACTCTCTATATTTTATAAATTATTCATATAGTCTCAAATTTTAGAGATGTGTCACCCATATAGTTTCTAAGTGAGAGTAAATTGTTCAAGCATGTGAAGGTAATTTAGTGAACCAATGGTTGTGCATGTTACATAAATTTAAAGGTTTAGATTATAGAATAATATGAATAATTTATTAAAACTAGAAACTATGAGTGAAATAATAACAAACCAGGGAGATCATCTCGCCAAATTTTACCTCTTCACAAACTCTAAACTTTGCCAAAACTTTTTTCAATCTATGTTAGATATTTTAGTGTAATTGGATTGATTTTATCGATCAATGTGAATCATGAAATTTATTAAACAAGTTGGGTGTTAGTTGCACATTTGTTTAAAGTTTTATGATTCAATAAGGGTTTCAAAGGGGCAACGCCCCCTGATAGCGGGGTTCAAGGGGCGGCAGCCCCCGACGGTTGAAAAATTCGTGAGTTGCTATGTTGAAAAATAAATAGAAAAATTGATTTTTGGAATTTTGATATAAAATTCGTAATGATAGTTTAGTGACAATTTTGTAAAATATAAAACTTGAAAACTGCTTGGAAGCAGTTTTCAAAAACCTGCGAATGTAAAATTTGAAATTGATCGATCATAAAGTTCACTGGTTCGTTCACGAAATTCACACAATTCAACAAATTCGTACTTGTTCTTGATTTCGAATTGAATGTTATCCGATCAAATATTTGAGTGAACCACAAATAGTTTGATCTGAAAGTGTGATCCACGACTTTCAATTCATCCGGTGATTCAATTGTGTTCGTGTTCTGGAGTATTCTCTACAATTTCTCGTCTGTGGCTTAGAAGTTGTTGCACTTTTTTCTTTACCTTCTCTTTTGCCTTTCCCTTTCGACCGGCATTGCTGTTTCCTCAGACATTCATCGGTTTCACCGCAATCCACATAACAATGTGCATCTGATTGCCTATGTGAGTACTAATTTGGTGTCCCCAATGACCTCCTTTTCAACCCATTTCAAACTCCTAAAGGGTTGATGAATCCACTTTATTGGAGCTTTGACCCTTTCGGCATGTTCGGGTTGGGTCTCGGCCTCTCGGGTACGATGTTGGTTTTAGTGCATAGTATTGTTGCATTCTTGTGGTTGATTGTAATAATATTGTTGTGTTAGCGGTTGTTGATGGTAATGGTAGTATTTTTGCGTTGGCGGTTGTTGGTGATAGTATTGTTGCATTGACAGTTAGTGGTGGTATTGTGCGGGAGTTAAGGAAGAGATCAAGGACGGAAGTTTTAAGGGTTCAGGGGTGCCTCGACCCCTACACCTATTGTTTTTCACTCAAAATGGTCGATTTAGTAGTATTTCGTTGGCAAATCTTATTAGTATTGAGTTCAACCTCCTCCGTTTTTTCTCTTAATAATCCTTAGCCCCCATTGGTTTTTATAAAAATACTAAAGTTAAACTAGTCTTTTAACAATGTGTTTAACGGTTTACGATTTAAACTTATTTAGAAAATTCAAAAAAGTATATTTGTGAAATCATAAAGCTTGTTTATAAAAACGTTTAAGTTGTAGGGGTAAAATGTAATATTCTAATTTAAAATAGAAAAAAAGGTGAGTTGGAGACTTTTATATGCTTGCCTAATTATGGGTACTCACCATTTTATCTTAAACATTTTACGTCTTGTTTGTTAAAAATATATTTAGATTTTTTGAGTGCAACCAAAATTGGATATTTAAATTTTTATATGTTTGGCCCGACTCGAATAGACAAACCGATTATATAATATGAAACATAACTATAGGAAAAAATTAGGCTCATGACTTTTGGTCTCATAGGAGTTTTTTTCAAACTCTGTTAGTAAACAAGATACAATGGGGTTGACGTTCATGTTGTTGGAGTCCATTTTTTTTTCTCTCCAATACTTGGAGTTGGAAGAGAATGATTTGGGTGGATTAGTAAAGTTTTTTTTTTAAGTTTGAAGGTTAAGTGGTCAAAAAAGAGTATGGATGTGGTTATTTATAATTAAAATTAATTAATTAATTATATATTTTTTTTCTTTGAAGGTTGAGTGGTTAAAAAATAGTGAGGATACTTATTTTTCTTTTATGAGTCGCACGTTTTGTGATTATTTATATCGCATGTTTTGATGAATTGTGTGCATTAATCATAAATTAAATAAGAATCAAATTTATGTTTTGATGATTTGCTTAGTAACTTTTTTTTTGAACGGCCAACTAATTAACTGCCGAGTACTCTGTACGCGGCTCCCAATGGCTAAAGGATGCCCAAACTGGCCACTAGACCAGACGGACGGAGCCCCTAGCACACCAGCCACCAATTATAGTCCGCAAGCAAATAAGTAAAACATTAATTTAAGTCAAACATAAGTACATAACTAAAAAATTAAAAGAAAAAAGAAAATCAAAAACTTGCTATACCAAATGTTTAAGATTAAAGAAAAAGATTTTAAGAAAAAGCTTATGCATTATCTTTCGGTCATCATTTGCACCCATAGGTGTAACCTTTAATTCACGTTGTTGTTTTAAGTTGTTACATTTGAATGTTGAATATACCTTATTTAAAAATAAGTATTATTACATTCATTTTTTATTTAGGTTATATATTTAATTTATACTTTTTTAAACAAATGTAAATATTTTAATTTCTACTTTTTTTCTACGGCATAATTATAAGGGAAAATTACCAAATTAGTCAAAGTTGACCAATTTTTTACCAAAATAATCACTCATATTCCGGCCCCTTAGACGCCACTTTAGACGCCTTTTTTTTTCTGTATTTTTTTAAACATACGGGCCCACATGTCGGTGGCTAAATGGGTGTCTTAAGACCCCTTTTTCTACCGGCATCTTAGACGTCTCTTTATACGCCACTTTAGACGTTGCTTTAGACGCCGCTTTACCAGATTTGACAGAAAAAGTGCGTCTAAAGTGGCGTCTAAGACAACAGTAGAAAAGAGGTCTTAAGACATGTCACACCCCCAAATTCTCACTCGTGGTGTCAGTCCACGTGGGTGTGACGTGGTCAGGATCACAGCTCATGGTCATATAGAACGACTCTATATGAGTTACATAATCACACATGTATGTAAAATAACATAGTTTCATTCAATATGCAGCGGAAAGTGTTTTAACATCATAAGATAAATAAGTTGCAGCGGAAAGTAAATTGTTTAACAGACACTACATTGATCAAATTGTTTTAAAACTACATTAAATGCACACAACGCCTAAGACATGAGTCTATATGAAAGCCAGACTTCTTAGCGTGTTCTTGTGCGTGTCCTTGCGTGTGCTCCATCAATTACCTGAGAATACATGCGGAAAGTGTCAACTAAAAAGTTGGTGAGTTCACAGGTTTAGACAGACACAAATAGTAAACAGATATATACTGGGTATGTTAAGTTTTGTTGTTGGATGCTACGATCCGTGGAGTGTGTCAGTTCATCTTACCGAAACTAGACTGTTTCCGTTTGCCTCCGCAGGTCATCGCTGAACCCGCATTCCCATCGAAATTACACTCGTTATGACCTCCAGTCAACATTGGTGCCGAGTGGGGCTAGTCAAACCCAGTAGTACTATGTAATTACGACTCGTTTGATACACAACTAACGGTAAGGATAAGTGAGGACTTTAAGCGATATAAGTTACACTCGAAAATGGTTTTCACAACATACCAGTCATATACCTAAAGCAGTTGCATAGTAATCTCACCCCAATAGTTTAGCAAAACAGTTAAAGAGTAAAAGTGGGGCCGTAAACTCACCTGAGTTTGAGTATTGCGTTTGCTCAAAAGAGAATAGTGTAGCTCGCCGGCTAGTAGTCACCTATATCATATAGGTACTATGAGTTTGTGTTCACATATGTGGGTCTCACCGGACCGTGTTAGTGTTCAACAACACTAAGTGGTTATGTGGGTCGAGTTGACCGTGTTTGACCGTGTCGATCGTGCTTGACCTAACGACCCGTTGGTGACGGTTTTGGATCAAGTGCTCGTGTAATGCGCGATTTAGTGTCGTGTGAAGTGTACGGATACCAAAAATCATTCCTATGAGGAAACTTACTATTTATAGTAAGTTTCTATTTTAGGAAAGTTTCCAATTTAGGCAAGTCAAGCGATAAATCATATTCCGGTTATTCTAGCATACGTATTTATCCTAAATAAGCATGTTATCACATAGCACATTGTTACACATAGCCGGTTTAGTATAGTTTGCGCGTAAAAGTTTCTATATTTAGAAAGTTTGCACAAGTAAGCATAATTCATCGAGTTTAACAATCAATATCATCATACATCATCATAGTGACCTTAAATAAGCATGTTTGACTCAAGACATTATCATACATATCATTCATATGTAAACTTGTGATAAAAACTTACTATATTTAGTAACATTCACGAAAATCATACTTTGACGATTCTAATCATTCCTATTCATCAAATAATCACCATTCATCAAATAATCACCATTGGTGTTCCAGATCTGCTGCATGGAACATATTGCCGGTTAGCAATGATTGCTTCCGAAGAACACTACTTGTTTTTGAAGACATGGTGGTTTTCACACATCAGTTATCTATAGTATCAGCTTAGGGGGAGTTTGATGGATTGAAACTGATGGCAAGTGTGTTATCAGTGGTTTATCAGTGAAGACTTCGGTTTCATTGATGTGAAGATTTCTTATTCTGCTTTGAAGACTCTTAACTTTCAGATTGTTGGGATATGGTTTTCTTTTATCTTTGAGCTTGCATTTGTCATATGTTCATTACAAGGATTGGTTGGAGTTCTACACTTGAACCGACATCCTATATTCTTACATCTTTTGGGTTGGGATGAAGATTAAGATTACACTATATATGCTTCCATTCTTGGTGTTGGGGATGAAGATTGAGATTAGTTAATCGTAGGAGGAGCTTAATCGGAGGGGGGAGAAGATAAATGAAGGCCATAGAACTTCAAGATGTTTGTTATGGGTTTGAGAAGCGGATAAAGGAAGATTCACTTTGTGTTGCGGTGAAAGAAACATGAATTGAATCTACACAAGTTCAATCTTATAATTCATGTTTGTTTCATCATACTTCTGCATTGACTTACATTCATCTAACCAAATAGGGGGAGACTGTTGGGTCTAGAAAAGTCAAGACCGACGGTTAATTTGGATAGATGGAATGTAAACAAGAAGTATTATGTATTTGTTGATTAGGGACAACGAGTCACCGCACGAGCCACTAAAAACTCAAGTTTACGAAGACACCTGATGACCAAAATACCTGAAGACCACAACAAATGATAGAGCTTCATTTAATATTTATTATTTATTATCATTTTGTTGTATTTGTTGTATTTAGGGTTTTAGGTCATGTGACACTATAAATAGAGATTATTCTCATTTGTAGAAAAACAACACAGACAAGAGAGTGTGTGAGGGTGTGCTTCAATGTAATCTTGAGAGAGCTCTCCCCCATGAACTCCATGGATTCTTTATCCATGGAGTTTGAGAGCATGTGAGGGGTAGGTAATGTAATCTTGTTGACTAATAAATCTTATTTCTTTACATTGTTAGTCGTTACATTACATCTCAGATTTGTTCTTGGTTGTGTTCTTCAACATCTTCACCCATCTTCAAGACTTTTCTCTGTTCAGAAATGGTTAATCTTCACAAATCGGGTAGGTCCTATTCCGCAACCGTTCTTACAGTAACCATTCTAGCTTTATAGAACATCTCAAATATCACATCTAACAACATTTCAATATCAAAATTTACATAGATCATCATGGATCATACATGCATGTTGATTAAAGTAACCATTTCATCATAAAATCAACAAATCTTTATCGCATCTCATCAAAATCATCATTCATCATTGTGGAATCACCAAATCAGTAACAATATCACAAAATAATAGATCCATAACATAGAAATTTCGTGTCTAATGTGGTGATGGTGATGCATGTAGCCTAAAGGGCTTGCATGTGTGGTTTCCAGTGATGTTAAGCATTATTGACTATAGAAACTACCTTCCAAAGCTTTAAATCACGAAATGGGGCTTGAGCAACTTCTGGAACAACTCTAGGGAGGCTGGAATCGACTCAAACGTGAAGAACAAGTAGGTAGGATGTTCTTGGGGCTTCTACAAAGCTTCAACCTTCAATCAATGGCCTCCAAAGGTTTGAGAATGGCTTCTTCTGGTGTATAATGGTTGGAACAGAGTGCAAAGGGTCGAGGGAGAGAGTTTCAGTCGATGGAAATCGGATAAGGATGTAACAGAAATGATTAATCTTGGGGTTTTAAAGATTTTTGCGTGTTGGGGTCGTCGCGTACTGCGACAACTGTCCAAAAAGTATCATCGCGTACCGCGATGATTAAAATAATCATTCTGTTCCCGAAACACGCCGCGTACCGCGATGGTGGCAGATGATCGGTCATCGCGTACCGCGATGGTTTTCGGAGAATTCAAATTCCCCCGCCCAGGCTTCGCGTACCGCGATGGCCCATTTAGGTGCCCATCGCGTACCGCGATGGGTCTCGGTTGAGCCCAATAAGCCCAATTTCATTGTTTTGAACCGAATTTCTCGTATTTCTCGAGTACGATCATCGTTTCTCGACACATAAGTGTTGTTCTACTAACTTAGGTTCTCCGGAACCTAATTGTGCAGTGTATGTGTACTGTGGTTCGATCCGTTCACCAACGTTCGTCATTCAAGACACGTGCGAGTTCGTGCGATAATTCCTCGAATTATCGGTGTGTTTGGTCCGTTGTGCCACGTGTCACACTAAATACAATTATTCTAGTGCCACGTATGAGATAATAATACACATTATTATTAGAATAAAATAAATGCTGACCTGGAATTTGTGAGGTGTCACATCATCCCCCAGTTAATAGGAATTTCGTCCCGAAATTCAGTTCGTGTTGCTCGTGCCAGTTTGGTCGGAGAATAAGTGAGGGTATTTCTTTTTCATCTGATCCTCTCTTTCCCAAGTGTATTCCGGTCCTCGTCGCGAATTCCATCGTACCTTCACTATCGGTATCTTACTGAGTTTCAACTTCTTGAGTTCCCGGTCCATGATTTCCACCGGTTCCTCAACGAAGTGAAGTTGTTCATCAATCTGGATTTCCTCCAAAAGGATCGCGAGCGTTTCATCCGATAGACATTTCTTGAGATTTGAGACGTGAAACACGTTGTGTACACTACTCAATTCTTGCGGTAGTTGTAGTTCGTAGGCCACGGGGCCTATCCGTTTAGTGATCTCGAATGGTCCGATATAACGAGGATTTAACTTTCCCCGCTTCCCGAATCGAATCACTCCCTTCCAAGGCGAGACTTTAAGGAGTACTCGGTCTCCCACTTGGAATTCCAAAGGTTTGCGCCTCTTGTCAGCGTAGCTCTTTTGTCGGTCTCGAGCTGCTGCCATTCTGTTACGTATTTGCATGATCTTTTCAGTTGTTTCGTGCACTAGCTCGGGTCTGGTCAATTGGCTTTCACCAACTTCCGCCCAACAGAGTGGTGATCTGCACTTACGTCCGTAAAGTGCTTCAAACGGTGCAGCTCCAATGCTGGTGTGATAGCTGTTATTATATGAGAACTCTACCAAAGGTAGGTGAGTCTCCCAGCTGTTACCGAAGTCAATCACGCATGCTCGAAGCATGTCCTCCAAGGTCTGGATGGTTCGTTCACTCTGACCATCCGTTTGTGGGTGATAGGCAGTGCTCATATCCAATCTTGTCCCAAGTGCCTTGTGTAAGGACTTCCAAAAATGTGCCGTGAAACGGCTGTCTCGGTCAGATATAATAGAGATTGGGACTCCATGTCCGGATACTATTTCCTTCAAGTAGACTCGGGTTAACTTCTCCAGTTTGTCAGTTTCCTTAATCGGTAAGAAGTGTGCCGATTTCGTGAGTCGGTCTACGATAACCCAGATGATATCACAACCACTTGCTGTCTTCGGCAGCTTGGTAATAAAATCCATGGAAATCTGTTCCCATTTCCATACTGGAATTTCCGGTTGTTGGAGTAACCCTGACGGTTTCTGATATTCGACCTTAACCTTGGAGCAAGTCAGGCACTTACTCACATAGGTTGCAATTTCTGATTTCATGTTAGGCCACCAGTAAGTTGTCTTTAAGTCTTGGTACATCTTGTCGGAACCTGGATGTACTGAGTATCGACTCTTATGAGCTTTATCCATCACTACTTCTCTCAATCCCCCGTAGCGTGGAATCCAAATCCGGTCCATCAGATAGTAAACTTCGTCATTCCTTTGTTTCATCTGTTTATCCATACCCCGCATAGCTTTGAGGTTAAGGTTTTCCTTTTTCAGAGCCTCCTGTTGAGCAATACGGATTTGATTGGGTAATTCAGAGTGAATAGTAAGCTGTAGTGCACGTACGCGTTTAGTTGTTTCCTTCCGGCTCAGTGCGTCGGCTACTACGTTAGCTTTCCCAGGGTGATACTTGATTGCACAGTCATAATCACCTACTAGCTCGACCCATCTGCGTTGCCTCATGTTTAGTTCCTTTTGGTCGAAAATGTGCTGTAGGCTCTTATGATCAGTGAATATCGTGCACTTAGTGCCGTACAGATAGTGTCGCCAAATCTTCAATGCGAACACTACAGCTCCCAATTCCAAGTCATGAGTCGTGTAGTTCTTTTCGTGCACTTTCAATTGTCGTGACGCATAAGCTATAACCTTCTCGCGTTGCATCAATACACAACCGAGTCCTTTTTTTGATGCGTCGCAATAAACTACAAAGTCTTCGCACCCGTCCGGTAGCGATAGAATAGGTGCACTGCACAATTTCTGCTTCAACAAGTCGAAAGCGGCTTCTTGTTTCTCTCCCCATTCAAACTTCTTATCTTTGTGCGTAAGGGAAGTTAATGATTGTGCGATCTTTGAGAACCCTTTGATAAATCGCCTGTAGTACCCGGCCAATCCCAGAAACTGTCGCACCTCAGTCGGAGTCTTAGGTGCAGTCCAGTTCTTGATGGCCTCGATCTTGGCTGGATCTACGTGTATTCCTTTTGTGTTTACTATGTGTCCAAGAAACTGAACTTCGCGAATCCAAAAATCGCATTTGGAAAACTTCGCGTATAGTTGTTCCCCCTTCAGTAGTTCCAAGACACGCCTTAAGTGGTCGGCATGTTCTTCTTGGGTCTTGGAGTATATCAGGATATCATCTATGAACACGATTACGAATTTGTCCAGATACGGCTTACACACCCGATTCATGAGATCCATGAATACTGCCGGTGCGTTAGTCAATCCAAAAGGCATGACTAGAAACTCGTAATGTCCGTACCGTGTTCTGAAAGCTGTCTTGGGTATGTCTTCCTCTTGTATTCTAAGTTGATGGTAACCGGATCTCAAATCAATCTTCGAATAGTAGCTTGACCCTTGCAATTGGTCAAACAGGTCGTCTATTCGAGGTAGAGGGTATCGATTCTTGTTCGTTACCTTGTTCAGTTCTCGGTAATCTATGCACATACGGAATGAGCCGTCTTTCTTTTTCACAAATAGGACCGGTGCTCCCCAAGGTGAGAAGCTCGGTCGGATAAATCCTTTATCTAATAACTCTTGCAATTGATTAGATAGTTCCTGCATTTCAGTAGGAGCCAATCGGTATGGTGCCTTGGCTATCGGTGCTGCTCCTGGTGTCAGATCTATCTGAAACTCCACTTGCCGTGCTGGTGGTAGTCCCGGTAGATCTTCAAGAAAGACTTCCGGATAGTCGCGAAAAACTGCGATGTCTTCGATCTTCCGTTCCTTCTTTGGTTGTTCGGTGATAAGAGCTAGGATAGCCGTGTATCCTTTCTTCAGATATTTGTTTGCCTTCATGCAGGACATAATGTTTAACGGTATTCCGCGTCGTTCCCCCTGGATTGAGATCTGCTCTCCACTTGGCAACGCAATTCGCACAATCTTCTCGTTGCACACGATCTCAGCGTGGTTTGCAGATAGCCAATCCATTCCAATCACCACGTCGAAACTCGCGAGAGTTACTGGCATCAGGTCAATCACCAGTTGATGGTCTGCTAGTGTCAGAACACATCCCTTGATGATATGTTGCGTTTCGATAAGCTTGCCATCCGCTAACTCTACGGTATATTTATAGTCTAGTGGTGTTGGTGTCATATTAAGCAGTTTACTAAAATTACTAGAGATGAAACTCCTATCGGCACCGGTATCAAATAATATACTAGCATAGACATTATTTAACAGAAACGTACCAGTGACGACGTTTGGATCATCTTTAGCTTCTCCTGATCCGATGACGAACGCCCGACCCCTAGCTGGGTTGCCACCTGCGTTCTTGTTCTGCGGGCATTCTCGGCGCATGTGCCCCGGTTTCCCGCATGTGAAGCACCCCTTCAATGTATTATCCTTGTTGAGGTTGGGGTTGGGGTTTGATCGGCATTCCTTGGCCATGTGCCCGTTCCTCCCACAGTTGGTGCATTTGACCTTTTTGCTCGGGCCAAAGTGGTGGAAGTTACAGTTGTTGCATTTTGGGCTGTTGCCCTGGTATCCTCCCTTGCCTTGAGTGTTCGGTTGAGTGGCAGTGAAAACTTTAGCCGGTGCTGGTCGGTGTTGGGTTGGTTGTTGCGGTGAGAAAGTGCGGTTGTTGCTGGGTTCCCACTTCCGCTTGGGTTCTTGGGGTTTCAGATGTTCACCCCTCTTTGGCAGCTTTCCCTGGGCTACTGCCTGATCAGTGAGCTTGTGTGCCAAGCGAATTAGTGGTTGGATGGTGGAGTGGTCGGATGCAGTTACCATGCTCTGAATTTGCTCCGACAGTCCACTTATGAACTGCTCGATCTTCTTGTACTCCGGCGTCACCATTGTCGGGCATAGCTTGCACAGTTCGTGAAACCGAGTACAGTACTTCTCAATTTCTGATCCCACCATCTTGTGTACCCAAAATTCCTCCTTAAGCTTCCTGATCTCGTCACGAGGGCAATATTCCTCGTGAAGCATCCTTGTGAAGTTCTCCCAAGGAATGGAGTTTGCAGTTTCCAGTCCAAGAGTCTGTACATGGGTGTTCCACCATGTGAGGGCTGGTCCCTCCAGTGTTCCTGTAGCATATTTCACTCGGTTTTCCTCCGAGCATTCCGACATAGAGAAGACCGACTCCAGCTTCTCGATCCAGCGGAGCAGTCCCACTGCCCCTTCGGTACCCTGAAAGTTGTGAGGGTGGCAGCTCGGATTGGCTTTAAACGAGCATCCCTTTGCTGCGCTCCCTTGGGATCCTGTGCATCGGAGTTCAGTGTAACGTGTTAGTGTCGGCGTTGCCTATGCTAAGTTAATCAGGTTAGGTAGATGTTAGTACCGTTGTTAGTGCCGCTAGTCTTGCTAGCTAGTCGATTGGCTTCGTACTCCGCGAGTACTTTATTGACCCTTCGTTCAACCATCATATTGATCCTTGCCTTCTCGGCCTTACGCTTGAGGTTTCGTGCATTGGATCCCCTTCCCGACATGATTCTATATGGAAGGGTTAGATTGTTAGTCGACATATGTCAGAGTGTTAGTCAGAAGTTAGATAAGATGTCATGTCAGAGGTCAAGTCAGATATCATATCAGAGGTTGTGTTAGCGACAGTCATAACAATACAACAGATAATAATAAAGCATAATTCTCATTAATACCAAATTTTTGAAGTACAATAACTTTTAAAGGAAAACACAATATAAGTTCTTCGAGCACATCCCGCTCGTCTAGGCCAAAATAAGAAAAATACAAAATAAAATAGTCCACTAATTCGAGTCCATGGAGACATGTGAAACATCACTAACAGCGCCTCCATCATCATCATCCTCCTCAGGATCCTCATTGGGATCCTCATCAAAATCCCCTTCTTCGAGGTCCTCGGCCTCGAACTGCGGTTCGTCGTCCTCGACTGGCGGCTCCTCGATGAACTGCGCCGCCCATGCGTTGAGCATGGCGTCGCTAGCCTGGACCATCGCCTGGGTCTCGGCTATGTCCGTCCGGTTCTCAGTGATGCGCCCATCATGCTCTTGCATGATGTCCACCATCTGTCCATGCTGTGTCATTAGCTGGGACACCTGGAGACGTAGGGTCTCCACCTGTTCTTCCAAACGGTCGTTTCGCTCCTCCAAGCGGCCGTTTCGCCTTTCTAGGCGATCGTTCTTCTCGCGAAGAACACGAACCTCATCAGATAGATCGGCGTTCCTCCTAAGCTCTCGCCGCGTAACGGCAACGTGAGCTGCGAAAGCTCTCTCCATCGGCATCCCAAGTGCCGGTAGTCGCGGGCCTGCAGAGGTGTCGTCCTTGTGTCGCAGTGGAGGTACCCGCTCTCCCAATACCCAATCATGTAGGATGTTAGGTAGCCATCCCCAGTATCGCTCCCGAGCCAACATCTGTGTTCGCCTCTCCATCTCGGCGTCCACTTGTGCTACGATGTCGTCAATCCTACGTCGACTCTCCTCGGTCAGGTCGTCACTCACTGGGCGTTTGCCCGGGTTCCTGTTAGCGTTGTTGTTGGCCATTCCTGTAATGTCTCAAGTTAGTAAACAACAGTTCAATAGTAAAAGTAATATCATTGTGCAAGTTGTAAGTGTAGTGTCTAGTGTAGAGCAGTGGCTATAGTCTAAGTTCACTATATGCAAACCTAGTTCCCTATAACCAAGGCTCTGATACCAGTCTGTCACACCCCCAAATTCCCACTCGTGGTGTCAGTCCACGTGGGTGTGACGTGGCCAGGATCACAGCTCATGTTCATATAGAACGACTCTATATGAGTTACATAATCACACAGGTATGTAAAATAACATAGTTTCATTCAATATGCAGCGGAAAGTGTTTTAACATCATAAGATAAATAAGTTTCAGCGGAAAGTAAATTGTTTAACAGACACTACATTGATCAAATTGTTTTAAAACTACATTAAATGCACACAACGCCTAAGACATGAGTCTATATGAAAGCCACACTCCTTAGCGTGTTCTTGTGCGTGTCCTTGCGTGTGCTCCATCAATTACCTGAGAATACATGCGGAAAGTGTCAACTAAAAAGTTGGTGAGTTCACAGGTTTAGACAGACACAAATAGTAAACACATATATACTGGGTATGTTAAGTTTTGTTGTTGGATGCTACGATCCGTGGAGTGTGTCAGTTCATCTTACCGAAACTAGACTGTTTCCGTTTGCCTCCGCAGGTCATCGCTGAACCCGCATTCCCATCGAAATTACACTCGTTATGACCTCCAGTCAACATTGGTGCCGAGTGGGGCTAGTCAAACCCAGTAGTACTATGTAATTACGACTCGTTTGATACACAACTAACGGTAAGGATAAGTGAGGACTTTAAGCGATATAAGTTACACTCGAAAATGGTTTTCACAACATACCAGTCATATACCTAAAGCAGTTGCATAGTAATCTCACCCCAATAGTTTAGCAAAACAGTTAAAGAGTAAAAGTGGGGCCGTAAACTCACCTGAGTTTGAGTATTGCGTTTGCTCAAAAGAGAATAGTGTAGCTCGCCGGCTAGTAGTCACCTATATCATATAGGTACTATGAGTTTGTGTTCACATATGTGGGTCTCACCGGACCGTGTTAGTGTTCAACAACACTAAGTGGTTATGTGGGTCGAGTTGACCGTGTTTGACCGTGTCGATCGTGCTTGACCTAACGACCCGTTGGTGACGGTTTTGGATCAAGTGCTCGTGTAATGCGCGATTTAGTGTCGTGTGAAGTGTACGGATACCAAAAATCATTCCTATGAGGAAACTTACTATTTATAGTAAGTTTCTATTTTAGGAAAGTTTCCAATTTAGGCAAGTCAAGCGATAAATCATATTCCGGTTATTCTAGCATACGTATTTATCCTAAATGAGCATGTTATCACATAGCACATCGTTACACATAGCCGGTTTAGTATAGTTTGCGTGTAAAAGTTTCTATATTTAGAAAGTTTGCACAAGTAAGCATAATTCATCGAGTTTAACAATCAATATCATCATACATCATCATAGTGACCTTAAATAAGCATGTTTGACTCAAGACATTATCATACATATCATTCATATGTAAACTTGTGATAAAAACTTACTATATTTAGTAACATTCACGAAAATCATACTTTGACGATTCTAATCATTCCTATTCATCAAATAATCACCATTTAACTTCTAAACATCATTTTTAAACATAACTTATGGATCTAAACATGCAAATGTAGCCCTTTCATCAAGAACACTTACTTAGTAACACTAAAGTTACTATTTTTAGTAATAACCACATCTTTGACATAGGTAACCATTCTAGCTTTATAGAACATCTCAAATATCACATCTAACAACATTTCAATATCAAAATTTACATAGATCATCATGGATCATACATGCATGTTGATTAAAGTAACCATTTCATCATAAAATCAACAAATCTTTATCGCATCTCATCAAAATCATCATTCATCATTGTGGAATCACCAAATCAGTAACAATATCACAAAATAATAGATCCATAACATAGAAATTTCGTGTCTAATGTGGTGATGGTGATGCATGTATCCTAAAGGGCTTGCATGTGTGGTTTCTCGTGATGTTAAGCATTATTGACTATAGAAACTACCTTCCAAAGCTTTAAATCATGAAATGGGGCTTGAGCAACTTCTAGAACAGCTCTAGGGAGGCTGGAATCGAGTCAAACGCGAAGAACAAGTAGGTAGGATGTTCTTGGGGCTTCTACAAAGCTTCAACCTTCAATCAATGGCCTCCAAAGGTTTGAGAATGGCTTCTTCTGGTGTATAATGGTTGGAACAGAGTGCAAAGGGTCGAGGGAGTGAGTTTCATTCGATGGAAATCGGATAAGGATGTAACAGAAATGATTAATCTTGGGGTTTTAAAGATTTTTGCGTGTTGGGGTCGTCGCGTACCACGACAACTGTCCAAAAAGTATCATCGCGTACCGCGATGATTAAAATAATCATTCTGTTCCCGAAACACGCCGCGTACCGCGATGGTGGCAGATGATCGGTCGTCGCGTACCGCGATGGTTTTCGGAGAATTCAAATTCCCCCGCCCAGGCTTCGCGTACCGCGATGGCCCATTTAGGTGCCCATCGCGTACCGCGATGGGTCTCGGTTGAGCCCAATAAGCCCAATTTCATTGTTTTGAACCGAATTTCTCGTATTTCTCGAGTACGATCATCGTTTCTCGACACATAAGTGTTGTTCTACTAACTTAGGTTCTCCGGAACCTAATTGTGCAGTGTATGTGTACTGTGGTTCGATCCGTTCACCAACGTTCGTCATTCAAGACACGTGCGAGTTTCGTGCGATAATTCCTCGAATTATCGGTGTGTTTGGTCCGTTGTGCCACGTGTCACACTAAATACAATTATTCTAGTGCCACGTATGAGATAATAATACACATTATTATTAGAATAAAATAAATGCTGACCTGGAATTTGCGAGGTGTCACAAGACACCCATTTAGACCCCGACAAAGCCGCCGACATGTGGGCCCGTATGTTTACAAAAAGTACAGAAAAATGGCGTCTAAAGTGGCGTCTTAGACGCCGGAATTTGAGTGATTAGTTTGGTAAAAAGGTGGTCAACTTCGACTAATTTGGTAATTTTCCCTAATTATAAAAGAATAACATTAATATTTTGCCTATTTATATTACAATTGTCACGTGATGTTTTTCTATGCTATTTACATGTTATAATTGTCGAATTTAAAGATTAATCTTTTTAAATCCGGTCACGCGGATCACCTTGGTAAATAGATCATTGTTCCGCCCAAACAAAGCGTGGTGACCTGACCCGTCTAGAAAAACCTCTAGCTCAACCCAGTGCAATATTTGTTATAGTTGATACTCCAACCCAAGACATCTTAGAAGCGTAGTCAATGGATTGAAACAAGGCAGCTCCTTGGTAAATTTAAAGATTAATTTCATTTAATACATTTAAGTCCAACTTTCAAAATTTTTTTAAAAGAAAAACTAATATTCATTATCTTTAATGAACACATTTCAAACTTTTTAATATTCAATCAATAATTTAAATTTTAAAATTTTCACATCTTATTTGTATTGCTTTAAGAAGCATTTAAAGATTTATAAAATGTTATTTTCTCTAATAAATAAAAATTTTACATTATTTATATATTTTTTATTCAACTCTGTGTAATACATATGTCAATAAGTTAAAAGTTTTTTGATACCTCTTAATGATTTATAGCATTTTAATGATTAATAGTTAACTTTAAATATGAATAGTTTAAAGAATATTTTTAAGTATTACATCTTAACAATTTAAATTTAACGTTACATATTAATCATTCAAATATTTTGATATATTTAAAGATAGCCTCTTAATGACGAGGCTACCGAACAATCCTTTAGAATATTATATTTTATTAAGAAGTGTGAAAATAGTAGAAGCCGCGTAAAAGGTATGATTGGTTTGTTAAACATTTAAAAATTTGTTATTGGCTAATCAATTAAGGGGCCGTTTGGTTGGGTCTGAACCATTAAGTGCTGAAGTAATTAAGACTGTTTGGTTTACACATCTGAATGAAAATAAAAAAATAAAAATAAACTTTTTTTAATCAAAACCCTAGCCACCTGCCGCCCCCACCCCTCGTCATTTCTTTCTGTTCAAACCGTTAACAATACCCAGACTACAGGTTTCACCCCTGACATGCTTTGATCTTCACAGAAACCCGGATTCAATACAAATTGGATCTGAAGTGATTGAGAATCGTGGTGACTAGTGGGTCATAATCGCCACCGTTGCCACCGTTGAAGCCATTATCAAGCAACCCGGTCGATGCCACCGTTGAAGCCATTGATTGCGGACTAGCGGCGGCGGTGCGGTTGGGAGCGACGGTGGAGGCGGCAACTCGATGTTCTGCGGCTGAATCAGAAGATCGGGACCTTCGGTGATCATTCAGACCCTCTTCCCTTCTCTTCTTTCTCATTCAGACTTGTTCTCAAGCCTGAATCATTCAGACCCTCATTCAGACATTCTATTCCATTCAGATGTGCTTTTTTTGCACCAAACAAACGGTCAGAATCTGAACCATTTAGATTCAGACCCATTCAAATGCTACCAAACATCCTCTAAATCCTCTTGATAAAACTAGATAGCGAAACCTACATGAAAGTAATGACTGGCTCGCAATCTACATCAAAATCCAATAAAAATTTGTGATTGGCTAATCGATTAAATCCTATTGATGAAATAGTGTCGCAACTGCAATCTGGTTCACATTCCTTTGGTACCTTACAAGTTTATAAAGTTTAAAATTTTATCTGTTGTAATATATACTCTAATTTTTCTTTCGTAACTTATGTTCGTAAATTAAAAAAAAACTAACAATGATCATGTGTTATATCGACTAATGGTAACGTGCTGCTACCATAAAGAATGAGACTGACACCTCCTGAAAACAATAGTATTATAGTCTCGTTCTCAATAACAAAGTAGTTGTGACTTCATATGTTTCTTTTATGTATTTAACTAGTGGGTTTCCCCCGCGTTGCGGCAGGAAGCCCGTTATGCTAGAGAATGTAATGTTGAAGAGATGATCTCGTATATCAAAATTCAAAACATGATACAACGGATGTCACTCATACATAAAACACTAAAGTTTATTTGTTGTAAGGGTGGCCGTCTGATGGGTTGTAAAACACATCCAGTTTTTAAATAGTTTTTAGTTGATTTTAAGTTGTAAATATGTCGTTTTTGTTTATTTTTAGACTCTTTTTACATGTTTATTGTTTTTACAGGCTTGTCGAATGAAATGAGCGGAAATCGAGTTCGAAACCCGAAGGAATGGAGTCCCGGTTGAAATCAAGAGAAATAGACAAGTTTTAATGATTCTGATGTCATCGCGGTACGCGGTGAGGAGAAATAAAGTCTTCGCGGTACGCGAAGGATTTCGGGGGTTCCCCGCTTATTTTGTCATCGCGATACGTGATGAGTTTTTGAATTTGTCTCCGCGGTACGCGACGTATTTGAAATTTGAAAAAAGTCAAGATTCAAGCGAGATTAAATAGGAGACGCTCCCCAGCCGTTTCAATCATCATTCTCGACCATTTTTGAAGCAGGAGAGCTATCCAGGAGCTTGAGGAAGCATTTGGGAAGCATTGGAGGGCTAGAAAGCTTGGATTTTATGTGATATCGTCTTGGTCAATCTTTGTTCTCATTTGTTCTTAATTTTCAGTATTTTATTTCTTTTTGTTCTGTTGATTCTGAGTATTATTTACTGATTATGATGTTATTAGGCTAATAGTTTGATTCTACTTAGGTTAGAATGATTGTTTAAATGATTATTGATGACTATTGACTCTTGTTTGGATGTTTGATGGAAAACACTTTTGTAACAGATCTTATTGTGTCATTTTGATGAGTTTTGCATATCTAATCTTGATTATATCAGTTTATATCATGTTCCATACGTGTTTATTGAATGTCTTTTGGTGTTAGACACGTATTAGGTCATCGACTTGGTGTTATGACTAGTTTATGGCTTGTTTGATATCACTAGCCATAGGAAAAGATATAATTGATGTTTTTAGGGTTCTTTGTGTATCTAAGTTTAGAAATCCGGAAGGTGATAGACTTGTCGGGTGATCTTTAATATTAGGGATTTCATGATAATAATTTGGAAGGGTTGTTTAATTGAAATACTTAGTGTTATTGTCATTTCGTGTTAAATTAGACATTCTAAGATTACTCCTTGCATCTTTGGTGTATTGGAACAAGAAAATCAGGAATGTGACTTGTTCATTTGAGTACATAAGTGTTATTGGAAAAATCCGGGAGGTGATTCAATTAACTAGTGTGTATTTTGCAAAAATTAGGTTTTCTTAGTTGGTTATTTTGGTATTTGATCCAGAATCCATTGGGTTACCTATATTTTGCTATTTAAGATCCTAGTTCCATCATATCAAACAAAGTCAATAGTGTCAATAATCATAAACAGGAATTTTACCTAAGTAGAGTTTTTCTTAATTGTTTAGGTCTTTCTAAAATTATAAATCAAATCTTTTAATTGAAATCATTAATCTGTTTTAGGATTTAATTATTAGTTGAATCTGTCTTTTCTAATTTAATTAGGGAAATTAGTTTAATTGATTTTCATTTTTATTCAAAACCCCCCTCCTTGTTTTTAATCATTTTCTAATCTTGTTTCGTTAAGTCAGTGTCTCGTGGGTTCGATATCCGGACTTTCGATAGCTATTCTACAATTGATAGGTACACTTGCCTGTCGTAGTGGTTTAGTTTAAGATTTTCGGTTTTAACTCGTTGTAATTAAGTTGAGTCTAGGTTAGTGTTTATAGTTATTTTCTTAGACCACTTTCGAGTACATCAAGTTTTTGGCGCCGTTGCCGGGGATGCTTGGCAATAGCGAAATTAGCTTAGATTGTGACTGTAAAAATTAGAAGGTCTAATTTTTGTTTATTTTTAGTATTTTAGGTTTTGAGTCTTTTCTTTTCTTTCTTATTTGCCTTAATCGTTTCTTGTCTTTTAGTTGCTAGGTTTTTATTATGTTTTAGGTTTTTCTTTGTTTTGTTTGTTAAATTCCCTTACTTGTAATCGTTTACAGTGCATGCCACATACTCGATCACAAGGACCACCGCCAGTTTTAGCTTTTGAAGAGCCGGAGCAAGAGTTTCACACGAACCTTAGGAGTCGTTTTTCCCAGGTACGTGTTCTTGCCCCGATTTTGTTTTCACCTTCTAGTTCTACACCTAGTTCACCTTCACACACACCCCCTTCACCTTTCCCGATCTCACCAGTTTACTTCGACATGGCCGAGGAGATACCACCACCAGTGAGACGTACCGTTCATGACCGAGCTTGCGATGGATTCACCGGAGTTCGCAACCCGGTCACTCGTCCCGTGTTTGCCAATGATGCTACTTGGAAATTCCCTTCCTACATCATGACTGCTATCACAAATTCCATTCAGTTTAATGGTCTTGATGATGAGGATGCTCCCGGACATCTGTCCCGTTTTTCTAGGATCTGCAACACTTTCAATCTCCATGGAGTTTCTGAGGATAACATCTGCTTACAACTCTTTCCATTCTCTTTTGCTAGTCGTGCATCCACCTGGTTCGACAGCCTCCCTGAGAACTCCATCACCACGTGGGATGATCTTCGAAAGAAATTTCTGAAGAAATATTTTCCACCTTCCAAAGCTGCTCGTCTGAGGGACCAAATCCATTCTTTTCATATGGAGCCTGATGAGTCTTACTCTGCAGCTTGGGAGCGATTCCACACTTTGCTTAGCAAATGTCCACAGCATGGACTTTCTGAATGGGCACTTGTAGAGAAATTCTACAATGGATTGACACTTGAGAAGCAAATCATGTTCAACACAGCTGCAGGAGGGCATATCATGGAGATGAAGGATACAGATGAGTGTATTGACATGTTTGAGAGTTTTGCTAGAGCCGAGCAGCAGCAGAAGCCATCCACTAGATCATCCACCACTAGGGCTACCAACACCTCATCCATAGCTCGAGGTGTTCATCAGGTCACTCCTGACACTAGCCTTGCTGCTACCATTGAGTCTTTAGAGAGAGATATGAAGGAACTGAAGACACAGCTAAAGAAGTGTGAGATATGTCGAGGAGGACATGCGACTGCCGAGTGCCCCATTACTGATCAGGAGCAGTTAGATTCCATTAATTCTGGTTGGAACAAGCCGTTCACTTCCAACTTCAATTCCAATCCCAATCCTAATTGGAATCCTAACTCGAATTGGCGAAACTCCAACAACAACTGGCGTGGTAACAACTCCTATCAACCACGTCAGAATCAGGCAGCGAATGAGAATTCAGGAGCGGGTCCAAGCAGCAGTGGTGACCCAGAAGTGAAGGACATGCTCAAGCAGCAGATGCAGATGCTACAACAGTTGATTGCCAAGGATCAACACACACAGGTGAAGCTTCAGGAGCATGATACATTGCTGAGGAATCAACAATCAGCATTTCTGGACCTACAGCGATCGGTAGGTGATATTGCGAAGAGGTTGGATGAGAGGCAGGGTGGATCCTTCTCGGGGAATACCGAGGCAAACCCGAAGGGTCATGTGAAGGCTGTGACGACTAGGAGTGGTCGTGGAGGTGAAAAGGAGGTGGAGAAGTCACCGGAAGTCGATGTAGAGGAACCGGTAGACGAGGAGATAGAGTTGGAGACTCCTGATAGGGTGCACCAGAGGCTAGGCCCAGCAAGTACCGCACCAGTAGGAGATTCTTCAATTGAGAAGAAGGGAGTTGAGGCAGAGAAGAAGAAGATGGAAGAGAAGAGGACTCCCGAGGTTGATATAAGCAGGCTACCATATCCGGCACGTGCATTGCAGCAGAAGTATGCACAGGAGTATGGACATTTCTTAGAGATGTTTAAGCAGCTTAAGATTAACCTCCCGTTTGTAGAAGCACTCCAGCATATGCCCAAATATGCTAAATTCTTGAAGGATCTTTTGTCTAACAAGAAGAAGCTGGAGTCACTTTCTACAGTCACATTAGGAGCTCGATGTTCTGCGTTGGTCCAGAACAAACTGCCCGAGAAGCTCGATGATCTAGGGGTTTTCACTATCCCTTGCTTATTTGGCAGTTCTTCTGTGAACCACGCGTTGGCTGACTTGGGTGCTAGCATTAACTTGATGCCATATTCGATTTATCAGAAGCTAGACCTTGGAGACCCATTGCCGACGCGCATGAGCATCACTTTGGCCGATCGATCGGTCAAGTATCCACGGGGAATTGTGGAGAATGTTTTGGTGAAGGTTGATAAGTTTGTATTCCCCGCGGATTTTGTCATTCTAGACATGGAGGCCGATGACCGAGTCCCGCTCATTATGGGACGTCCTTTCCTACGCACTGCTAAGGCCATGATAGATGTGTTTAAAGGTAAGATTACATTGCGTGTGGGTGAGGAGAATGTTACATTCGACGTGAGGAAGTCGATGAAGCATTCGAACGGTCAGGATAATTTTGTTTATTTTCTTGATTCTTTCATTCCTTACATAGATCGGTGTCTAGATTACATTTCTGGATCTGATTTATTGAAAGATCAAGACCTGGGTGAGGAGAACCATGCCGTTGAGATTGATGCTTCTTCTGAGCACATTCCGAGCAGTCTGGCTAGTAAGCCTCCTGAGTACCCGACTGCTTTTGAGGTTTTTGAGAGTACAGATCCGGTTGAGAGACCATCTGTTGAGGCACCACCATCCCTAGAGCTTAAGAAGTTGCCATCTCAATTGGAGTATGCATTTCTGGATGGTGATTCTGATTTGCCCGTCATTATTTCATCTTCATTGACGGAGGAGGAGAAGTCGAGATTGATTGAGGTGCTTAAGACCAATAAGCAGGCGATTGCGTGGAAGTTGATGGACATAAAGGGCATACACCCTTCGTTTTGTACGCATCGCATTTTGATGGAGGAGGATTACAAGCCGGTGGTCCAACCACAGCGACGGCTTAATCCTAATATGTCTGAAGTTGTGAAGAAAGAGGTTCTTAAGCTCTTAGATGCTGGATTGATCTATCCCATTTCAGATTCAGCTTGGGTCAGTCCGGTACAGGTTGTTCCCAAGAAGGGAGGCATGACTGTCATTGTGAATGAGAAGAAGGAGTTGATTCCATCTAGGACAGTCACTGGTTGGAGAGTATGCATCGATTACAGGAAACTGAATGATGCCACTAGGAAAGATCATTTCCCACTGCCTTTCATTGATCAGATGTTGGAGCGGTTGTCAGGACAACAGTTTTACTGTTTTCTTGATGGTTTTTCAGGTTATTTCCAGATCCCCATAGCACCAGAGGATCAGGAGAAAACCACGTTTACATGCCCATACGGTACCTTTGCGTATCGCCGTATGCCATTTGGGTTATGTAATGCTCCAGCCACATTCCAGAGATGCATGTTGGCTATATTTCAGGATATGATCGAGACTTCCATGGAAGTGTTCATGGACGATTTTTCAGTGTTTGGAAGTTCTTTCGATCATTGTTTGCAGAATTTGGATAGGATGCTTGCTAGATGTGTGGAGACTAATCTGATGCTGAACTGGGAGAAGTGCCATTTCATGGTGACTGAGGGTATTGTGCTAGGGCACAAGATTTCGCGAGATGGCATTGAGGTAGATAGGGCTAAGATCGATACGATTAGTAAACTCCCACCACCTACGAACGTGAGAGCAGTTCGTAGTTTTCTAGGTCATGCAGGGTTTTATAGGCGTTTCATTAAAGACTTTTCTAAGATTACCCGACCGATGACCCGTCTTCTGGAGAAAGATGTGGAGTTTAAGTTTAGTGAGGAGTGCATGAGAGCGTTTGAGTTTCTGAAGGAGAAGTTGGTGAGTTCTCCTATTCTGATAGCCCCCGATTGGAGCCTTCCTTTCGAGTTGATGTGCGATGCTAGTGATTTTGCAGTGGGGGCTGTGCTTGGTCAGCGGAAAGATAAGCACTTTCATCCGATTTACTACGCAAGTAAGACCTTAGATGATGCTCAGGAGAATTACACGACTACGGAGAAGGAGTTGTTAGCGGTCGTGTATGCGTTCGATAAGTTTAGGTCTTATCTTGTTCTTTCCAAGACCATTGTTTACACCGATCATGCGGCCTTGCGATACTTGTTCGCGAAAAAGGACGCAAAACCTCGTTTGATTCGGTGGATTCTCCTCCTTTCTGAGTTTGATATAGAGATTAAGGATAAGAAAGGAGCTGAGAATGTTGCAGCCGACCATTTGTCGCGGCTTGAGGATCCCGCTCGGGAAAAGATGAATGAAGAGATGATTGGAGACACATTCCCACATGAGACTTTGATTTCTGCAGACACAGAGATAGTGGGATTGGTGAGTGCAGGTGAGCAGGGATTGCCATGGTTCTCAGACATTGCGAATTACTTGTCTGAAGGTTACATGTTGAAGGGTCTGACTTCACAGCAGCGGAAGAGGTTCTTCACTGAAGCAAACCATTATATATGGGATGCTCCATATTTGTTTCGCGAGGGAGCAGACGGTATTTTGAGGAGATGTGTGAGTCGTGAGGAAGGATTAGACATCCTAAGACATTGTCATGAGGGTTTGACTGGAGGACACCATGGACCATCGTACACTGCGAAGAAGGTGTTTGATTGTGGATTTTATTGGCCGACAGTGTTTAAGGATGCACATGAGTTTGTGAGGAGATGTGATGCGTGTCAGAGGACCGGAAACATCTCACGTAGGAATGAGATGCCCCAGAACCCCATCCAGGGGGTTGAGGTCTTTGATATTTGGGGTATTGACTTCATGGGACCGTTCCCTTCATCCCGAGGTAATCGGTACATCCTCGTGGCTATTGATTACGTTTCGAAGTGGGTAGAGATTGTTTTGTCGGTTTGGAACCCCTAGGGCATTAATAAGTGATAGAGGCACGCATTTCTGTAATGCACATTTGGAGAAGGTGTTGGCACGATACGGGGTGACCCATAGAGTGTCAACAGCCTATCATCCACAGACTAGTGGCCAGGTTGAGAATGCCAATAGGGGTGTGAAGAGGATTCTTGAGAAGACGATAGGTAGAAACCGTAAGGATTGGGCAGATAGGCTAGACGAGGTGTTGTGGGCGTTTAGGACAGCTTTTAAGAATCCGATTGGGACCACACCTTTTCGGATGATTTATGGTAAAGCGTGTCATCTGCCAGTTGAGTTAGAGCATAAGGCGTTTTGGGCGTTGAAGAGTGTGAATCTTGATTTGCCGAGTGCTGTGAAAAATCGGTTTCTTCAGTTGCATGAGTTAGAGGAGTTGCGTGACGAGGCATACGCACGATCGTGGAGTTATAAAGAACGTACGAAGGCGTTGCACGATCGTAAGTTGAGAGGTGTGAAGGAGTTTAGGAAGGGTGATCAGGTGCTAGTTTATGATTCGAGGCTCCGGTTATTTCCAGGTAAGTTGAAGTCCAAATGGAAAGGACCGTTTGTTGTGAATGAGGTCTTTCCACACGGAGCAGTTGAGCTTGAATCAGAAGGTCGGACATGGAAGGTTAACGGGCATCGGTTGAAGCTATACATTGGAGGGCCGATCGGTACTGAGAAGGAGGTAGCACTCCTTGAGTTGCGTAAGTGAGGACAATGCCTAATTTGTAGAGTTTGTAAAATAGATTAGCGTGTGTTTCGTGTCTTTGTTTTTGTTTTAAGTATTGTAGAGTTTCACGAGTTTTAAACGATAGGATTATGTTAGGAATTAAGTGTGGGTATTTGGTACAGTTTTAGCCTATACCGTCTACGCATATGGAAACCGAACCTATTAGTCGCATCGTAACTCGATTAGGTTTAGATTGTAAATTTTAGGTAATTAATTTTTAATTTTGTAATTTAGGTAGTTTTTATTTTATTTAATTTAATTTTATTTTGTTTGATTTTTTTTTACTGTATACTATTTTAGTTGTTTAAAATGAAAAATTCAAAAACCACCGAAACTCGTCGCGGTACGCGATATAAGAACAAAAATTCCCTCCGCGGTACGCGGAGGATTTCGGGAAAAGAAAAAAATTAATAAATAACAGGTACACCTTCGCGTACCCTCACACAACCAAAACCACATCACCACCGGTTACCACCGCACCGCCACCGTAGCACCACCACTTGTCACCGTTCTCCACCGTGCAGCCACCACCACCGCTTCATCGCCGTCACCTCCACCACTGTGCATCATCACTACCATTGCGCTACCACCACCACTAGCCGCCGGTCACCAACCACCAGTCACCACCATCACCATAGTGCGTCGCCATCACCATCGCACCATCACAGTCTCCGGTCCATCACACCAACAACCACCGATTCGCGATAGGTAAAGTTTTCTCGATTTTCTTTTTCGATTTCTAGGTTTAGATCTTAGGTAATGTTAAATTTTTGTAGATTATACGTAGTTAGGATTGATTTGTGTTGTATTTAGAACGAAATGGGGTTCGGATCGTCGCCATTGAAGGCCGCTCGATTTTCTGGTTTTTAAATTGGGTCGCGTACCGCGACCCAAACCTTAGCGTTACGCGATGGATTTCAGAACCAAATTCCTTCGATTGTTGTAAACAGAAAACTTTTGTAATAAAATATTATAAATAAAATTTATATTCTTTATATTTAATTAAATTTTGTAAATAAAGTAAGATTAATTAAATTAAAATTAGTTTATGAGTTTGTAACATTTCGTAAATAAATTTTATAAAATAAAATTTTTGTTAAATTTTTGAATACATTTAGATTTTAACATTTGAAATTTTGTAAATAAATTTTTCATTTGTAAATATGTTTGTATAGTGTAAAATAAATTGTAAATTTTTGTAAATTTTGTAAATTAATTGTAAATTTTGTAAATAGTTTTAATTTGTAAAATTATACTCTGTAAATAGAAAATTTTTGTAAAAATTTGTAAATAGATTAAATTTAGGTTTTAATGTAGATTAAATTTGTAAAATTTTTTTGTATTTCGTATTTTTGTAAACTGCTATTGTAGGATGTCTGGAGCAGCTGAGAGTTCGGCTGCAGGGGCCAAGAGGGCCAGAGGTTCTAGTTCCTCGAGGAGGAGGGCTCGAGAGATCAGCTATTCATCACCAGAGATTCTCCCTATTGATGAGGATGAGCCGGTTCCGATTGACGAACGAGTTCTCAGGGATCACACTGTCCTGCAGTTCGAGCAGGGGACAGAGGAGGCCACCAGATGTGAGAGGTTTGTGACGATGGAGCATTACCACCACCGTACTTTCGATCGGGAGTTATTGGAGAGGCTAAGACGCCTAGATGAGTTTGATGCGATAGTTCGGGACGAGTGGAGGACTGCCCTCGATTGCAGGTGGCCCCAGTACATGGAGTTGACAGTAGAGTTCCACTCTACATTTCGTCACATGTCAGGCTCATTCGATGATCCTGCTGCTGTATCGTTTGCCTTAGGCAGACGTACATTTTCGATGAGTATCCCGCAGTTCGTGATTGCGACGGGATTTTACACAGCAGAGCAGGTGAGAGAGCCTGGTTTTGCTCAGAGCCTGAGGGCAGTTGTGAGGGAGCCCAGTGATCTGGGCATTACAGAGAGGCAGCTGGAGGAGTTTTGGACGTCCATAGCTGATGGACCATTTACGAGTGCGATTATCGAGTCCTCGATTCGTGATCCACTCATTCGATATGTCCACAGGATGGTTAGTTGCACTCTCATCGGTCGCAGGGCCGGTGCAGAGAAGTGCAACCAACTGGACCTGTTTTGTATGTACAGCATGATTAGCCGTCGTCCGGCTAACCTCGCCTGCATTTTATTGTCATCATTCGCGAGGATTCGCCGTGGAGGGGCGACGGCTAGATTGGATCTTGGGCCCTATATTGGGAGGATCGCTTTTAGGCTGGGAGTCTTTAACAGATTCCCACGCCGATTTTTGACTGAGGGACCCGAGACGGGGCGGTATAGTTTGGATGATGTGAGGCTAGCTGGCATGTGCACTATGACAGATCCACCCACTTGGATGCCAGCTAGGCCTGCACCAGAGATAGCCCCGGATGTTGAGGTTCTGCAGAGGCAGGTGCCACCGGAGCGACAGAGGATTTTACATAGGGTAGAGAGGCCTCCACAGATATTTCCCCTTCGTCAGCCTCGTCCTCCCCGCATTACTTTAGAGAGTCTTTGGGAGGAGCACCAGAGGCTGGCTCAGATGATGCGCCTTCTTTTTACACACTTAGGGGTTGAGATTCCTGAGTGGTTTAGAGCTCCGGATCAGCCCCAGCAGCCAGGAGGAGATGCTGATGAGCCTCATGATTAGATTTCAGTATTTTAGCAGTAGCAGTTGTATCTTTTGTATTTTTCTTTATTTTTGTTTTTATCTTCATGGTCTGTATATATTTGGATACTTTATGTTGAACTTAGATGTATTTTGATTACTGGTTGTATATATTTTATGGTTGTTTTGGTTGATTGTCATTTGTACAGTTTTTTTTTATTATTATTATCAATGTATATGTTGATGGTTTGTTGTGAGTATTAGTAGATTGCCATATTCATAGTGAATGTTCAGAATGCAAAGTTGGAATTATTTGTGATTGCAAATGGATTTGATGGCGGTTGATGAGACTTATGAGGAATTGTCACATATCAGGGAAGTTGTAATTATTGTAAATTGTATATCTATGTTGAATTGTTAATTATTTCATATTCCACATTGAGGACAATGTGTGATTTTAAGTGTGGGTATGAGATTTGTGTAAAATTGTAAATTTTTGAAAAATTTTAGTAAATAAGTTGTAATTAGTAAAAATTCAAAGAGATTTTCATTTTTAAATTTGAGTCATTTGTAAATAATCAAGTCAGTTTTAGTTAGGTTTTAGTCTTTTATTTTTAATTTTTTTTATTTATAGTTAAATTTGTTTGGATTGTTTAGAGCTTCATTTGCAGTTTGGTTTGAATTACCCTTATCAGTTGGGTAGTGATAACTTACATATTGTAGTAGAAAGGCAATCAACAGGATTACAAATAACTCGATCATGCACGGCTGTTACATGAAACCAGCTAAGTCTTTTCCAAATTTTTGTTTTTATTTTCTTTTATTTATGTTTATTATTTTTATTTAGGTTTTTAGTTGTTTAATTGTAAATTGAGTTTGATTTTAATTTTTCTAAGTTAGATTGTAAATATTTTATATAATTTTGTAAAAAAAAAAAAGAGTTTTTGAATCAGATTTTGCATTTAAAATGGAAAATGATAGTTTAATCAGGAATTTTATGTTTTTCTTAAAAGTTTAAACGTATGCATCTAATTTGGGATATGTGAGTAGGCCTAACTGATAGAAAGGTTCTCTAGTATTGATATAATTTACTTAATTTTCATGATGCTAATGGGTTTTGCCTTGGGAAATATGGGGATTCTGAAACTGTTTAATTGTTATTAGAGGAACTTTTGCAAACAAACAACTTAATGTTTTTAAAATTAAACCTGGCACATATGTTCTCTTTTTATGAAAATAAATTCGAGACTTATGGCGCCTGATTAAAAGAAAAATCATCCATCAATTCACTAAATGGGCTGAGCTTGCAGAAAAAAAAAATTATAAAACAAAATAAAATAAGAGCTGCAGCTTATGTGTCATACCCCGGATGGCAACCGAGTGAAACACCACTAAGTTAGGCTTATTAATTTAGAAGCAAAATGCCCATATCTTCATCCATTCCATCTAAGGTTTGATTTTTAAATTCATTTGGGTTGTTCGAATGTAATGGTAACTTGAAAGCTTTTATCAGGATTAGGTTGATTTATATGACTTGAGTGTAATACCTATAGTTGATTGAATCATTTGAACATAATGAATCAAGATTAGGGAACCTATATGTCAGTTGTTGGTTTAAATGGATACAAATACTGACAATCGTGGTTAATGCATATGTATTTAAAATTTTGAGTTTAAACTAAATTTCTGATTGTGATTCCATTGCAAAATCTTTTTCGAGGACGAAAAATGTTCAAGTGTGGGTATTTTTGATGGGTTGTAAAACACATCCAGTTTTTAAATAGTTTTTAGTTGATTTTAAGTTGTAAATATGTCGTTTTTGTTTATTTTAAGACTCTTTTTACATGTTTATTGTTTTTACAGGCTTGTCGAATGAAATGAGCGGAAATCGAGTTCGAAACCCGAAGGAATCGAGTCCCGGTTGAAATCAAGAGAAATAGACAAGTTTTAATGATTCTGATGTCATCGCGGTACGCGGTGAGGAGAAATAAAGTCTTCGCGGTACGCGAAGGATTTCGGGGGTTCCCCGCTTATTTTGTCATCGCGATACGTGATGAGTTTTTGAATTTGTCTCCACGGTACGCGACGTATTTGAAATTTGAAAAAAGTCAAGATTCAAGCGAGATTAAATAGGAGACGCTCCCCAGCCGTTTCAATCATCATTCTCGACCATTTTTGAAGCAGGAGAGCTATCCAGGAGCTTGAGGAAGCATTTGGGAAGCATTGGAGGGCTAGAAAGCTTGGATTTTATGTGATATCGTCTTGGTCAATCTTTGTTCTCATTTGTTCTTAATTTTCAGTATTTTATTTCTTTTTGTTCTGTTGATTCTGAGTATTATTTACTGATTATGATGTTATTAGGCTAATAGTTTGATTCTACTTAGGTTAGAACGATTGTTTAAATGATTATTGATGACTATTGACTCTTGTTTGGATGTTTGATGGAAAACACTTTTGTAACAGATCTTATTGTGTCATTTTGATGAGTTTTGCATATCTAATCTTGATTATATCAGTTTATATCATGTTCCATACGTGTTTATTGAATGTCTTTTGGTGTTAGACACGTATTAGGTCATCGACTTGGTGTTATGACTAGTTTATGGCTTGTTTGATATCACTAGTCATAGGAAAAGATATAATTGATGTTTTTAGGGTTCTTTGTGTATCTAAGTTTAGAAATCCGGAAGGTGATAGACTTGTCGGGTGATCTTTAATATTAGGGATTTCATGATAATAATTTGGAAGGGTTGTTTAATTGAAATACTTAGTGTTATTGTCATTTCGTGTTAAATTAGACATTCTAAGATTACTCCTTGCATCTTTGGTGTATTGGAACAAGAAAATCAGGAATGTGACTTGTTCATTTGAGTACATAAGTGTTATTGGAAAAATCCGGGAGGTGATTCAATTAACTAGTGTGTATTTTGCAAAAATTAGGTTTTCTTAGTTGGTTATTTTGGTATTTGATCCAGAATCCATTGGGTTACCTATATTTTGCTATTTAAGATCCTAGTTCCATCATATCAAACAAAGTCAATAGTGTCAATAATCATAAACAGGAATTTTACCTAAGTAGAGTTTTTCTTAATTGTTTAGGTCTTTCTAAAATTATAAATCAAATCTTTTAATTGAAATCATTAATCTGTTTTAGGATTTAATTATTAGTTGAATCTGTCTTTTCTAATTTAATTAGGGAAATTAGTTTAATTGATTTTCATTTTTATTCAAAACCCCCCTCCTTGTTTTTAATCATTTTCTAATCTTGTTTCGTTAAGTCAGTGTCTCGTGGGTTCGATATCCGGACTTTCGATAGCTATTCTACAATTGATAGGTACACTTGCCTGTCGTAGTGGTTTAGTTTAAGATTTTCGGTTTTAACTCGTTGTAATTAAGTTGAGTCTAGGTTAGTGTTTATAGTTATTTTCTTAGACCACTTTCGAGTACATCACCGTCACACAAAAAAAATGATCGTGCTTAATCACAAAATCTAACGTCAAGAAACACTTGAGTCAAGTGTTTGCCAATATTCTTACTATGTCACGACAACGGTAATAATATCACAATAGACTCAAAAACCAGCCGTGTTAGTTGTTAATATGTCCTTAAATATTAAACCGAACTATTAAAAAAGGGCGACACTTCCAGAAAATTAGACACAAAAATATAAGAACATAATGCTAAAATATAATATTTCACATGAAATCCAAGTGCTAGGTAGACTTTTCGAAACCTACTATATGCTTAATTTAATCGCATGTCTGCCCTGGTGGACTTAAAACTCGCCAGTTTGTTCGTTGACGGTGTAGTCGGTGGCCCTGACGAGAAATAGACCGGCCTGAAAATCAAGTGTTTCGCACGCCATCGGTGTTGTGGTAGATACGTTGATAGAAGGATAATCTCAGTGTTTTGAAAATCGGTCGAACACGTGAACCGGCGGTCGGACCGGGAAACCGGTGGTCGGACCGGTGGTTGAACCGTTTTTTTCTCTTTTTTTTTATTTTATATATATATTTTGTAAAATGTTATATAAAATCATCCGATTTTTAAATCCGATCCGACAGGTTTTGACCGGCAAAAAGACCTGTTCGACGTCCGGTCCTGAAAACATTGATGCTCACACACCGTTCATGGCTATAATCCAAGATACTAGTCCACCATCAACGGGGTAATTAGAAAAGATGAAGTACTCTATTTTGAAGGGGATCAACGTGAAAATGTTGTTTTTCTTCTTGGACATCATGGAGGTGAGTCACGACGGTATTGCTTGCCGGCCCGACGCTGACAAAGGCTTCACCACTCACAGGCATCGTTGGCCATGGTTCACTAACACCAGCAACTACAACGGCTGCGAAGAGAACAGTGGCGGAGCTTGACTAAACTGGGAGGGGGGCGAAATCTTACGGGATAATTTTTTTTTTTTTTTGCAATCGACCGGTATGTCTCGGTTAGTTGGGTTAAATGTTCGGATATGTGATTCAGGTCAAGTCGGGTCAAACAAATAAAATTAAAAATGTCTAATAATTATCATTATAAGGGCCGGTTTAACCAATCGCCCTAGGAGACATAAAATCTGGGGTTTTTCATCCCTTCGAAAACTTACATTCTTTTCATACGTCTATTTGATTCTTTCGTTCTCTTGCAATCTTAGGTGACCATTTACTATGGGTGTTTGTGGTCCGGTTTTTACGATTTGAGCTTTCTAGGTTTCGACTTTCTAGTTTTGGGATTTTTGAGCCCGTGAAAAATTAAGACCGAATCAAACCTTACCGTTTTACAGTTTGAGACGGACTAATTACATTGTAATCCCAAATATAATTTTTACGGTTTGAGACGGACTAACCATTTTACGGTTTGAGACGGACTAATTACATTGTAATCCCATATATAATTTTTTATTGAATAACATCAATATCATCAACCCTTAAATACATATATAAATAATACTCACGAGTCAATTGTTTTCACCTTTCTCATGATATATTGAGGATTTTTTACGTGTATCTTGATTTGTAGCGTCACATTCTTTTTCAATAACATTTCTTTTTAAAAACTGGTCAATTATTTTCACTTTTCCCATGATATATTGATTCAAACTAAAATCTAAATGTCTAAACAAACAAAATGAGAGGGAGGCTAATGGGGTAAAAAATGAGGGATGGAAAGAGTATTTTTTTTTTAAATGTGTTTGGTTAATTTTTTTAGGGGGGCGAAACCAGTATTTTAAAAAAAATTTTGGCTTACGGTCCGAAAATTAACACTACTAGCGAAAAAAAGAAGGGGGGAGGGGCGGTCCCTTGAAGGCTTTGCCCCTGGAAGAGAACCTAAGATGACCTAGCCATGGGTCCGGAGCAAGTTGCGTCATTATTGTTCCCTCTGATGAAGTCAGTATACCCATGGGCGATACATGGATCGGGGTCCGGTTCTTAGGTCCTGTCCAACCAACCCGATTGATCAGATCAGTGGACCAACAAGACGTCCGGTTCAATATTCGGTCCGGTTATGAAAACATTGGTTTATACTCAAATTCCACTAAACTTTACATACGAAAAACATGGTTTTACATGTCCACCAAACTTCTAATGTCATTTATAATTTTTAAATACGAAGAATATAATTTATTTGAATGAATTATAAATAATAACACAATTGTAGGTAAGTAAACAATTTTCATTAATAATAATAAACTTTACATTATAATAAGAAGAGGATATAGTCAAAATTGTTCTTGTGATTTGATTGTGACACCTCGCAATTTCCAGGTCAACATTTGTTTATTTTAATAATAATGTATATTATTATTTCATACGTGGCGCTAGAATATTTGTATTTAGTATGACACGTGGCACAACGGACCAAACACACCGATAATTCGAGGAATTATCGCACGAAACTCGCACGTGTCTTGAATAACGAACGTTGGTGAACGGATCAAACCACAGTGCACTTACACTGCACAATTAGGTTCCGGAGGACCTAAGTTAGTAGAACAACGCTTATGTGTCGAGAAACGATGATCGTATTCGAGAAATACGAGAAATTCGGCTCAAAACCATAAAATTGGGCATATTGGGCTCCACCGAGACCCATCGCGGTACGCGATGGACACCAATTTGGGCCTTCGCGGTACGCGAAGCCTGGGCGGGAGAATTTGAACTCTCCGAAAACCATCGCGGTACGCGACGGCCGATCATCTGCCACCATCGCGGTACCCGGCGTGTTTCGGGAACAGAATGATTATTTTAATCGCCGCGCCACGCGGAGAACCTTTTTATGCAGACGTCGCGGTACGCGACGACCCCCACACGCATAAAATCTTTATAAAACCAAAGTTAATCATTCTGAAATCCTTTCACCCAATCCCTCCGACTGGAGTTCATCATCTCAGCCAGAAACACATCTCTATCACCATCTTCATCACTAGAAGCCCTCAAGGAACCCATTTAGAAGTCCATCAACAATCAAAGCTCGAGATTGGAAGGAGAAGTCGAAGAACCAACCGAAAACCCCAGGAGTTGCTGCTGTGGTTGCGGTTTCAACCTCTCTAGAGCTAACTCAGACCTGCTCCAGCCCTATCTCGACTCCCTTGCACCTCCTAAGGTAGCCTTCTAACACCATTTTGGGTTTTATCACCTCTAACCACACATGCAAGCCATTCTTGGCCACATGCATTACCATCACCACTTTGAGCACGAAATTTTGTGATGTTAGATCTGTTTTTGATAATGTTACTTACTGATTTGATGATTCTATAATCATCCATGATGATTTTGATTGAATATGATGTTGATTTGTGGATTTGGTTATGAAATATGCACTTTAATCAACATGCATGTATGATCTACAATGTTTTATGTGAATTTTGGTATTGAAATGGCCTTAGAATTGATGTATGAGATGTTCTACACGATTAGGATGGTTGATTTTGGTCAAGATATGTCAAGAGCATGATAGTTACTATAAATAGTAACTTTAATGTTACTAAGTGTGTGTTTTTGATGAAATAACCACATGCATGTGTATAGATCCATATGTTATGTTTAAAAATGATGTTTAGAAGTTAAATGATGATTGTTTGATGAATAGGAATGATTAGAGTGGTCAATGTATGAATTTCGTGAACGTTACTATAAATAGTAACTTTTTGTCACAAGTTGCAACTTGATAATACGTATGATAATGTTATGAGTATAACATGTTTATTTAGTGATTTTATGATGATATTAGATGATATTGGTTGTTAAACTTGATGAAATATGCTTATTTTAGAAACTTTCTAATTTTAGAAACTTTTACGCGCAAACTATGTTAAACCGGCTATGTGTAATTATGTGCTATGTGATAACATGCTCATTTAGGATAAATATGCATGTTAGAATAATCGGAATGCGATTTAATGCATGACTTGCCTAATGTGGAAACTTTTCTAAAATAGGAACTTACTATAAATAGTAAGTTTCCTCATAGGAATGATTTTGGTATCCGTACACTTCACACGACACTAAACCGCACGATACACGAACACTTGATCCAAACCGTCACCAACGGGTCGTTAGGTCAAACACGGTCAACACAGTCAAACACGGTCAACTCGACCCACCAACAACTTGGAGTTGTTGAACGCTAAACACGGTCCTGTGAGACCCGCATTTGTGAACACAAACTCATAGTACCTATGTGATATAGGTGACTACTAGCCGGCAAGCTACGCTAACTCTGTTGAGCAAACGCATTATCAAACTCAGGTGAGTTTACGGCCCCACTTTTACTCTTTAACTGTTTTTAATCAACTTTGGGGTGAGAATACAATGCAACTGTTTTAGATGTATGACTGGTATGTTATGAAACCGTTACTTTTTGAGTGTAACTTTTATCGCATAAAGCCCTCACTTATCCTTACCGTTAGTTGTTATGAAAGAGTCGTTATTACGTAGTACTACTGGGTTTGACTAGCCCCACTCGGCAACAACGTTGAATGGATGTCATAACGAGTGTAATATCGATGTTGACGTCGGGTTCAGCGATAACCCGCGGAGGCAAATGGAAACAGTCGAGTTTCGGTAAGATGACATGACACACTCACGGATCGTAGATCCAACAACTAAACTTAAACATGCCCAGTATATATCTGTTTACTATTTGTGTCTGTCTAAACCTGTGAACTCACCAACTTTTTAGTTGACATTTTTTCGCATGTATTCTTAGGTAACTAATGGAGCACACGCTAGGACGCTCACCAGGACACACTAAGGAGTCAAGCTTACATATAGACTCATGTCCTAGGCTTGTGTGCATTTGTTATGTTTTGAAAACAATTTTAACATTGTAGTGTCTGTTAAACAGTTTACTTTCCGCTGCAACTTACTTATTTTATTAAACTATTTCCGCTGCTTATGTATTGATTATTCCGCTGCTTTGGTTGAAAATTTGTTTGTTTTGAAAACTATGTGATTGTACAACTCATATAGAATCGTTCTATATGACCATGAGCTGTGATCCTGGCCACGTCACACCCACGTGGACTGGCACCACGAGTGGAAATTTGGGGGTGTGACATTGATGGTATAGTATTTCACTTTTACTTGCTATGTTTTATAAATTTTTTATATAGTCTCAAACTTTAAAGATGTGTAACCATATAGTTTCTAAATGAGAGTAAATTTTTCAAATATGTGAGGGTAATTTAGTGAGCCTTAGATTTTAGAATCATATGTGAGTATTAATTTGGTGTCCAAATGACTTCCTTTACAAACTATTTTTAATTTCTAAAGGGCTGATGAATCCACTTTGTTGGAGCTTTGACCCTTTCGGCATGTTCGGGTTAGGTCTCGGGTACGATGTTGGTTTTAGTTATGCTTGGCAAAATGGTCGGGTTGGGTAACGGGTTAGAATGGGTTCGGGTCAGGACGGGTTTTAAGCAAAATTAATTCGGGTCAAAAATAAATTGTTCTTAAAAAACATCAATTTAATTTAACTTTAAATGTGTTATAAGTAAACAAATAGTATATTTTGATAATTTTTAGTGATTTTCTCATCAAATATGATATTAATCATTCTTAAATGTTTGAATTCATTGCATTTACATACTTTTTTGATTACCCGTCTTGACCGGTATTGTGTTCAAGTGCTACCAATCTCAACCTATTTAATATTATGATGTTACCCATTTTAACCCATTATATAACAATTGTTTACCTAAACCAACCTATTTCCTATTACATGAGTAAAAATTGTCACCTCTAGTTTTAGTGTCAAGATTTGAGTTAATAGTACTGTTGCATTCTTGTGGTTGATTGTAACAATATTGTTGTGTTAGCGGTTGTTGATGGTAGTGTTTTTGCGTTGGCAATTGTCGGTGATAGTATTGTTGCATTGACAGTTGTTGGTTGTATTGTGCGGGAGTTAAGGAAGTGACCAAGGAAGGAGGTTTTAAGGGGCCAGTGGTGCTGCGGCCCCTATCGTTTTTCTCTCAAAAGTGTCGATTTAGTAGTATTTTGTTGGCAAATCTTATTGGTATTGAGTCGGCCTGACTCCTCCGTTTTTTCTCTTAGTATGTATGTATGTATGTATGTATGTATGTATGTATGTATGTATGTATGTATGTATGTGCTCTAACTATTACATATATGCATACGAAACTTTGTGAATTACATCTACATAATTTCATGATTTTCATATCCTTATTGAATCTTTTGTATTTTCTAATTACGTTTATAACCTTATAATTAAAAGTTATAAACAAACTTTTAAAAGTTAATTGTTTGTAAAAGTTTTCTTAGTTTTTTATAAGGGGTTTTTTAACCTTTATCTGTGCATGCATGCATATATGCATGTATGTATGTTGTATACTAATTTGAATATATGATAAGCCATGGTTAGAAAGTTAATCCATAAACGCATTAGATGTTACATTTTAATGTAAATGAAAAATAATTTGTGATGTTAATCAAATTGAACAATTTAAATTTATCTCTGTTCAATAAAATTCAGATCGATATATTCTAAGGGCAACTTATGATAAAGTAAAGTGTTAACCCATATCTTAACCCGTTTATCTTGTTTGAGCCAGCGTGTATAACCCATTTGTTATAGTTTTATTTTTTTAAAAATAAATGTTACACAGTTAAAGTATTCATATTTGAAAAACTAAAAACACCACAGGTCAAACGAGTCATTTTCAGGTGAACCTTTGAATACTTATGTTATGTTCGGGTTTTGTATACTCAAAAAACATTACCTAGTAAAATAATTTTTGGTGTTCTAAAAAATTGTTACGCATAAGACTAAAATGATCAAGAAAAGACAAGGGTAATAACTAATAAAGCAAAATGTATTTAATAAAAGAAATTAAAAAAGTAATATTAAAAGAAAAAGACTAAAATGATCAAGAAATTAAATGTGTAAACAATTTATTCTTATACTTCTTTAATAACAAAGTCAAATTAAATAATAAACTCAAATTTAATTAATATGTATTTAATAAAAGAAACTGAAAGATTTACATCAAGATTTAATTAAAAAAAAAATCAAATTACCCTTCTACTATACCTCTTCAATTAATTCAGGCCATATGTTTTTTTAATATAAATTAAAAATTCTAGATTTAAACTACACTTGTTCTCTTTCATTTTTTTTAATATGTGAGTTGTAATAAGTTTAAGAATTAATTCTCAAAATAAGGATTGTCAGATAATGCACTGTCTATACATAGATACATATATATCTTAGGTCAAGCAGGTCCTATGTTCATATAACAAACATACATTCGTAAGTCTATGCAAAGAAACCAAAAAATCCATATATACACAAAATAAACTAAAATTAAACTAAATTAACCCCAAAAAAATACAAGCCAATATGTACATTTAAGCAAATGAAACTTAAATCCTTTCAAATGTATTCTTCAAATTGTTATAAAGACGAGATATTGTTGAGACAAATTAACTAGTGATCGATAGTGGATTTCTTAGAAAATAACTACACATTTGGCTTTGTTAAAACAAATATCACTAATTTAATTTGGTCAAAGCATGATAACTAAAAATTGTGTTGTTTTGTTTATTGAACATTTTTTTTAAAATATAGTTTTTTAACTATGTCCCGACAACATGTTGTCTGTATTGTTTTTTTCGTATTGCTGCAATTTTTCACTAAATTCGCACCTAGGACCGAGTCTTGTCCGGTGCATGTGTGCAAGTAGGGGTGTTCATCGGGTCGGATAACGAGTTATTCGGGTTGGGAAATTTTTTTGGTCTATCCGAAACCCGACCCGACCCGAAATTCGAAATATATTATCCGACCCGAAAAACCCGAATTCGTTCATCCGAATAACCCGAACAACCCAAATAACCCTGTTTTTTTCGGGTTTTTCGGATATCCGACCCGAAAAAAGCACTTTTTGCATATCCGAAACCCGACCCGAAAATAAAATCATATTATCCGACCCGAAAAACCCGAAAAAGATTTCGGATACGGTTTTTTCGGGTTTCGGATACGATTCGGATTTCGAATTTTTTCGAGTTTTGGATATTTTGAACACCCCTATGTGCAAGCAGCACTGGCAACATGCCTTCAGTTAGGAATAAAAAAAATATGTCGAGGGTTAATTTTCCCAAGAACATTTCATCGTTGAAGGTTATTTATGTTGATTACTTATGTCGTCAAAGAAAGGATTAACTGATTAGTTTTCTTTTGCTACTAAGCAACACGTTAACAATATTACTGTATGCATTTCGTGATAAATGAAAGGATAAGAAAACTATAAATTCATATGGTCATGTAATTTAGCCAAGTGGAAGCGCTTGCATCACATATGATAACAAACAAAATAAAACCTTAGCATAGCTAGCATTGACATCTTCAAACATATTAATTAATTTTTAATATCAAAAAGCCTTGGATATATAGTATATGCCAAGAGTCCTGAAGATAAGGGATTCGAATGTTTAATTAAATTACAACATGTGAAGGGTTAATTTAGGGTTTATTCCGGGTTCGATCCCAATAAGAGGCGACAGTTTACCTATTCTACGAGGTTGCCGAGCATCAGGGGAGCGCATGTCTTACCTTTAGCCGGTGGGCCAGGTTAAAACAACACTTTGACTTTTCTTATGAGAGGTCTTAGGTTGTAGTCTCACCTAAAACAAATATTGTTATGGTTTTGAGCCATGAAGTTTTTCTAGTTGTAGGTTTCTTCCGAGACGGGTGGGTCAGGTCACCATGTTCTGTTATTGGAAACTGTTAAAAAAAAAAGTATATGCCAAGGATTTTATCACTTTGGAAACTCCCTGGCAACTTCCAACGACCTACATATTATTTATATTTCTTGAAAATGTAAATCAATCTGCTTGTGTTCGAATCAACCAAGAAATCAGACCCAACAATGGCGCTCAAAGTTTTATCGGCATTAGATGTCGCCAAGACACAATATTACCACTTTAAAGCGATCATAATCGCGGGTATGGGTTTATTTACCGACAGTTATGATCTGTTTTGTATCCCTCTCATCATGGAAATGATTGGAAGGATATATTACCCTAAGGTAAACGAGAACATCGGTGATAACTGGAAGACCTGGTTCAATGTCCCGACCGTTATTCAAGCCACACTGATCGGTGTCGCGTTACTGGGAGCCATGATTGGTCAACTGGTGTTTGGCCGGCTCGGTGATCGCGTCGGACGTCGTCGCGTGTATGGTATTTCTCTGGTGATGATGGTGGTGGGGTCGATTGGATGCGGGTTTTCGCTCTCAAAACTGACGTCAATGGTGTTTGTGAGCCTTGGGTTATTCCGGTTCGTGCTTGGGACCGGGATTGGAGGGGATTACCCGTTATCGGCCACGATTATGGCCGAGTTTGCGAATAAGAGGACTCGTGGGGCGTTCATCGCGGGTGTGTTCTCGATGCAAGGGTTCGGGATACTTTGGAGTTCACTGGTTACCATGATCGTGTGCTCGGTTTTCGAAGCTAGTGCTAACAAGAACGAGCTAACAAAACCGTCGGACCTTGCACCGTCGGTAAACGTGGCTCCGGTCCCAAGTGAGTCGGACTTGGCTTGGCGGCTTATTCTCATGATTGGTGCGATTCCAGCAGCTATGACTTACTATTGGCGGATGAAGATGCCTGAAACTGCTCGGTACGTACTAACCACAACTCGCTCGATTCTTGTCACTAATTATGCATCGTTTTCATCAATTAAATGCATTAGTAGAACCAATAGGAACGGTTTAAAGAAACGGTTTAGTTAAAATTAATTTAAAAAATAAATAAAATAAACTAAAGTGAAACATGCCAATTTTTATTAAACCGTATCTTTATTGATTAGAGTCTCGTATATATATTTATTGAATCTCGTAATTTGTTGTCTTAGTAATATATTAGTTTCATTAATTTTTATTTATTAAAAATAAAATTAAAATAATATAAAGTTTAAGTTTACCCACACATATATATAATAATTAAGATATCATTAGTTTACACATATATATAATAACCAAGTAGAATTGAACAATCCCTAAATTTATGTATTTAATTAAGTATAATTACCAATGGTACCAAGGTGTGGTTAAGGTGTCCTCCCTAAAATAGGTTGAGGGTTCTAGTCTCGTAGTTGACAAAAGGTGGAAAAAATTTGCTGTTTAAAAAAAAAAAATTAAGTATAATTACATTTAATGAATTCAGTTTTTTGATTATTTTTTGAGCTTTTCTGACCTTCTAGTTTATTTTTTCAAAAAGGCCTGTAAATTTATGTCCTTTCTTTTTGAATTTGTAAGATTAATAAAGTATGTGATATCAAAAATATAAATTTGAAGTAATAAACATGTTTTTAAATGCAAATTTTGAGAAAAAAAAAAGTTCAATCTAGTCCGGCCACCGTCAAAGGTTCAAATAAAAGCATTTCAATTACACATGTGTAACCCGATTGTTACGTGTCGAGTTTCAACTTGAACTGACCGGCCGGTCTGGTTTTGAAAACACGGAATTAATTACTTTGTGACGTGATTTGGTCGCAAATGCTGCTTCGCAGATTCACAGCTTTGGTGGAGAAAAACATGTTACAAGCAGCAAAAGATATCGGTAAAGTGATGAACGTCCCACTAAGCACAATCCAGGAAGATCTGGAGATGATGAACACACCCAACACTCGTGCAGCTTTGTCGAACACCTACCCTTTCTTCTCTCGGGAATTTTTCCGGCGACACGGCCGTGATCTCGTCGCTGCATCCGTCAACTGGTTCCTCATCGATATCGTCTTCTACAGTCTCAATTTATTCCAATATCATGTATTCAGTGGCCACATGATTCATAAGAGCAACATGAATATATACCAAGACGCGTTGCAGATGGCCAAATTCCAAGCCCTCGTCGCTATCTGCTCGACAATCCCCGGGTATTTCGCGACAGTTTACATGATTGATTACGTCGGGAGAGTTAAGATTCAGGCCGCCGGGTTCTTTTTCATGGCGGTAAGCTTGTTTTCAGCTGCAAAAGTTAACACCGTCGGTTGGAAATCTGATCCAGGTGTCGGTGTTATTATTCTGTACGGGCTTGCTTTCTTTTTTTCCAATTTTGGGCCGAATACGACGACGTTTATAGTTCCGGCGGAGCTTTTTCCGGCGAGGTTTCGTGCCACCTGCCATGGTATTTCGGGTGCGGTTGGAAAACTTGGGGCGATAATCGGGTCGATTGGGTTCATGTGGGTTTCTCGTGATCCTCCACGTGGGGTTGGGGTGTCTGATACGTTAATGGTGATGGGTGGGGTTTGTGGTCTAGGGTTTTTTGTGACGTATTTTTTTACGAGAGAGACGATGGGGCGGTCGTTGGAGGAGAATGAGAATGTTGACGACTTAACCGGCGTTTGTTTTGTTAGATTTTGGCCTAACAAGTGTTGGGCTAAAAGAAATGAAATAAACAATGGTTAATTAAGTAATACAACCTAATTAATAGCGTTTGAGATTAATTGACTATTTAAATAATTATTTCTTATTAAAGTAATAAAATATGAATGTAATCCTTTTTTAATTAGCAATCTCAAACGTTATTAAAAAAGAAAGTAGAAGTGATTATGAGATAAAAATAGATTGTTATTTTATTAGTTCATATAGCGTAAATGACATGATATAATTTGCTTGTATAATATATTTTTTTTTAAATGTCCAACTTCTGTGAGTTTAATGGTTTTAAAATCCTTTTAGTTACGTTTTCATTAAAGACTAGAGAATTAAGTTGGTCCACTCACACGCGATAACTGACATTTTATTAATCTTATATTCTTATAATTAAAGATGTTTAACCCATATAGAATATTCAAAATGTCTTCATCAATCTACTTACTAACAATAGTTTATCATAATTATTTGTATATCTTCAAGACCTTTAATTTTAGTACTTTGGATAACATTGTCGGAATTGGTATGCACTTCCGTAGCGTTTGATATGCATGAATGAATGGTGGAATGAAAAATAAACGTGTATGGTTACCATATAGTAATGAAATGTACTATTTTATAAGCATGGTTGTAAAATTCGGCCCAGGCAGCCGCCTAGGCGCTAGGTGGCCAAGAACTGTCTCTATTTTGGCATAGGCGGCTTAGACAGATTTTTATTTTTTTTTGACTTTTTTCGACTTTTTTCTGGTAAAAATGGAACAATTTCATGATTATTTAGACATTTCTTAACCAAAAATCATTAATATGTCTCTGAAACATCGAATCCAGCCAGTTAACATCGAAATTCATCTCTAAACTTTGAACTCAGTGTTTAAGTTTGCACTTTAAAGTACTTTATTTAGTATATTTAAGTTTATTTTTAAATTATTTGAAGTATTATATTAAATTATTGATATTAATGTGTGTATATAATATATATTTGTAAAATTACATATAAAAATTCGAATCCGCCTAACGCCGATTAATCCCGATTAATCCCTAGGCGGTTCATCGCCGCCCGACTAGCGCTTAGCGACTTCTACAACCATGTCCATAAGAAATGTGATTGATTCACTTTTGATGTTGTTAATTTCTTGAAGTAAGGGTGCTTTTTTTTCATTCCTTTTCTGGAAAAAATGATTCGACCAATTATCCGACCCATGTCCAAAACCACGACCCGACTCTTGACCTGAATCATAACTCGATCCATGTCTTGAACCATAATTCAAATCATGATTCAACACATGACTCGACCCATGGCCTAAACCATGAAGCAAACCATGATTCGAACTATGACCTGAATCATGACTCGATCCATATCTTGAACCATAATTCAAATCATGATTCAACACATGACTCGACCCATGGCCTAAACCATGAAGCAAACCATGATTCGAACTATGACCAGACTCATAACCAAAACATGATCTGAACCATGACCCAATCCATGGCTCAAAAAATTACACGACCCATAACTCAAACAATTACCCGTCCCATGAACCAAATCATGACCTGTGACAACTAGTACCTGACCGGCCGGCGAGTCCGTACGGTATGTGTACTATCAACAGTACCTATGTGTATATACGTGGGTGTAAACAGTACTTGTATTAACAGAATTCTAAATACAAGAAATCGTTGTACGTATTTTTGTGTAAACTTAGATACTGTAAGTACAACATACATTTGAAACAATAGTTGTGTGTACTTAAGTGAAAACCTAAGTACAGTTAGCACAACAAATCATGAGAAACAATAGTGTTCAAACAAATAACAATAACAAATCGGTTGCGATCTGATATCCATAGATGACAGGAATCAGATGGCCGACAATTCAATGTGAAAACAGATTGTTTAGTTGAGTCCGACAGTGAGGAAATACAATTTAAAACAATGTTGTAGTGTCGATTCAGAATAACGAACTGACAGTGTGTTTGCGTGGGTGACGATTCACACAAACATATCTGTGAGTTTAACGTTCTGAAATTATGACTGAAAAGTAGAAAACAAAAGTCGGAAAGCAAAACCATTGTCGTGTTCGTTCGAATGACGATTCGAACGAATACGCGCGATGGTGACGCGATCCGACGAAACGAAAATGAAACACGATACGGTCGAAATTAAAATTAATGAATTAAAATGAATAACATTTTACAATTTTGAAACTCATCAAATAATTAAATTAACTTCTTTTTATTAAATCATATAAATTACGCGTAAAATGTCCGGAAACGCAACGGAGACGAAAAACCGAGCAACCGAAATGAACCCGAACATCCCGGGTTATAAAAAGACTAAATGAAGGGAATTTCTTTCATTTTTCTCAACTCACTCTCTCTCTAAACTCTAAATCCCGTCCATTTCTCTCTCTAGAAAATCACCACCATTTCCAACCTTCAAACTAGCTTATCTTGCTCATTTCTCAATGGATTTTGGTGTTCTTGGTGTCCACGCGTAGCCTTTGACCTCCTCTACACGGAAGTACAACAGATCTGGAGTTTTATCCGGCCAAATCCGAGGTATAATGCTTGAAAAATTCACGAAAATAGGGTTTTCATACTACTTGTTCTACCACGAGTCCTAACCGATCTTAAACCCATTCCCGCGATCCCTATACCCTCGAGGATACTCTTGTCACCGGATACAATCGTGTAAACAGCATGGAAACCTTGAAGCTCGATGAAAATGGTGGTAGTGCAGTCCAGATTCGTGAAGATGGGCAGGAACGAACCTGTGTTTGGTTCTCGACCGAACCCTGCTATTCTCGAACCCACAACACACAAGCCGAACCTTGGGTGGGTGTCACAAACCTATGTCCAGCCGTAGGAACGAACCTTAATGCAATGAACCCTCATGCCGAAACCCTAGACGAACCTGTGGCTTTGAACGAACCCACCATGCGCGAACCTTTCAGGCAGAGCCGAACCATATGACCTGTGGCGAACCCTCGTGTGTCACGAACCCTTAACTGGATCCATGCAAGACAGTGGCTAACCTTTCTTGGCCGAACCTACATGAACAACTATAGCCTAACCCTTCACAACCTCAACCGCCGAACCCTAATACTATTCCCAGTTTCACGAACCCTGTAGTTATCCCGAACCTTCGTGTGGGCGTGTACAACCACGAGCCAGCAGCAGACGAACCTAGCTTCTTGCGAACCCTCCTTAGCCGAATTTAGCCTGGGGCCGAACCTAGAATCACAACACAAAGGTTTGCTGGAACCATGCGGCTCTTTTGTTCTTTGAAGGACAATGCAGACTCTTGGGTGGGCCCAACATCAACAAAACAGGCCCAACAGCCCATTACTTTCGGCCCAGCACATTGTTTCGATCCATTACACTTTATTTGGCCCATGTGATTCCCTTTTCGACCACTAGATTGTTCGGCCATAACATTTCCTGTGGCCCATGTTGACATCCGGCCCAATTGTTGAGTCCTACACCATGTGACAATCGGCTCATGGAATTCCTTGGCCCAACAGCACCTATCGGCCCAATAGTGACACTAATCGACCCATAGTTTATTCTCGGCCCACTAGGGCTGTTCTGGCCCAGCTCAATCGGCCCAAACATGGTCTAATATTCGGTCCATAACATTTACAATGTGAACATATTTTGAAATTGGGTATAAGAACCATGCATGAGAATTTGATTAACACTTGTGGTTTTAATACACAATTGACAATAACGATTAACTTAAGCATACCAATACACAAAGCTTTGGGTTTCACAAGGTGACAAGTACAAAACAAGTTACATATGAAAACTCATAACAAATGTTAAAACCCTAAGTTAAATTGAGTTAGTCATTATTAATTTTAATAACCAGCAAACGGGACCGAATGAAGACCAAGACTAGGACTCACAAGTGTTAGCCGATTCTAGGCTAACACATACACACGCACAAATCCATGTGAATTATATTTATGAGGTTAAATACAACGTAAAATCAATACAGGATTGTGAAAACACAACAAGTACAGACAAGAGCGCGTGCATTCCTTATTTAAGCTAAGTCAACTGTCACACCCCCAATTTTCAACTAGCGGAATCATACCGTTTGGGAACGTGACAAACCAGGATCTCAGATCATTAGACATAACGAAGACCTCTATATGAATTTCAAAACATACTTTGGTCTAAAAACATAACATCAAGTTTTCAAAGTTTGCGGAAGCGTTTTAAAACAGTAACAGTTGTAAAATGTAATTTACAATGCAAAATTTCAAATGTTCAAATTCAAATAACTAAAATGTAAAGATATGCATGCGACTCAATCTCCTAGTCCATGCTTGCTTTCTTGTGCACCTTAGCGTCCTGAGAAAACATGTAAATCAAGTCAACACAAAGGTTGGTGCATAACACAGGTTTAAGCATTCATGATGTTTAAAACAACAGTTTGAATATCAAGTTTGCAGATAACATAATCACACATTGCATAGTCATGATAGCTAGTCATATATACTATTTACATAAGTGGTCGACACCGAAGCTGACTAGTGCATGCTATCGCATGTTTTGCCTTGCCACTATTGTCTAGCACAAACAATAGTAATGTGTGTTTGGTCAGTCAAACACCTGCGTAGATCCCATCTACCAAGTGAGGTTTGTCAAACCTAATAGATCTATTTCCAACTACCACGCTTTGCGCTACGGCAAACTAAACGGTTCGAAGTGTGTAAGGACTTGTAAATGCTATGTTGTCACATAATGTAAACAGCTAACTCATGCAAGTGATATGTATCTAAAAAGTGTTTGTTGCACGTGTTTTCTCCCCCAAAACAGTTAAAATAAGAAAGGGGCCGTGTACGCACCTTTGATTATTGCAGAATGATCAAACACTCGTGAACTTGCGTAGAAAATCCTCTACGAAGAATCTGTGTTTAAACAATAACTTAGTGTTATTTGAATAGTCGTTTTGTGCTTGAAATCACATACGTGACAATACACGTAAGTTAGAATATTAGAAACGTGCATACGAAAGTACGCGTGCCTTTGGAATCGTTTAAATAAAATCATCTAGTCATCTATGATTTTATTTAACTAAACGTAATTATACGCGATTACGTGTTCGAGTTAAAATATGAATTTTATTATACAAATGTGTTCGGAATTGAATTCTGGTTCTAACGCAATTCGAACGAGTCGAATCGGAGTTAGAACGGGTAAGATATGATCGAAATACTAAAAATCAATTTAAATCTAAAAATAGCAGAGGCAAGGGGTCGAACCCTTGACCTCCCGAACCACCCACACTAACCCTACCATCTGATCTATCCATACTTTTGCATTAGAAACTGAAATTAAATCGTTTTAATCTTTGAATTACTCGATCCCATTTGTTAAACCATAGCCGAACCAACTAGTCTCAATTGACCTCCGATTCGAATCTGATCGACCCCAAAACCAGAGGGGTTTTATTCCTATCATCAAAACGAGTTCCACTATAGTATTAATTCGATCAAACCATCAACTTAGAACCCTCAAATGTGATATCATCTGTTTCGAACCTGGATATCTAAACCTATGATTCAAACTTATTAAATTCGTTAATTCTAAACTGAAAAACCATAGAGTTTTCATTAACATAGATATTTCAAACCTGCCTACATGTTTAATTCGAGTATTAAACTTGTTTGAAGCAAAAACCCCCAATCTTGATTTTGAAACAAGCCCTAGAAATCGAACTTTAACAATTCGTTTAGATTTTACGAAATTAACATGTGGGTATTGTTAATCGGCACCTTCTGAAACTAACCATGCATATTAATTCGATTCTTAAACTCGTTTGTATGGAAATCCCCAAAACGTTTTTCTTTAAGAACCCTAGAACTAGTTCTCATGCAATTCGTTGTTGTGTGTGACAGTTAACATAGAGATTATGTTAATCGGCCTATTATTAAGCTTTTAGTAAGGTTTGATTTGATTATAATCCCCGATTAAGCAGAAACCCCCAAAACGTATTTGCTCAAGAACCCTAGAATTCAAACTCATACAATTCGATATTGTTTGACGAAATTGAGTTAGGGATTCACTTAATCGGCTCTTTTAGCATGTGTAATGATCAAGTGTTACCTGGTTTAGCTTCGAATTGCTATAAATCGACTTATGGCTTGAGTATCGGCCACCCCACGATCGGATTCTCCTCTCTGGAACTCTTGAGATCAAATGGTTGTGTGAGAAAGACTCTAAGGATGCCGATAAAAGGTTCTGGAGTTTCGATTTCATGAATTATGATCCCATGATGCGAATTTGATAGTGATACAAAACGGTTTCGACTTTTGGCTTACTAATCATGATTAATTCGAAGTTGTTGGGTCTTATAACGCATGATTGCTGTTAAAGATCATTAGTATCCATAATTGGGAAGTTTAATTTGATCAATTTCAACCGTTACATGCAGATTTCAAATTAATCTTGATTAACTCACGCGAATTTTGACTTCTAAGGTCAAAATTGGACTTTTAAATCAATTACAAGTCTAAACTTTGTAATTAAGGTGTATTGGGACTGATTTCTAAAAATTCTAATCCCTTAGGTTTGATTTTGATCAATTACATAACAATTCGGTTTACAAAGTTTCACCAAAAATCCCGAATTGTCACTAATCGGGCCAATTGAATTATTTTTGGCTCGGTTAATCCTTTTGGGCCTATCTAGACCTCATTGGGCCTACCTTGGCCTTATTGGGCCTTCCTTGGCCTTATTGGGCCTACTTCTATTCAATTGGGCCTACTTCTATTCAATTGGGCCCCATAAAATACAATTGGGTCTACGAGGGTTAACGAGGTTAATTCGAAAAGTCGGATTGTCACATCAACCCTACAACAACAAGGTGAGTTCATATGCCCCTTTTCTTTAATCTTAACTGATTTTAAACTCTCGGGGCTGAGAAACATGCTTGCTTTTATTTATTTAAAAGTTTGGTTAACATATTGATTATGCTTTGATTTAGATAATATTAAATTGTCTATTATCGTTTATCATCGTATGCATGCTTGTATGAACATGATATGACAGGGACAATCAGATGAATATGATAATATGATTTCATAATTCATCAACACACTAGAATAACATAGTTGTAAGATTTTATCTTACAACACTTAGTTATTCCTACATGAGCAAACATTAAGAAAATTCATACACAAACGAACAATGAGAACAATTACAGAGAAACATGATGACACAGCACCACACACGAATGATTAGAAGATAAAACATCTTCTAAATATCATTCCACATTATAATAAACCAAGTGTGATAAGTCAATTACTTATAACACTTAGTTTACAACCTAAAACATGTTATGCGATAACATGGAGCATTGATTATCCACCACCTGCGTCACTTAAGGGTAGTAAGACTAGTTCTTACTACGGCTTAAGGATTACATGGTGATCATATGGATTACAAGGAATGATATCATGATAACGTAACTTCATGATGACAATATCATTCACACATTGATTAACATAACGTAATAAGACTAGTTCTTATTCAACCTTGTTAATTACATGAGAACATCCCACATTGAGAAACACAATAACATCGATGTACATCATCCATCGTTACCTGTGGACTAGTAGATTGAGGAATTTATTTTCTCTCATGTCATATTATTAGTAACAGTTTCGATGAAGGCTATGGGAACACACGGCGGGATAGAGGCGAATCGGATGCATTGTAATCTGATTACGTGAGGATCACAATGGATTCCTTTTGGGCTCTATACATTGCATTTGAGAATACAATACAAGTGGTTAACTAACACTCTTAATATTTAAAAGTGAACCAACAGTTAACCCCATAAATTATAGAATAATACAAGGAACATATTTGATAAATCTAATATCCTTAATACATATATTGGTTATCTATACTTCGGTTTGATAACTACAATTCCATCATCATATTATTCTATACATGATATCACAGGTGATCAAGAATGAGATGAACATGTGGATTGGGAATGGAAATCAATAGTTGTATTGCAAGTAGTGTGGAGTTCTAGTAGTGATGTGGTGGGATGTTGGCTAGGGCTTGGTTCCCTTACATATGCCCTATATATAAGCATCACTACTAGGATGATATATTACTTGTAAATATAACTATTGAGAAGCCATTGGGTGAACAGGTGAAACAAATAACATACAAGTAACATAATAACATTGTGTTTGTGCATGTGAATGAAACAAGGCTTTCAAATAACATACTTATGAACTCACCAACCTAGTGTTGACTTTGTTTAAATGCATGTTTTCTCAGGTGATGAACAGGTGTAGCTACTTATATGCATGGACTAAGCTAGTGGACTTTTAGAAGACCTAGCTTCATTTTGTGTTGCATGCTTTTGTTGACAAAAAAAAAATGAATCATCTTTTGTATATCTTGTACAGATACAAAATATAGTTCATTGATTCTTTTGATAGATTTACTTGATTAAATTATGAACGATACATTGTAATTTAATTTTGTAATTATATATCATGGATGTGTTAGCATTTCTCAGTTATTTATCATGTGCTATGTAAACAATCTGATCAGTCGATTATCACTAACAATATCGCGCCCCGGGAACCTTCCGCCCGACGGGAAAACCCGATCCGTTCCCGCCAGCTCGGGGTGTGATATGACCCGACCCGTGACCCAAACCATAATCTGAACTATGATACGTCATGTGAACCAAACCATGATCTGAGCCATGACCCAATCTATGAATTGTCCCATGACACGACCCATGATTTAAACAATAACTGACCAATGAACTGACCGATGATTCAAACCATGAAATATGACCTGACCCAAGATTAGAACCACTACTCGACCCATAAATTGTATTCATTTCTTTATCTTTTTATGTCTACCAAACATTATAAAGTAATGAATCATTTCATTACGAGAGGTAATTAAACACGACAATGACATGTTATTGATCTATTTGTTTCTCTTGTCCATTCCATCTCACCGTCCATTCTATTCTCCCGTCTATTCATTCTATTCTTTTATACCAAACAAACCCTTAATATTTTTTGTTTCTTTCCACTAACAAATAAAAATAACATTAAATAGATTACATATGTCATCCTTTGTCAACTTCTTATTTTATTTTCTTTTCTCTCTATCATATTAAATAATTATATAAAATAATTATAATATATTATTTCTTTTTTGTTGAATAATAATGATATTAAGAAATATGTTTTTATAAATTAAATAATAATTTTCTATTTTCTTTGTTAATATTTTTATTATGAATATCTCAGTAATTTAATATTTATTTTTTCAAATATTTTCTATTTTTTCAATTATACTAATTGTTTAATATTTCATTGATTCAATTTTAAGTAACACACAGGTTTTCAACCTACTAACATAAGAGTATCAATATTGAATTTACTTAAAAATAAACCTAAATTACCTTTTCTCCGAATATCAATGCAAAATTCATAGGATTTTGTTCTATAAAAGTATATCAAACGAGTCTAATCGTATTTTAATGCTTGCAAATTATATTTAACAGATACCGAAAGATTGTCAAATGTGAAGTAGTCATGTTAATTTTAACTTAAAGCAAGAGAAATAAGTTATTGTATTGTGTTAAAATGACTAATATCATAACATAGAATGGGTTCAACATATGAGTAATAACTTAACATAATATGTGTCAAAATTGACAACATGAAACTATGTGAATATAATTGATTCAATCAATTAATTATAATTAATAACATATTTGTTTAAAAATTCACTTAAGATTATCAAAATGCATTACTTGTTTAGTTAAAATTCATTTTAATCTACCTTTTTTTAGTAAATCAAGGTTTATAGGGATATATATATATATATGACATGCTTTTAAAGTATTTCAAGTTTGTTTTCTTGTATATTCCTTTTATTAAATTCATCTTATAATAAATCATAGTTTTAAATATTAAATATATTTGATTGTATTATATTATCTAAATTTTTATTGATGTAATTTATTATAGTTTTTTAGTCAACCAGTATATATTAACATAGAGAGTACCAACCTAGTTTGAACTAATTTATGTTTTTTTAAATGATTCATTTAAATCCAAATGATTTTATTTAAACTCATCTTTACCCGAACCTGTTATGACTCATTAACTAAAATGGCTATTTTCTTAACCCAAGGACAGTATCATTAAAATATGGGTCGATCAGAATGGATTTTTTGGGCTAACCGGGCCGACTGCTATTAGTACCGTTATTATTGCTGTAAAAATTTCTCTTGATAGTTGGCAGTTTGGGGGTTAAAAAATCTTCGGGTTCGTCTTTGTGGGTGTGCCATTTGATTCACTACGACATGATAATCAGTTTCTAAGTTGTTTAAATAAGAGAGCATCCAAGCATATAAATACTATCAAATAAAGATTATCAAATTCTAATGGCGATCGGATCAAAAAGAAACCTACGAGTCATGTTCGTGGGTTGGTATGTTAACTAGATATGAATCTGAAAATTTAGCACGAACCAGAACACAACCTCAGCCAAACTCGATCATCATTGTTATACCTGTAAAAATTTACCCTTATAATTCAGAATAATTCGAGATACGGAATATTTCAGGATAATTAAGAATATTTACGTATATAAATTTATATGATCTGATAGCCTGAATAATAAATAATGATACTTTGTAATTAATTATTGTTATTTTATTATTCAGCACGTGCTACTAACATTTGAAATAAGTCAACAGGTTATAAACAACAACTATGCCTATTTTCTCGGAATAAGACGTGGACAATGTGAAGAACCCATTAACGGTCATATGGAATGGTGCGCGTATGATTTGGAAGTGGAGCATGAAATGTGGAACGACATTAGAACAACCGTTGTATCATTTTTATATAAATATTGAGGCAACATTGATCTAGGAACACACACGACTCACTTAGCTATCTACTGTTTACTTCTTGCTCATATTGACAAGATTCAGAGTTCTCAACACTTAGTGATCGATTGATTGTGCTCTTGTATTATAACTTCATTTTGTTGTTTTAATATAAAGTAGGCAAAGTGACGATTGTCACCTCCCGAGGTTTTTATGCCGGCAATCTTAAGGGATTAAGGGTTTTTCCTCATACAAATCTCGTGTGTTCGGCTGTTTTTCTGTTTATTTCATTTTACATTCTGAAATATCCCTAGGAATCCTCAGTGATATTTTTATTGAATTATACTTATAAACTGTTTTCAAGATTGTAAAACACAATTCTCCACTAAACTAATTCGATTTTGCTAAAAATTATACTTGTTAATTTTTACCCAAAACAATCATGACATACATAAACTTAAACACGACACAAATATACGCTATTAGACACGAACATGATATGTTTGACTCGAAATTTTTCACTTTTCTGTTTTTCTAGATATATATTAATAATAAGAAAAGACAATTTCATAATCAAAAACATGAATATAAATAAAAATATTGCATTTTAATTATAAAATTTTATGTTAGTTTCTCTTTTTAGTTTAAAATTACAATATAAATGCCTAACTAAGTTAATTTATAACATAAAATATATCTTAAAATAATAAAATGAAAAACAAATTGGTTAAACAAGTCAACTGAATAACTTCCTGGGAAGACAAAAACCAAACTCGTTTAATTAGCTAAGTGCGTTTAAAAATCCAGCAAAGTTAGCGTAATGGTTAAGGCTTGACCATTTCTTTTTTAAGACCATGGTTCAAGTTTATTGGTAACACTTTATTGAATGCCAGGTGAGGGGAGAAAACTAAAGCTTAATCTCAGGTTTTGAACCTAAAGTGGGCGAGGATTTACCTATTCCACGAGTTCTCACGCATGAAGGAGGTACGGTCTCACAGTCGGCAATCGAGGAATCGACCTTAGTTACCAACCGTTAGGATAATTGTAGGTAGCATGACAAGTCCCTTTGCCGTTCAAAAAAAACATAGCTTCTTAAAAAGTTTGACCAGCAAGTCCACATATCATCCGTTTATATGCTGTGGAAGGAAAGAAAATTCAGAAATTAATAAATTATATCACGATGACATATCGTTATTATATGTTTACTTATATTTTCGTTTTGAGTTTCTTTTAAAATAGGGAATACATTAATAAATAAACAAAATAATAGCAAAAAATATATATATAGTTGAACATTTGACGGAGACATATTGTCGCGATATATTTAATTATATTTTTGTTTGCATTCTCTTTTAAAATTAAGATTGAGTGAATAAATAAATAAAACTAAAACATATATAGTTAGGGGCCGTTTGACTGGGTCTGAACCATTAAGTGCTTAATGATTAAGATGTCTGAATAGTTAAAAGTGTCTGAACCAGACTAACCAGTAATTGCTGAACCGTTTAATACTATTTGGTTTCACATCTGAATGAAAATAAAAAAAAATACCTTTTTTTGTTCAAAACCCTAGCCACCAAAGAAGAGGTGCATGTGAAAGGAGTCCCCCCCCCCCCACCCATTGAAGATCGCCGCCCTTCGCGTGCTTCCCCTCGTCCACCGTTGCAAATCGCCGCCCGTCGCGTGCTTCCCATCGTCCACCGTTGCAGATCGCCGTTCGCCATCCACCGTCGCCACTGACCAACCTGTTCGATTGCAATCCCTTCGCCAACATTGCATATCGCCTTCACTGCCGTCATTTGCCATCATATGCCTTCACCGCCATCATCCGCCTTCACGGCCTTCCCGCCTTCACCGTCGTCTCCATCGTTTGTGTCCTGCAGTGGTGTGTCTGGCGTGCCAAGCCCTAGCCCCGCTCCAGCCCCTCTTCCCATCATGTCTGAATGGTTCAAACTTCATCCCAAGTATGAATGGTGGGCGTACCCACCTTTTGTGTATAGGGGTCGACTGACCCCCATGAATTTTCTATTTTTTTAATGTTATATATACGATCCGATCTTGACCGACCCTTAACAAATTTTGTCCCCGACCCCCATGAAAATTTGACGACCCTGATAAAGCCTAATTTGAAACCATCTAGAAACCAAAACTAATAAAATAATACCTAAATAACATAACATATATTCCTCGTGATGAAACCCAACTAATAATTTATAATTTAATTAAATATCTAATCACTCATACCACTCAATAAAGTAATAAGACACAATTTGTATATTGAATGGTTGGATTTGACTATCTTAATTTATGTTCAGTTCCCTCCTAAAAAGTAGACTGAAACAGTAACCAAGTAGTATATGACGTTGTCCTTACATCACAACAATCGTAATTTATAGATTGAGTGATTATTATATAATTTCAAAGTTAAAACGTGTTTGCATGATGAGAAACTAAGGTTGATTTGTGTATTTAGGTAATATGGAACAATTTTTCAAATAGAACTTGGACCTTCAACTTATTAAAATATTGAATTTATTGATTTGAATAGTATTCATTCAAATCTTGCCGAAAGAAAATCAATTTTATCAAATGATCATAATCAACGAGATGATAATTTGACATGTTTTTATTATATATTTGTAATTTAATTTGGTTTTGTCATTTTTCTAGATGATCCAACCCGAAGCCATTCAAATTGGTCCAAAACATAACATATTTAACGACAAATAATTATGTAGAAAATTTTCCGACCCCCATAAAAAAAATTTCTAAGTCCGTCACTGGTTCAAACCTTCATTCAGACATTTGGTTTCATTCAGATAGAGTTTTTTTCACGAAATAAACGGTCTGAATCTGAACAATTCAGATTCAGACTCATTTTGACCCAATCAAACAACCCCTTAACCGTGTGACAACAATTTGTTATATTTACAGGTTTAGTCATACTAGGGTTTTTATTTTCTTTTAGAATAGCAATTGCATTTAATATTTAGAAAAAAAAAAAAGTTATAGGCAAACCTAAAGGAGTAAAATAATTTAAGCATGCAAGGTTGATATGCGCTTGGGGACATTCAATCAATATTATTTACAAATTCTATGGACAACGATGACTTTGAAACAAGAAGGATAATGTCGATTCGATTTGAGCCATAAATACATGCTTAAATTCATGCCTTTGTTAATCTGGTAATTTATTAATTAAATTCTTTTAAAACCAAAGGGCTTCTAGTCTAGTGTTATTGCAATGAAGAAGAGAAACTGTGCCTCATTGAGATCAGGGCTTCAAACATAAGCAGTGTAGATGGTTTACAAACTTATCTGGTTCCCACTTATTCAGTGGGCGGAGGGGTGACGACTGAGCCTGTCCTTGGATGTGTATCCGTTTGAGCTTAAATCAGTCATTCAGCCTGAAATCGTTCAAAAAAAATAAATTCTTTTAAAAAAATATCTAGTTTTTTTTCTTCTTTTTCTTTATTGTTGCTTCGAAAACAATCAACAGGATATGCATGTGGTTTGTGACGGACGATGGGTCAATCTTTACAAAAATCTAAGGGAGAACGTATACAAATGAGAAAATAGATTTTTTTTTGAACGGATTGGTACAACGACACCCAAGACGGGATTTCAACCGTCTCCTCGGATTTGACGCTCTGGGGCGTATGCCCGAGCCCACCCCAGGAGGAACCCCACAACTGGGTAAACCCCCTGACCTTGCTTCAGCGAATATGCCTCAACCCGGATTCGAACCCAAGACCTCCCATAGAGAAGTCAAGGGGGTAACCATTAGGCTAGAAACCCTTGGTTAATGAGAAAATAGATAGATAAGAGGAGACGGAGTGGCACCCGGGAAGAAGCCGGGGAGCCGTTTCCCGGTCCGGGAAGAAATGGGAACACCACCCCACCGGAAGTGGGGTGGGGTGAATTGGGGAGATGACACCGTTTCAAGCCGAGCGTGGGGAGGGGATTTCCATGGGTTTAAACAAAAAAAAAACCATTTTTTTCCTATTTAAACAACTCTAAACAACCACAAATCTTACACTTTTTTCTCATTTTCTACAATCTATACACTAAATTTATAAAATTTTTCAAGTAAAACGGAAGGAGGTTCATCCCTTAGTGGGTCGTCAAGCAAGAAATTTAGAAAACCATGACCAAAAAATGTTCAAACGGCTCAAATGAACCCGTTCAACACACCCAGGTATCGTCCACAAATGCTATCTCCAAATCAACTCCACTTCTACTATGGGTATCGTCCACAAATGCCTTTCTAGGTTTCTTAATTTAATTTTTTAGGTTATATTCTCCTTTTTTTGTTGTATTCTTTTTTTTTATTTTAAATTTAATAAATCTTTTTTTATTTTATTATTATTATTATTATTATTATTTATTGTTAAAATAATTAATTAAAAATAAGATTTGAAAATGGGGAAAAGTGAGGAAAAGTGGGACGACACCGTGCAAAATGGGGAAAAGTGGGGAAAAGTGAGAAAAGCTGATGTGGCGCTGATGTGGCAACGGGGAAAAGTGGGGAAGCACGGGACGACTCCGTGTGGCCTAAGAAAAAGATGTCAGCCTGTATGAACGAACAAATTAACTTTTTACAACCTTTGCATAAATATAATTAACTTCTATAAATGTCTCAATTAAATTATTGAAATTATTCATGTCTCGATTTAGTCGTTAAATTTATTAATGTTGTTCTAATTCCATTTGAATAACCTGAATATCAGGTGAATATTTTTTACTAAAATATAACCAACCGTTATAACTGTTACAGTTAAGTAATTGGAACTTTTTTTTTCGTATCAATTAGCTCATTGAATTTATTAATAATGTTGTAATCCTATGTAAACAATTTTTTATGCTTGCTATTTAAAAATATTAGATTAAAAATTATTTAAAATCATCAACATTTACGCATGCTATTTATAAAAATATTTTTTAAAATAATTAAATTTAAATAATGTTTAAACTAATATTTGTTTTTTAAGTTTAATAATCACTTAAATTATTTTTAAAATGATAAAAACACCATGTAACATATTAAATAGATTAAAAATATAGAAATATCATATTAAATTGTATTTGTGTAATAAATTATTTTAGAGTAACTAATGGTTTTTGTGCCTATGATCTGATCAAACTAATCTTTCTAATTATATAATTTTAATATTTTTTTCGGGTTAATAATTTCTTTTCAATTTCAATTAAATCAATAAATGTTGAGACACACATAAGTAGATGAGGCTGATGAAGAGTAAAACAATGATAGTCCAAGTGACAAGTTTTGAAGGAAACCGTTTTTATCTGAAAGAGGTTTCAGACAAAACTTAGATCATATCAGTTTTTGGTAGTGGTGCACAAACTGGTTTTTTAGGCAAATCGGTTCGGGTTAGGAATCGGTCTGGTTTAGTCAATGATGATCCTACACCAGTTTGGGGTGAAACCCAATGACGGAGCTTGGAAAAAAGTCGGAGGGGGCCGGAGGATTTTTAGGAAGAAAACAGAGGGGGCCGGAGGATTTTTAGGATGAAAACGAAGGAGGCTGAAGGATTTTTATGAAGAAAACAAAGTAAAACGAAGGATTTTCCGACAAAATACTATTATATCGATCCTTCTGAGCGAAAAAACAGGGGGGCCGGGCACCCCTGGGCCCCTTAAAAGCTTCGTCCATGGTGAAACAGGTTCGGTTTGGAAACCGGTTTGAGAAAAGGGGATGCCAAACCTATAGGAACCGTTGTAGGGGGTAGAAATTGGTTTGGAGGGGTTAAAACCGGTTTGGAGGGTTGAAATCGGTTCAGAGTGGTTTGAAACCAGTTCAGGTCGGTTTGTTAGTAAAAAACGAAACAAATAAAATTTATAAAATTAGATAGTTGTGTATATCTTTTATTTAAACTTATAAAATTACATATTTTTGAATCATTCTCAAAAAGTATTATAAATTTTGAAATTTTACATATTCTCACTTTTATGATATATAAATTCTTGTTGACATAATATAAAGGTTTGGGCATCTTCGGCATTCATTCCTTTTCTAAAGTTTCTAAAGTGAAAGTGTAATGAAATTTTACCTCAAATCCTGGGCCAGGCCCGGTCCAGACAGAGGCCCATAAAAACTTGAAGAGAATTAAAGAGACACAAAAATACAAAATCCGGCTCATTAAAAAGCTTGATAGAAAAGGATACACTTGGATAGTTGGATGTGTTTTTGAGGAACGTATTACCGAGAGAAAATTTAATGATTTAATAGGCTTAATATTGTTTTCTAATTATAAATTCAGAATGTTTTCATCACTTTCACCTTTATCAATAGGTTGTTTGGCTTCATGTCAACTATATTGTCATCTCACTCAGTCTATCTTCACAGGTGAGACGCACACTCTCCACCCGTCTCACAAAACCCGCTCTTCCAACCCCATTCACACAGGTTTCTCCCGCCTTCTTTCGTAGAGTCAACAACCTCTCTCCACCCCTTTACATGATCGTCATGCTACACAAACGCCCTTACAAAACTTGCATTGTAGACACTAATGAAACAAGATTAAAAAAAAAAACCTATATTTTTTTCAAATCAATTACAAAAGAATGTAACTTGTTCACATGAAACCATTACTCATGATTATTTCGATAATTAATTATTAATATATATATATATATATATATACATATATATAATTAAAAGTGGTGAAAAAGAATAGTATAAGTAATATTATTATATAGTTAGTGACTTAGTGCCCCATTGATTATTGTTATTGTTATTGTTATTGTTATTGTTATTATATATATTATATTATTTAAGTGACTGGTTCGGTAGTGACGTTTTGAAAATTTGGACTTGGACCATGAGAAAGTTTTTTTAACTTTAAAAAGTAATAAATAGATATAAAGATATTAAATTTTAGAAATTTGCTTAGAGATTTGAATTTTTATTAAATTTGATAGATTTGCTTAAAGATTTTGGTTTTTCTTTTAATTCAAACGATTGGTTGCCGGTGAGACGGATTTTGTAAGCAATTTTTCTATTATTTTTATAACATATTTGTGAAGATTTTGTATGATTTTATGTTTTTATGAAAATTTTGTATAGTTTGTGATAAGAGATTTGATCTTGCTAGGCAACTTATGCTTCTGTAAATGCTATATTATACATGTTTCCGATAGCGTACTGTGATAACCCGCCGCAACACGTGAGGGGAATAAACCTAGTTAAAATAATTATCATAGTTAAAACCATCGTGCATGTTTTGTGCGTCCTTACCAAATATCAAAATTGATCCTAAGATGGTTAACCTTCAATTGGTCACCACGCTCTCCTCTTCAAGCGAAAGGGTAATTTATTTGTCAGTAAGATACCGGGTGACTGAGAGTTTGTTTCAAAAAAATTTACAGATGGAATTAGGGTACAACAAATGCAGCGTGTGGTACAACAATCAATGAAAGCATCAATACTTTATTACTCTTTCAACGAACCCAGCTGGACCCAAAGACCAATTCCATTATAAAGCTGCTTTTTCACCGTTGCTTTTTGAAAAGTTATCATTCCCTTACAAAATATACAATTATAATGTCTCCCTTTTTGAAATTTATGCTCCTCAAAACCGGAGATAAACCGGGTAAATATTCTAAATTCTAAACTGAACTGAACCGAAGAAATTTTGTTGGCTTTAAAAAGATGGTTTACGTCGTAAGTTTTTAACTTGCAACACTGTGATGTTACGTCTTAAACAGTGATAAATTTCCTAAACTAATAAAAGAATAAAGTATTGTAAATGTGTTAAAATGATATTAAAAAAAATCCAAGATTTGGCTTATATCACAAAGTGTGTGTATTAAAATAACCAAATTTAGTAATCTACAAGGGATATATAAGCAAGGACCATAGCTAACTAGCAATAGGAATCCACTCAATCATAATGTCACTTGTATATCTTCTTCCTCTCCTCCTCCACCTACTCCACCCATTCGCCACCGTCTCCGCTATCGGAGTTAACTACGGCACCGTCGGAAACAACCTCCCGTCACCCAAGACGGTAGCCCAACTCCTCCAATCCACTCTCATCGACAAAGTCAAAATCTACGACACCAACCCTCAAATCCTCCAAGCCTTCTCTAACTCTGGCATTGACATCATAGTCGCCGTCGAGAACAGCCACGTAGCTAACATAAGCGCTGCCAAGTCAGCTGCCAATGACTGGTTCTCCGCCCGTATAGCCCCGTTCATTCCAGCCACGTCCATTGTCGCCATTGCGGTTGGTAACGAGTACTTAGCAACCGGAGATGATAACATGGACCCTAATGCACTTGTTCAAGCCATGCAAAACCTCCATGAAGTCTTGTTATCACGTGGACTTGACCGGAAAATAAAGATCAGCACTCCGCATAGCATGGCGGTGTTAGCCGCATCGTTTCCGCCTTCGGCTGCCACCTTCGCTGCCACTCTCATGCCGACGATGACCACCATTCTCACCTTCTTAGCCGACACCGGCTCGCCCTTCATGGTCAATGCATACCCTTACTTCGCTTATCGGGACAACCCTTCCACGATTCCACTTGAGTACGCCTTGCTTGGGAACTCGAGCGGGGTGCACGACCCGAAAGGGTACGTCTACACAAACATGTTAGATGCACAAATTGATGCGATCCGTTCTGCTATCGCGTCAATAGGATTCGAGGGTCAGTCGATTCGGATAATAGTTTCTGAATCTGGCTGGCCCTCGAAAGGTGAGCCCGGTGAAACGGCAGCCTCACCAGAAAACGCAAAAACCTACAATAGTAGGTTGATCACCAAGGCCCAGTCCAACAAAGGGACCCCAATGAAGCCTAATGAGAAAATAGACATATTTCTATTTGCTTTATTCAATGAAAACAAGAAACAAGGGGGTTCAAGTGAAAGAAACTTTGGGCTCTTTAACGGTGATGGTTCAAAGGTTTATGATGTAGATTTGCGTTGTGAGTTTTGTAGTGGGTCAAAAATGGAGTTTGGGTTTGGGCCAGATTCAAAAATAGTGCAAAGAGGCCCATCAGTTTGGTGTGTGGCTAAGCCACATGCAGATGAGAAGCTCGTCCAGAGTGTGTTGGACTTTTGTTGTGGGCCGGGTGGTGTGGACTGTAGGGAGGTTTATGAAAATGGGGCTTGTTTTGGGCCCAATAAGGTTCATGCGCATGCATCATATGCAATGAATGCATATTATCAAATGCATGGGAGAAATTATTGGAATTGTGATTTTAAAGGAAGCGGACTTGTCACATTCAGTGATCCAAGTAAGTATTTTCATTTTTTTTTTTTATAAATTTATCTCGAGTATTCTTTTTAAAATATATTAATACTTTTTTAAAAAGGGTATTAAAGTAATTACTAATTTATTATTGTTTTTCATTTTCAAACAGGTTATGGAACATGCAAATACTCCCAACAGTAGCAACAAAGGGTTGGAGGTCAATGAAATTCAAAACCTAAGTATTGAAGCTATGTATTAAAAGTTGTAATATATATGATATTCTATTCTTATTAACTCTTTAGAAGAAAAAGCATCACCTTTTTTTATCGTCAATAAGCTTTTAGAAATAAACAAACTAACTAACTAATAAATTTACCCAGTATATTCAAACTGTTTAGTAGGGTCTGGGGGAGGATAGAGACAAACCTTACCCCTATGCCAGTTGGGATAGAGAGGTTGTTTCGAAAGAGTCCCCGGCTCAAAGTTACCGTTTGAAATTAATCATCCCAACGCTTTTAACGTTATTTTCACAAAATAAGTAAAACAACATTAAAATTGGTGTAATTTTAATATATAATTACAATTACAAAAGTAACCACATGTTTAAACAATTGCTATATTGGTCCTCTAAGTCTATACAAAATTTACAGTAAGCTGCACAATTCCTAATTTGATCGTTGATAAGCTAAGATATGGTAACTTTAACTATAATTCTTCAAGATCTTCTTAGGAATCCTCTGAGATGGGAACTATAACATGAACTCATGTTTTGCTACCGTTTTGATAGCTCCCTATCAATGATGGTGCGTGGTTGCACATGAGTATGTAAACTGATATAGACTTGTTCACTAATTTGAGATTCTCAGTCAGTTCTTTTAGTGTCTGCAAACTGTTTCATTTGACTGCAAGTTGTTTCCAAATACATCTTTAATGTTAGCAGTTTCACTTCTCTTTCTTTGAATAATTAGTCAAAGGATTCCTGGTTTGAATCATCAGAAATATAGGGAATGTGAAGTGGTGGAGCAATGCCATACAATGTTTTGAATGGCAACATTTTGGGGAAAAAACATGCTTTTTGGGGGGAGATACTATTTCAGCAATCGAGTTGCGTGTATCTAACATATTGTAACATCAATGTACTTTCGGTTGTCCGTACGTCCGTACATCCGTACGAATGTACTGTTACGACTGGAGATTTATTTTATTATGAATGATTATGAAATTATTGATTGACATTACTGATATTATCACTGTTACTGGTATACATGATTATAATTTATTATACGCGTAAACCACGGGAAGTTTAGTTGTAATTCAACTACACAGACCCGTAGTGTTTATTGCAGTTACGTATTACTGATGATGAAGGATTATTGGTTGAGAATTGATTTGTGATGGAACTGGAAGTTGTTTGAGTCTGGTTACTAAACGTAGTCAAGGACCCATGGTCATGGTTTATCGAAATAGCGGTGGGACGGTGGCTAGGGCAGTTGCGACTGACCCTTACATATGCCCTATATATATGCATATTTCGGTCTATCATGGATGTGTCAGTGACTTAGTTTAGTGGGTTTTGGTTGGGAAATGATAATAATAAAGATGATAAATAATGGGAATTTAATTACGCGAAGTGAGGTTACGAACGCTATTTAATCGCGAATATTAATTTAGAAATATTGACTTAATAATGTATTCGCGCGGGTGACGATTCACGCGAATATAATTATTAGGAATAATATTCTAAAACGATATTCCATAAATCATAGATCAAATCGAAATGCGATACGAGCATCGGATTCGAAAAGGTGACGATCTTTACGAATACGTACGCGAGTAACGCGTTTCGACGAGATAAGTAAATAATATTTAACGATAGTAAATTAATGATTGTGAACTTAAAACGTTTATTAGGAATCACAACCTAAAATGTTTTCGAATAAATTAATTTATTTAAATAATTATTTAACGAAAACGAAAACGGAATTTATTTTACGATACGAATTATTTAAACTTATTTTAATTAAATAAAACTCATTTATTTAAAACGATTTATTGTTTAAATATGTTACGTTAGAGAAACGAGCATGTTATTATAATTCACGCGTATGAAACGAGATCATTTTACGAGACATAAATTATTTAAAACCATTTTAATTCATGAAACACTATTGTTTAAATACTTTATGTTTAAATATGCTTAGCTTATAAAAACTGAACATTTAATTATATTATTGCGATAAAAACGAGATCGGACAGTGGGGAACGACACGCGATATATGGAAGAAGTCTTCCACCATTTCCCTCATTCTCACCATTGCATTCTCTCACTAGAACACAAACCCACGCCTCTTTCTCTCTCTAGATCTTCTCTCTACGATTTCTCCCTCGTTTCTTGACGGAATTGCAAGATCTTGGTGCCCACACGTCCGCGTGAACGAGAGCTACAAGAGGATATCAAGAAACCCGGCGGCTTACCACGATTTGAAGGTAAGAAAACCATTTTACTTTTCGGTTTGGGTGAAAACCCTACTTCGTGTATGGATATTAACCTTGTGAACGATTTTAGAGTTTTGTTCGGTTTAAACCATGTTATTGTTGAACCATGGAAAGCCTAGACGACCTTATAACCTTCTGGATGTCGAAATGATGATGCTGGAAGGCTGGACCGCGACCCACAGGTTGGCGAACCTGCAAGGTTTCTGTCGAACCCTTCTTGGGCGGGAAAGTTTCAGGTGGGCGAACCATTAGGCCTGCGAACCCTAGCTGGGTCACGAACCTGGGTGGGCCGAACCCTACCCAGCGAACCCTTGGTCAACATTAGCCCACGAACCATAGGCATCACCGAACCCTGAGTTGTTAAGGAACTCACGAACCCCATGCAGCCATTCACGAATCTAGTTCTGCCGAACCCTAGGAGTTAACGAACCCTGATAGGCTGGAACAAGGTGGCCGAACTTAATTGTTGCTGCTGGACCACCTTGGATTAGCCGAACCATCTAAGGAATGGCGAACCTAGACATTTGCATGGGCCGAACCTTTGGTTCGCAGCTCACTACTTAGGGGCCGAACCCCATGCCATAATCCTAGTAGGTTCGCTGCCCTAGAGGCTAAACAAACCCAAACGAATCGAAGCTAGAGTTAAGGAGGAGAGTAAGAACTAGGAGAGATTAAAGATAATCATGCATGCATAAATGATAATAGTCACCACCTTTTTACTTGACTATGAATATTAAATTATGAAGTTTTATTATGAAATATAAACTTTGCTTAAATATGGATTTGAATTAAATGATTTGAATAATGGTGGTCGATTTATTAAATGCATGCATGTGTGTCTTTAGAGATGAGGAAAAATAAAGAAAGTAACTTTGTTAACAAATGGGGATCATACACACAAGGTTTCAATCAAACATTCTTAAGTTATAGATAAAGACTTATAAGTCTAAGATATGTTTTGTGATGGTCACTTAATAAGGATTGGCGTGTATAACTTAAATTAGCTTAAACATACTAAGTTAATATATCACCGAGCAAATAACAGTAAGTATTTATGATGTAATCAATTGAGATAAAACGCATACACTTATGAGCACAAACGTACAATAATTACAGGTTATTAAGTCGTTGTTGATTTGTACTCGCGAGTGCGCATAATACGAGAACACATATCCTAAGGACTTCAGGTGAGTTCTCATAACCTCCTTTTCTTTAAACTGTTTTAGTTTTAAAACTCGGAGGTGAAACATGTATACCGGTTTAAATATTATTTTGATAACACAAGGATAATACCTGTTTATCATTATGATATTCACTATTATGAATTATCATTATTATGGATTATCATTGATTATTATAAATCCGTGTAAACATTGTTATTGACTTCGGTGAATAACAAAGATTACATGTATTGTCTCATACTCCGTGAAATCATTACTTTTAACTTCGGTTATTTGTTTTGACTTCATGTATTGTCACGTGGAGGGTTTCCACATCCGTGAAGTATTGCTCTTGACTTCGGTTAATTGCTTTGACTTCATGTATTGTCACGTGGAGGGTTTCCACATCCGTGAAGTATTGCTCTTAACTTCGGTTATTTGTCTTGACTTCATGTATTGTCACGTGGTTAGCGACCACTCCATGATTCATGTATCTAACTTATGTTAAATACATAAGGAATCATGTATAGTCACGAACATTGATTGAGAATATGATTGATTGAGTTTGGTTGATTTGTTGTGGATTGATTGCCTATATTTGATTATGATTATTTGTGATTGGCTATGATTGATTGGTTATGTGGTTATGTGATTGTGTATGTGTTTGGCTGTTGAATTGATGGATGTGTGTTGGATTATCTCATACAGGTATTCATATGGATTTTCTCAAGAAGATCATAAGTTTTATACCCGTTTTAAACAAAGCATTTTATAAAACCATTTTAAGCATAAACTTTCAAACGCATTTTACTAAAACATTTTTTTTTAATATAAAAACTTATGATTACTCACCAACTACTTTTGTAGTTGACACTTGATTTTCTTACATGTTTCAGGTGATGGAGACAAGTAGGATGAAGAGGATGATCTCTTCTATTTTGGACATCATCATCATATAGGATTCTTGGACTTAGTTAATTAACTAAATTTCTGGCGATTAGAGTTTAGTTAGTTTAACTATATCTTTTGTGTATTTGATGTAATTGATTCATGATGAACATGATTTTTGTGTAATTATTGTGGTTGATTAAATGATATATGATGATATGATTTAGATGCCCATGAGCTTTTGAACAATCTACACATCCCTCGTGGCATCCCGATGATTCCGCCGTCGGTCGGGGTGTTACAGATTGGTATCAGAGCCTGGGTTATAGGGAATTAGGTTACTAGAAATGGTTGACCTAGTCTATAACCGTAGGATACCCTAGTATGAATTAATTTCATACACTAGTTAGTATACTCAGGATTTCATGCTTATGTGTTTATTACATGTTAACTGAACTTCTGATATACATCTGATTACATATGCTGTTTATTAATTTCTTGCTTACGTGTGCCCTAATGATTCGATAAGGACATGCACGTGGTGTATCGTAAAGGTGGTGGGACGTTGGCTAGGGCAGTTGCGACTGACCCTTACATATGCCCTATATATATACCATTTACGGTACATTAGGTGGATGTCAGTATTGAAGAATGTGGGAACTACCCGTTTGGGAAATTATTTGCTTAGGAAATAAATTATTTATGAATTACTTGCTTTAGGAATTATCTGTTTATATTGTAAACACCAGACAAGGACATACTCGTGGTATACTACAAAGGTGGTGGGACGGTGGCTGGGGCAGTTGCGACTGACCCCTACATATGCCCTATACATATACCATTTGTAGTATATCGGGGGTCTGTCAGTGTCAGGAACTTAGGATATTACTAGGAATTATTGTGAGATGGATGTTGATGGTCTGTTGGTTAAGGTTGGTTTGGATTGACACTTTGGATGATCACACTTGATAAACACTTATAAATTCCCTTATAAAAACATACGGATTGGACACGTAGGGTGCATAGGATTAACGAAAGATAATGAGCGATTAGTGATGTGATATGGACTTGGGAGATGATATAGACACTTGATGATAATATAAACGCATAGTGATGATACTAACACTTAGTGATGGTATGGACACTGGATGAGAATAAACTATAGGGAGGATATGAACACTTAGTGACAATAAGAGCACTTCGTGATGATATGAACCCTTAATGATGATTATTGACATTGGAATTGATATGGATTTTAGTGAACTTAGACAGTTGGGGGAAACTTAATGTCAGGTGAACTTAGACATTAGGTGAACTTAGAAATAGGCAAGCCTACATGTCAGGTGAACTTAGACATTAGGTAAACCTAATTGTCCAAGGGAACTAGAGATCACTTCACTCAAAATTATCCTACTAAGGATAAGGTGTGTGAAGTGAGATTTATGATGAAGTACATGACACACTCTACACACTAGCAAGGGCATAATCGTGGTGCAATGGAACGGTGGTGGGACGGTGTAGGGGAGATTGCGATCTACCTCTGCATATGCCCTATATATAAGCTTGTTGCATTGCATTGGGAGGTTGTCAGTGTTAGTATAGAGTGAAGAATGTATAGGATCTAGGAAATAGTTAGTTAACACTAGTTATGACCAACTAGGACACTTAGAATAATAATAGGAAATTATACACATTTTGAGTTTAATGACAGATAGGAGATAAATATAGTTCCTATATGTAATCCTAGTTGTCTGAAGAACTCATTTAAACATTGTTTGTATGATTTACGTTGTAAACGGTAGTAACATGTTTCTATTTCCTTCAGAAACATGCCGCCTCGCCGTCACAACGGAGATGATACAAACGCTGAGGATGCTAACGGTAATGCCAACCCTGGCATGCAAGAGTTAGCTAACCTTATCACCGGGTTGGTGAACCAGTTGACTCAGGCCAACCAAAACATCAACCAGAACCGAGGTGGTGCAAACCAGACAACTTGCACATTCAAACACTTCAATTCCTGCAATCCCCTGAAATTTACGGGTGCTGAATCAGCCACTGGTCTGCTGCAGTGGTTTGAGAGTATGGAGAACACCTTCATCAACAGCGAATGCCCTGAGAATCTGAAAGTTCGCTATGCCACCAGTGTTTTCCAAAAGAGAGCACTGACTTGGTGGAATGGGGAAAAGCGAACTAGGGGAGTAGATGCTGCCTTAGCACTGACATGGACAGAGGTCAAGACTCTGATGACCACTGAATTCTGTCCTAGAAGCGAAATGAGGAAGCTTGAGACTGAGTTCTGGGAACTCAAACAAGACAGTGGAGAAAACATCATCTACAATACTCAGTTTCATGAGTATAGCTTACTGGTACCTCATATGGTGACACCCTTGGAGAGGGCGATTGAGAAGTATATCGGCGGGCTGCCGGTGCAGATTCAGGATACAGTCTATGGGAGCAATCCCAAAACACTTGAGGCTGCAATCCGATTATCTGCAACTCTTACTGATAATCACGTGAGGAATGGAACGCTTACTCGGAAGGGATATAAAAAGACTGACACCAAGGCTGCTGCAAAAGAAGTCAAAACTGAAGTCAAGTCTGAAGCTGCTAGCTCATCCAAAAGTAGCAACAAGAAGAGGAAGACCAGAAACTTCATGGTCACTGCTCCTGCTGCCAAATCTGCGCAGCAATCCTCAAACAACTCAACTGCCAGGAATTTTACTGGGAACACTCCTCAGTGTAATACCTGCCGATATCATCACGCACCGAACTTGCCTTGTCGCGTCTGCAATAACTGCGGCAAGTTCGGTCATTTTGCTAACGTCTGTCGGGGTGCACCGCAAGCACAAAGGATGCAACATGCACCGCTTGCACTGCCAGCTCCTCCTGCACAACCTATTCCAGCTGTACCCGTTCGCCAGGTACCTCAGGCGCAGGCAAGAGCCTGTTATGAGTGTGGTGAAGTGGGTCATTTCAGGAATCAATGCCCAAAGTTGATCGGGAACAATCAGAGGGTGGCAAGAGGCCGGGCTTTCCAACTGAATGCTCCAGCTGCTCAAGCCAACCAGGATGTGGTCAACGGTACATTTCTGATCAACAACTCTTATGCATCTGTCTTATTTGATTCTGGTGCCGATAGGAGTTTCGTTTCATATGATTTTGAATGCTTGCTTGGTAGAACACGTACATACTTAGATAAACCGTTCAATGTGGAGGTGGCTGACGGAAACACTATTGATATTGACACTATTATCGTTGGATGTACGGTGAACTTAAATGATCACGTTTTCCCAATTGATCTCATACCTATGCATCTTGGTAGCTTTGATGTTATCATAGGCATGGACTGGTTAGCCACCCACAGAGCGGAGATTGTTTGTCATGAGAAATATATTCGTATTCCTTTAGCTTCGGGTGAAACTTTGAGAATAATTGGAGAAACTGCTAGTAAAGGTCTTAAGTTAATGTCTTGTACTAAAGCACACAAGTACCTTAGAAAGAAATGTATAGCATTTCTAGCTCACATTGTGGAAAAGAAAGAGAAAGGAAAGAAGATTGAAGATGTTCCGGTGATACGAGATTTTCCAGAAGTTTTTCCAGACGATTTACCGGGTCTTCCACCAGAACGTCAAGTTGAGTTCCGAATCGACTTAGTACCTGGTGCGAACCCAGTCGCCAAAGCTCCCTACAGACTTGCGCCTTCGGAGTTGCAAGAATTGGCGAGCCAGCTGCAAGAACTTACCGATAAAGGATTCATTCGCCCGAGCCATTCGCCATGGGGTGCACCGGTCTTGTTCGTCAAGAAAAAGGACGGGTCATTCCGAATGTGTATCGATTACCGCGAATTGAACAAACTCACAATTAAGAATCGATATCCACTGCCGCGCATCGATGACCTCTTCGATCAGCTTCAAGGCTCGGCATGGTTTTCAAAGATCGATCTTAGGTCTGGGTATCATCAGCTTCGTGTACATGATGATGATATTCCCAAGACTGCTTTCAGAACCAGATATGGCCACTATGAGTTTTTGGTAATGCCTTTCGGCCTTACCAATGCACCTGCGGTTTTCATGGATCTCATGAACCGTGTTTGCAGGCCATACTTGGATAAATTTGTGATTGTATTCATTGATGATATTCTGATCTACTCAAAGACTAAGGGAGAACACGAGGAACACCTTAAGCTGGTTTTGGAGATCTTAAGAGAGGAGCGACTGTATGCCAAATTCTCTAAATGTGAATTTTGGCTTAAGGAAGTTCAATTCTTGGGGCACATAGTCAACGAATACGGTGTTCACGTGGATCCTGCGAAGATTGATGCTGTGAAGAATTGGAGTACACCGAAGACACCCACGGAGATTCGATCATTTCTAGGACTTGCCGGTTACTATCGGCGGTTCATCTCGAATTTCTCCAGAATTGCTGTCCCTCTCACTGCTTTGACTCAGAAAAATAGGCCATACGAGTGGGGACCAAAGCAAGAAGAGGCATTTCAGACTCTGAAGCAGAAACTTTGTGATGCTCCTGTCCTGACACTGCCTGATGGAAATGATGATTTTGTAGTCTATTGTGATGCATCCAACTTAGGTCTCGGTTGTGTTCTCATGCAACGAGGAAAGATTGTGGCTTATGCATCAAGACAATTGAAGATTCATGAGAAGAACTACACTACACACGACTTGGAACTAGGTGCAGTCGTGTTTGCTTTGAAGATATGGAGACATTATCTTTATGGCACAAAATGTGTAGTCTTTACTGATCATAAGAGTTTGCAACATATTCTGAATCAGAAAGAGCTCAATATGAGACAACGGAGATGGGTTGAACTGTTGAATGATTATGACTGTGAAATTCGCTACCATCCTGGTAAAGCGAATGTAGTAGCAGATGCGCTTAGTCGCAAAAGTCAAGTTCAGATTCATAGTGTCCGAGTGCACACTAATCTCCGTAATGATGTTCTCACAGCCCAACAACACTCATTAGCTCAAGATAACTTGAAAGATGAGATGTCTTGTGGGGCTGAAATCTTATTGGAAACTAAGGATGACGGTTTGATGTATTATTTGAATCGGTTGTGGATACCGAACAGGGGTGATCTGAGGATGCTGATTATGGATGAAGCTCATAAATCTCATTACTCAATCCATCCGGGCTCTGATAAGATGTATCAAGACCTTAGGGGCTTGTACTGGTGGCCTGGAATGAAGAAGGATATTGCTGAATATGTGTCTAAGTGCCTTAACTGTGCTAAAGTCAAGGCAGAACATCAGCGACCTTCAGGATTGTTATTACAACCAGAGATACCGATGTGGAAGTGGGAGAATATCTCTATGGATTTCATTACTAAACTCCCACGGACCGCGAACGGTAAAGATAGTATCTGGGTAATTGTTGATAGACTGACCAAGTCGGCTCATTTCTTACCGATACGCGAAACTTACCCTGTGAGGAAGTTAGCTCGTATCTACATTGATGAGATTATTAGCCGGCATGGTATTCCCTTGAGTATAATATCGGATCGTGATGCTCGTTTCACGGCGCGATTTTGGGAATCACTACATGAAGCTTTTGGAACAAGACTGGATCTTAGCACTGCTTATCATCCTCAAACGGATGGTCAAACGGAGCGAACGATTCAGACATTGGAAGACATGTTGAGAGCTTGTGTCATCGATTTCGGTGGCAATTGGGATAGCCATTTACCGTTGGTTGAATTTTCGTATAACAACAGTTATCACGCGAGCATTGGTATGGCACCGTTTGAAGCTCTTTATGGCAGGAAATGTCGGTCACCTATTTGTTGGACCGAAGTCGGCGATTCGCAGATTACTGGCCCAGAGATTATTCAGGAAACGACTGACAAGATCCGCCAGATCCGCGACAATCTGTTAGCTGCTCGCAGCAGACAGAAGAGTTACGCGGACAAACGAAGAAAACCTTTAGAGTTTGAAGTGGGAGATATGGTATTGCTTAAAGTGTCGCCTTGGAAGGGCGTTGTTCGATTCGGAAAGAAGGGGAAGCTTGCTCCACGTTATGTTGGCCCTTTTAAGATCCTTGAACGGATCGGGAAGGTTGCTTACAAATTGGAACTTCCTCCTGAACTTAGTAATGTGCATCCGACGTTTCACGTGTCCAATCTAAGAAAGTGCTTAGCTGATCAAGATCTTCAGGTACCACTCGATGACATCCGCATCGATGATACCATGCACTTTGTTGAAAAACCAGTGGAGATAATGGATCGGGAGATTAAACAGCTCAAACGCAGTAGAATTCCAATTGTCAAAGTACGTTGGGAATCGAAGCGTGGTCCAGAATTCACATGGGAGCGGGAAGATCAGATGAAGCTTAAGTACCCATATTTATTTACTACGGTCACTCCAAGTTGAATTTCGGGACGAAATTCCTTTAACTAGGGGAGACTGTAACATCACTGTACTTTCGGTTGTCCGTACGTCCGTACATCCGTACGAATGTACTGTTACGACTGGAGATTTATTTTATTATGAATGATTATGAAATTATTGATTGACATTACTGATATTATCACTGTTACTGGTATACATGATTATAATTTATTATACGCGTAAACCACGGGAAGTTTAGTTGTAATTCAACTACACAGACCCGTAGTGTTTATTGCAGTTACGTATTACTGATGATGAAGGATTATTGGTTGAGAATTGATTTGTGATGGAACTGGAAGTTGTTTGAGTCTGGTTACTAAACGTAGTCAAGGACCCATGGTCATGGTTTATCGAAATAGCGGTGGGACGGTGGCTAGGGCAGTTGCGACTGACCCTTACATATGCCCTATATATATGCATATTTCGGTCTATCATGGATGTGTCAGTGACTTAGTTTAGTGGGTTTTGGTTGGGAAATGATAATAATAAAGATGATAAATAATGGGAATTTAATTACGCGAAGTGAGGTTACGAACGCTATTTAATCGCGAATATTAATTTAGAAATATTGACTTAATAATGTATTCGCGCGGGTGACGATTCACGCGAATATAATTATTAGGAATAATATTCTAAAACGATATTCCATAAATCATAGATCAAATCGAAATGCGATACGAGCATCGGATTCGAAAAGGTGACGATCTTTACGAATACGTACGCGAGTAACGCGTTTCGACGAGATAAGTAAATAATATTTAACGATAGTAAATTAATGATTGTGAACTTAAAACGTTTATTAGGAATCACAACCTAAAATGTTTTCGAATAAATTAATTTATTTAAATAATTATTTAACGAAAACGAAAACGGAATTTATTTTACGATACGAATTATTTAAACTTATTTTAATTAAATAAAACTCATTTATTTAAAACGATTTATTGTTTAAATATGTTACGTTAGAGAAACGAGCATGTTATTATAATTCACGCGTATGAAACGAGATCATTTTACGAGACATAAATTATTTAAAACCATTTTAATTCATGAAACACTATTGTTTAAATACTTTATGTTTAAATATGCTTAGCTTATAAAAACTGAACATTTAATTATATTATTGCGATAAAAAAAAATCGGACAGTGGGGAACGACACGCGATATATGGAAGAAGTCTTCCACCATTTCCCTCATTCTCACCATTGCATTCTCTCACTAGAACACAAACCCACGCCTCTTTCTCTCTCTAGATCTTCTCTCTACGATTTCTCCCTCGTTTCTTGACGGAATTGCAAGATCTTGGTGCCCACACGTCCGCGTGAACGAGAGCTACAAGAGGATATCAAGAAACCCGGCGGCTTACCACGATTTGAAGGTAAGAAAACCATTTTACTTTTCGGTTTGGGTGAAAACCCTACTTCGTGTATGGATATTAACCTTGTGAACGATTTTAGAGTTTTGTTCGGTTTAAACCATGTTATTGTTGAACCATGGAAAGCCTAGACGACCTTATAACCTTCTGGATGTCGAAATGATGATGCTGGAAGGCTGGACCGCGACCCACAGGTTGGCGAACCTGCAAGGTTTCTGTCGAACCCTTCTTGGGCGGGAAAGTTTCAGGTGGGCGAACCATTAGGCCTGCGAACCCTAGCTGGGTCACGAACCTGGGTGGGCCGAACCCTACCCAGCGAACCCTTGGTCAACATTAGCCCACGAACCTTAGGCATCACCGAACCCTGAGTTGTTAAGGAACTCACGAACCCCATGCAGCCATTCACGAATCTAGTTCTGCCGAACCCTAGGAGTTAACGAACCCTGATAGGCTGGAACAAGGTGGCCGAACTTAATTGTTGCTGCTGGACCGCCTTGGATTAGCCGAACCATCTAAGGAATGGCGAACCTAGACATTTGCATGGGCCGAACCTTTGGTTCGCAGCTCACTACTTAGGGGCCGAACCCCATGCCATAATCCTAGTAGGTTCGCTGCCCTAGAGGCTAAACAAACCCAAACGAATCGAAGCTAGAGTTAAGGAGGAGAGTAAGAACTAGGAGAGATTAAAGATAATCATGCATGCATAAATGATAATAGTCACCACCTTTTTACTTGACTATGAATATTAAATTATGAAGTTTTATTATGAAATATAAACTTTGCTTAAATATGGATTTGAATTAAATGATTTGAATAATGGTGGTCGATTTATTAAATGCATGCATGTGTGTCTTTAGAGATGAGGAAAAATAAAGAAAGTAACTTTGTTAACAAATGGGGATCATACACACAAGGTTTCAATCAAACATTCTTAAGTTATAGATAAAGACTTATAAGTCTAAGATATGTTTTGTGATGGTCACTTAATAAGGATTGGCGTGTATAACTTAAATTAGCTTAAACATACTAAGTTAATATATCACCGAGCAAATAACAGTAAGTATTTATGATGTAATCAATTGAGATAAAACGCATACACTTATGAGCACAAACGTACAATAATTACAGGTTATTAAGTCGTTGTTGATTTGTACTCGCGAGTGCGCATAATACGAGAACACATATCCTAAGGACTTCAGGTGAGTTCTCATAACCTCCTTTTCTTTAAACTGTTTTAGTTTTAAAACTCGGAGGTGAAACATGTATACCGGTTTAAATATTATTTTGATAACACAAGGATAATACCTGTTTATCATTATGATATTCACTATTATGGATTATCATTATTATGGATTATCATTGATTATTATAAATCCGTGTAAACATTGTTATTGATTTCGGTGAATAACAAAGATTACATGTATTGTCTCATACTCCGTGAAATCATTACTTTTAACTTCGGTTATTTGTTTTGACTTCATGTATTGTCACGTGGAGGGTTTCCACATCCGTGAAGTATTGCTCTTGACTTCGGTTAATTGCTTTGACTTCATGTATTGTCACGTGGAGGGTTTCCACATCCGTGAAGTATTGCTCTTAACTTCGGTTATTTGTCTTGACTTCATGTATTGTCACGTGGTTAGCGACCACTCCATGATTCATGTATCTAACTTATGTTAAATACATAAGGAATCATGTATAGTCACGAACATTGATTGAGAATATGATTGATTGAGTTTGGTTGATTTGTTGTGGATTGATTGCCTATATTTGATTATGATTATTTGTGATTGGCTATGATTGATTGGTTATGTGGTTATGTGATTGTGTATGTGTTTGGCTGTTGAATTGATGGATGTGTGTTGGATTATCTCATACAGGTATTCATATGGATTTTCTCAAGAAGATCATAAGTTTTATACCCGTTTTAAACAAAGCATTTTATAAAACCATTTTAAGCATAAACTTTCAAACGCATTTTACTAAAACATTTTTTTTTTTAATATAAAAACTTATGATTACTCACCAACTACTTTTGTAGTTGACACTTGATTTTCTTACATGTTTCAGGTGATGGAGACAAGTAGGATGAAGAGGATGATCTCTTCTATTTTGGACATCATCATCATATAGGATTCTTGGACTTAGTTAATTAACTAAATTTCTGGCGATTAGAGTTTAGTTAGTTTAACTATATCTTTTGTGTATTTGATGTAATTGATTCATGATGAACATGATTTTTGTGTAATTATTGTGGTTGATTAAATGATATATGATGATATGATTTAGATGCCCATGAGCTTTTGAACAATCTACACATCCCTCGTGGCATCCCGATGATTCCGCCGTCGGTCGGGGTGTTACACATATTCATATCTAAGGTTTTTCCACAAAGTAATGACGAAACGTATAACTTGCACAAATCTTTCCATTTTCCTAGTCGAAACAATCCATTAGTTCATAGAGCTATTTGCACGATTGCAGACATTTCTGGAAGTGTGAGCCATTTAGGCGAATGAAGATGGCTATTTATGGTCATGCATCTCAAATAGGATTCTAAACATCTATTGAGAACTATAGTTTGACCATGTGACTGAGGATGATAAACATATGACAAGGTTAACTAACACCCTGCAAATGCATAAAAACTCCAAGTTGGCTTACAAAGTTGGGATCTCTTTCTAAATAAAATTACAAATAGTTTTAGGATTTCCATGCATCTTAAAGATGTTACTAAAAAAATTGGGCTATCTTAGCAGCAATGAAGGGATGAGCAAAAGCTATAAAGTGGCAATGTTTAGTGAATATGTCGACAAACTCTTGGATAGTGTCCTTTCCATAGGCTTAATGTAAGCTTCCAATAAAATTAAGAGAAATATCAGTAAACATCATCATCGTACTCAGTATATCCCACCATTAGCAAAGGTAAGGTAGGGTCTGAGGAGAATAAGATGTAGACAGCCTTACCTCTACCCCGTAGGAATAGAGAGAGTTTGCTTCCAATGAGACCCTCACCTCATGATGCCTGATTAACCAACTAACCCAATGCTTTTAACGTGATTTTTACCAAAATTAAGTAAAGTAACGTTAAAATTAGTGTAATTTTACTTTTGTCACTCGAGGATCATCACATATATACATTATATAAGCACACCACACACGGGAGCAAATATCAGTAAATATATAGGTAGGAATGGGTAAGGGTTGTAACTAACAACCCTGGTGAGGCAACCCTTTCACACTTGCCTTTTGGCATTCTGTACAAGCCTTTAAAAAAGTTCAAACATCCTTAGAACATCTTTTATATCAGTAAAATAAGGTTTTTAATTTGTGTAAAGTAGGATAACAGCCTAGGTGACCACCCAGTGGCGGAGCTTGGTCGACTTGAAAGGGGGGCGGAAATTTTTGTAACCCAGAATACATGTTAATTTTTTGAAGTGAGAGGGGGCGAAACCCCTATTTTTAACTAAAAATCATATTCCGACCGAAAAATTTACACTACGGCCGGAAAAACAGGGGTCCCCCGGGTCTCAACAAAGATGCGCCTTTGTGACCACCCAATGAAGATGAATGACACGTGTAAAATGTAGCAGAGTCAATAGTTCGGCTCGCTTGAATGTTAGACCACAACATAGAATCAATTGAGCTTATACCCATGGGCCATAGTGAATAAAGCTAATTTGCATATCCTAAAGGGAGCATCTGCAGCTGAGTTCTTAGACCCTTTTTCTATACTATCTCATAGTCATATACTTTAGGCAACCAGGTTTGTTTAATAGGAGTGTTCACTTTTTGATTCACCGCCCATTTGTGGCCGGCAAAAGTAAAAGTGCACTAATTTTAACGTTATTTCAATTATTTTGTGAAAATAACGTTAAGATCATTGGGATGATCAACTTCAAACGACAAATTTGAGCCGGGGACTCTTTCGAAGCAGCCTCTCTGTCCCAATTGGGATAGGGGTAAGGTTTGTATCTATCCTTCCTCTAGGGCTGTCATAACGGGTCAGACACGACCCGTTAAGACACGACACGTTAAGACACGAAACCCGAACTGGTAAGACACGAACACGACACGAATTCTTATCGTGTCTGGTTTTTCAAACACGAACACGACACGTTAAAAACCCGTAAACACGAAAAGACCCGTTAAGGAACCTGTTAAGAATTAACACGATAAATGACCTGTTAAGAAACCTGTTAAAACCCGTTAAAGAACCTGTTAAGGAACCTGTTAAAGAACTAAGGTTAAACCATTAGAAATTTTTGAAGCTAATTGGTTACACATATGACCATATATTTTATTATATTATTTATTTTAAATTTTAAACAGGTTTTAACAGGTCTTAACGGGTCTTAACAGGTCTTAACTGATCTTAACATGTCTTAATAGATCTTAACAGGTCTTAACGGGTCTTAACGGGTCTTAGCGGGTTTTACCTGTTTAGACACGAAAAATAAACAGGTCTTAACGTGTCGACCTGTTTTAGACACGAAACATGTTAAGAGTAAACACGAAACATGTTAAATTCGTGTCGTGTCGTGTCGTGTTAACGTGTTCGTGTCTGAAATTGCCAGCCCTACCTTCCTCCCAGACCCTACTGAAAAGTGGGAATATACTTGGTAAGATTGTTGTTGTTCACTTTTTGATTCAATAAATACTTTAGGCTCTTTTAAACTGTTTTAATGATAAAATGTTTAGCAATTAAATAAAGCTGCCATTGCCATTGTTTCACAGCCATCAAGATTGTAAATAATTCTTTTTCATAAATAGATTGTTTCCTTGTAGAAACATATTTGCTGATAAAAGCCAAAGGGTGATTATCTTGCATGAGTTTAGAAGAAGACCTTTCTATGGCAAAGTTTTTGTTAAAATCTACTGTTTTCAGTTGATTAAAAGAGCTTTGTGCTTCAGAGTTTAATGTAAATGCATCTTTTTTAAGAAGGTATGTGAGTAGTTCAGCAAAAGGTTCAAACGACTTATTGAACCGCCTATAATAGCCAGCTAAACCAAGGAAGCCCTTAAGTTGTTTGACTGTAATATAAATTGACCAAGATTGAGCAGCAGCTATTTTACTAGGATCAGTATAGTCACTCTTTGTTTGTAATGGCATGCCCCAAGTACTAGACTTGTGTGCCCATGATGAGTTTTAAAAGTTGTTTTGTGTATATCTTTTTTATGTATTCTTACCCAATGATACCCTGATCTCAAATCCATTTTATAAAAAATTGTAGCACGTCTCAAGTCATCCAACTGATCATCAATAAGTGGGATTGGAAGCCTATTCATTCTTATTGCAGCCTCATTCAACCTTTTATGGTCAACGCACATTAGCCATGTTCCATCTTTTACATTGAAATCATGACATTAATTGGCCTCAAACACCTTTTTTTCAAGAAAAATCAAAGAAGAACAAAGACTTGCTTCCAATTATGGTTGAGTAACGGATCAAATTGGGTTGAAATTAATTGGGCCATGTTGGATTGACCCCAAACACCTTTTTTTCAAGAAAAATAATTTTTTGATATATAGTTAGTGTCATGTATTGTATTACAGTCTAGTTTTTTGTCATAAAAATAGAAGTTTTGTGCATTGAGAATTCACTTTCGGCTCGCTTGACTTGTTAATGGGGAAACAAGATTCAAATTGACAAGATTCAAATTGATGTTTATCAATGAACGATTTGAAATTGCTAGCTCTAATATTCAAGCATAAATGCATCTCAAATTCTTTAAATTTTGAAATTTGTAAATCCCAGTACCAAAAAAAAAAGTGATTGATCGGAAGCAAAATTGATTTGATCGGAGCTATGATGCTTTAATACCATCTTGATCTGTTTGAAAGAAGAATTTAGGAGAGTAAGTTCTTTCATTATTGAATAGTGTTTATATACAATCTTATAACATAAGCAGCTAACAACTAACTAATCAACCATAATATCAACAAACCGTATACCTAATCTAACTAATTAACATAATTATAAACGACGGAGAGTAGCACATGAAAGGCCCTAAAGGTTATGCTTACCCATTAAGTGTCTGCCCGAACTAGCATCTCTAACAGGAAAAGCAAGCTAAGATGGAACCATTTGTAGACTGAAAATTGCTTAGATAAATAGCGTCAAGACATATTACTGGCAAAAGATGATGAGCTTCTTATATTGGGATGTGATGGCTTGTGGGATGTCATGAGCAGCCAATTTGCTGTAACAATAGCCTGAAAAGAGTTGATGATTCATAATGACCTGGAAAAATGCTCAAGAGAGCTTGTTCGTGAAGCGCTTAAACTGAGCATGCGTTACAGTTTAACGGTAATCGTTTAATGTTTTTCACCAGATCCACCACATTGGATTGAGATTCAATCTCCAATGGGACATAGGAGGAGTGTTTCTTCAGAAGGGCTAGATTTTCTCAACGGTGTTTTAGACATTAGTCTAGAAAATTTGTGTTTATAATGCTTTATGTACTCTGTTCAGCATAACGTCCTATTTGCAGTGCACACATATAATAGGCAAAAGTAAAATTGCGCTAATTTAAACGTTATTTTACTTGTGGAAATAGCGTTAAAAGTGTTGGGTTGATTAACTTCAAACGATAAATTAGAGGCATGACTCCTACGGAGCAACCTCTCTATCCCAACTGAGATAGGAGTAAGGTCTGTCTCCATCCTTCAAGACTTCACCCCCAGACCCTACTGAAGAATGAGAATATATTGGGTAAGTTTGTTTGTACTATGTTCATGAAAATGCGACAGTGACTATCAACGTTTTCTTTCGTTCTTATGTACATTTTGGTAAGGTGTGATATCAATGATTAAACTAGTTTCTTTTGGCTTGGAACGTGTTATTCACCAAAATTAGACCACAGGAACGGGTAACTTAAAGAAAGTGATGCAGTGACTAAAGTGGAGGAGAGACAACTCAGAGATCTCAAGTTCAAGTTCAATTTCCACTTAAGACGATTATCCTAAGAGACAACTAAACCTGTTACCTGCGGTCGCGCTTCACATGTTCAAACCGGTTAGACAGGCATTGGGAGGACCCGAGAGTTTACCACATAAGTAGGTTCCCACGGTCATATATATTTATATAAAAGAAAGAAAGGAAAAAAAAAAGGCTACCTACTTAGTGGTAAGCGTCTAAGTTTTCTAGCAAAGGTTTCATATTTTAATCCAGTTTCTACTAATTTGTCTTTCACCTTGTTAAAAGCCACATACCTAGCAAGTTGTTACTTGATTGTCTTAGTTAAAAGAGTACTGTTGGGTTATGTGAATTTTTGATAACGAGTTCTCACGGTTATAAAAAAAAGATTGAGATTCAAATAATTAATTAAAATACAAGTATTACTAAAATTTAATCTTTAACTGTTCAAAATTGTTCACATATTGAACTTGTACAATGGATCCAAAGCTTACACAATATGGCTTAGAATTTTCAAGTGTTCTTTGGTCGTCTCCCCTGATAAGTTCATATTAGAGTTTCATCTTCCATGATCACGCCTTTTCAAAGTTCTCCATGAATTTCATCTTCTTCATCATGGTTCGACTCATGGTAATAACTGTAAACAAACGCTAAGACATCAGATTATCTATTTCAAGCCATCTTGTAGTAGGTTGATTTTGGTTTATGTTTTATCTCTTGACATAAATACATCAAAAATCATCCAAATTATTTCAAATGCATAAAAGCATTTTATTAAAGAAAACAATAGTTTTAAATAGAACCCATGCCCCAAAAGAACTCGGGTATGATACTGAAAAATGGCACTCAAGATTCAAAATTTACCTAGTTGTCGGGTTGCAATGCTTGCTAAGGTCGTGACATAAAACTTTGCCCACTTCTCCAACTTTAACCGATCCTTTCTTTATCAATTCTGCCAGCTGTTGTTAAATACCACAATATACACTAGACGAGTAAGCATATAAGAATGAAAAAAATATATGTATGTTTCCGGTCAAGACACTAGACGGCTAAGTAACTGATCAAAATGAGTACAGGGTAATGTCTAGCCCAAAATGACATGCAACTTTTTTTTTCCCAAATTCTTATTCAAAAACGTGTTAAATAATGATAAGAGGTTAACTCATTTGACCAGTTACCTTTAGAGCTGGCAATCTTGACCCATGATTATTAAAATGGATGAATGAATCACTAGAGAAAATATAATATTATAACCTGAATTGACTCAAGAATAAGCAAATGAATAGAAATAGATAACTGTAATCTTTTTTATCAAAGTTTATCAACGAGACTTAAAAAGTAGAAATGTATGCACAAATGGCTAGAAGGCATTGACTCACCTCATCTTCAGTTTCTTCAAGCAATCTGGAATATGTATACAAAATAAATTAGACATGCATGCATATTTTTTCAAGTAAACAGAATACAAGAATAATATTTATGGTGAATTGGTTTCTCATCTCACCTTCCACAATAAGATGATATCTCCTTTGAGTAAGCACGCGATTCTTGCTTATCTACACATCAGAAAATGAAACGAAAATTTGCACATGAAGAGGCCTTCTTGTAAAATAAATAAATCATGTACATATGACATATGATCCATTGATACATGTATTTATTAAAATGAAATAATCCTCTCATTAGTTAAAAATTGGCAGACTCCCGTGAGATTTTGGGTAGCATGTTACATGGTTGCCAAGAAAAAAGTAACAATATTAAATGACATAATTATGGTGGTTTAGTCACATATATAATTTAAGTCCTGTTAAGCTAAAATATAAGACAAGCTTACTGAAGGAAGTTGTCATCAATACATACTGCTAGTGATGTTATCCCAGTCATCCACTTTCATCCATATTTTTTTGGTTGAATCTACCTGCATACATGACCACGAAGCATATTTATTAATATTAAATATATGATATACTTAAGCATTTATTAATATAATATGTATGATATGTTTAAGCATTCACCTTCTGAAGAGTATAGTCTTGCATCTTGTCACAAAGCCCGTCCAGGAGGTCAACCACTCTCAGCTCACTAACCCTGTATAATAGAAGTTCGTAAAAAAAAAAAATAATTAATCTGATCACTGCAAAACTTTCTAGCTCTAATACTAAGGTAATTAACATCCAATACAGAGAGGTATTTGTATTTAAATTTTTACTTGTAATCTATCACTTTTCCTCTACGTTGACCTTTGGAGTCCAATCGATGTCTCATGTCCAGATGGTTTTTTGGTTTCTCCTGGAATGATATATAAATAAATATTAATAACAATTAAAATATAAACACATGATAAAAGGGTCAACACTCTCACATATACCAGTTCAAGAAATAGAAGTATCTTTCTTTCCCCTTTTTAAATTGCGAAAATAAAAATGTTGTAAGTTGAGAAATCAGTACAAAGTGAGCAATAAAACCTTGATTCTTTAAACTGACCCTTTAAACATGAGAATTGTTGGGCTGTCACACACACACACAAATATACAAAACACTAAACGAGAATAGGACCCAAGGATTAAAAATGGTTAAGTCAAGATGACCTATGTCAATGGATTGCAACTAGATTAGGTGTTCAAAGAAATTACAATGCCTACCATTATTATGATAAACAAACTCAAGGAACAAGAAAACTTAAATTATGCAATGTGCCTAATTTAATATGTTAGGGTTAGGGTTGGCTAAAAGCCTCCACAATGCCCAACAGGCCAACAAGAATCCTGTCAATAATTTCCAAAGTTTTCAACTATGATAATCCCTAAATCATAATCAATTCTCCTCAACTTCACCATCTTTACTATCATTTTTCTCATTTCTTTGATAAGTAAGATTAAAAAAAATCACTTCCCAAAATAGGAAGCTAAAGCTGTTCAAACTATGGATGCATAAATGAAATAATGCATTTGGAAATATTATAAACTCATACCTTCATCATTTGGAATTCCAGCTCCTCCTACAAAATGTAAAGCCAGTTGTGTCATTGACAATTTGAAACATATTAAATTCAACTTTTAGAGGATAAATGATAAAATTTTACCACAAGAATGAACACTTAACCTAGGAAGTAGAATAAGCCTTAAAATTACATTACAACAACCATGATAATCTTTGTTTTTAACAAAACAGATCATGAAAACTAAATTTTATCCTAACCCGTACATATCCTCATCAATCTCAAACTGATAGTTCACAACCCAGTCAGTTTAATGATAGATCTATAACCGCAAAATCAAAGAAGTTTTCTCCAATCATCCAATCAAATATTTCAATACACGTCTTAAAAGCAAGAATTAGGTCTCCAATAACAAACAGATCGGAAAATTTCTAAATTAAACGATGAACTGATTACTCACAGCTACGGCATTGCAAGCTCTGCATTTGTCATGAATAGAATGAGCGAATGATAAAGCGATGAGTATAGTCGCCGCGAAGATCAACCGTCGCAACACCACCGTCATCTTTACTCTTTTCTCCGGCCCACATCTGCACACATACACGCACAGCTTTCATAATAGTAAACTGCGATCGCTGACCGGAGATTTTCGTTACGTGGAAGACGAGTGTTTCTACCAATCAGAATGAACCACCTGGATCAGGCGGTAGGGCCTGGACACGTCGGATTAATTTGAGTTTTCACTAAGTTCAGAACTGCCCCCTTGAGTCTTGACTATTTTAGATTATACCCCCTCTTTTTCCTGCTAGATTGGATATATATGAAGTTCTTTTTTTTTTCGAACGGCAGTTAAAATGTCTCGTCGTGCTACCTTCAGTTATCCTGACGATTAATAGCTAAGATCAATTCCTCGATCTCCGACCTTGAGACACGTATGCCCCAGATGCGCGGGAACCGGATGGAATCCGTAAACCCTCGCCCCTCATTAGGTTCGAACCCGAGATTGAAGCCCTAATTTGTATCTTCACCTGTATATCTATTAAATTGCATCCAATAAGGTTAGAACACAGGACCTCCACTTTAAAAGAGTGAGCCTTTACCAGTTGAGGCAATTCTCTGGATATATATATATATATATGAAATTCTTAATTATCAAGACTTGGGTCACCCAACCATTGACTTAAACAGTTAAACATCCCCTAATGAGCACCTAGTCGTCCATAACCATTGACCAAACCAGCTTGCAAGTGAATATGTTGAATTTCCACTTTACATCAAATTTCCAATTCGTTTAGGACCATTTCACTAGCACCGATTCATCTTTTACAAACAATAAATTTAAAAGATGATATTCAACAGTTAGTGAATTCATGTTAATAATCAAGAACCATGATTATTGCTGCAAGACTTATCACCTAGGGGCTTAAGTCTCGTAACAGTGTAGGTGGGTGACAGTGGTATTTATAGTGAGCTACCATGAATGTCTAGACAAGCTCTTCTTATTTTAGATAGTTTGTTACTGGCCGTTTTAGTCTTTTTTTTCTCAGATCCTGATGTTTTTTCTCTTTATATGCAAAGGGTTTTTTAGGTGATATTAATGTCAATTGTCTTAATAGTTGACCTTTGGTTCTAAATCGCTAAGCTAACAATTTTGTCGTTTTGTCATTTTCCTATATCCGTAATGTTCTTTTGAGGTAACTTCCTTTTCCCAAGTAAACTAAGTGTTAAAGCCTCTTGCTCCTACCTTATATACTTGTTTCGTTGTGCCGCCTGACTGTAAGGTGAGCTTCAATCTATGGCTTGTGCCATGTGACTGTGAGGCTTCGAGCTTCGTCCGGATTGTTGCGTCGCGGCTAAGAGGGGTGCGGTAACTTTTAAGAGTTTATGGGGTGTTACCCCATCAAGGACCATATGGATAGTTTAGTTGGTTATCATCATCATTAAAACCTCCATAACGTGAATAATCATTTTCTTGGATGTGCTATAGCAATATAGTCATACTCTTTTTCCATCAACAATGGATTAAACTAATGTGATCGCACCACCCCGTGTATATTATTTAGGGATGAGAATCATTCAAGTAGACTATTTATTTAATTAAAACACATTTTAACTTTACCTAAATTTTAAAAAAAAAGACCCATTGTGTCCGAAATTAATTTTGCTTAAAATCCGTCATGACCTGTACCTATCCTAACCTAAAGTTGTTCTGATTTGTTACCTAACTTGATCTAACTCGTTCATTTTATCAGGCTTAATATTATTATTCTTCTCTTATAGAATGCAATTATTTATGATTAAAGTAGAGAGGCGACCAGTCATATGCGTGAAATTATTTTGACATGAGCGATGTTCTCATGGAGTATTGTCTTGTAAGCATAGTTAGGTGAGTAGAAAGAAAGTTTTACCCACAACCCACCACCAGATGCAAAGAAACAAAAACTAAGATACTTACTTGCAAGATTATATGCTGTTCACAAAATTAAAATTTAGGCAATTAGATAATAGAATTGACCACAAGCCATTCATCCTCCTATGAAGAAATCGGTTTGTGGATTTCATCACTTCATTTCTTTCACATAAAAGAAACTTGATGGATGATAAGAATTCAGAAAGAGTAAATAGTGTTGGGCTTCATGGGTCACTTACTGTGACTTTCCAACTTAAACCTAATACGAAGTAGATGCGCAAATCGGTTTTTTTTTTTGGTTGAATTGGTTCCGGTTTTGAAATCGGTTCCGGTCAACAAAGTCAAGAACCAATTCCGGTTCTGAGTTTTGATCGGTTCCGACAGGTGTTTGAAAAACTGGACCCATTTGTATGCACCGGCTCGGGTTGTCGATTCCGGTTCCCTTTTTTTTTTCCCACCTCTAATACGAAGCTTAAGACCTCTTTTAGCTCAAAAAGCTTGAGTAAGTTTCATGTCAAATCACAATAGCCTTTAGGTAAAAGAGTTGGCTCAGGTCAACACAACAGATTTACAAATTGACCTTATTATTTTATAATTTTTTATTCTACATTAAAATTTAAACTTGATTGTTAATATATAAACATTTCAGTTGATAGTAGAAGAGTGTGAGGTGTTCGTAATTTAATGGCAATTGTCTTAAAGCCACTTGTGGTTTTAGGTAAGTTTGGCAAAACTGAGTAACTGACAGATTAGGTCGTGTAATAGGTCAGAATATGTGCAAATCAGAATGAGTTTTAAATGATATCAGTTTGTGTCTAAATGAGTCGTTTTTGAAAAATATTGATTTAGTTATAATTTTTTTAACGGCATTTGATCTCAGCGTGTGAACCACTGATTTTCAGACCACATCACCAATGTCTAGTTACCAAGACTTCTGTTGAGACCCCACCACCACCCCAGAAGGAAACCGCACCAAAAACCCCCTGACTTCTCAAAGACCCATATTTCGTCTTAGGAGGGATTTGAACCAATGACCTTTCATTTGGAAAGCCAATGGGTACCGCTAGGACAGAGCCCATTTGGTTATAATTAAAACTAGTTTAGTTCCCATGTATTACACGGATTAAATAAAAAAATATAACGAATAATTATCAATGAAAATTTAAAAAAATATAAGATGATTTTTAATATAAAATAGGATTACAATTTCGTAATATTTAATATTTTAAGTATTATAATAATATTATTATTTCTTTAAACAACTTTTTTTTATAGTTTGTTTTCCTTAAACATTGTGTTCAAATAATTGTTTTTAAAAATTTTATAATTTATGATAATTTTTTTTTTAAAAAAGTGTGTTTTTAATATTAATATATTTTCATGTATTAAAAAACTTTTTTTTATAAAAATGCATAAAAATGATATTTAATATTTAATATTATTATTTAATGTTAGATGTATTTAATAAGAGAGAGAAGCGGTAAATGAATTTTGAGATGCTGTAGAATCATGCCATGTGGCACAAAAAAAAACTTTATTTATTAGTATAGATAGATAGATGAGTTTTAAGTAAACAAATAGGCTACCATCTTTACACACATTGTGTTAAAGTGTTACACATTTTAACATATTATATGTTATGATGCTATCTATTTCAACCTAAAATACAACAATTGTTTATACAAACCAATCCATTTATCTTGTTTTGAGTTAAGATTGTGATATCTAGTTTAAGGTTTACATTTATAATTTTAAAATAGCATTATAATAAAAAATCAAATTAACCCAGGTATCCAACAACCCATGAATACAACCTATCTAATACTATAAAAATCGCTACTATAAAAAAAAAAAAACAAATAAAAACATTGACTTGAAACAAAATTTATGCCCATTTTGTAAAGATGTCTACCTCTGGGACTCTATAACACAAAACGACAAATAGCATCGGCCAGCTAGAAAAAAACAAAACAAATAAGATGAAATACCAAGTTGTGATGCACGAACCCCAAAACATAACAGAAGCAGAAAGATGCATCAGCCAACAGTTCTTTACAAAAAACAACCAAACAGGTTAAGGCTTAGTAGATACATAAACCTAGGCTTAACTATCAAATTTTCTTTGTCCTCCATAAAACCTAATTAATATAAATTCAGATTAACAAAATAAAGAAACTACATTAAGGTAACTGTTAAACCATCAACAAGCAAAGTTTTTGTTCAAATTTCTTCGTTCAGTCATCATCTTCCTCCTACAAAACACAAAAACACCAAAAAGAAAAAGAAAAAAAAAAGCATTTATTAAGATGGATCTAGTAGTCTAGTTAAAACTTACAAATTTTGATTCATTTGTGTAATGCGGTTCTTGACAATCATCACCACCTGGCATCCGCTAACTATGCATGGCAAAATGGGCGGGTTGGGTTGGGTAACGGGTGAGAATGACGGGTTTTAAGCAAATCCGTTTGGGTTTAAATGGGTTGTTTTAGTAAAAAATCAATTTCGCTCAAGTTAAAATAAGTTGTAATTAAACAAATAGTTTATTTGAATGATTTTTACTGATTTTCTCATTAAATATATTATTGATCATTCTTACCCCTTGAAATTCATTATGTTTAGATGGTTTTTAAGTTGTCCATCTTGACCCGCTTTGTATTAAGGTGTTACCCATCTCAACCTATAATATGTCACAATGTTACCCATTTCAACTCAAAATGCAATAATTGTTTACCCAATTATATCCATTTATCTTGATATGGGTCAAGATTGCCAAGTATACCGCTAACCAAAATTCCTCAATTTCCCTTATTTCTAAAGAACATAATCCCCAGACTCAACTCTCTAAGTTTGATAATGTTGGGTATGTTTGTTTGATTATATAGAAAATGTAACTATGAACATATATAATGCTGCATTAAATCATAAAATGTTTCTCAAGAAACTGATTGTGGTAGATTCTATGGTTAAAATAAATTGCTAAAAAAATTAACTAATCAAACGGGCACATGGAGTTTAAAGTTTAAGCAACATACCTCATCACTGTCATCTTCCTCGTTATTGATCTCGGACTTAGATTTGTCAGAATCATCCTCACCATTACCACCTGCGGCCTATTTCAATGCAACAAAAACATAATCAGTGAAACAAAATTCTAATAACAGTAATTAAAGATTTACAATTAACAAAGATTACCTGCTTTTTGTTGTAAGCTGTCATGTTCTTCTCATATTCGGCTTTCCTTTTTTCAGCTTTGGCTACATAAGGTGCTTTTTCCTATGTTCACAAGGTACAAAATACCAACTTTGAATATCTTGACTTTTCAAAACAGAAATGCATCAATAAAACACAATCATATATGATATATACTGTATCAGTTGTCAATAAATTATAATCAGTTTAATTTCAGATTAAAACTTATATTTAACAAATAGATAATTATACATTGTTCTAATATCTTAAGGCCAATATTTTCTAATTTTCTTATAAATATCACAACGACCATGTTGGCTAAACATATTACAAAAATTGCCATTGATATTTTCTTTCCAAAATTATCAATTTGAAAACTACAAAATCTTTCATGTTCAAGAAATCATACTTACAGAAACAGACATAGACTTCCATTTTGCACCACCAGCTTTGCCAACCTGTTATTAAAAATATATCAAAACATGAACACAAATCAATCTAGCAAAACACTGAATGATTTCATCTTCTGAAACAACAACATAATATGAAAATCACTCACAGCAGCAACAGATTTGTTGCCAGGGTTCTCTTCTTTAAATTTCTTCCTAAACTCCTCCCTTCATCAATCAAACAAAAAGAAACATCATTAAAAAGTTAATTACCAACAAAAATTAAACGTAAACAGTGAAAGCACAACGAGTGCTCACATGAACACGAAGAACGCGCTAGCAGGCCTCTTAGGCTTGTTTGGATCCTTAGCGGTTTTCGCCTTAGCTGAAGTTTTCTTCACAGCCAGCCTAAAACACAACAAATAATCACCAACAGGCACATAAATCATGATCGACGGAGAGAAAACTGAACATTTTCTTAACGAAAGGTATGTGTGAAACATATGATGAAAACAGTAGATAAAACCTTACTTTGCATCGGTTTTGTTGCTTGATTTGCCCCCTTTCATGATTTGATACTGCAAAATCAAACCAAAAACAAGTTAGGTCAAAATCGAGGCCAAAATTGGTTTGGCATACCAAATTAGATCGGATGTTTGATGATAAAAAAAGGAAGAAACATACGCAGTTAGCAAGAGGTTTAGGGTTTGATTGATTTGCTGCTGGGGTGTGAAGAAATCGTTCTATATTGCTGCAACCTTTTGCGATACCCTTATTTTGGGCGGGAGATTTTTCTTACAAGACAAAAGGCCTTCAGTATTCTTTTCGAGAACTTGGGCAGTCGGGCATATTTTGCCATGTTTATTTTCACCTAATTCGGATGTATATCTGATTTTAAATAGAATTATAATTCGGATAGATTTGAGCTGCATGAGATTCGGGTTAGGTTTTGGATATAGACAATAAAATGTTAACTCTGAATAAATTGAATAGAATGTAATCCGATCTGATGAACACTTCTATTTATACATGTTTTACCATGGTTATTTTGACTTAATTTTCTTGGAGGTAGAGGTGCGCAAATTGGGTTTTTTTGGAACCGGTTTCGGTTCCGTTTTCAACATGTTCCAGTTCTGGTCAACAAAGTCAAGACCCGGTTCTTGTTCCAACCAGTTTTTGACCGGTTCTGGTTCGGGTTTTGACCGGGTATAGTGAAACCAGTTCCGGTTTTTCCAGTTTCGGTTCCGGTTCGGGTTTTGACCGGGTATAGGTGAAACCATTTCCGGTTCCGGTTCTAATTTGTCTGAAAACCGGACCTGTTTGTACCCACCGGTTCGGATATGACCGGTTCCTGGTCCTTTTTTTTTGCCACCCTCTACTTGACGGTGTTTTTTTCCCTCTTTAACATCATTTTTTTACTCTTGTTATTATTATCGTGTGTGTTAAAGGACCCAATAAAGGACTCAAAATTTGTAAGATTTTTGTGCATAGTTATCAGTACTCAGATATCACTAACACCATGGGGTATGTCCCTTGGTCCAACCACTTCACATATGCGCCACGTAGGCATCCACCACAACCACCCACTCCACCAAAAGTGGTGAAAATGCCCCTTGCCCCACTCACGCCCACTCAACGGTCGAATATCTAGCTTCCAACGGTTGAAAGTGCCGTTGCCCCACTCACGCCCAACCCTCCACGCCCGCCCACGCCCGGAAGGGGGCGGTGTTCCACGCCCGTTGGTACCCCAACTCACGCCCAACCACTGGGCATACCGGTGGATCTAATACTATTGGTTACGGGCTACAAAGTTATGGGCTCTTGTCGGGTTTGTTTGAGTTGTAAAACTAAACGAGACTAAGGTGGTGTTTGTTTTTTCAGAGGTAAAACGTCTGCGGTCTGCAGACCACATCTGCAAACTTCTTTTGCAGAAGAGGTGGACCAAACATCTGCAAATCTCATCAAATATGGTGTTTGTTTTCCAAAACCTCTTAAAACAAAAAAAACCTCTTCCCAACCCACCGTCCCCCATCCCCACTGTCTTCAACCCACCATCGACCATCAAAGACCCCACCCACCGCCGTCATCTCCGATCGTCCCCCTCCACCTACCGTTGAGCCACCATCTCCGACCATCGAAGGAACCCTCTGGTTCACGACTAGGGCGGAGATCGTTCGAAGGAACCCTCTGGTTTCTGTCTTCAACCGTCGACCATCCAAAATCTTAGATCAAACGAAGGAACCCTCTGGAGATCGAACGAAGGAACGACCTAGGGTTTCGATCGAACCATGGTTCGCGACTAGGGCGGTGGAGGAGACCGCGACGGTGGAGATCGAACGACCTAGGGTTTCGGTAGGAGTGAGTGTAACATCAGTGCCGGAACCGTCACCGGAACAGTGATCGTAACAGTGCGTGAACAGTAATCAGGTACAAATCTTGTGTAATTCAGTGTATTTCATGTTCATATCAAACCTCAGTATCATTTCATGCTAACAAAACAGTGAATTCACAGACATTTCAGAGAAATCAATTCAGAACAATGATTCTTGAGTCAGATAATTATCTGGCAACACAGAATCATCATGTGATTTATTTGTTAGGATTTTATTATGTATAAACGTATGTGAGGCCTTACAGGACAAAACAACACGAATATTGTTATGTGAATGCTAAACCGACAGATTATTCGTATAGGTGACGATCTGTACGAATAAATCTAAAAGTTTAACATTCTGAATGATATTCGATTATTAGAAAACAATATTGAAAAGTGTAGTTATCGTCGTATTTGATTCGAACAAATACGCGCGATGACCGCGCGATTCGATTTAAACGTTAAATAAATATTTTTGTAAAATAAATAATTAAAAGATATTTAGTTAATTTATTAGGAATCACAACCTAAAATAATTTTTATAATTCTATTTTAAAACCGAGTCGTTTCGTAACGAAAACGACGCGAAAACGGCGTTTTTACGCGAAACCACGCGAAACCGAACGAACCCGAACGAACCCGGGTATTTTTCCCACATTTATTGTGGCATTTAATGCCACAACAACCTCCATCTACCAGCCACCAACTTCAATTTTCGTTCATCTTCTCCACCCCCAACTCTCTCTCTAGAATTCATCCTCTCTCTCTAAGATTTCTAAACCAAATCTCAACCATTTCAAGTGTTTTTGGTGTCAAAATCACCCCTATCATCTGTAGAATTCGAAAGTACAACGGATCTGAACTTCCAACCAGTAGATTCGAGGTAAAATCACGATTTTTGCTCGGTTTTAGGGTTTTGAAAACCCTAATCGCGAACCCACCTCTTCAACCGGTTCTACACCATGATAAGCCATAGGAATCACGTTGTAACACCTTAGGACAAGTAGGAATGAGTGATACATGGGTTGAGAGTCTCTAGGCTTGATTTGAGGAAGCCGCTTTTGGGTTCATGTGGTCGGCCGAATGACCAAGAACCTCAGGCCGCCGAATGGCCAGCTTCATCACCATTCGCCGAATGGCTCCACCCAGTTCACCGAATGAAGGGGGTCATTCGACCAAGACATCCGCCAATTGAAACTCATTCGACCATAGCTCATTCGAACTAACATGCTGCGAATGAACACATTCGACCAAACTCCCATTCGGCAATCATTTTTCATTCGACTAAAGTCATTCGACCGAACCCTCTTTCGGCCAAACCACCTTCGACCGTGGTCTCATTCGGGGATCCAACATTCCATTCGAAGGTTTCATTCGAGCATGCCCATTCGCTGGTTCTCATTCGTGGACCTTCATTCGACAATGGGTTAGTGGCAAGGGAAGAAGGGTTAGTCATGTACATGCATGATGAATGTGTGTGCATGGGAATCAAGTATTAGGGTTTCCTAATGAGTTAGTAAACTTCATGATAAAGATGTAATAACCAACTCTTCTTGGCCAAATCAAGGTGGAACATATAGTATACTTATCATTTGGGGATTTAACTAAACAACATATTTTGTTACCACACTAAGGCTTTTAAACATTTACAACCACAAAGTTTGAAAAGTCAATGGTATAACTAAGTGTTAGTATAAATCACTAACTCCAAATACTTAGTTGAACATTGAGTCACATATAACCAAATTAAACACTTTCTATGGGAATCTAATGAGAATTAAATTCAAACTAATGGACCGAGGATGGCCCAATGGGCTTAATCTAAGCCCGTTCTCATGATAATTACATTTTTTTATATATAGAATATGCTTTTAATAAAAAAAGTAATTAAATGACTTTCCTAAAGAAATGTGTAATTTAAATAAATTAAATTGAAAATGTTTACTTTAAGTCTTTAAATGATTAATGTGGGATGTTGGTTATGAATGGGTAATAAGGTTAGCTTAGTTAGAGAAAACCATAGAAACACATTAGTAATCTAAGACACGTAGTTGCACACCGAGACCAAACCCCAGTTAGGATGTTTATTATAAATACTTATCGTCTGCGAATCCTTTTAAAACAACTCAGGGACTGAAGATACCTAGGCAACAATCAAAGAGCGCGCATATCTCTTGTGGTTCATTTGCACAGCAACACAGGTGAGTTCATTGCCCCTTTTCTAAACATTTTTGTTTTAAAACGCGGGGCTGAGAAGCATGCGTAAACTGTTTTTATTTAAACTGTTTATTTAAATGCTTTTACTTATTATATGTTTTACATATATATGTTTTGTTGATACTCCTAGACTCCTGTCTAGGAAATTATTAAACAAGATCAAGTTATCAATTAAATTTAAGTACTCTTATGAGTAATACCTTAAATTTGAATTCTAAATCAACCCTTAGTCCATCAAGTTCAACTTCAAGAATCTAAACTCAAAGTGAAATCAAAAGAACAAGATCAATAAATCATATTCAAGGGAATCATAACTCAGTGTGTGATCTGAGGCCCAAGAATCATAAATCAAATCAATTATCATTCAAAATCATGGGAACTTAAAGAATCAAGAATTAAGAATCAAGAGACTCAAGAGATCAGAAATCATAAATGTGTGTGAATCATTGAAATAATGAAATCATTATGATCTAATGAACTCATTAATACTCAAGTCATGGTGGATGTCAGTTGTATATGGAATCAAGACCACGTGTAACACACATATAAAGTCCCTTCAGGTATAGAAGACTGTTGTAGTCAGGCTATACGGGCAATAACGTGAACAATCATGGAAATCTATATCAAAGTCTAAACTCAAGGGAATCAAGAGATCAAGAAACAAAGGATATCCTTAAAGTCCCCGCATGTACAGCAGACCTTTGGGTCAAGCTGTAAGGGCAAATCATTAAAATCCCGTCACGCCCAGGTATACTCCTTGTGAGTTATGCCTGGTATGGGTCACGTGTGAGAGGTTACAACTTGGACAACCACCAACAACTAAGTCTAACTAATTGAGTAAAATTACACTCAATCATCATGTCTTAGTTGTATTTAAATGTTTTATTTAATTATTTAATTAAATATTTGACATTTTACTATTATCACTGACTTTTGGAAAATCTTTTGTCTATGATCAAAATCAAGAGAATCAAAGGTAAATCAAGTTTTGGAGATCAAAATCTATTTCAGAGGTGTTAGGTAAAAATGCTTAATTATCATTAATATCAATGTCCTATGCGGATTAGGATGTGGTGGGATGGCGTCTGGGCGGGGTTGTAGCCTTGACCCAGGGGTATGCCCTATATATAAGCATACCGATCTGGATGATACAGTTGATGTTAATGAGGTTAGGGTCTTTACCGAAAGAGGTTTTCAAATCATTTTCAAATCATAAAACTATATGAACTCACCAACCATGTGTTGACTTGATCTTTTTGCATGACTTCTCAGGTGACGAACAGGTCAACTAAGGAGTTATTCCTTTTGGACTAGGACTTCAGATAGAAGACTTAGCTTTTTGGACCTGCATATATTTTGAAGACATCATTACACAAATTGTTTTGTATATCTTGAGTAAATACAAGATAGAAATATATGATGTTTATGGTAGATTTACATTGTTAAATTATAAACAATACTGATGTAATTTAACTTTGTAATTCTATTATATTTAGCATTTCTCATTAGTATCATGTGCAATGTAAACAATCTGATCATCACGATTATCACTCACGATATCGCGCCCCGGGAACTTTCCGCCCGACGGGACAACCGATCCTATCCCGCCGGCTCGGGGTGTGACAGTGAGCATAATATAACCATAACCGAAAAATAACCGATAACCGCACCGAACCATAACCGATTTAACCGAAACTGACTTTAACCGACGGTTATGGTTAAGCGAAGCCATTAACCGAACCATTCGGTTATGGTTATGGTTAAGGCTAGTCATTAACCGACTTTAACCGAACCGAATAATGTATATATGTTTTTTTATTATTTAAATATTTGTATGTTTTTTTAACAAGTTATGGTGCAAGTTAAGTATAAAAGATGAATCTTCACTTTTTACTATATGAAAATATTATGAATTATATATGAGACTAAATATAATAGAAAATGAATCAAAGTTCATGTGGTTTTACTTTTTTTCTTACATTTTCAGTCACTAGAAAGTTTTACAAGCTTTATTAAGATTTCCATTATTAATATATCTATAATTCACAAGCATATTTACAAGTTTTTCTTAGTTTTTCAACAATTCCATTATTAACCGAATTTAACCGAAACCGAGCCGTAACCGGTGGTTAACCGATTAGTGGTTAACCGATCAATTGGTTATGGTTATGGTTAAGGATTTAGAATTAACCGAAGTTGCGGTTTTGGTTATGGAAATGGTCATAGCCGCACCGAACCGAACCACGCACACTCCTAGGTTTTGCCTCCCCTTTCCTCCAATCGAACCAGGGTTCACGACTAGGGCGGTGGAGGAGGAGACCGCGACGGTGGAGAAGGAGACCGCGACTAGGGCGGTGGAGGAGGGCGGCGGCGGTGGAGGAGGGAGGCGGGCGGCGGTGGAGATCGGTGGTCTTCTGTTCGCCGATGGGAAGAAGAGAAAAAAGGTTTGAAGAGGTTTGAAGATGATGGTCCATGTCTTCTCCAAGAAGAGGTCTCGCAGACGTTTTTTAATGAAATGTCTGCGAGAAAACAAACACCCTACATCTTTCCTTGGTCTGCGAGGTGCAGACAAAAGAGGTTTCGCAGACCTTAGCAGACGTTTTTTCAAAAAACAAACAGCCCCTAAAGCTTTCACAATATTTGATAATGTATATTTTGATGATTTTTTCTAATATTTAACCATCATTTCGTCAACAAAAAACTACCATAAATCTTTAAGCATTTTATTTACCGTCTTTTTATTTGAAAGACACTTTACTTGAATGGTTTTCGTCAATACAAGGCCTTTATATGAGCCAACATTATTTATTAAAATTTCTCAACATTAATGATTGACATCTTATACGTCTCGTATAAGTCTTATACGAGCATGGTTGACCCGAAGGAGTGGCAAAACCCGACCTCTGTTCTGGACCATTTTTCAGGTGGCATGAAATTTTTGATATATATGTACATATAAAGATTCATTCAAATGAAAACCAACAAGTTAGAGAGAACTAAAAAAACCATTTATATACACATGATTTAAGGGATACAAAAAGTAATTTCCTATAACGTATAGTATATGAAGTTACTTCCATGTCATTTAAACTAACCTAAAGGTTCGATTCGGTTAACTTTTCAATTATTTCCCCCTATCCGAAAACTGAACCTAATTCAAAAAGTGATTCCGTTCTGTTTCAATTAAAACTAAACAAACCGAACAAACTGATTCAAAACCAAGTAAACCGAATTTAATCGGATAAACCGATTAAAAATCAAATAAACCGAATAAACTGACTTCAACCGAATTCAACCTTATATATTATTAACGAAATAATAAATTTAAATCTTAACTCAATTTAATCGGTTAACCGTATAAACCAAATTCAACAAAAATTTGGGACTGAACACCCCTACCTTAATATTTGCATTTCTTAAGGGGTCATTTTTTCCCGACTCGCCTTGGGCATCTTAATTCTTAAGGTCGCCCTCGTATAAAAGAGCAATCAGTATCGAATCAGCTGGTGTCAGAATATGTTATGCATCTCGTATAAACTCATACAAGAGATGTATATTATTACTAGATGTTAAAAGAAACGTGAGAATAACCACTCCCTCTGGGAAACAAGAACAAGAAATTCAGAATGATCCGTTGCAACTTGCAAACGACGTCGTCAAAGTATGTGCTACTGCTTTGGGCATGCCGATGCTACAATCAGACATCCGGTTCATGTAATTATGTGAACACCTCTTGTGTAGTCTGTACAAACAACAGATAGATTTTCAATTTACCCTTTATAAATCAACAGAACTATTTATAGCCCCTAAACTATTGAGAAGGTACTATTTTTCCCCCAATTTAAGTTGCAAATTTTTATAATGTTTTACTATGCTACGTTTACTTCCTTCTCACTTTTTTTTGAACGGACTTCCTTCTCACTAAAAAAAACATTTGATAGTTGTATTAATTAGACTTCGGCAAAAAACGATTCGGTTTTTTTAAACCGGTTTATAAACCGGTATTAGGCAGTAGACACCTCCCAAACCGGTTTTCCCCAAACCGATCCGAACCGTAGGTTTGGGTTTTTTACCGTTGTAATAGGTTTGGAACCGAATTGAACCGGTTCCTAAACCGGTCTCCCAAACCGGTTTGTAAACCGATTTTAACGACTACATTATTTTTTGACATTTTTTTAAAAGTAGCCGTTGGGGGTATTTTTGACTTTTTTTTTTGCATTTTAGCCCCATAAATTTACTATAAATACATAGTGGTTGTTTAGGTTCAATCACACATTTATCAAACGCAAAAAACGCTCTCAAAACGCAAAAAACGCTCTCTAATAAAAAAAATAACTTATATTCAATACATTGCAAATTATTTTTTTTTTGTAAAACATCATATTTAATGCATTATTTTGATTTTTAATAAAAACAATTAATAGAACATATAATATTGGTTTGCTTGGTTAATATATTATAAATTTTGCATTTTTACGTATTTTGCCATATATAAAGAAACCATTATAGTTTGATAATAGAGTAAATTACAAAAAAAAAATTGTATATCACAAATGACATATTTCATTCTTAAATTTTAATAATTACATTATATGTTTTTTTATTTTTATATTCTGTAATAATCAAGTTCTTTTCACTTAATAGAGTTAAGTTTTTCTTTTGTTAATTTTCAAAAATAACCATTTTGTCCTTATCATCATAAAAAGATGAAACATGCAACTATTTATGTAACTAAGGGACATGTTATTTAATTTATTCAAAAATAACCATTTTGTCTTTTTTTTTTATCATTTTTATTATATATTTTATTTTTTACCTTTTTTATTTCTTAATTTAAAATTTCAATTAAAAAATAAAATTGCTAAAACAAAGAAAAAAATTAATATTAAATAGTAAATTTCATAGCATGTCTTTGTAACTACATAAATAGTTGCATTTTCATCCTTAAATAAATACTAAGGGCAATATGACCATTTTTAAAACAATTAACTAAAAAGTCAACTTTGTTAGAAAGACTTAATTGTTACAAAATACTGATTTTTAAAGATAAAATGTGTTATTTGTGATATAAATAAAGTATGATTTTTGTAATTTACTGTTGCTAAATAGTGATCCTTTTTAAAATATATAAGACTAAATTACAAGATTCATCATTTATGTCTATAAGTAATTATGGATTAGGTCATTTATCTCTATTAATTACAAATAACGTCATTTATTTCATTAATTGCTAACAATTTCATCCTTTAACTTAACTATTGTTAATTTGATGGGTTAAATTAGGGGTGAGCAAAAAACCGAAAAAACCGAACCGGAACCGAATTAACCGAAAAAACCGAACCGAATAAATAACCATAAAAAACCGAACCGAAAAAACCGAAACCGAACTTTTCGGTTCGGTTTCGGTTTTTCATATTCTAAAAACCGAAATAACCGAACTGAACTGATTTGTTATCTTATTTAAAAATTAATATATATATATGTGTGTGTGTGTTGCTATTTTTATACTTACTTAACGGGATAAAAACACATAAAGAGTCTACCATTTGAGATGATAAAGATTTGGATTAAATTATTTTTACCATTTTAAAAGATAAAGATCGTAATTATTTCAAAATTAATTGTTTACTTTTGTTTTTTTTTTAAATTTAAAAACATGATTATAATTTAGTTTTATTTTGATTACTTGGTGTTTGATTAATTAATTTATGAGTTATCTATTGTTAAACATGTTTACATTTTTAATATTAAGTGTGAAAGAGAACAAAAAAACAAAAACAAAAAAAAAAACTAAAAAAGTAAAAAAAAACCGAAAACCGAACCGAAACCGACAAAAAAACCGAAAAACCGAAAACCGAATGGTTTTTAATAACAAAAAACCGACTATGTCGGTTTCGGTTTCGGTTTCGGTTTTAGCCAAAAACCGAACGGAACCGAGCACACCCCTAGGTTAAATAACATCCTTTATTTCATTAATTATTTTTATTTAATAATTAAAAAGATTAAATAAAAATAATTAAAGGGGTGTATTTTACTTTTTTGCTCTTTTAATTAACACATCAAATTAACAATAGTTAAGTTAAAGAATGAAATTGTTACCAATTAATGTAATAAAGGATGTTATTTGTATTTAATAAAGATAAAGGACCTAATCCATAATTAGGTATATACATAAACGATGAATATTGTAATTAATCAATATATAAACAAGTAAATATACACACATCTTACTTCTCTAATAAATCAAGGTTTTCTAGGGACACATGGCGCATCCCTAGAGCTCCTTGCACTTCTTTTCCCGCCTAAAACATCTTATCTTACTTCTTACCTAACTGATAAATAAATGTTTCTAATGACACTTAGCACATTCCTAGAGCACCTTGATGTTTTTTTTCTCGCCTCTCTCTCCTATAAATATATTATATATTAAATATTAAATAAATATACTTTTAACAAATTTTAAAATTAAAAATAAGACCTTTTTAAAATAATAAAAATATTTTAATATTAAAAACACATATTAATTATTATGAAATATAGAATTTTTAAAAATAGTTTTGCAAAATGAAATATTTAAAAAAACAAACTTTGAAAAAATTAATGTTTAAAAAATAATATAATTATTTTATTTTCTCATCTATGAAATTATATTTAATCATATTATATATTAAAAAATCTTCTTATATAATTTAAATTTTTATTAGTAACTATTAGTTAATAATATTTTTTATTCATCTCGTGTAATACACGGGATGCTAACCTAGTGTTGTTATATATATGTGTGTGTGTTTTTTTTAATTTAAAATTTGAGCCAGACCACAAGCAGAGGCCTCGGCTCGAGCTTTGCTCGTCTGAGAATTTTTTTTTTTTTTGAGCTATGTGTCTCTAATAAATATAACCTTTTTTTCCTTTGGACTAGCTTAATAATGACATAAGTAGGTTATCGACCAACCTTAGCATGACGTTACTTGCCTTAACATTTTTTTTATGTTACCTTAGCCACTTGACATAGATTTATCTCATTTGGCTTATCTTATTACCATACCATAAGTCGTAAGTCAAAGGATGATGAGACAAATAATAAGTCATAAAGAATAAACTTCGTTTAAAATATGCTAAGCTGCTTCTTTTAGTAAAATTTCTCATCCTCGAGGAAAGCTAGGCATTAAAATCTTGTCTCTCACCCTTAAATAACTAGGAAATTTTAAGAAATATATGAAAAGTTATTCGTAATATCTGATTAAAAAAACATCTTTGATAATTCATATATTTGAATTATCCTAAATTCTTTATAATAGGCATCTAAATACGAATTTTCAGATATTTCAGGTCTAAGATTTTGAGTACATTGAATTTAGTTTTCGAATACAAATTATTTTGAATAATACTGATTCCAAGGAGGCTTTGGTTTACCTTGTCTATCCTAAGATCATAGGTTCCTTGCCTATCTTCAACAACGTCCCTTACTTTATTCTAGGGCAGGCCCTTACCAAGGAAAAATTAGGCCATTGTCTCGGGGCACAATTTTTTAAGGCTTAATTATTATTTTTGTTTTTTATATTTTATACAAAAAAGTGTATCATTAAGTTTAAATAAGTCTAATATTCAAGCTAAAAAAATAGAGCCCATTAAGTTTATATAAGATTCTAAATTGTTTTTATAGTATTATGAGTCCAAAAATCAAAAATACCCGAACCTGACTAACCCAAACTGCACCCAAACCCGAATATGTCTAACAAGGTTAGGTTATTCAGTCCAAAAAGCTAACCGGATTATACGTGTCAACCCAATTAACCCAACCTGTTAATAGAATCGAGTTTCAGGTATATTTTTTAAAATTAGTTGGGTTTCAGGTTAACCCGAATAAGAATGACTAGTATTTTATATATAAAACATAATGTACTTTTCACCTAAATATTTAATTACATTAACTATTTATGATTATGGCTATTAATCAAATTATATAGTTTCAACATATTTTCAATTAAATTATATGTTTAGAACATGAATTATTTGTGGCAATTTTAAAATTTGGTCAAGATAATAGCAAAAAGATATTAACTAAGCTGACCCGACCTGAATAACCGTGACCAACTAACCTAACTTTATTATGTTTGGGTTCCGGCTCAATACGAAACCCGATCGGGTTGACCCGATCAACCCCTAACTTTGATTTTGATATGTTTATTGTTATAACATAAATCGTCCTTTTAAAAAAAGAGTTTATATAAGAGTAAATTACACTTTTGGTCCTTTATATTTACACAAAATTTCAGAGATAATCCTTTATGTTTCAAAATGGCAAATCAATCCTTTAAGTTTTCAAATGTTGCAAACTCGGTATTTTATCCGTTAACTCCGTTAAGTACTATCATAATAGATGCATAAATGTCAAAAAAATCATATAAGTAATTGAGTAAATTTCACTTTTGATCCTTAATGTTTTCATAAATTTTCAGATACTCTTTTAGACTGTTAGTACTTAACGTAGTTAACGGAGAAACGACCGAGTGTGCAACATTTGAAAACCTAAATGACTGATTTTGTCTTTTTGAAACATAAAGGAATATTTCTGAAATTTTGTGTAAACATAAAGGACCAATAGTGCAATTCACTCTGTATATAATTTAAAATTCGTTTGAGCTTATAAACATTTTTTTCCTTTTCGTTTCAAACACTTAAATTTTCAAGACCGACTCTACTTTCTCCTATGTTTGCCATTGATGATATTTGCATGTGCCTACTAGCAGCAGTTATATGTATTTCGTGAGTAACATCTTACTATTCTCACCTTAATTTATGCATACTTGTTTGCATAATCTGCATAATACTAACTTAGAACATTAGGGTGCTCTTGGCGCTAACCCATATTCCCTTTTAACATATATTTTTTTTTCTTTATAGTTGCATGTAAGATATACGCTTAAGATATCTAGGCACGATTCAACCTCAAAATTATACACAATTCCGTATTTTGAATGTAAAGCTGGCAAAATAGGTATCTGTTAAGACACGATTAAACATGTTTAACAAAAAAATTATTATTTGATTTTATACTTTTTAAAAAATAATAAAAATTAAGAGGTTATACTTCATTATTATTATTATTTTTTGGCAACGTAAAATATAAAACTATCATGCTTAAATCACCAGACCAAGTATTAAACAAGTCGTTTTCATGTTTCATATTTGCATTAATCGCGTCGTCTGAAACCTGTTAAACCCGTTTAGACCCGTTTTGCTAGTCTTATTTGAATGTAACCATGCACAAGAATTAAATCAATGTGTGTCTTCTACAACAATATATATGGCCAACATGAATGGTTTAGGCTATGTGTTATGCAAAAGCCCCCATCACTTCACGTAGACGTCATCACGTAGGCGCCACATAATCAACCAACACCATCACCCCCTTATCACTCAACATCATCTTTTCCTATGTTATCCATCATTTTTCCATCACTCCATGTCATTACCACCTTTTTCAATATTTTATTATTTGATTTTTATTTTTCAATTATAAATTAAATTAAAAAAAACACATAATATAATTAAAAATATTAATATTACAAACTAAAATAAAAAAATTACATGATATAAAATTAAAGTACATAATTAAATAAAAAAACATTAAAAAAAACTACAAATTTTCTCTTCGATTTTTCCATACATGTTCAACTAAATCGTCTTTAAGCATATTTCAACTCTTTCTTCCGATGTAACCTCTTCAACCGGAGGGTCGACCTCCTCGTAATTTTGGCAAATAGCTTTTCCTTTTTCATCCAAAATCATGTTATGCAAAATAATGCAAGCATACATAGCGTCTCGAATTTTATTTTTGTGACAAATCCTACATGGATTATTTATCATATGCCATTTCGTTTTAAGTACACCGAAAGCTCGTTCTGCATCCTTTCTCGCCGCCTCTTGAGACTTTTTAAAATATTTTTGTTTGTCATCGTCTTCACGAGGAAATGTAAATGATTTAACAAACGTAGCATATTCAGGGTAGATACCATCAGAAAGACAATACACATACTTGTAGTAGGTATCGTTAGCATAAAATGAAGACCCCGACACGACTCCGTCTAATATGTCGTCAAATATCGGGGATTGATCTAAAACATTTATATCATTATTCGAACCAGAAACACCAAAATACACATGCCATATCCAGAGATCATTAGAGGCCACCGTTTCAAACATTATTGTAGGATGGGGGTGATCGCCTCGTTGATGAGATCCTCGCCAAGCGGTTGGGCAATTTTGCCATTCCCAGTGTGTGCAATCGATGCTTCCAAGCATGCTGGGAAACCCGTGGACATCATCATGCACTGCATAGATTTTTTGAATGTCGCTCCATGTTGGTTTTCTCAAATATCGCGAGCCGTATAATGCGATAACACCTTTACAAAATTTGTAAAGACTATCTCGTGAAATTTTTCCCGACATCCGTAAATATTCGTCCCAAGAATCGCTGCATGTGCGTAGGCTAACTGTCGAATAGCACTTGTACACTTTTGCAATGGTGTGAAACCTCTTACACCCAATGCATCTGACCGTTGTTGAAAAAACGGAAAATTTTCTTCCATATCGCTAACGATTTGAAGAAATAAATTGCGGCTCATTCGAAAACGACGTTTGAAATGCTTTTCGTCGTAAGTTGGATTTTGACTAAAATAATCTTGAACGAGACGTTTGTTACCACCTTTATGATCACGGTTTATTTTTTTTCTTCGTAACACTTGTGCAGAGTTTTCTTCAATATCATTAACGACAAATGTTACCGTTGCTTGAACGTTGCGTAAAAACATGAACGCTCCTTCGTCTGAATCGGATGATGACAATTTCGTAATTTCCTCTTTCCAACTCATTTTTTTATTGTAAATTGGGTTATTTTATGTCACACCCCCAAATTCTCACGTGTGGTGTCAGTCCACATGGGTGTGACGTGGTAAGAATCACAGCTCATGGTCATATAGAACGACTCTATATGCGTTTATAAATACAATGTTTGTCACAACCAAATGATTTATGAAATAAAGCAGCGGAAATAAAATTGTAAAGCAGCAGAAAATAGATTGTCAGACACTACGATGTTTTAATACCAAACATAAATAAGATTTTTGATCAAATGACATAAAATGAATGCATGGGGGTCCTGTGCTCGTTTCTCTAAGTGCATTACTGGTCCGTATGCCATTCAGCTAGTTACCTGAGAATACATGTTTAAGAAAAAGTGTCAACACATAGGTTGGTGAGTTCACAGTTTTTGATATACATAGATAATAATCAGAAAACGTGTGTCATGATGTTTATTAAATGTTAGTCCCGAGCCCTAGGCTCCAAGTGTCAGTGCGTCACTACCGAACTAGACTTGTTAGTCCTTGCCTCGGTCATGTCTCGTAATAACATGGCAAGATAGGTCGAGATTTCACGTGTCCCGACCTCCGGTCAGTATTGTGCCACGTAGGGTTCGTCACACCCAAACAGATCTATTCAAACTCACCTCGTTGTTTGTACATTAACGGTAAGACATTATGAGGGCTTGTTACGATTACAACACTTATGTTTGTCTAATAAACCAGCATACACAAATATGTTTGTACAGTAATAGTGTTTGACTCAATTCATCAAGTATTCTCCCCCTATTTGAAAAGTTTGTAAAAGAGTTAAAGAGGGGTCGTAAACTTACCTTAATGATACTCGGGAAATGAAAGCGTAAGCTCCTGATCTCGGCGGCGAAACTGTCACCGGCTACCTATATCGTATAGCTTACGTGAGTTCGTGTAAGTGACCGTGTTCGTGTTCGTGCTCGTGTTTGTACTCAACAACCTTGGGTTGTTATGTTTGCTAATGTCGGTCCACATTAACCCTGTTTGCTCGTGTTTGACCGTGTCAAGTCAACGACCCGTTGGTGAACCGTGAGTTGATGGTAAATCGTGTAACATTAGTGATTGTGCTCCTTGTGTGCAAAACACGCAATTCGCGTTTATGGACAACTTACTATTTATAGTAAGTTTCCATTTTTAGCAAGTTCTACAACACTTATCATTTTAAGGATTCTAGCATGCTTGTTAGTTCTACGTGATCATGTTAACACATATCACATTGTTACAATGATCACATAAACCTATAAGTCATTTCTACTCATTAAAGTTTTCTAAAAAGGAAAGTTTCCATATCTAGTATGATTAGCATCAACTTAACATACAATAATCATATCATATCATGTTAAGTCGTTTATCATGCCCGTAACATATCTAGTATTCTTAGAATAGAGTTTTCTCAAAATAAAGTTACTATAAATAGTAACTATGATAAATACTCATCAAATGATCATTCCAAGAGTTCCTAATCCGTTTTTATACCAAATAACATCATATTATATCATTTATCATCATCTAAACATTCTTATTTCACCAAAATCATCATATATCAATAATCGGGTCACAAAAGTTACTATAAATAGTAACATGGTCTAAAATGACCACAAACCAATCCCAAATCCATTTCCCATGCATCATAACATCATATTATCATCCAAATGATATTTCTATTCACATGCATGCACATATTTCTATCCATATCATCATGTTGTATCGTAAAAGTTACTAATAATAGTAAGTCCATCAAATAACCCATTTCTAACCATTTCAAGGATGACAAATCATGTAATACACTTTTAATATCATCAATAAACATATTTGAATATCCAACATCATCCAAACAACCATAGATCATACATGCATGTTGACATTTCACCTATTCATGAATAAATCATGCATTATACACACTCGCATCATCATGGATCGTCAAAATACATCACCAAACCATTATAGATCATCAATATTAGTAGTTTAAGCAACAAACCCAGATTCATATCATCAAAAATTCGTGCATGTGATGCTAGGGTGTGTGCATGTGAGTTTCAAAGCTTGCATGTGTGTAGGAGTGTTTTTAAGCTATAAGGAACATGGGGCTACCTTCAAAACCTTCAAGAACTCCTGAGATGGTGGTTTATCTGCCTTACGAGCTTCTGAACAGCAGGGAATGTGCAGCACAAGGTGGCGATGGTGGTGGTTTGAGCTCCAACTCCTCTCTCAAGCTTCCAAAGCTTCAAGATGGGTTCTAATGGCTTCCAAGGTGATTTAGGAAGTGTAGAAGATGATAACAGAGGTTCCAGGGAAGATAAAATCATGCTAATTGCGTCTGATCCTGACTAAAATGGTGAGGATAGTGTTAATGATGGTTTTGGGTTGCTCAAGAAGATTTTAAGCTGTCAGAGCTCCCAGGCGCATCGCCTTGCGGGCATGCTTGGCGTCGGACGTAGCGCGCGAAAGGATCTCATTGGATTCCTTTCTGGCTTTCTCGCGCACACCGCTTCGGGTCGGTTGTGGGGCTCAGGCGTAGCGCCTGCCGCTCCAGATGAGCCCAATAGGCCCATTTCCATAGTCTGAGTCTGTTTTCACTCGTTTTTCGTCTGTAATGCATTGTTTGAGTATCGTTTGAACTCTAATTGTCAATTATTAGTCATAATTGACTCGTGAAGTGTTTTTGTGCCAAAATGATGTGACGTTCACCAACGTTCGTGATTTCTGACACATGTGTACAGTTTTTAATTCCCCGATTTCTGACACACGTGTCACACTAAATTAACTAACTCTAGTGCCACGTACGCAATTGCTAATTAAATAAACATTTAATCAAAATAGAATCTGACCTGGATTTTACGGGGTGTCACATTTTATAGAAAAATAATGGTTATTTTAGAGAGAATTGTGTGGATTTGAATGTTGGTATAAGAGGAGCGATTTATTTATAATGGTTTAAATTTTTTTAAATACCAACGGTCACAAGGTTTTTTTATTTTATTTTTTCTTTTCAACGGTCAAATACAATTTAATTGATTTTTTTTTTATTTTTTCCCCTCAAACGGTCATCACCCAGTGAGGAGGGTCAGACCCATGCCCATCACGCCACCCTCACGCCCCTGTGTTATGGGGGTGGGGCGCAATCGGGGCGTGACCCAGGGTGTAACACCCCGACCGATGGCGGAAACGTCGAGATGCCACGAGGGATGTGTAGATTGTTCGTAAGCTCGTGGGCATCTAATTAAATCATCACATAATCATTTAATCAACCAAATTAATTACAAAAAAATCATGTTCATCATGAATTAAATACATCAGTCACACAAAAGATTTAGCTAAACTAACTAAACTCTAATCGCCAGAATTTCAGTTAATTAGCTAAGTCCAAGAATCCTATGTGATGATGTCCAAAATACAAGAGATCATCCTCCTCAACCTACTTGTCTTCATTACCTGAAAAATGGAGGAAAATCAAGTGTCAACTACGAAGTAGTTGGTGAGTAATCATAAGTTTTATATTTAAAAATGTTTTATAAAAATGGTTTTATAAGATGATTATAAAGTTTAGAGTTTCTTGAGAAAATACATATGAATACCTGTGAGAATATCCAACACAATCATCCCAGTACAAAATCCAAACACATAACCAACACATTATCACATAATCAATTTAATCATAGTTAATCATAGATAATCATAGACAATAATAGATAATCAACCACATAACCATTCAACAAATCTCAAACATCAATATTCTCAAATAGTATTTGTGACTATACATGGAATTTATGTAATTAACATAAGTTAAAGACATTATCCATGGAGTGGAAGCAACCCACGTGACAATACATGAAATCAATGTAATTGACCGAAGTCAAAGACAATGATTTATGGAGTTGTGATAATCCAAGAGGCAATACATGTAATCCTTGTTAATGACCGAAGTCAATAACAATATCACACGGATATATAAGAATAAGTGATAATCCATAAATAATGATGATCCATGATAATGATAATCCAAAATATGAATATCATATTGATAAACAGGTATCATCCACGTGTTATCAAAATAATATTTTTAAAATTGGTATACATGTTTCACCTCCGAGTTTTAAAACCAAACAGTTTAAAAGGGAGGGTATGAGAACTCACCTGAATCCTTAGAATCAGTGTTCCTAAAATATGCGCGCTCGTGTATACAAATCAACAACAACTCAATCACCTGTAATTATCGTGTTTTCGGGTTTATGAGTACATGTGTTTCATTTCAGTTAATTATTCATAACTGTTACCTTTAGGTGTTAATATATATCAACGGTTAGTTATTAATTCTTTTATTAACCTAGTTCAATCAATCATGTTAAGCACAAGGTTTATGAATGAGTGTCATAACAACATGATTTAAACTTGCTAGTTGTGATATCATAGATACATCCTCACATGCATGATCAATTTTACTAACCACCACATCTTGAATTAGTGACAGTTTAATTTCAATTTCATAAAACCTATACATTAAGTTAATTGTACTTCACGTTCCATATATGTATATGTACTTCCTAGTTTCTTTAAAACTCAAGTTATAAGAAAAAAGGTAGTGGTTTAGGTCATTCATGCATGCATGGATACATCCCTATATATTTACATTTATATACATGCTTATTCTCCCTTAATTATTTAGTTTAAATGGATTTAGGTTCACCCACACATGACCAGCGAACCTTAGGCCCATTCATCCCATGGTTCGGCCAGTAGATTCGGCCCACACTCAGTGCTAGGGTTCGGCCACCAGCTCAATAGGTTCGGTCAGCATTCCAGAGTAACTATGCAGGATTCGTGAGGTTAAGCCAAAAGATAAGGTTCGCCCTCACACTGGTTCGCCATGTTTAGGGTTCGTGGATAGGGTTTTGCACAGCTAAGGTTCGCAGCTCAATTCAGGTTAGCTGCCCCTAGGTTCGTGGCATTAGAAGGTTCGGCTACTGTGGTTTCATGGCCCAGGTTCGCCAGACAAAAGAGGTTCGCATGTTTCGTGGGTTCGGCCATGCATTCTGGTTTCAAGGTTCGGCGACCACTGGCTCAAGTTCGGCCGGCTTGTGGAAAGCAAGGTTCCGCCAAAGTGAGGAGCATGGTTCGCTACTTCTAAGGTTCGTGAGTATCATGAGGGTTCGCCGGATGTAGGGTTTCGGGACTGTACAGGGTTCGGCTGAAAGGAGGGGTTCGGCCCGGATAAAAAGGTTCGGCCAGCCCCCTTCACAGGTTCGGTGACCTGCTGTTGCGATTCCACCTTGCTCATCATCTTCACCCTCGAATCCTAAGTGTTTACAGGTTCTTCTATCGCTTCCACAGCTTAATACCCAACCGGTTTACCCATATACACCCTAAAATCATTTGGAAGTTGATATTCATGCACTCATGTAGTTTCTAACAAGATCCGAAAAGAAAAGCTCCGATTTACCTCGAATTGCTAATCAAATGACGGGTTTCTTTGTATCTCCTTGTTCCTCTCAATCGGCCGAACGCATGGGCGCCAAGATCTCGTGATTCCGTTGAGAAACGAGCGAGATATCGTAGAGAGAAGGTCTAGAGAGAGAAAGCGGTGTGGGATGTGTTTTAGAGAGAGAAATGAGTCTTTCAAAATGAAGAAGAAGAAGAATAAATGGGTTTTTATAGCCCGGTCGATCCCCGCGTGCTCGGTCTCGTTTTTATCGCGATAACTCGTATTAAATGTTCGGTTTTTAACGTAAAATATATTCAAAGCATAAAACATTTAAATAAATAAGTTTTCGTTTTAAACCAATGATTTCAAATAATTTATTTTGTAAAACGATGCCGTTCCATTTACTAAATTAATTATTTAAATAAATAATTTATTCGGTTTTGTTTTAGGTCGTGATTCCTAATAAACGTTTTCAGTTTTCATTTATTAATTTAATATCGTTAGATATTATTTAGTTATCTCGTCTGATGACGTCGGGTAATATCGCAACATAACCAAACGGCCAGACCGCAAAACAGACCAAGTCGCATGACCAAATGGCACGATGGCAGAACGAGCGGAATCAAAGTCAACTTACCAGATACCAATAAAGGTTGAGGTAAAGAGACATTTAATGAAAGCCAAGTCTTCGGACCAAAGGATAAGAGGCAAACCTCAAGACAAAAGGTGATGTAAGTCAACTTTTGTGCAGAGACGGCCAGAACAAGTATACTCGAGAGAAATGCCCAGAAAGCAAGGGGCTTGACCCCCCAAAAGAGGAAACCATCAATTCTACACAACCCAGAATCCCAGGTACCCAAGTAGTATAAGTAGAGCACTTGGGAGCTCATTCAGGTACCTCACTTCTCATTCTCATACTCATACTTCCTTTCCCTGATTTCACTCTCCGATCAAAGACTTATTCTCACGCCGGAGTCCAATCGCAGGAGGCCTCCTCCTGCGGTAAGGCTAACGGCTTCTGTTGTTGCAGGATCGCAAGGATTACCTCAGAAGGCAAGATCAAAGGGAGTTCAGGGCTCGTTACTTCAACATTGGCGCCCACCGTGGGGCCTTGAACTCAAAATTACACGCTGAGCAGAAAGGTCCCAAGTAACTCTTATATACATAGAGATCTGCGGTTTGCCCATCCTGGAACTGCACTCCAGTTGCCAGGATAGCAGGTTTGCTAGCGCTGTACTATATCTGTCACAAAAAAATATATATTTACTGCAATAGTTTTAAAGATTTGATGATCTACTTAAATCTTAATATTCCCTTGCTTACATAACTATGTGATAGACATATATATACATATAAAGTACTCACTCTTCAAATTTTACATTCTTCTCTTCTAAATATTTGTAAAAGAAACAAAGAAGAAATAAGTAATAATTTACTTTTACGCTATTATGTTTATGCACAACTAATTTGACAAAAACTTCATATAGGTTACATCATTAATTATATCGAAGTTGACATCTCTTAACTTTTTAGACATTTTTTTTTCTACCTAAAATGGTGATAGAGAATATAACTAGCCGTTCTGCTAACTGTTGCATAATAAAAACTCTACAAAGTTATAGATGGAAACACTACAAAATCATAGTTGGGAATCTAACATAAAGTTCTTACATAATACTACGAGGAATCTTTCTAATTCCATACAACTTCTTGTCTTATCTTTGCTTTTTGAAGACTTTGGCTTTATTATCTATTAAACAAAAAGTCAACAAAGAAAGCAACAAGACTTCTTATAACCATAAGATGCCTTGTCAAGTCTAAGAACACTTTTCAGATCAGCTATTTACTTTTTTCAGACATTCTACAACATAAATAAAATTACTTTCTCTGACATTTTGCTATATAATGTTTCTGACATTCTGCCATACACTTACTTTATACTTTTCCTGACGTTATGCTAAATACTAAACTTTTGCAAACTTTTTATGTCAAGTCCAACTATTAACCAATAGATAAATACAATTACCTTTTTTTGGTATAATAATAATACTAATTAACAGAGTTTACTTTAATGCATGATAGAAGGGTTAATCTTTTAGCTAGGATGAGTTATTTTTCTGACTAAAATGCTCTTCTTATTTCCACAAAACATAAGTTGCCCTTCTGATCTGGTATGCAAGGCAAGATAATGATGTTGTAACAATCCATTTGTCATAACAAAAAGGAATATGATCATTATTAACATGGGAAGTATATAACCAAAAATCAGTTCAATATAAAAGTTTGCAAACACTCTTCATTCATATATATATAAAAAAAAAACTTTTTTTTATCCCTGCAAGCATTTCTTGTCTTGCCTTAACTCGATTTGTCAATAAACTTTTTTCATTTTAGCAAGCATTCTGTTTATATCTTTAGCCATACATACATTCTGCTAAAACCAATTTATAAAATAATATGCTAGCTTGCCAAATAATATATCTCATCTCATGCGGATAAAGATAAAATACTTCAAAAGTATAATAATAAAAAAAAAGATAGGAAGAAAAATGAGAGAAAAAAAAAACTAATTTTACATGCTCTCCTGACAATTCTCACGGTTATGAATATCAACTCAGCAAGGATATTATCAGGTCAACATTATTACCTTGGTTCGCCAAAGTAATGACGTGAGAAGGAATCTCGAAAATTAGTAAGATGATAAAACAGCAAAATCGCATGACCATCTTTGTGCGAAAGCGATACGGCAACATCGCCAGTCAATAAAACTATTGATACAGGGAATTGACTTTCCTGCTATCAATAAGGACAACGGTGAAAAGATAATAGCAGTAAGCTATTCTTTATCTCCTCATTGGTTGAAGACAAAAGGCAAAAACATCCTGTAAAAGTATCTTACATCGTCACAAAAGCAAGAAAATATGAATGTGAGAAGCTGAAATCACCTTATATAGCTACGGATGAATCATCCTTCTTACATTGAAACATGACATTTCTTGGTCACAACCCAAGTCATTTTGTTCGCCTAAACTCCTATAAAAAATGAGGCTAATCAAAGCCACCTTGCCTTGAAAGCGCCATGATCAGAAACAAGTTTCCATCAATTCAAAGAAACTTAAGTCACGTTGATTAGCAAGACACCAAAGTCACATTGATGGAATACCTGGTCACCTCGTTGGAAGGCAGGATCACATTGTCGGAAGGGAATGTCATCTTGTCATAAATTAACTATGATTACTTTACCTATCAGAAACTCCATTCTTCTCGCCAACAAAGAACAACAATCGTTGTGCTTACAAAAAAAAGGAATGACACCTTGTTTTAAAATATCTCAAAGTTTTATTGTTTTCACAAAATCTAGATCTAAAGAAATGATATTCCTATGAAAAAGACCCATTATTTGATTACAAAAAAAAAAAATCGAAAGTCTATTTATTATCAAATAAAGAATAAAATTTTCAAAAAAAAAAACTATAGATATGATCGTTTATCATATAAATATATTCATTCTGATACTAAAAAGAAGCTATGTTTCGAAAAAAAAAAGTAATCTCATTTGGCGGAAGGCAAGGTTATATCTATTTAGAACAGTCGTGGAACACAAATCACATTACATTCTTGTTGTACATAATCTCATGTCATCAAGCTTAGCAAGAGTTCGGGACAAAAGGCAAGGCTATCCTTCCTTAGAAAAGCTAAAGAAATCTCAAAATCTTTTAGCTTAGTCACTTAGCCTGACAGAAGGCAAGGTCATCTTTCTTTAAAAAAGCTACAGACAACTTGCTCGCCAAAGACACAAATGATCTTTAACCATTACTAAAGATGGCATGTCAGTTAGCTTAGTAAGACTTCAAGTTACCTCGCCCGAGAGAAGACAAGGTAATCTTTCCTTAAGTTGAAAACAACTTGGTCTCCTAGGCCCAAATCACCTTCAATCCTCATTGAAAGAAAATTGAAGTAATTTGGTTTCGCAAAACTTCAGATCGCCCCGCCTGCCAGACGGCAAGGTCATCTTCCCATGGAGCAGTCAAAGACAGTGTGATTGTAAAAGCACGAATCACCTCTCACTCTTCTCATCTTAGCAAGAAATCAAGTCGACTTTCCTGATATGAGGAAATATGATTTTCCTTATAAGAATTCAACTTATCATACCTTATGAAATTCAAGCCAACATCAATGTCACCTTATCATCATATTAACAAGTTATATGTTTAGCCATAGATTTTTCCAAGACACGCCACCTTTAAGGTATGACATTTCCATATAAAACACATTTTTCACAGGGTAGCTAAACCCTCACATCCTAGCTAAGCATACCAAGATAGCAGGGCTAAAGATACTAAGGTAAGGGGTTAATCTCCCAAGTCTCAGCTAAGCATACCCAATGAGATTGGACAAAGGTATTAAAAAATGAAACTGGAAAAACCTTTCAGTTCTAACAAAAACTTCCGAATGGTAATGAAGTTTTTCCTAAGATAGCCATATTTGAAAAAATGGCGAAGACGAAAATACTTAGGTTGAACGAAGGAATCAATAGCATGCCAAACCCAATGTCATCCAACTTGAAAGTACTCCAATATCTCCTTTGGAAAAGTATCATGGTTATCATGCTGGAAAAAAGCAAACTTACTTTGATAAAAGCAAGTTACTTACACCTTTTTCATGCAAATAGCAAGAAACACCTTGCTTGTAAAACACCAAAGCTACTTACCCGGTAATAGGGAATACCATCTTTGGTTTGATAGAATTCATTCCATGGTGTTTAATGAAAGCTCAAGTCACCTCTCCAAGCACAAGGCAAGGTCACCTTAACTAATGAAAATTACCTCGCCATCTCACTAGAACGTGAAGAAGATGCATGTAACTTACATATGCTTTTAAATTGGTTCTTGTGAACAATTGTCTGTAACCTTCTATCCTTGGCATTTCCACCAAGTTTTATGAATCAACAATCCTACTCAAGGGAACATAATTCCTATCCCATTACCCAATATTGTTAATAACCTCATCACTATCAACATTTTCTCAACAACTTGGATGTGGGGGATAGCATGATTCCATGCCACTAATGTCGAGTGACGTTATCTGGGATACCAGATACACAAGTTAACACATGATGATACAAAGGGGTCAGGATCTCCATGATATATGTGGTACAATATATCACTCATTCAAACATATAATGTTTCGTGTACTTCGGCCTTATCTTACCTATGTAATAGTTTGAGCAACCTTATAATAAAGCTCCATGGGATCCGGCCTTGTCCTACCCATGTAAAGGTTGAGCACCTGATACAATATTGCTCCATGGGATCCGGCCTTGACCTACCCATGTAAAGGTTGAGCACCTGAAACAATATTGCTCCGTGGGATTCGGCCTTGACCTACTCACGTAAAATAGAGCGCGCATAAACAAATGCAACCATAACATTTTCAAGTTATTGGTAAATTCTCTAGACAAAACGTATGTCTTATCAAAGGCTGATGTATAAAACAGTATCGTTAGACAAATGACTCTTTGTCACATCATGAGGTTATTTGTATCGGAGGTTTAAATACCTAAGATGATGTTACATCATAAATCCAGGCTATATCTAAACAAGAATACTAAGCACCTCGACTGATGTTGCATCATGAGGCATAATTTACACTTGTCATTGTCAAAAAGTCCAAACACCTCATGCCAAGGTATAACTTGAAAACCTTACCGCATATTGAGGTATAATTTGACCACATACACTTATGATTCATCATGAGATGTAGTCTACAACTTATTTATCTCATAAACACGCATCACCACATGACATGACTTAGTATGCGTATATGATGTCATATCGTGATGTCTAAAGTTTATTTGTCATTTACTCTAGCCGAACACTTTGTCCCGCATTACCTTCTCTAACCTCATGCCCAACATGAGCATTTATTATGCAGTCCTATTTAGACACATACTAAAATATCCTTGCTTTCTTACTTGGCCATGTGTCACGAGAGCTGCATTGGTCTAAGAAATTTTACCTTCTCATAAGTCGAGACATCCTTATAATAGTAAGGAAACTTCTTTCAGTTCTTGTAGTTCCATTCTTGCTTCCTTGGAGTACTAATTTTGATTAGGGCTATGATTTTTTTTTTCTTGATAATTATCATCTATGATCCACCCAATGTTCACATTGCATATGGCTCGACTACAATGAACCAACCAAACATGTTATGGCAAAAATTGCAAGTACTATAGCTTTCTTGGCCAAACTTTTATGAATTATTTGGCTTAGCCAAACCTACCATGACCAGACCAATTCAACGATAGCATATACATCGCTGAAAGCCATAATACCCCACCTAAAGCCACATACTTCGCCTGCTTGTGCGTTATGCGGTCTAGCTTAACATATTTCTTTCTAAAAGGTAAAGTGGGTTACCTAACATTACACTGCCAAACCAACGATTAGTTTACTCTTGCGAAACAAAAACGACTCTCCTCATAAAGGAAGACGTCAACTACACCTCCAAATGGAAACAACGTTGTGGTTCATACCAAGAATTTCTCTCCATATTTGTTAAATATTTACTTCGTTCTACCTTGGCAACCCTGCCTAAACTAACCCATGAAGCCTCGTCTGGTCTCAACAAATAGTCTTGGCTGATTTAATAAGAGAAACATTTGATAACATCCAAATAGCTTTGTCTTAACAAAGCAGCCTTACGAAAATTTACCCAAGGAAATTTAACTTCCGGGTCTCACACGAAAATCCTTACATCATATAAGAAGTCTTTCCTGACGTCACTATGGAAGCCTTGACTAATTTCCCTGGCAGCTTGATCTTGCTATAAAACATTGCTTGGCCTAAATACATGACACATTGGCTGATTCCACTCCGGAAAACCTTAAAGGTGATTCCTTGCATTCATCTTCTTTAAAATTTCCTATCAGGGAAATATAATTCAACATATGATGTGTGAATCAAGTATTCTCCATTTCGAGAAAAAGTTGAAGCCAATAAGGATGTCACACTTAATAACTGTCTTAAGAGGACTACATTACTCCATGACATTGAGATGCCACATTGTCATACATTCTGTTGTTATAGTTGGCACAACAATTAGCATTTATGCCTTATTAGTTACAAGTTTGGAATAATCTCTACCTTTATTACACATGAACCAAGACCCTCTACTTACGTGGGGAGCACAAAAATGCAATCACCTTCTTCAAATACATATTATAAATGGTTGGGAGGAGTTGCTTTCTACACTTCAAATCTTGCTGCCCCGGAATACGAGTAACTAAAACTCCTCCACATCTCGTTGACCATTCATTTAAACTGTGAAATGGTTTAATAGTCTGAACAAAGTTCTCCTAGTAATATAGTTATCAAACTGGCAACACAAGAAAGGCAAACTCGTTGAGCAAAGTGACATCCTTGTAAAAAATCAAAAGCAAGGCTCATCAAGGTACATACCCTCAAAATCATTGCGAATAAGAACAAACACGAAACGAGAATATATTAAATTCAAATCATCGATTATGGAAAACTGTATACTATACAAGATTATTAAATTCCACCTCTTGGTCCTCTAGCAGAGTGTGCTTGCCATTCCAAAATAAGAACCTTGAGAAAGGTTTAACAACACCAAATGGGCCTACTTTCATAACATAATCTTCAAACATGAAATATGTGTCAAAGTTTGCGCTAACTACTTAAAACATCTGGCTAGCATCGAGACTAGAGTGTTTGGCCTTGATCTTTATTAAGATTAAGACAAAATTCACATCAACATATTTCTTTGGCCTAGCCAAATATCAAGCTTTATCCTGTAATACTTTACAAGTAATATTTTACACGTTTCAACATGAATGCTCAGTGCTTGAATCGTGTCACCATCTTAGATGTTTGGTTGGTAACAAATGGAAGATCAATGACATTACCTCTATTAAAGGTTGTATGATATAAGGACACCTAAAGTTTTTTACATCGTTGGTTTAGCTTGTCAAAACAAATTCTTATTGCCCCTGATGTACAACTATCAAGCTTACAGTCTGGAAATGCTTAATAAGTCGGAGCTAGTGCAACTCTCACTCACTAGTAATCCTTAATTGTAACAAGATTTAAAGCAAAAGCAGATTTTCCAGCTTTGGTCTTAAAGCAAAGAAGTCTAACTAAATGACGCAATCTCGCATTAAATCAAAAGAGGTGCCTCTACTACCAAGTCTTGACATCTAGCCATGTCTACCAACCTGATAGAAGTAACACGCAATCCGGGAGGATCTACGGTTCCAAACCATTCCCCGAGTTTGTCTCCGATCATTAACCATATGATCGAACTAACGCATGAGGGTGTCCTAAAAACTTTCCTCGTTTGAAAGAATTGATAACCGAATATGTTCGAGAGGAACGCCTCGTTTGCAGTCGGTAAGCAATGAAACACCAATACCTTTCCCCATTTCCAACAATCCTTTGGAGCATACGATGGCCACACCAACTTTGCCATTTGAAACGCCACATTTGATTATCCAGTACAGTTCTGAAACGTTAAATTAGATATTTACGAGCTGATGCTGGGATCGGGAAACATGAATATGATGCCAGAACCAATACCCTATTGTACATCATTTCTCCTTTCTGGCCAAATGCCAATGTTGCCTATAAACCAAACCCAGTCAACTGCGCATTTGATGGGCGGAGGAACTATTTGGCCAAACTACAACACCAGTAACCAAAATGTTATGCCCATACCTCCGTACCAAGCCACGTACAATAGCCAGATATACACACATCTCTTGGGATCCTACCCTTTGCTTACCCAACCAGGAGGTAGCTATTCGATAACCAACCGATTGAAGAAGACGCATGTTTGAAATTATAAAGTAAAAAAATGAAAAACCGCCCAAGGAGAAATATAGGGCTGACAGATTTCTTTTTCCACTTAAATGTTGATGGGAGCTATCAATCCACAGGTTAAATCGCCGCATATGACAGGAGCGGGAACCAAGGACATGTTTCACTATTTTATTTGGGAAGCGTGCGAAATACCTGAATAAATCCCACACAATCAAATCCCAGGTAAGACAGACCACTCAACCCAAGTGTTAACTGATCTGTCTGGGGGCTGATGACGTCGGGTAATATCGCAACATAACCAAACGGCCAGACCGCAAAACAGACCAAGTCGCATGACCAAATGGCACGATGGCAGAACGTGCGGAATCAAAGTCAACTTACCAGATACCAATAAAGGTTGAGGTAAAGAGACATTTAATGAAAGCCAAGTCTTCGGACCAAAGGATAAGAGGCAAACCTCAAGACAAAAGGTGATGTAAGTCAACTTTTGTGCAGAGACGGCCAGAACAAGTATACTCGAGAGAAATGCCCAGAAAGCAAGGGGCTTGACCCCCCAAAAGAGGAAACCATCAATTCTACACAACCCAGAATCCCAGGTACCCAAGTAGTATAAGTAGAGCACTTGGGAGCTCATTCAGGTACCTCACTTCTCATTCTCATACTCATACTTCCTTTCCCTGATTTCACTCTCCGATCAAAGACTTATTCTCACGCCGGAGTCCAATCGCAGGAGGCCTCCTCCTGCGGTAAGGCTAACGGCTTCTGTTGTTGCAGGATCGCAAGGATTACCTCAGAAGGCAAGATCAGAGGGAGTTCAGGGCTCGTTACTTCAACATCGTCGAAACACGTTACTCGCGTACGTATTCGTAAAGATCGTCATCTTTACGAATCCGACATTCGTATCGTATTTCGATTCGATTTACTATTTATGGAATATCATTTCAGAATATTATTCTTAATAATTATATTCGTGTGAATCGTCACCCACGCGAATACATTTATTAAGTTAATATTTCTGAATTAAAATTCACGTTTAAATTATGTTCGTAACCTCACCATCGCGTAAATACTTCGAATTATACTTCCATTATTTTATGCATATGTATAGGGCATATGTAGGGGTCAGTCGCAACTGTCCCAGCCACCGTTCCACCGCTATTTCGATAAAACATGACCATGTGTCCTTGACTATGTTTAGCAACCATACAACAACGAACTCCAATCCCATTCCATTCCAACCCAATAATCCATAATCTGTGAAATGTGACAGCAATAAACTCTCTGGTTCCGTTTAGTTGGGTTTCAACTAAACTTCCCGTGGTTTATGCACATAATAATATGTTCTCAATGTATACCAATAACAGTGATAATCATCAAATAATACATTATCATTAGTAATTATAAATCCCAGATCGTAACAGTACAATCGTACAGATGTACGGACGACCGGAAATACAGTGATGTTACACAAGGGCATCACGCCTGAGTCACGTACCATAACACATAGCCTTAGTACAAAGTTTTCAATGTCAGGCTCGTCGGTCAAATCAGAGCCTAGTAACACCGTTTTTCAAGTGAACTATGATATCAACTGATTGAACCGGTGAACCGACAGGTCAGGGGTCAGCCGGTATAACCGAACAACTTAACAAAATTTCAGTTTTTTTATGTTAAATTACATTTATAAATTTTATACTACTTAAAATGTTATCTAACTGTTAAATTCGATTCAAGGAATCCAATCAGTTGGCGGATAAGACTGACTTCTAGTATAGTTTTAGAAAAAAAATTGTAACATCAGTGCCGGAACCGCCACCGGAACAGTGATCTCTACAGTGTATAAACAGTAAAACAGTACGAATTTTATACATATCAGTACGTTTCACATTCATATCATTTATCATTATCATTTGTGTTATCATAGAACAAATTTCAGAAAACATTTAACAGAAACACAGTTCAGAACAGGGGTTCTTGAGTCAGATAATTATCTGGCAACATAGAACCATCATGTGATTAATTGTTTAGGATTTATTATGTATGAACGTATGCGAGACTTTAAAGAACAAAACACACGAATACCGTTACGTGAATGCTAAATTGACGGGTTATTCGTATAGGTGACGATCTGTACGAATAAATCTAACAGTTTAACGTTCTGAAGGATATTCTATAATTAGAAAACAAGATTGAAAAGTATAGTTATCGTCGTGTTCGTACGGGTGACGATTCGAACGAATACGCGCGACGACCGTAAGTTAATTAAATATTTTAAATTAAATAAACAAGAAGATATTAGTTAATTTATTAGGAATCACAACTTAAAATCATTAAACAAATTCTATTTTTAAAATCGTGTCGTTTCGTCGCGAAAACTACGCGAAACTGCATTTTACGCGAAACCAAACGAGACCGAATGACCGGGTATAATCCCCACATTTAATGTATGCATTAAATGCCTCAACCACCACCACCCTTCCCTTTCCCCCTCTCATTTTCGTCCCAACTCCTTCTCTCTCTAAAAGATTTTCTCTCAACTTCTCTTTACGATTTAGTGACGATCTTTTGGCGGATTCAAGCAATCTAGGTGTCAAGACGTTCATCTCGGCACATAGATCACGAAAGTACAAGAATTTTAGACATTCATCCATCTATTCTGAGGTAAAACTCTAATTTAGGTTCGGTTTTGTGTGTTAAACCCGATCCTCACACCATACACGAATTAAGTCGTTATGCTCACTAGTAATACACATAGATACACGCGTAGATATGTTGGGATATATAGACAACTGTATTTTAGCAGGTATAGATCGGGAAAGAAGGTGGGATTGTGCAGGTTCGTGAGGGGTTGATGGCTGGCCGAACCACACAGCAAGTCCACGAACCTTTGGTCTCACAGCCGAACCCTTACTCATCTTGGCGAACCGTACGCCGAACCCTGCAAGATCTGAGCGCCGAACCTGTTAACTCTGACCACCAACTGCAACGAACCTTGTGATCACATGCAACGAACCCTATTGGTGCGAACGAACCCTTGCAGGCGACGAACCCTCTTCAGCCGAACCTTAGTTAGTCACCGAACCATAGGACAATGCAACGAACCTATGTTCATCTGCCACGAACCCTATACTTGTGGCCGAACCTTTTCTTTATTTCAGCCGAACCTTTTCTTTATTTCAGCCGAACCCTAAGGGTTCGTTGGAGTTGAAGATTAGCCGAACCCTTGCATTAAAGATAGCCGAACCCTTGACCAGAATAAAAGGGTTCGCTGCCATCACCCTATGCAGAACCAAACCGAACTCAAACCTTTATGAAACCTTGAGTATACGACGAACCTAGGAACCTTACTATTGGTTTGATTGATACATGATATAAAATGGGAATAACTTAGGGTTTTATAGTGGAAAATGTAATTACAGGGTACCATGCAACAATATATAATCATGCATGTAAGTATGTAAACATGCATGAGATAAAGATGTGTGTGCATGGATAAGGAACATGCACACATGGAATACACCATGTGAGTGCATGGGGATGACATGGGATATTTAATCTCATGTAACACTTGTGTTGTTAGAAACTAAACATCAAGGACAAATAACAAAAAAGGTTAAAGACTAAGTGATGAATTAGGTTGTTAGCATTTACAAAATAGAATATGTTATGAACACCCATTAACTTAGTTGTGTAACTATCTACATGGGATCATTCACGGGCTTGAATAACGATCAATTGGGAATTAAGGATATTCAATTGGGTCTAAATGGGCCCAATGGGACTTAGTTAAGTCCATCACACATATGATGTCACTTAAACTCGGGTAAGGAGATTTTAATAAAGAAATCTTATTGATAATTTGTTAGATTTCATTAAATGGTTTTGACTTAATATTGAAATATAAATTGAAATTTTATTGTAATGCTTTGGTTTAGATATTTATTTGAATTGATTGATTTGGGAACTTGTTATAAAATAGACAATGTAATTGTCTGGATTTTAAACAGAAAACAAAGGAAACTCTGTCGAAATTTCTAAAATATAAAAAGTAAATTATTATGACAAACTATGGGAATTGGGATCATTAAAAAGGGTAACTAAGTTAGATTAGATTCTAGATGCACTTAGTACTAAGACACTTAGTCACACACACCAAGACAAAGACTTAGGCACAACGGCTATTACGCGTACTTATTATATTCGAATTCTTATAAAATCACTCAGGAACTGAAGATACTTAGCCTACAAACAAGAGTGCGTATTCTGTGATAGTACATTAGACATCAACACAGGTGAGTTCATTGCCCCTTTTCTAACATTTTGTTTTAAAACGCGGGGCTGAGAAGCATGCGTAAACTGTTTATTTAAAGTGTTTACTTAAATGCTTTTAAATTATATAAATGTTATCCTAGACCATGTCTAGGAAGATTTTATGCAGATTTACTAACTGATTTACTTATAAATTAAGTGAATAATCGAGTTAAACTAAACATTTCAACAAATCAAAACATTTCAAACGAATCAAACAAAACATTTTGACAAATCAAGTGTGTGAGTTCAAGGGATTAAACGAAACATTTTGACGAATCAAATGGGTGATTTCAACGAATCAAACAAAACATTTTGACAAATCAAGTGTGTGAGTTCAAGGAATCAAACGAAACATTTTGACGAAACAAGTGTGGGAGTTCAACGAATCAAACGAAACAATCTTTGCAAAGACAATATTCAATGTTCTACAAACCAAGTGCTTGTTGAACAATGAATCAAGTGTACAATTGATCAATGAATCTAGTATTCTATGATCAAAGAATCAAGTACATCTTGTAACAGAATCAGACGAATCAATAAATCATTTTCAAGGGAAAGCCTGGGAAATATCAGAGATAACATATGCCAAAACAGACGAAACAAAAACCCTACATTTCAAGAAGTCCTAGCTAGACCGTTTGATTTGTAGGTCGTATGTTTGAGGATATTTACAGATTCCCTAACTACTAAGTACCTAGATTGACAGACTAGTCTACTCGAGTATGACCAAAGGCCCCAATCATTAGGACTTAGATTTTATTAAATGTTTATTTATTTATTTAATTAAGCATTTATAACTGTTTATACAATTACTGTGGTTGATCATATTGTATGATGAACTTATGAAATCAACATGGATTTCAAATGATTGTAATTACAGGGACAACAAACAGAAGAACTTATGGGATTGTGTTAAGGGTAAAAATGCTTAATTATCATTAACAGCAGTGTCATATACATATTAGTATGTGGTGGGATGTTGGCTAGGGCTTGTCCCTTACATATGCCCTATATATAAGCATACCGATGTGGATATTACATGTGGTGTTAATGAGGTTAGGGTCTTTACCAAAGGAGGTTTTCAAATCATTTTCAATTACTAAAACTATATGAACTCACCAACCATGTGTTGACTTTTATTTTTGCATGACTTCTCAGGTGACGAACATGTTAATTAAGAAGTCATTTCTTTTGGACTAGGACTTCATATAAAAGACTTAGTATTTTGGACCTGCATATTTTTGAAGACATCATTATACAAATTATTTTGTATATCTTGTGTAAATACAAGATAGTCATTTTATGATGTTTACAATAGATTTACATTGTTAAATTATAAACGATACTGATGTAATTTAACTTTGTAATTCTATTATATTTAGCATTTCTCATTTATATCATGTGCAATGTAAACAATCTGATCACTTTCGATTATCACTCATGATATCGCGCCCCGGGAACCTTCCGCCCAATGGGGACTCCGATCCAACCCCGCCGGCTCGGGGTGTGACAAAAATTGATTAAATAATGGTTAAACATGAAAGAATCTAATCCAGTTTAAGATTATGAGTAGTCATCAAGCTCCTATCACTCAACTTAGGCGCCACATATTCAACCAACACCATCACCCCCTAATCACACCACATCATCATTTCATGTGTTATCATCACCCTCATCACTTTCCTATCACACTACGTCATCACCATCTTTATTCAATATTTTATTATTTGATTTTTATTTTTTTTAATTATAAAATAAAGGGAAAATGATATAGAAACATAACCAACTTTTAATTTTGTTCCAATTAAATCACTTAAACTTTGTTTTAGTTCAATTAGGTAACTTAATTTTGATGTTCTAATTCTAGAAAAAAACCTTAATAACAGGTAATTTTGGTTCGTTTAGGCTTTATAAGTGAATTTTTAGATGAATTTATGATCCTTTTGAAGGTTTTAGATGTATTTTAGACTCATTTGGTTATTTTATGTTTTCTTTCTAATCAACTAAATATTTTTATAATTTTTAAAAAATTTTCACAAATTTTTTAATTTTTAAATTTTTTTTGCAATTTTAAAAATATTTTGAGATTTGTTTTTTTCAAACTCCATGTTATTTTCATGTTATCATACAATAAAAATAAAAAAATAAAAAAAATAAAAATATAGTTACAAGTTATATAGGTCACATATCTAAGATTGAAACATAAAAATAAACTTAAGTTATCAAATTGGAACAAAACAAAGTTTGAGTAACTAAATTGAAACAAAATTAAAACTTGGTTATGTTTCTACAAAATTACCCCTAAAATAAATTAAACAAGACATAATTTATTAAAATTAAATTACAAAACAAAAGTAAAAACAAATACATTATAAAAAAAAATTACACTACATAATAAAATTTAAAAAACATTAAAATAAAATTAAATACTTAAAAAAGCTACATATTTTCTCTTTAATTTTTCCAAACATGTTCAACCAAATTGCCTTTAAGCATGTTATATATTTCCCTTCTTCGGATCTCGGTTCGTTATTTCATCATCCCAACTCATTTTTTTTGGATTGTAATGTAGGTTATTTTAGAGAAAATAATGGTTATTTTAGAGAGATGAATAATTATTTTAGGGAGTTGTATGTTGGTTTAAAATGTTGCATGGTTTATTTATAGTGATTTAATTTTTTTTGGTTCTCCAACGGTCAAAATAGAAACATATTAAGTTTTTTTTCCTGGCTCCAATGGTCATCAACCTCTGAGGATGCTCACGCCTTCATCATTCACGCCCCACTCACACACTAGTACACATGGTCTAAAAAGAATAAATAATGTCCTAGGTCATATGTTTCTTAATCACATAGGTGGTGATTTTTTAATGTGAATACGTGAAGTGAGATTGGACCGTTAATCACAAGATTTCATGGTTAAACTTGACATGCTAACAAAAAAAAAAGGTTAAAAAGGGTTGAAAGAACAAAAACAAAAGAAGTTCGGACTTTCATAATTTAATTTTTGTTTAAGATGTAGTTCAATTATTTTAATTAAAACTCATATGCATTTATATAAACTTCTTTGTTGTGTAAGTTTTTTACCATAAATTGCAACTTAATATCTTTAAATTATCTTTATTGTTGTTATGTTTAATTTTTTTAAAAAAAATGTAAACATAGTATTATATATATTAAAAGGCAGTTGAAAGGAATAGTAAAGTTTTGTTTTTTCGATTTTGGTCACCAAAACTTTTATATAATATTATATATATTAAAAGGCAGTTAAAATAAATAGAAAAGTTTTGTTTTTTCGATTTTGGTCACCAAAACTTTTATATAATATAAAGTTTTTTTTTTCGATTTTGGCCACTAAAACTTTTAAAGTTTTGTTTTTTCGATTTTTTCCACTAAAACTTTTATATATTATAAGGTTTTGTTTTTTTTGATTTTGGCCACTAAAACTTTTTAAAGTTTTGTTTTTCCAATTTTGACCACTAAAACTTTTAAAGTTTTGTTTTTTCGATTTTTTCCACTAAAACTTTTATATATTATAAGGTTTTGTTTTTTTTTGATTTTGGCCACTAAAACTTTTTAAAGTTTTGTTTTTCCAATTTTGACCACTAAAACTTTTAAAGTTTTGTTTTTCGATTTTTTCCACTAAAACTTTTATATATTATAAGGTTTTGTTTTTTTGATTTTGGCCACTAAAAATTTTCAAAGTTTTGTTTTTTCGATTTTGGCCACTAAAACTTTTATATAATATAAAGTTTTGTTTTTTCGATTTTGGTCACTAAACCTTTTATATAATATAAAGTTTGTTTTTCGATTTTGGCAACAAAAACTTTTAAAGTTTTGTTTTTTCGATTTTTTCCACTAAAACTTTTATATAATATAAAGTTTTTTTTTCGATTTTGGCCACTAATACTTTTTAAAGTTTTGTTTTTACCATTTTGGCCACTAAAACTTTTATACAATATAAAGTTTTGTTTTTTCGATTTTGGCCACTAAAACTTAATAGTAAAGTTTTGTTTTTTCAAATTTGGCCACTAAACGTTTATATAATATAAAGTTTTGTTTTTTCGGTTTTGTCCACTAAAACTTTTTAAAGTTTTTTTTTTTTATTTTGGCTACTAAAACTTTTATATAATTTAAAGTTTTGTTTTTTCGAATGGCCACTAAATCTTAATAGTAAAGTTTTGTTTTTTCGATTTTGGTCACTAAAACTTAATACCCGTTCTCGAGAGAGTACTGTGATAACCCGCCGCAACGCGTGGGTGGGATTAAACCTAGTTGATTATAATGTTTGAGGTTTGACATATAAATGTCATGTGCCATCCCAATGATGCGTCCAAATCATTACTAAGATGCATCTAAAACCACTTGCAACTAAATAGACGAATACCCTTATATACACATACCACATGTTAGGCATTTAATACGTTAAGGTTATTTTCTCTTTCACATCTAACGTCAAGTACCACTGTTTAAATGAGTACATTGACACCATCTCTTAGGAGGAGACTCACACTGAAAAAACCCCCTAGCTCAACATAGAACATTTTTTGCTCCAGCCGAGACTTGAACCCAATACCTTCTATTCGGGAAGTAAAGGGGGTACCATTAGGCTATAAGCCCTTTGGTATGTTAAGTTTCACATGAAAAAACATATCACCAGCATCTACGGTTTTGTATATAAATATCATGAGCGGATCTACATTTATTTGTGTGGGTTCACCAAAACCCATCATGCTTAACGATTTAGTAGGAATTTTGTGTTTTCGAAAGATTGAAAATGTAAGGTGAACCTATTAATATTTTTAAGGGTAAATACTTTATGTAATTTTTCCCAATAGTTTGTCAACTTAAATGAGGTAATTGATCTTTGTTAGAGAATTTTCGATAGTCAATGTTTGGATATTTATAAGATTGTGTTAAAATTACTTTTCAAAATTAATATTTCTTTCCAAATTTCGTTTAGGTTTCGGGGCATTGCCTCGAGCCCTACAAAGGGTGTTGCTTGACCATTGTCCGCTGGCTAGCAAGTGAGACCGCTAACAGGGGCTCTGCCCATGTACTACGCCAAGGGCACGACCCACTTGGCTCCCGTTTAGTCTGGAGCTCAAAAATCTTAAACGAGTGTGCACTTCGCACCTCCAAAGTCTTGAATGACGATGTTTTTTTAATTATTGACTTAATATATCACACTGTTATTACGTGATAACATTACAAAACCCGAACCGTCAAACCGAATTCAGAAATTTTAATGTCTGGTTCCACCTAATTAAAACGTCTGAAAATAGTGAACCAATTGAAAAAAATTCCTAAATTCGCCACTAATAAATGCTATACTTGGTACTCAAAAGCAGCACCAACAGAGAAGGTACAACATAATAAAAAATGATTGTATTATTAGTTAAAAATGATTGTATTATTCATTTTTGAGGTTATTAGCTAGTAGTTACATGAATGAACTACAAGATATATATAGCTTACAAAATCTGTTTTTTCTTGTCCTTTTGTTTACTATTAAAAAAAATATTAAAACTAATTAAAAAGACTTCAAATCACTGAATATATCAATTTTTTTAGTAATAACTAATGTATGCTACACACATCTGTCTATTCTAATAAATAAAAAATTCTACGGATACTTGTCATGTTTCTAAACCACCTCAATCTTGTTTTTTTCCTCATCCCTCTCTCTTACTAAATACATGTTTTGAATTAAGAAAAAAAGATTTTTTGATACATTAAAAATATATTAATATCAAAAATTACGCTTTTTTAAAAAATATTATTATAGAATATTGAATTTTCAAAAAGAAAATTAAAAAAAATTAAAGAAACAAAATTTGAAAAAATTATAGTGTTTAAACAAATAATTTAATTATTTTATATTAATAAATTGTCTTATATTGTTTAAATTTTTATTGATAAATATTTATTATATTTTTTTATGCATCTCATGTAATACACGAGTTATTATCTTAGTAATTTTTTAAATATAATTTGAAAATTAGGGTTTGTGGAACAAAACAAGGAGTAGTTTACACAGGGGTACAAACTATCAAACTTTGGAATTTAAGAGGGCAAAATCTATAACTTTACAAAAAACGTAACAAGAAAACAAAAATTCGTATAATGGCTACTTTGTAGAGAGAGAGAGAAGTGTAGAGAGAGAAACAGAAGGTGTTCACAAAGAGAAAAAGAGATGGGTAAAGTGGCCGGAGCAACGCCGGCGAAGAAGAAAGGCCGTCCATCACTCGTAGATCTAAAACAGCGAGCAGTTGAACAACAAGAATTGCAAAATCACCTCCAATCACACCGGAGATCCACACGCCGGAACCCTAACTTCGATGCTGCTGTTGCCGACGATGCGTCTGCAGACGAAGAAGAATACTACGAAGACGACGATGATGATGAGAGGAAAGAGAAAAAAGTGAAGCTCGTTGTTCGTTTGCCCCAATTGGATCAACAACGACATTCAGTTAGATCTTCGTCGGCTAATTCGCCGTCAGGTGGCTCTGATTCGAATGCGGATGGCGATAATCGCAAAATTAATTCCGGATCTGGTCGGATCGTCACAAATTATCAGGTAATTTCCTTGCAAAATCCTAACAATTTAGGGTTTAGTAATTCTTTCCATATTTCTAATACTCTAACGCACTATTTCTAAAACCAGTAAACAGTAGGAATAACAATAATTATCAGGGGTTTAAGAAAGTTTGAAGGATTTCGAAACTGACAAATTCGAGGATAATTTGTGTTTTTATAAATCACTGATTTTATTTTGGGTATATTCGCGCGTGATTCGGAAGTGGGTTTATTTTTTTAAATTTATTTTTCTTTTTAGATCGGAGTTCGGAAGTCAAGAGAATTTGTTTTTATTTTTATTTTTTAATTTTTCATCCTGATGACAAAATTGTTATTTTCGAGACCTTATTGTTGAGACTGTTTACTTTACGAGTGAGCTGTTACAGGGTATTTTTGTTGGTTTGATATTATTGACGACAGTTTCTGGTTAATCCGGTGGGTCGGTATTATTATATGCACAACAAAAAGAACATCCATCCACCATCATGTCCTGCAAAAGTTCAAATTTTGTCAGTTAATTGACGGTTATTGTTCTATTTACTTGACATGTGTCTAGTGTTTGTTTGATTGTTTCTTATCTTGCTTGCATCTTGACTTTGACCGACCATTTGACCATGGTTTTTTTGCTGATGAATCTTTGATTTATTTGTGTTTGTAGGATGTAAAGGTTCCGAAAGCGATGGATACTCTTCATGGTCTAAATCAAAATCCTTGTGTTGTTTTTTGTTTTCTATGAAAAACGCAACATGTTGTTGGAAAATTGCCAGCATTTAGTTATCTGGTCTTCATTTTCTTGATGTTACCATTTAATATGTGGACAGGATCACCATTGGAGACTGGACCCACAACACCTTTGCCAGACAAAAAGTTGTTGGTGTTCATTCTTGATAGACTTCAAAAGTGTGTCTTCTTTTTCTTTAGCTTCATTGAAATTATAATTAATTTGTTATTTACTGTTGATCGGCTAAAATAGCAATTCGGATGTGTCTGCAGGAAGGACACACACGCGGTGTTCTCTGAGCCAGTTGATCCCGTTGAGGTGATTTGTCCTGAGAGTTTGTGTTATTGATCTAGACTGTTGGTTACGGTTCATCGCTGATTTTGAAAATTTTGTTTGTATAGCTCCCTGATTATCATGAAATTATAGAACAGCCTATGGATTTTGGCACTGTCAGGAGCAAACTTGACAAGGGACTTTATTCAAATCTTGAAGAATTGGAGGTTGTTCTTTCATCTTTGGTTGTTTATGCTTGAATTTCTGGTTTATTTTCAACATTTAGAACAAGTTAAAGGACTGGATTTTGTGTAACTATTCTAAGTTCTAGGAATCAATCATTTGATTTGAGCCATGTGTTTTGGTGTTAGCAATCCAAATATTTTCATGCAAATGGGGGTGCAATTTTATGTATTACTTTGGTTAGAAATAAGATACTAATAGTTATAATCTCTGTATCTGGTGAGGTGTATTTGAAAAAGGCAAAAGGTTTATCATTCTATCATTAATATTGCCGCATCATTTAGTTACTAGATATCAAAAAATATATTAGAATCAGCAGGATAATATTTATAATAGGAATAAAAGGATTGCATGATATCCTTTGTTAGAAAAATTACAGCGTTTCTGGATTACATTTGATTCCGTTATAGAAGAAAGATATTTCCCTTTATATGTAGTCTGACTCATCATCCATCTCTGCATTTTTTAAGCTAAAAATAAAAAGAATAGTATGCTTTTGCCATTTCAAATGATTGATCTTTACCCCATCTTGTTTTCTTTTGTTGTTTACAGGCAGATGTTTTTTTAATTTGTTCTAATGCAATGCAGTATAACTCGTCTGACACCGTTTTCTTTCGCCAGGTGGGCTTCACTTTTTTTTGTTTTCTGAGCTAATTTTTTATATAGAAAATTATTATTATTTTTGTTCTTTTAGGCAAAGTCTATACAAGAGTTGGCTAAAAGGGATTTTGAAAATTTGAGGCAAGAGGGTGATGATGGTGAGGTGCAACCAAAGGTAGTGAAAAGAGGCAGGCCTCCAAGCAAGCACTTGAAAAAGCCACCTGGTAGAACCTCATTGGATGGTGTTGGTCTTGAGTCCACCTCAGGTGCTACTGTAGCACATGTTGTAGACAACACAAATGAATCTACTCCTTACAATTTAAGACGACCCACGATTTATAAAAATTATGCTGACAGTTTATATCCATCACATCGCATCCGCAACGGTGAACAAAACTCTGAACTCTTATCAGATTGGAATGAAGAATTTCCAGGTTTTTAACTGTCTTTTTACCAATTTTAACACTTTAGATAATCTTTTCATGCGTCCTTTGTGGTATAAAATGGTAAAAATAGCTTAAGATACCATTTGCTCCCTCCACTTATTAACTTATTTAAGTTTTCTTTTTCTTTATTTTTTTTTTGGTATGATTCTAGAACATGCTGGTTTTAAAAAAGTTGTTATGTTATCCATAAGTTATTCTTATTGGATATGGCAATGAAAAGATCCCAAAACTGGAGGAAACACTTTCATGTATTTTGTCTTCAAGTGCCCATGAACTATTTTACTGCAATGTTAGTTTAGTGGGTGCATATCAATGTCTTAAATTTCCTAACTTTACTTGAATTTTCAATTTTTTATGCGTTCTTCTTTATTGATTAGTTGTTTCTAATGTGCAGCTCGTATTAAGAGGGCTGACATGAAATATGGGAACAAACATTTTATTATAGACGAGAGCAGGCGTGAAACCTACAAGCAATTTCATCCTTTGAATTATGCTAACACAAATTCTCTTCTAACCAACTTTGGCGGGGAAGGGAAACAATTATTAGCGGTATGGATTTCATAAAACTGAAAATATTTCTCCTAGTTTTACTTTTTATGTTTTCCTCCCAGCTGCAATTCAAATAAAATCGAGTAATTAATGAAATCTTTGTAAGCTAACTGCATATAGTTAATTAATTTAGTGGTACAAACAATGGGGATATAATCATTTATTTAAAGATTTGGTTTTTTCTCCTGTAATATATCATAATCAACTTGGTTAATTATTTGTATAAATGTTCTAAAAAATAAACAAAAATTGGCTTGCGGGTCTATCCAACTTGGCCCGGCCAGTTTAGATCCTAAAAAAAGACTTGTTACGAAACTGTTTGGCCCAGTCAGTTTGGGTCCATACTGCAAAAGATATGCCCACATCTGTATGACCAGGTCAGTTTGGACCCATACTAAAAAGGACTTGTTACCCAACTATCTGACCTGGTCAGTCTAGATCCATACAACTGTCCCGTCATCTTGCCACCTGTAGAGTGTAGACCATTGTAAATGATGTGATCTTTTTCATATCAACGCAGGTTGGTGTTCATGCTGAACATGGTTATTCTAGAAGCCTTGCTCGATTTGCTGCTAACATGGGCCCTATTGTCTGGGAAATTGCTTCAAAGAAAATCAAAAAAGCTTTGCCTCAAGGTGTTGCATTTGGTCCCGGATTTGTTGGTGAACCCGAAGCTTCCGTTCCACCTACATTGTTTTTCCCATCTGGAAATTACAATTATACCCCCAAGTTAGCCAGTAACAGTATTCTAAACAAACCGGAAACACAATCTACTTCAGGGCCAAAAACTGAAGATTCTGAGGTAAAAACCGATAAAATTTTACCCCACAAAGGTAAAAATGGTTTTAATAATTGTACGAGAAGTGAATCTTCCAAACTGGGGATGGTTCAAGCTGACGACACAATTGTTGACGCACAAGGTACAAAAGGTGAGACGGGTAGTTCTGGAAATCCTACTTGGCAACAGGCACCATCGTTAAACCATAGACCGTTAACAGTTCCAGTAGCGGTTTCACCTGACCTAAATGTTGGGGTCCAGGGTCCATCCGTCTCCCTGGGATATGTTGGACGGAGGATTGGTTCACCTCAGCAGCCAGATTTAGCGTTGCAGCTCTGAGTCTGGGCTGGCACCTGTTGTGTTTGGTGGTTTAATGGCGGTTAAGGAGGTTGTGGGGTACTGCATTTGCAATATGTGGTAATGAATGGATGCAGATTAGTCTATTCTATAGTGTAGGAAACTGTGTACAGATTAAGGATCCCCTTGTAACTGTGGACTCAAGATTGGTTGGAGTATTATGAACCTGAACTAGAAATAAATATACAAGCATTGTTTTTGTCTTTTGGCATTTTGTGGGTTATTATTTGTTTCTTGTGAGTTTACAGAAATTAGTAGCCTTGCATAGATTGTTATTGTACGTATACCAGACTTTCAATACCTATCATTTAATGTAGCTTGCATTTAGGTAAGCTTTTGCTACATGTGATAAATTTGCCCAAAATGTACCAATTTTGATACATTTTAATTTGCTGCATTTAATCCTAAACAATTTATGCAAATCATGTAATTACAGTTTATAAAAGAGCCCATATACATTAAAAGACAAGTTTTGAATTACTGAGAATAGAGTTGTGTGTTTCTTTGAGTGTGATTATACAAATGAAAGACAATAAGTAAAAATAGAGAGAGAGATGCCTAAAAACACAAGTGATGCTTAGGTGATGTTTGTCTTTTAAGAGATAAATGTCTGCAGTCTACGGACCACATATATAGACATCTGTAGGAGAAGAGATATTTGTGTCTGCAGTCTACGGACCACATATACAGACATCTGTAGGAGAAGAGATAGACCAAATGTCTGCAGTCTGTAAGAAGAAGAGTGTTTGTTTTTTAACGTCTGTTGACTTTTAAAATAAATCGGTGGTGGTGTACGGTGGGAGGTGATGGAGGTGACCGGAGGTGGTGGCCGGAGGAGGTGGGTGGTGGTAGGTAGTCTCTGCAGACCTTAGAAGATCCTAGAATTGGTTGGTCCACATTTGCACCAAGAAGACCTCGCACAAACGTTTTTTAATGAAACGTTTTCGAAAAAACAAACAGTCTGCAGATATCAACGTCTGCACGTGGTCTGCGTGGCGCAGACAAAAGAGGCTGCACATGCCTTTTATAAAAAAAAAACAAACAAGGCCTTATCAACCCACTTGTGAAGATGTCGCATATAGGTACCTGAGGAGCCCATACATGATCCATCGTATCATTTTCTCCATCAAAATAAAATCAATCCTAAATAATATGTTTTGTAAGCTGATGTAGCATCTGAGTTGGTTCAAATAGAATATTTCGAAGGATTTTCACTTGAGAACCATGTTTGTTAATAACTAAAAGAACAATTTTTATACACAAGTTTAAATGATATAAAAGTAATTTCTCCTATTTTTAAGTGAAATTACTTTTATACTCTTTAAATCTTGTGAATATAAATGTGGTTCTTTTAGTACATAACAACTTGTTGGTTCTTATTAGAAGGAATCCCTTAAATACTTGAATTCAGACTCAGAAAAAATGTTTATGGGGGCAAAAATTTTTTAAGCTAGTTTAGGTATCGTTATATAATAATTTATTTTTCCTCTTTTGTTCTAGTCAAGTTGAGACGGATCAGGTCAGCTCATGTTAAAAAACTGCAATTAAACTAAATATCATAAACAAAAGCATAATAAAAATACAATACATGTAAAGTGGTATCCATAAAAACGTATTGAGTAACTTTTTCTTCACAAAACAAGAACAATCAGTCCTTAAATTCTCATCATCAATCCGATTACATATATATAACTTTAAGTGTTATGTTAATATATTATTAAAATTAATAATCGAGTTGTTTAAAACGGGCTAGTGATGATTTAACTTATTAAAATTAATACTTAACTTGGTTTAAATTGGGTTTAAATTAATAGTTGAAACTTTTCAACTTGGTTTTATTAACTAAAACTTAAATTAAAAGTGAAAGCGGGGTGATTGTAAATTTATGGGAAAGCGATCATGATTTTAACATATATATGCTACTAAAAAAACTGCAAGGTGTGTGGCTGCCTTCTCGAAAACTCAAATGGGTACGCCACTGCTTGAATTCGTTGTTAGATTCATCATATAAACATCCCTGGAAACTCAAGTGGGTATGCCACTACTTGAATTTGTTGTTAGGTTCATCATATAAACATGAAACATCTCATACATAATTACAATTATATTGTATTTTGTTAAAGGTTTACACAATTTACCAAGGGCATACCAGGACTTTTGAAAATGATTTTTCGTAAATGGGTAATAAGTTGTTTTTCAAAATTCGCAAATGATGGCTTTTCAAAATTACTTATGATTTATTGGCATAAAATTACAAGGTTAGATCCACAAGGAAGAGAAATTTGTTTAAGAAAAGTAAAAATTAATAGAAGTTTGACATATGACAAGTTAAAAACATAAAAACTGAAATCTAGTACAAAAACCAATGCAAACATATAAGAAAGTCATTTTTGTTCATCTTGTAAAGGCTAACGCAAACATTTGTTGAAAAGCTCATTTTCGAAAAATCACAAGTCAATTAGCATTTTTGACAAAAAACACTTTTAAAGTTTAATAATCAATCCCAAACATATTCTAAACCTTTCTCATTTTAACCATATGACTTTTCTACTGTTTTATGGTTCACACAAGTTTTAACTTTCTCATGCTGACCATAAGAATGTTCCTATACGTATCATGTCGGCCATCCAGATAAGTTGTCTTAGACTCTTAGTGGTAGAAGACCCGTCTTCCAATATGAAGGTCATGGGTTCGACTCCTACTTGAGCCACTTTGATGGATACCAGGTGTGGGGATAAATCTTGAGTTTAATCTCGGGTTTTGAACCAATGGGGGGTGCGGTTTTTACAGCAAATAAGTTGGTTTTTGCACATCAGGTACCACTCTTCCGAGGGTGGCGCCCGGTAAAACGGGCTATTGCTCCCTTGAGGAAGGGGATTTCAGAGGCCTGCTGACTTGATGCATATGTCCCGACGTTACGCGTGGTGTTAAAAAAATGAATCATGTCGGTCATGAGGTGGGTTTACATGACAATTATTTGCCGTTCAAAAAAAAAAAAACATGACAATTATTTATGAACGTATTATATGCATTGAATGATCCGCGATGTATATGTTTAAATATCATGTAGCCTGAAAATTTTAAAGCTTTTCATGCTTTTGATAACAAAAATAAATACTAGAAAATATAAAACTTTAATGGCCTAAAATAAAACTTTAGTTTCAAAATAGGAAAGCATATCCTCCTACTTTCAAGATAATAAATATAAATAGAGTTTTCTATTTTGAAAAACAGAGGAGGCAATAAGTAACACTTTATCTTTTATCACAAAATGGGTAAATAATAATAGTAATAATAATAATAATTTACTAATATATTTAGCGATGCTATCACAAAAAAGTTGTTAAAATATCTATTGCTTTTATTAGAGAAATGAGTATGATAAAAAAAAAAAAAAACAATTTAGCAGTTGGAATTAAATATTGAATTTACAAATTAGAAAGTTAGATTATTTACTTTTGAGTAGTGTATAATTATGTATTTAAGGCAAGTTGACATTCATTAAAGATAAAGCACATGATAAAAGTAAAGAAACTTTAAAACTTTTATTCAAATTTGAAATAAGGCAAAAGTACATCCCATCAATATCACACACACTTTGATTACGATTTTTTTTAAATATGTGTACATAAGGTACTAAATAAAATTGCTTTAACAAAAATACAAGAAAATTGAATTATATAATTTAAACTATATCAATATTTGATAATAATCTATATTAATAGGGTTTTATAACACTTTCAACTTTAGGTTTTGTTACTAGGTGTAACGTTAGAACCGGCCTACTGAGCCAAACAATCTAAGTAAGGGTACATGGTCCTTATTTTTTTTGAAAAAAAATTATATATAGTTGAGTTTATTTGAACATGTGTGTTTTTATTAGTTTGTGAGTTCTGAAATGAATACTAATACGAGAAAAACATAAATGAAAGTCTTTTGTAATATTCATGAAGGTTTGTAGTGAAGGGTTCCGGATTTTTTGTTTCGTTTACGACTCTTAAAATAGTTGAGCCAATCCTCATAACCGTAGTAATATAATCATTAGGTTTAGACCTGATTTTTATTTTATTTCCCACTTTCTTAATTTTTTTTGAAAGACAAATATCATATTATTCACCAATATGGACTGGCAATACGCTAGACTCATAAAACATTCCGACTGCATACAATCACCAAATTTTATTTCCTTGTACATTTATCGATTTCACATACAATATATATGTGAAGATAATTCTACTAAGATTGCATTCAACAAAAATAATAAAATTTGAAAGTGTCATTAGTTAAACTTATAAATATAGCTTATTAGATCAATATGTCATACTTTAAATTATTTATACTTTAAATTATTATTTATTATTTAGTATCTAATGTGCCAAAATACAAGAGTACGTTTATTTATCACATCTACCTGATTAATAAGAAATTACATAAGTGGAAAAGGTTAAAGAGAACATACAATTTGAATTTTTATTCGAAAGTAAGTTGTTTTCGAGATGCTAGGGGAATTTGTAACGTACGACACTAAAAACATATTGTTTACATTATTATCAAATTTAATTACACAAAATGTACGTAGATGCATATGCAATTAGAACAATGTTTTTAAAACCGTATCAGATGTTGAACCGGTTATTTTATTGGTTAACGGTCGGACAACATTTAAACCGGATGACGGCATAAATATTATATATATATATATAAAATGGATGGTTCGAATGTTAATACTTTCTTATTGCGATAACCGAATAACTACATCTTATTACTTTGGGGTCCACATTAAAGTAAATCTAAAGATGTAGGTTTTTTCTTATTTTTTATTAATATAAGTGGGCCCTACATTAATTAAAAAATAGAAAAAACCACAACCATTAGATTTACTTTAGTGTGGGCCCCAAAGTAATAAGATGTAGTCATTCAGTTAACGCAATAAGGAAGAGTTAACATTTGTTCCTCTTCCTATATATATATATATATATATATATATATATATAGGGTAATGTTCACCTAAAAAGTCTATTTTGCCTAAGAAGGCTAAGAAGGATTTTCAAAAACTCGAAAACCGACTCAAACAAACCCCGATTGAATTCATTTTTGCACCATTGGAACCGGCTTGTCGAACCCTAAAACACAAACCTTAAATTATAAACAATAAACATTAATACTAAAACCAAAACTTTAAAAACAAATCTTTAACATAAAGATAAAACTTAAAAGCTAAAAATCAAGCCCTAAAACCTAAAATCTAAATCTAATTGTTAAAACGAAAACTTAAAAGCTAATATTGTAGGGTTTGATAGGACGGTTCCAATGCCATCGAAATGAGTTTAATCGGAGTTCGTTTGGGTCGGTTTTGGAGATATTAAAAATCCTTCTTAACCTTCTTAGGCAAAATATATTTTTTATTTGATCTTTCCCCTATATATATATAATATAATATAAAAAAATTAAAAAATCCAAATAATTAAATAGCTAAAAAACAATTATTCATGAATGAGCGTATCTAATAAAAAATAACCATCCATTAGTTTATCAATAAAAAACAATCATTCATGAGTACCAAAATAAAAAACAATCATTCATGAGTTTATTAAATTAAAATAACCATGATTCAGTTTTCACGAGTCTTCCTATGCATTCAAATCATCATCATGATCATCATTTATGTATTAAAAATGAATTTAGGGTTCTAAATTGGGCCATATAACCATCGATATGCAACTTTCAGTTAGGTCTAGAAAACCATTTCAACCGGATTATACAAGTGGTTTCACGGTCGAACCGATCGGTTTCTTCAAAAACGGTTCTAAGCATATAACTGGACTGCCATAATAGCCGAAACTTGGTCCGGTTCGGGTTTAAAAACATTATTAGAAGATAAATCTCCAAATGACATAAACAGAGTACTGTTATTATCACACTCAACTCTTAAATTTTGCACTATTCATACAAGGCTTACAAAGGACAATTACTATTTGCTATAATCAGCATTATAGTCTCGTATACGTCTCAGATAGGTCTTATACGAGACACATATGATGTCAATTATTGTTGAATCAATCAGTGTCACAAAAGACTATAACATCATATAGGTATATATAAAACAAATAATATTATCATTTGGTTGATTCTCATATTGTTGATCGTTTTTTTTTTTTTTAATCTTTTTGTCAGGTCGTTCGTTGTATGCGTGAAGCAGGAAAAATACATATAGTCGATAAAATAAAAAAAATCTGTGTAATATAAACATTATTTTTAAAATAAATGTTCAAACATTATTATGAAAACGAATATTGGCTTGATTTTAAAATACAATAGTTATTATTTTAAAAAAGCAATAGTAAAAACTATTACCAATATTACCAATGAAAACCTGTACAAAATACCTTGGCTTGATTTTGAACCTCGACCTAAGGTTCTCATCAAAACACATGCAAAACTATCAAGCATAATTAAGCTGTCTTTTTTGATTTCATAATTGGTTTAACTAGCGTCAAAATTAAGGAAAATTAATTATTAATAAGTACTCCTATGTATATTAATTAATCTAGATAAAACACATGCTTAAATTAACCACAAACTCACGATCTCCTTGTTTCCAGCAGCAATTCCAACGTCCCCACTTTCCATAAAACATGGTCATCTTTGACTAGTTCTATACCTTCATTTTGGAAGATTAAATACAAGCAGAAACAAATAACTTGGAGACCCATTCGAATGATCCATGAACCAGTGACCCGTTTGACCCGTGAACATACCCGATTAACCCAATAGTAGTACATCGCATGACCCAGTGAAAAACGTTGCAATATAGAGGGCTTAATTAATCATCTCCATCATTCTATTTAATATCAGAAAAATTAGTAATAGTGAGAATTTTGGAGACTACATCTTGTCGACAGATATGTGTAACAGCCGGTTTTAATAATTAAATGTATTTGAAATAATCGTTAATTGAACGATTGTGATTGTTGTAATTTGAAAATATATGAGAAATCATGAACGTGGGAGAAAACCGTGCGCGAAACGGAGTTACGGATTTCCGGAATTGTAAAACGAAGAAAATTACAAAGATATTGTGTTTTGTGACTCTTCGCGGTACGCCGAGCTGGTTCTGAAGTTCCTTGGCGGTACGCGAAAACCCAAAATATCTGAGAATCCCGAAATTCTTCACGGTACGCGAAGGCTCCTTTTGCCCCTCTTCGCGGTACGCGACGGGTGAGGCGGTTTGGTGAATCAAGATTTAATCAGAAAACTTGCAGAAGAGTTTTCAAAAACTCTTTCTTACGAATTTTCTTCAAACACAGACGATATCTGAGTCTGCAAAACTCAGATTTGGAGCCGTTTAAGCCTACGGATCGTAACAGAGAACGTATCTGCAACATCTGATCGTTGTTTTGCGATTGAACATCCGTTCGATTGGGTAACGATTCGTTTTATCCTACTAGTTTAATATTGTGTGGATTAAATCTAGTTTTGAATGTATTACTATGATTATGTGTATTGATTATTGCCTAGTTGATAACTAGGGATTGTTAGAAACGAAGAAATTGATATTTTGACGGTGAAATCTTCGTTTTGAAGCCGGTATAATGTCCGGTTGTTATGAAACCCATATCATGATGTAATAACTAGTAGGATTGGTAGATCATGATTTTAAATGAAATATGGATTATAATCCATGGATTTAATATTGATATGTGATGAATTGATGTTAAAATTATTAATAGTTATGAATTTATGATCATAAAATAAGTTTTAATAAAAGAAGTGATTGATGTCGACGGAGCTTAGCTATGAAACTAACTAAAAACCGACTTTAAAATAGACACAAAGTAATAAATCTAGAAATCTCTAAAACCTAAGCTACCGACAGACAAGTGTACCTATCGTGTAATAAAGCTAAAGCAAGTCCGGATATCGAACCCACAGACTTCTACAGATTACGCTAACTAGACTTGAGTACTTATCTATACAAATTTACTTAATTAAAAAGGAATTGTTTAAAGGGGGTTTTACTAACAAAACTAAGAATAACTTAAATAAAACAATACTAAAAACGAGCAAACAAAGACTAAATCAGGATAGAGAAAACACTACCTAGGCTTGAGTCATATACATGCTTGACAAGGTTATATCGGTAATGGAACTGATATGCTACCGGGATCTTAAAATACTAAACTCAAAGGAAACTTAGAGCACCCTCGACCCTTCTCAAGGATAGTCAACTAAAACTCTTAAAAGCCGTTAAAGCACCGATTAAATTGATTTCCCTCACAGGTCATCCAAGTGTCTTATGAAATACCCACTAGACAATCTACTTTACAGTGCGATTGTCTCAATACACATAGGATAAAAATCTGACAAACTATCTTCCTCACGGCGCGACAGTTTTAAGACACCTAAATGCACGAGGTAACTTGGGATTTCCTATTGGATTCAATAAACAAGGTTTGAAAGACGAGCTAGACCGATCTTCTCACGAAGCCTCTAACCTAGCAATCTAACAACCAAGACTTATTGACAACTTCTCACCTCACAGCTATTGAAGTTGGTTGCACATCTTAATTGTCTAATTCATAATAAAACACTCCTATGAATTACCTGATCACAATAATTCACCCATTAATCAAAAACACACAGTCATTGACCTAGCATGCGCCTATTATATGACAGACAATCATCAAGACTCATGAGGAGTGAAAAATCAATCATAAGACAATCAAAGATACACATACACATCCAATATTCCAAACCAAGTCTTTAAATCATAAGTCAATCACATCAATATGTTTCAAAACCGAATTAAACCATTATTCAACATGCATAATCATCTAACCTAGGTAGCTTTATGTGTTTAGCCACTAAACATAGTCATAAACATAATCATAACATATGTAAAGTCTGAAATACACATAGAAATCAACAAAAGTAATGAGAAACGATAAACCGAATGTTTGGATAACTCCAACAATGATCCAACACTCTCGAAACTTCAATCCGATGCCTCCTAGACCTTGAAATCGCCTCTAATCGCCTCCAACTGTTCCCTTCAATCGTCCGATGCCCTAATTTTTCCTCCCCAGCTGTTTTTAATCGATCAACACGTTTTTCTGAATTTTTTCCCGCGTTGCGTACCGCGACAACATCTTCCAAACCCTTCGCGTTACGCGATGGGTCTCGCTACCCGACAAAACAGTCGAGTCAACCCGCAATCATTAAAAGGGTTAGTTTGGTCATTTTCCTCTGTCGCGTACCGCGACAAAGTTTCAGATGTCCTTCACGCTACGCGAAGGGTTCCAGAATTCAGATTTTTCTCTCTTTATCTTCAGGCCCGTCTTTATCCAACCGGGAGCTCGTTTTCTTGATCTTTAGCACCAATTTCGCATGTTTATGACCTGCAAGCATTGAATTACATAATTGTGAAGAACCAGCATCAATTGACTCTAAAAACGAATAAAACTGTACAGAAACTCAATATAAACAAATGGAAAAACAGATGTGTTTTACAACACATCAGTGATTAAAGATCGTAACTAATATAATGAACATCAAATAATTGATGAAATGCCTAAGGAGGCATGAAATATGATTAATTATGATAATTGACTAAAACTTACTAAACGTAGTAAGATAAAGTCATTTATGTGATAAATTGAATTTGAGCAAGTCAAATCAGTCAAGTGTGTTGAACTTAATTGTATGTGCTATACGTGTTGAAACTAGTTGTATATGTATTCTGCAACTAGGTAGTGAAAGTCAAACAATTAGTCATAAAGCAGGAAAGGAGCCTGCAGTTGCTAATCACTTATCTGATCAAGGCAAGTAATCCCACAAATATGACATCACATAATAAATATTGAATTTGTTGTTGAATAAATTATATGATAAATATGACATTGGTGATAGGGGAATGTTGAATATTAAAAGTTCAACAACCTATGATAAATCAAATACCTTGGTGAATAATAGTGTGGGAATCCTATGATGGAAGTATCGGTGGGTGAACATCATAGTAATTTGATTGAATTATTTATAACTCCACAATGGTGGATAGCCAGAGGTGCTGGCAATTGTCTTAGATGGAAGTACGGGTGGGTGAACATCTTAAGACTTGAATTATTTATGACTCCACAATGGTGGATAGCTAGAGGTGCTAGCAATTTGTCTTATATGGAAGTACCGGTGGATGAACATCTCAAGACTTGAATCATTTATGACTCCACAATGGTGGAAAGCTAGAGGTGCTAGCAATTTGTCTTAGATGGAAGTACCGGTGGATGAACATCTTAAGACTTGAATTATTTATGACTCCACAATGGTGGATAGCTAGAGGTGCTAGCAATTTGTCTTAGATGGAAGTACCGGTGGGTGAACATCTCAAGACTTGAACTAATTATAATATTATAAATGCGTGAATAGTTAGAGGTGCTGACAAATAGCTATGGTGGAAGCACATGAATGTGAACACTATAGTGTAATTTTGATTAAACTGTTGTGATCAATAGTTGATGAATGGTAATATGATAGCATTACGTTGTGAGAGTCAACTCGAATAGACATGACTCAGTTTGAATTTTGATTGTGAAAAAAATGTATTTTTACATTTTGTTGTATGAAACCATTAGGGTTTACTTACTTAGTTCTTATGAACTAATGAGAATTATTGTTTGATGTTTGTAGGTCAAATATGATGGACCTGGCTGTAAGGATCTAGGTGGACTGAGAATCGAACAAATAAACTTTGTTGCAAACGTTTGAAATTTTGGTTTAAACGTGCTTATGTAAATAAGTATTGTAAAATGTGTGACACGTTTACGTTTGCGTTAAACTTTGTTTAATATTATTAAATAAAGAAGGTCAAATGAGGGTTTAAAAATAAAAATTTTGCTGGGACCAACTCTGATATTATTTGAAAATGTTGAATAGTAACTGGGGGTTACAATATGAAATACCCACGCATCAAGCAAAAACAACTACTACGATGTATGTTTCCAAAATTTATACTTATTCATTGTTGTGAGTTTTAATTATGCATTATACCTATTACCTTTGTTATTATAATGTCTAACTAATTATAATGGTTATCATAATGGTGCTTTATCATAATGGTGCGTCTAACTTAAGTATATAATTATGCGAAAAATATGTTTAATTTTATTAAAGTTATCCACATATATCTTTTTTTTTAACGTCATTTGGTCTCAATATATGAACCACTGATTTTTAGGCCATATCACCAAGGTCTAGCTAGTTACCATAACCTCCGTTGAGACCCCACCACCACCACAGGAGGAAACCGTACCGGAAAACCCCCAACCTCTCAATGACCCCTATTTCGCTTTAGAAGAGATTTGAACACATGACCTTCCATTTGAAAAAGGACGCCCTTTTGGTATCCACATATACCTAGCATGCTAAGAATCATTACAGATTTATCCATTCTATATACATATATACAAATATTAGGTTAATAATATGTGTATTACACATATTATAGCAAGAAAATATTAAATAGTTACTGATAAATATTTAAAAAATATAAAACAATAACTTGACACAAAATAATATTAAAATTAATTATAAGTAAGTTCATTTAAGTAACAAAACACTAGTATCAATTTTTCCAATTTTCGTATTTTAAAATTTTATTTCTTAAATATTTTATTTTTAAAACTTGATTTTTTAATTGTTTTTATTTTTTCTAATTTTTAAAAATTTTAAAAGACCGGCTTTAAAATATTTTATATTTTTAAAAAATTCGTTGTTTTAAAAAAAATTTCACAATTAATATTAATATGGTTTCTTGAAAAGTATGTTTCAAAATATTTTTTAATCTAAAAACGTCATAACTAATATAATTAGTATTTAATTTTATTTTTTAATAAGATAGAATCATAGAAATGCATCTAATACAAGGGAGACAAAAAAAATTAATATAAAAATACTTCCTAAAAATAACGTGTTTATTTTAATTTTATTTTTATTTATGAGCATAAAGATTGATAAATATGGCATGACAAATACAAATACAGGACTAAAATTTGTTTTCGCTATCTATGATTTGGTTTAAATAACGTTTTTTATCAAAAGTTTTAAAATGACGTTTTTTTCTCTTCATATCATATGCAATTATGTATCAATTAACTCAAATCAGAAATTAGGATTTTAATTTTTTTTAATTTTTACGTATAGGGGGTGCCACATATATTTAGATATTTAAATATGTATATTGAAGAGTATTTAAGTGATTTCATAACAAAGTTCGTAAATAAAAGGTGTTAATAAGATAGATTGAGACTATTAAAAATTTTAAATCTTTTGCCTGTGAATAACGCAATTTTTAAAGTTTTGCAGTAAAACTGCTGTTTTGGGAAAGCACGAGACAAATATTTTTTATATCTGAAATTAAGGCTAAACTATTTTTTATTTAAAAGAAAAAACTAACATTCCAGTGAAGTCAACTTATGATTTTTTCGCCTCTATTTTTTTAATGTCTTTCCATTAATAAATAATTTTATATCTCTCTCTTTCATTAATGTATTTCTTTTAATAAATAATAAAATTATGGTTAAAATAATAAAATTGCCTACTTAAACAAATGAAACTAGAGTTAAAATAAAAAAAACAAAAAAATAATCAAAATTAAATAAATTAAACGAAGGTGTAATAATAACAAAATATATAAGTAGAAACTTTAAAACTTTAATTAACTTAATTCATATAATAAGAGAGAAAAATTAACAATTTTAACAAATTATATATATTAAACACATGTAATACATTAATTAATGATAAAATAACAAATGACGGGGGTAATACCGTAATTTAAAGTGTGGCTTTCTCTGCTGGAACCGAAACATATATAAATGAAACGAGGCGGTGAAAGTCTTCAAAGCGGGACCGAGAGCGACATTGAAGAACTTAATGGTTTCTTTTTCGCCTTTATTTTTGGCCCATATATTTATTTCTCTTAATTACATTTTGTCCCATTACGACTTAATAATATTCAAATCTAAAAGTTATATACTTCTATATATTTATTCATTTTCAGATCGAAACGATTTACTAAAAAAAAGTATATTTATTTTATAGTTTATTAAAAATACAATTCATTTTATTAAGTTAATTTAAAAGTTAATGTCAATGCAAGATTAAAGAAATTTTGTAAAAAAGTTGAAGCATAGTAATCATGTATAATGGAAAATTTGATTTAAAAAAATTCCACTAGAAAGTGGATATTAAAGCAAGGACAACTGGACAAGCTTTTATTTTAATATATAATATATAAAATATATAATGCCGTTAAAATGATTTACAGTACGTAGAGTATAAATAGTATCTAATATCTAGCATGTTTTTTTTTAAAGAATATGCCATGCAGTATTATTATACAACGATATTGATTTATATAGAATATTTAATATAAGTCATTGTATATTTAATGGATTATAATCTATGAATATTCTACACCATACGAATTCACACTATGAGCATAATTCTTAAATGAAACATGTTATAGTTACCGTAGAATTAATAGAACATCTCAAATGTGTGTTTTAGGTTTAAACTCTAGCAAATAGTAAATTTTGTTGTTTAATTGCAATTGGGTTAACTTGTTAATTATAATAATTATAATGGAATTCATATAAATTAAAAAGTATGAAGTGTGTGCTTGTTTGAATATATTATAATTTAGGGTATTTAGTAACCTTGTTGATTTTCAAGAAGGAAACATTTAAGCACTAAGGCCATGCGTTATGTATCACCCCCATCACTCCACGTAGGCGTCACATAATCTACCAACACCATTACCTCCTTATCACTCTACATCATCTTTGCATCTGTTATCATCACTTCCCTATCACTCCACGTCATCACCACCTTTTTCTCCCTTTCTTATTCATTCACCCCGTGATGCCCCTCATGCATGACCCCCTCATGCCCCTGTGTAATGGGGGGAGGGCGCCACCGAGGCGTGACCGGCCCCTCTCACGCCTACATCACCCACCATAACACATAGCCTAAGGTTTCAAGGAACACCAATGTATTGGTAGGAGTCAACACTGCTTTTAGAGGCGACAGCCCCTGACACGGTCTAATTGACAGATTCATTGACTATAAAGATGTGAAATTTGGATGTAAGAAAGGTGCAAATTTAAGTTAAATTCAAGTTCAAGACTTAACTCTCAAATGACAGTTGAGTGGTTTTACGTTTCCCTGATTTTGAATACAAATTAATCAATTTCACTCTCACACACACACAAAAATGGTTCTCTTAACCATTAAAGAAGTGGTGTAGTGGTTAAAATGTAGGAAAGACAACTATAGAGGTCTCAAGTTCAATCCTCACTTGGAGCAATTTTCTTTCGAGGCCACTGACTCGGTTGCTTGCGACCACACTTTACATGTTCCTCTAGATTAATGGGTTCCCACAGTTATGTAAAGTGTAGTCTCAATTAGGGATGAGATTGGTACTGTACCATAACCGATACCGAAAATACTGGTACCGAATTTTTGAAAAAGTGGGTAATGAATACTGTACATAATTGATCGGTATGGTATCGGTTTGGTACCTATATTTGTTACAAAATAGTCATCTAAAATGGCATGGGTACCATACCGATACCGATCTAATGGAATAGTGGGTACTGAATACCGTACCGAATCTATCGGTTTGATACCCGTAGGTTCGGTACCAGTACGGTGCCGGTTTGGTTCTGGTATTCGGTATCAAAGGCTCATTCCCACTCTCAATCAGATTTTGAGTTCATAAAACAACACACCCATTTCAGTTTGTTCCTTCACTAATAATAACATTCGCCGGCCATTTTAAGGAAACACATTCGGATTTTCTGATGTATACAAACGACGGTTTGGGTCCACTGATAAAAACTTGTTATTTTTATTTGAAAAATGCTTATTTTAATTAATTTTGTTTAAATTAAAACCTTATTCTAATTAATTATTTAAACTAAACACGTTTTAAAATTTTCTAATTCGAATTAAATACTTAAATAAATAAAAATGCTTTAAATTATTCTAATTTAATTCTAATAGTTTTATATTAAAAATGGTTTTTTAGCTTCTAATAGCTAATTTTTATTGTTACTTTCTAACAGCTAGTATTTTCAATTGAAGTTAGGTCTAATAACAAAATTATTTGAAGAGTGGTAAAGTTACTATTGAGGTGAAGGGTTTAAGCCTTACCTACAAGGTGTTAATATAGATTATGAAATGCTTATTTTTAATTGTTTGTAACGTTTTATATGAATTTTTATTTTATTATTTTAAACTATACAAAATATAAAAAATATATTATTATACCTTTTTATATAAGATAATAAATGTGAGAGCATGAATGATGTGAAAATATAAGGGTGTTTAGAAAATGATTTAATGTTAGAGAAAAACTAGAGTTTCTGAATAAAGAATAGAAATTTTGATTAACAATTGATGTGACATGTTTAGTTGTATTTTTAGGTTTTAGGTTGAAATTTGTGAACTATAATATATATATATATATATATATATATATATATATATATATATATATATATATATAGGGCATGGAATTTTTGATAACCCTCATCTTTTGTTACAACCCATTAACCATCATCCAATGGTTGCTTGAAAAAGGAAAGTGTGTAGGATCGTGACACGTGTCAGATTCCTTTTTTTTCTTTTTTTTTAATATAAAGGGTATTTAAGACATTTGTTATTTAAGTAAAGTTTACCCCCTTTTTTTTTAAACATTCATAACTTTTTAATAGTATATTATTTTTAAAAAAAAATTGCACCATTATACTCGTCTCATTTTTCTCTTTAATTTCGTTATAATCTCGACTAGTTTTTTTTTTTTTTATGTCATATATTTACATCATTGTAACGAACTTAAAGATAGCAAATTAATTAAAAAAAATTATAGCAATGGTATATTACAGTAACGTAACAAAAAATGAAGTAATGTAACACAAAATGAAGTAATTTACAATGAAATAATTAACGGTGACGTAACACATTATTTAATTTTTTTCTTTAACAATGATAATTATAATGATAAATTACAGTGATGAAATAGAACACATTATTTTGATTTTTTTCTCTCACAATGATAATTATAGTGATGTAATTTTTCATTGTTCAAAAAAAATTTAAACTAATTTGTTGTCAATGTAAATTACATCACTGTAATTTAAACCAAATTCACCGAAAAAAACCGAAACCGAATTTTACGTCAAAGTAAATTACATCACGATAAATTACGTCAATGTAACTTACATCATTGTAATTTATCATTTTTAAAAAAATTTCAAATAAATTTGTTATATTTAAGCTCGTTATAATGATGTAAATATATGGCATCTAAAAAAGGTAAAAAAAATTAGTCGAGACTATAATGGAATTAAAGAGAAAAATGAGACGAATATAATGATGCAATTTTTTTAAAAAAATAATATATTATAAAAAAGTTATTAATGTTTAAATTACATCACTGTAATTTAAACCAAATTCACCGAAAAAAAACCGAAACCGAATTTTACGTCAATGTAAATTAGATCACGATAAATTACGTCAATGTAACTTACATCACTGTAATTTATCATTTTTAAAAAAAATTCAAATAAATTTGTTATATTTAAGCTCGTTACAATGATGTAAATATATGGCATCTAAGAAAGGTAAAAAAAATTAGTCGAGACTATAACGGAATTAAAGAGAAAAATGAGACGAATATAATGGTGCAATTTTTTTTAAAAAATAATATATTATAAAAAAGTTATTAATGTTTAAAAAAGAGTGGGGGGAAAACTTATAAGGGGTAAAATGACTATGATGCCCTTTTTAATATTTTAATGAAATGCATATGTGTAAGCTTATGATTGGTTGAAATGAGTTATGTAGTTGTAGCAAAAAAAGAGGGTTATTTTTTATACCCTTCCCTATATATATATATATATATATATATATATATATATATATATATATATATATATATTCATTTGTTACGTATTTGGAATAAAGGAAGTAGATGTAGTAGACGCTTTGAAAAAACAAATTGTTATTCGTTGTGTTCAAATTTCAGATAGTGATTCTAATATTCGAATTTGTATCTGAAATTTAGTGAAAAATATTAATTATTTTTTAATTTTAAGAAAAAAACCTAAAATAAAAAAAATAGTTTGGATACTTGAAATATCAAATCGTAAGTTATATGTATTATGAGCAATTATGACTCGATCTGGATTCTCAAAAAGGTAACCATTAGGCTACAAAACCTCTTAAAAAAAATTCAACCAGGATTTATCTTCCATGGTATTTGGGGAATTGAATGAATTTACAGAAATCTATTTCTAATGTTCAGTTTACCTACCTCGATATTGTTAGTCGGGTACGAGACAAACCCGGTTACTTGCGATTAGAGGCGCACAAACTGTTAAACTTGTCTAAAACCGATTTTAGAATAAACGAACCAGTTAACCGATCAAAAATTCCAAAACAATTTTAATGATAACATGTTCGGTTAATATCTGGTTTTTCAAGCTCTAACCGAAACCGGTTACCTGAACGAAACCACCAAATAACTAACTTTTTACTTAGGTGGACCTTAACTAGTTAATAGCCGGTTTGATCAAAACCTCAAAGTAGTCTTAAACCGTCACCAAAGGGCATTTGTCTCAATTGTACCAAGGTGTGTTAAGGTATCCTTTCTAAAAAAGGTTGAGAGTTAAAGGTGGAAATATTTGCTGTTAAAAAAAAAAGTCTTAAACCGCCAGTTGTTTCCAAAAACCTGAAACAAATTAAAAAAAAAAACGGATTCTACTTTCTAACATGCTAGAAACTGATGCCGATTCGGTTAACCGTTTATTTGTGTGAATCTCTGCAAGCAGATTGTTCTTTTATCCGTTAATTTTCTTGTTAATTGAGTATTAAAAGCCTAAAAAATCAAAAAGTAGTAAAAAAAAGTTGGGTACAACAAATTATTACAACTTTTATTCCATGTTAAATACGGAATGAATATGCCGGTTTCATTTATTACGGCACCTTCACGACGGATTCGATACGTCATCTGTCACAATTTAATTCAGTGTATACACAACACTGGGCGCTAAAAGCGGTGAAACCTGATTCACCAGATTCAAAGTTTGTGTTCCATTTTCGCTGCTCAAATTCCAAGCAATTTCAACTACTTCACACCTTTTTTATTGGGATTTTTGTTGTTTTTCGTCCACAATTTGTTTAATCTTTATTTTTTTGTACTTTTGTGCTTGCAATCCCATAATTTTAGTTCTAAACAGTTATATTGTTGCATTTTTTTCGGCAATTCCGCGTTGATTTGTTAGATGTCGTATTACATGAAGATTTTTGGATTTTTCGTAATTTGGATGAATCATTTTGTCCGATTTGTCGGTTTTTAGTTCTTGTTTGCTCAATTAGGGTTTTCGTTTGATACTGGTTATGTTAATTTGTTATATGTGTTTCTGATATTGCATTTGAAGTGTATGTATGTTACGATGAAACGATTTTTGCAAATGAACTGCTTTTCTTGCATCAAATGTTGCTCCAAAGATGTCAAAAACTATGACGGTGATGTGAAATCCAGTGGATTTGCAGGTTTGACTGATGTTTTTGTTAATTTGTTGATTGTGAATTCTGATTTATACATTACAGTTGAATAATGTGGTTTGATTGCAATTTATGTGTTGGTGTATAGATGAGAAGGTTACGGATTCTGTGAAGGGGAAAAGGTTCAGTAGTCAGAGGGCTAATGTGGCTCATAGTTTCACATTTCGCGAGCTTGCTACTGCTACACAGAACTTTAATAATGTTAATTTAATTGGAGAAGGTGGATTTGGTAGTGTTTACAAGGGCCGGTTAGAATCAGGGAAAGTAAGTTGTGTGTTTTTAAGATAATTTTATGCATTTTAGAGCTGAATTGTGTTTCTGTGATGTTTTTGAGTGTTAGATTGTGGCATTAATTGTTGAATTTTGATTAGCAGGTAGTTGCTATAAAGCAGCTTAACCTTAATGGTGTTCAAGGGAACCAGGAGTTCATTGTTGAGGTTCTTATGTTGAGTCTCCTGCGCCATTCAAATCTTGTCACTTTGATTGGTTACTGCACTGACGGAGATCAGAGATTGTTGGTTTATGAGTATATGCCACTGGGTAGCCTGGAAAATCATCTTTTTGGTAGGTCTCATGATATGCTTTTCCCTTTGGTAATTGATTTCACTAATGGTACTTATTTTTCTTTGAATCAAGTATGAAATAATCGCCCTAGGATATTTGTCGATCAACACAGAACCAATTGCTCAATGATTATGTCATTTCAAGCATTGATCTACTGATGTGTTTATGAAAACTCACCGTCTTTTGGTGGTCATTTTGGGTTCTAAACTTTAGCCCTTTGATATATTTCTTATTATTGTCTATCACCTGGGAAATTTTTTAGAATTCAACAAGATAAAAAAAAAGTTTTTTTTTTTTAAATTGTTCAATTTTGTTTTTCTTTTTTGCCAATTTCGGCCTGGGAATTTTATAGAATCTACTAAATAATATTTTAATTGACAGATTTTGACAAAAATAAATGGAGAATTTTATTTCTTGTATTTGCTTCCTTATCTTGCTGATGATTCAAGAAATTCAGTTCAAATCTTCATCTGACTATCACAGTAAAGATATCAAAAAGATTATGAAAAGTTTTGATTCATGACATGGATAAAATGTTGTATATGATCCTTGTGATGTCACATGATCCATAATTTTTCACAAAAAGCCCTGGAGACTAATGGGATACTTTTAACACATATTATATATATTATTTCCAGATCTAGATCCTGATCAGCAGCCCCTAGATTGGCGCACTCGATTAAAGATTGCTGTTGGTGCTGCTCGTGGCCTTGAGTATCTCCATTGCAAAGCAAATCCACCTGTAATTTATCGTGATTTAAAATCTTCAAATATATTGTTGGATCATGACTTTAAGCCAAAGCTTTCAGATTTTGGACTCGCTAAATTGGGCCCTGTTGGTGATAACACTCACGTGTCGACTCGAGTTATGGGTACTTATGGTTACTGTGCTCCTGATTATGCTATGAGTGGTAAATTAACTTTGAAGTCTGACATTTATAGCTTTGGTGTCGTTTTGTTGGAGCTGATTACGGGGCGAAAGGCCATTGACATGACCAAGAAAGCCGGAGAGCAGAATTTAGTTGCTTGGGTGAGTTGACTTTTTTACTTTAAACACTAATTCTCCTGTTAGTAGTTGCTATCGTCCGACCCATTTTGTGTTTGCCTATTTATATCTTTATGATATATCAAACTCTGATTAAAATAAGACATTCTTCTGAAATTATGTGTAGTACCCAAAAGTGGCAAGATAAGCAGGTTGGGTAACTAGTCAAGATAGGTATTGGTTGAAAAATCATCCTTTTAGCATACTTAGATTAGCTAAAAATCATTAATGCTTTAATTATGATTACAAAAACTGTACTTTTAAAATAATAAACTAAATCTTTGAATAAAACGGTTTGGGAAGGATTATTCGCTAATTCAGCTTTTAGCTGTTTTTTTCATTGAAGCATTTGTGATCAAACACAACCCAGATCAACCCGGTTTTAAATAATCGGGTTAAAGTTGCCACCTCTGCTTAATTCTTCATGGTGCAAATTGTTTTAAACTTGTATACTTTAATTGAATTTATGCAGGCACGTCCCTTCTTAAAAGATCGTAAGAAGTTTGTTCAACTGGTGGATCCGATGCTGCAAGGTCGATTTTCTGTGCGCTCGGTGCACCATGTGATTGCAGTAACTGCAATGTGTCTTCAGGAGCAAGCAAATTTCCGGCCCTTAATTGGTGACATTGTTGTCGCACTTGAGTATTTGGCTTCTCAAGCCGAAATGTCTGAAAATCATAAGAGTTTGACTACTATTGACTCTCAACCCTCTCCCTCAAAGCAAAATGAAAACCATGCTCGTGCACCAACTTCATGACGGATTTTTAGTTGCAAATGAGCTTGCACTAGAATATGCCTAAGTTTCTCAAGCCAAAAAGTTTTAACACAAAGTAAGTTACCTAAAGGTCCTATAATGTTTTTTTTGTTAATTCATACATGACAAAATGAATAGATGAAGCGATTCTTTTTTAATTTGTTTTTATAAAGAGGCACTTTGGATTGCGTTTTGAAAATGATTAATTTATTTCCAAGTCATAGATAGATATCCCTTTTTTATCTCAATTTCAAGGAGTAGAATCGCCTCCTCAAACTATTTTCATTTTCTTAAATTTGACTATTTGATTTTGATTATTTTATACCATGTAAGCATTTATATAATGCAATGCCGAACACCCCTTAAGATGTAGGTCCATCTTTCTTTAAAAATACGATTAATCCAACTTTATAAGGTATTGATAATTGATGGACAAGGCTGGCTCCTTTAAAGAAATTAGGCTGGGCTTACCACCTTCAAAATTTTGGAGCCTCAATTCTAAAGAAAACACAATAATATTTGTATATATTTGTTTCGTAATTTATATGGAGTGATACCATATATCAGTTAGTTTAAACAAATTCTTAAAACAGGAACAAACCGAAAACCAAATCATTTAACATCCATGCTTGATGGCTAACCTCAAGTTTGAAGTCGAGTCTCAAATATCATATTTGTCTTGGGCCTCATAATGGTTGAGCCGACTAGTTGATGGATTTGATAAGTTTTACAGTAACGGGATCTTATGGTCACCAAAATTGAAAATTGATTAAATGAATAGGACTTTAATCAATTTCATATTTTATAACATTATGATCTTATTCACTACCATCCTACCTCTGGTGCAGGAATGATACCTGACATGCATTATGGATATATCGTCACCTTCTGTTCCCCACGGTGTATAATTTGTAAGTGTTCATATCTGGGTACTATTTTAAATACATATATTTTTTTAATGTTATGATAGTTTCATCTTATGTGTAGATAAATGTATATGGGTCTAATGTTCTATTTCTTTGTCATTTTTATATATTTTATTCTATGAGCCTATTTCACATGACTAGATAATTAACTTGCATTTCTAATTTTTATATTATATATTATATCATATAGAAGATAATCAACTTACATTTCAAATTTTTATATCATATATTTATAAAATAAAAATTAAAAACTACTTAACAAAACCAATAAAGTTTTTGATGGAAAAAACACGACCCGGTCACTAACGGTAAATAACAATGCGGAATTTTTCTTCGTTTGACCACAATTTTCCAACCCAAATGAACCTATGAGGACACAAACAAATAGAAAATTTTAAACAACAAAAAAACCTCGATTTTTTAGCGTGGAATGTATCTTAAAATGAGTGTAAAAACCTCGAGACTATTAGAGCCGTTTCAAATCTACAATCACCTAGAGCAATACAAAGTCTTCTCTAGGTATGCTAGAGGCATACAACAACCATCATATACTTGGAAACATTAGCATCAAGCTTATGAAAAACAAATTAAAGACAAAGAGGAGAAATCATTACAAAAACACAGCTGTGAACAAATACTTCAAAACCTGACTTCTGGATGTGATTAAACAAAACCCACCGTTGGATAAGCTCGCGTGATGTTGCTACTGTCAAAAAATCAGAACGATCTAACGGTTAAAACTCTGGTTGAAACTCAGGAAAACTGACAGAGAATGAAGCTAGTTCAAAAAGTGACGAGAATTCCTCTCTTTCTCATTCCTTCTTTCTTCGTTTGCACACTACCAGCACTCTCACCCTCTAGCCGTCTAGCGTATACCAATGCTTGACTTTTTATATTTTTAACAAAAAAATGGGTTGTGGGCTTCCTTATGGGCCAGACAAAAAATAAGCCCAACAGCTTCGAATAAGGAAATACATAGCTCATAATCTCATATGTACGCATGGTAAGACTCTCTTATCAACTGGGGTTAGATACCAAACAAGTAGTCTGTTATTTAAAAGTTTTAACCATGTTTGGTCAAAAAAGGTTCCGAAAAATAGGCTTGAGTCAAATACTAGTTGTCTTATGAAGATATTATATATCAAGACAAGTTCATCCTGCTATATTTTTTTTATGAAGATAGCAACAGGTTAATATGATATCGGAGGTGTAACCGACCAGGGCCGGCTCCTATTTAAATAAATAAAAAAATAAAAACCTTACCTACGGCTCTCAATGAAGCATTGAAGCTAGGTTTTTTTGTTAGGATCTAAAAAGAAAAAAAAAACAAATAAACAAACAATAAATAGTATTTTGCCCAAAAACTTAGGTTTTAAGGATCTAATTAAGTTAAATTAGAACATTCATGCTCACTTAATAAACTTTGGTTTGATCTCTGTTTTAAATAACTATATCTACTTGGTTAGAAAAACCACCTAGTTTATAAATTAATTTGGTGTTACATAAGTTGATTGGTAATTTTCATGTTAAACAAAAAGTAAAAGTACAAACTCAAAAAAATTTAGGAAAATGCCTAAAGTTTTTATTTTGTCTTGTACCTCTAAAGTGTTTAAGCTGACCTTGTAACAGCTAGCAACTCAATTGTGGGGTTCACTAGTTTTAACAAATTCTAAATTAGCGAATTTTACAAGAATGCCTGTTGTGATGCTTAGACCCAAATTTGTTTAATAGTACTAATATGTGTTAAGGTGTTCATCTATAAATAAGTTTAGGGTTCAAGTCTCATAGTGAACAAAAAAAATTGAAAAAATTGTTATTAAAAAAGAACTAAGAATTGAAGATTTTAACAAAATATACAATCATAAATAATTTCAGAAGCCTATATACAATAAAAACATACAATTATAAAGAATTGAAAATTCAATCTTGACTACAATAAAAAAAATTCATAAAGTTACATTAAAGAAGATGAAGAAGCAAAAAAATCAAGAATATAAGAATCAAAGGTAGTGAAGAGTTAATTAGTGAAAAAATTAGTTAATATATGATTAAACTTTTCAACAAATACTCAAAACTACTGATTCATAAAGTTTATAATTGTTGTATTGTTTATTATTATTTTTTTCATTTCGGAACAATTCAACAAAATTTCAATGTATATATAAAATTTGCTAGAAATCAGGACCCTGAGATTTTTGTGATCTCAATCCTTAGCTTTACTCTTTATGTACGTCGGATCATCTGTTGACACAACCCAACACAAGAAAAGTACATCATGGCAATCCAGGCTTGATTCTGGTAGCCAAAAACATGTAATTTTCGACTCAAAGCTCCTAATGTAAAGTTGTCACTTTAAAAAGAGAAAGGAAATTATAGAAATTGGAGATATCAAGATTCACATGTTTATATTAGAAAGAAGAGGTAGAGAAAGAAATGATAATATGTTGAATACTTTATTACACCACATTTTTCTATTTTAATTTTAATTTCCTTATAGTAACTTTATCTACAACTTGTTGCATTGACTTCCATCTAAAAAGATTTTCTTTTTATTTCTTATATTATAACTAAGTTGTTTTCAACTGTTCAATGTGGTGAGAAACTAGTATTTTGTGAGAGAATCAAACTTTAATTTATTTTCCACCCACTGTTATGGCTTGTGTTGAAAGGAGATTCAACTTAGCAATTTCCAAATTCTTTAAATAAAAAATTGTGAACACCATCATTAGACGCCCCTCACCGTCCGTTCCCACGACTAATATGAGGGAGGTAAATCGCGTGACTCAGAGAAAATTGGGTGGTGTCGGGCTTTGAACTCTAGACCTTTATAGATTTTCACCCACTTATCACTTGGCTACCATCGCAGGACTCCAAATTCTTTTAAAGTTTATACTAAATAGAAAATTGGGCATATATAACTAAACAACTTAAAATGAAAGGCAAGAATAAAACGTACACAGTTATATCATAAAACAAAACCTAAAGCAAGCAATTGTTGTCCACTCTGAGATAAATCTACATACATTAAGCAGCATTTGTCCCCCTACAAAACCAATAAAAGTTCAGCTCATGGATTAAATCAGTAATGTAATTTCGTCTCCATTCACAACTCATCAAACTTGGTTTCTAATTAAAATATTTATTTCACTATTTTTTAAACTATACAATTCAATTAAACCTAATTTTTTCCTCCAGTTCACAATCATCTCAACCCGATTTTTCATTAAATAAATATGTTTTATGATTTTTTATATTTTTAAGAATAATTATTTTATTTCAAAACAAATACATTATTAGTTTAAAATATAAATAAATAATAAAATTAAAAAAAATATGTTACATTTTTGAAAGTATCTAATAAAATAGATAAAGTAAGTTACAATCATACCAAAAAATACAAAAAAAATATTAGTTTGTGCATTTAAAAAAGTTCGTACTTCTCTTTTGTCATACTCACTCAAATTTGATCAGTAAGAACCTATTCATCATAATAATATTTTTATTTTTTATAATATTCAATAAAGACAATACTCATTCTTTAAAAATGCTCGTACTTCTCTTTTTTCATACTCACTTAAATTTGATTAGTAAGAACCTATTGAAGAAAAAATAATGTACTAGGTAAGTTTGTTTGTTTGTTTTATGTAATTTTTTTTTTAATTTTTAATGCTTATTTTTACAATGACTTTAATCCGTAATTGTGTGATTTACAAATACAACTTCACGGTGTGCTATTTTCACCTACACTTCTATATTTAAAATCAGGATACAGTAATCTCATAAGTATTTAAACACGTCAATGTTACCATAATAATTGGCATTAGAAGAGATATTAAACACTTTACTTTGTAGTTACATGCATATAGATGGGCTAGGAATGGTGACCAAATATTCCTATAACCAATACAACGATTATATTGACATAATTAACGGTATAATATCAACCATGGATTGAGTGATAAATCAACAATGTCTACTACAATATCTACTACATCTTTTCTTTTATACAAACCAGTATTCAACAATCTGCATGAATTATAACAAAAATGTATCATGATGGAAAAGCATACCCATGTGTTGACAGAAATTGGCTGCCATGATGGTGGTGTTACGACCGCCTCTAAGCAGGTGGTACACTCTAGTTAGGCGACTACAACACCGATCTTAAAGGAGTTCAGGCATTCCAACCACAGTCAGCATGATCAGGTCGCAACAGACATGGATCGATAACTTTTTATAGCTGCTTGCATAAGCTAACATATCCAACAAAATCGCACTCAAAGAACAGGCTCTATTTGCAGAGCCGGCCCCGAAAATGAAAAAAAATCCGAGGCCTGGGACAAGAAAGAAAAGTTGGGTCTTCTAAAAAAACTTAGTAATTTATATATAAAAAATTAATAATATAATATATAAAAAAAATTTAAAAATTTCAGGCTCCTTGAAAGACTGGGCCTAGGGCGGTTGCTCATCTCACACCTCCCCTAGGCGGCCAGCCTATCTGTTTGTAACGAAGAACGTAAATTGAGAGAACAAAAAACAAGAATTAGACACATAATATGATATAAAATTTGATTATAGACCATATATATAACCCTAAAAGAGTTTTTAACTTTGCATGTTTATACTATGACCCTCTGACTCACAATATTTACATGTTCTACCCACACTGACTCAGTTTAACATAACAACAAAACGACTCTTACACTAACAATACACAGGCTTAGTTTATATTTTTAACAGGGTTAGGGGCTCTTGGTAAGCAAATAAAAACCAATCTAGATCATGTAAAACCACAACTTTCTCTCTAGCTCCTATTTAATTCCTCTTTGAGATCAGCCTTTCTTTTCCTAAAGATAGAGGTACGGTTTGCAAACATCTCAGATCCTACAAATGGTCATGCAATGAATGAGATTGTTGTTTATTCGGTTTTGGTTCAGCCAGCTTTTTGGGTACGTATCATATAATTCCCGCCTACGGTGGACCAGGCTCCTTGACCTTAGGTAGATGAGTTTTCGTCTTGATCACAATTAGTAGATATGCTTTTGTTATGTAGGCTCATGGATAATCTTTGATGGTGTTGGTCTTTGACTTTCTTGGTTTCATTTCGATAGCATTAATCTCTTGCAAACCCGACAAAACTTCCTCCATAGAAGGTCGCTCCTCAGGGAGTTGTGTGAGACAGGTTAGGATGAGCTTAGCGGCTTTTTGAGCAGCTTTTAAAGGATAATTTTGTTTCAATCGCGGGTCCATCACTCTGCGCACTCTCTTTCGATCACTTAAGAAAGGCATAGCCCAATCTACCAAGTTACGCTTTGCACCATGTCTTTTAGTGTCAAAAGCACGCAACCCTGTTATAATCTCTAGCATGACCACTCCAAAAGAATAAACATCACTCCTGACATATAACTGGCCTGTAGCACCATTGTTAGAAACCATGTAGCAATCAAAACCGGCAAAGAAGAGTATCCGTTGCTATTTTATATGCTTGCACAAGAGAACTAACCGGTAGATATATACTCAGGAGCCGCATAACCTTGGGTGCCAACTACGCACGTTGTAACATGAGACTCTCCATTGACTGGACCTAACCTCGCTATTCCAAAATCGGAGAGCTTTGCATTAAAATCCTGAAAATATAGTATATCAAATTAATAACTCACAGACTGAACCTAAAACATCAAAATCATTAGATGTTTTCACATACTTGCATATGACATTATTTTGTGCATTCAAAATCATAATTCATGTACACATGTATAAAGTAAAGTTGCATACGTGCCTCGTCTAACAAAATATTGGAGGATTTCACATCCCTGCAAATGACATTATTTTCTGTAGTGTGCAAGAAAGCAAGGCCTTGAGCAGCACCAATGGCTATTTTAATCCTTGTATACCATGGAAGTGCAAGTGCTTCTCCAAGTTCTGCAAAATTAAACTTGGTAAATAAACATAGATTTTTATAAGAATAACATATACAAAATTTTGCGGATTTGCAGGAGTAGATTCAAGTATTCACCTCTGATTAGTTTCCATAAGCTTCCCTTTTGCATGTATTCATAAACAAGAAGTAACTTATCGTTACTTTGGCAATATCCTAAGAGCTTAACAATATTTGGGTGGCTAAACTTTCCCAAGAAATTCACCTCTGCCTGTCACAAAAACAAAAAATTCACAACTTGATTTTTCTAATGGTCAAAAAAATTATAATGGTTATCTTAAGATAAAGCTGTCTTCAGAGTCCTGATGTTAACAATCAAATTAATATGTCATCCTATAAAAAGAAACAGTTCAGTTATTGAAAAATCATAGTTTAAGAGGGCCTGTAGAAAAGAAGTGAAAGTAAAATAACCGAAGTATTTATAAATGTTTACCAAATCATGCAGGCCTTATGCAACATGCATCATTTATACAGCAACATGTCAATGCAAGAGACTGAAAATAACGGAAGTTGCAAAGTAAATAAAGCAACATATATACAGAAGAACAAGCAAACCTGCCACTCTTTGAATCCTTGCATACTTTCAGGGTTTAATTTCTTAATTGCAACAGGAAACCCATCACCAGCTTTCTGTGGGGTGTATGTTTCCCTGTCCAACCATCCTATGAAAACCTTCCCAAAAGAACCCTCTCCAATGACCCCATCAAGCCGGAAGTTACGTGTGGCAGTCCGTAGCTCAGAATATGTGAACTCCTTCAATATAAGGGTTGCTGCATCCCCAGTAGGCGGCACCACCAGCTGAGAAGCAGCTGTAACACCACTACTTTCACAGCCATCTTTCTTTCTATCAGATATTACACCCCCTGCTTAAAACATATGGACACAATTAAATAAAGACAACTTAAAAATCAGAACAAAATACAATCAACTTACTTGGAGTTTTGGTTAAAAAAAGTGGCCATGCAATGTGTTTCCAATTACTAGCCCTCTGCATACTCCGCATTGTCCATGTTAGCACTAACTCGAGCCTAGCCAGAACCATAGTCATTGTGGGTCGATCCTTTGAACATGTACGGAGGCATTCATATGCGATTTGCCCATATTTCTTTAGACATTTAGATGAAACTTGTCCCCTCAAACATGGATCAATAATTCCACTTAAATTACCTCCTTTGATGCAGTGTTTTGCCCAACCAGCTAGGCTGTGCTGTTGTTCATCCAACGTAAAATCCAAAGCAGCCCTACCACATAACACTTCCAACAAGACCACACCAAATGCGTAGACATCAGATTTTCTTGTTAGTCTGTGAGTTGTGAAATACTCAGCATCCATGTACCCGAATGTACTAATGATCTGACCCGTATACACATTAGTTGTAGAACCAGACTGAGATGCTGGAGTAATTCTAGACAACCCAAAGTCTGCAATCTTACCTGCCCAGTTCTCATCCAGCAAGATGTTTGAACTCTTGACATCACGGTGTATGGCTCTATATTGGACACCTGTACCCGTATGGAGGTAGTCCAAACCACGAGCAGCACCTATGCAAATATTGAGCCTTTGAATCCATGTTAGTGGAGAAGAATTACTTGTATTAGCTCTCTTTTTGTGCAAATGATCCTGAAGACTTCCATTGGGCATGTATTCATAAACAAGGATCATTTCCTGTTCACAATATCCTAATAAAGAGACAATATGGCTATGGCGAACCTTGGAAAGCATCTCAATCTCTGCCTTGAACTCGGTTGCCCCTTGATCGGAATCAGGATTTAATCTCTTGATTGCAACATCAATCACTGCCCCTACATGATCAACTTTAGCTTTGTATACCTTCCCAAAACCGCCCTTTCCAATGACAAAAGCATCATCAAAATCATTTGTTGCCAATTTGATTTCAGAAAGTGAAAAAACTCGACACCCGTTATGCAGTAATGATGATGATGACAAGGATGAATCCTTCCTGTCACCATGGTCTTCTTCATGGACGGATCGTTTATCCAAAGATGATGACAAGGATGAATTTTTCCTCTCACCATTGCCTTCCTCATGTAGTTTCTGTAAATAATAAACAAGAATATCCAATACAGTAAGGAGTAATATAAGAGTAGTGGTAAAGAACATGCTTCTTTGAGTTATGGATCACGGTACAAGAAACGATTCATGCACTCATACAGTATGTGTCTTGAATGCTGAAGTCAACTTTGATCATTCACATAAAGTGATGGATGTTCTTTATCTTGCATTCATTCAAGTCTTATATTTGTTTCATCTATTATTCAAGTATTTTGAGACTTAATGTAAGAAATAAAGCAAATAAAAAGATAAAAGATGGAAACTTCTATGTACATTCACTACATTTAAAGTCAACCATGGTAATGTGATTCAAAGTCAACCATAGTAATGTGATTCAAAGTCAACCATGGTAATGTGAAAGCACAAGGGTTGCCAGACTAATATATTATACCCCACTCCCATCAATGGAAATTCAGTGATTATGATGTAGTGATGCTTATGACCCTTTGCTTGACTGTTATAGCACCCCCACTTAAGTTGGGTTAGTTTAACATCATCTTATATTCTCTAATGTTAAAAAATATTTAAAAAACATTAATAATTAGAAGTAATGTGTGTATAATGTGATTAATTAACCTAGGTATGGTATATAGATAATGAGATGATAGTTTTTAAAAATATGTTTGAATTAGATTTTGTGTATGAAAAGTCAAAAATGACTTTTTAATCATAAAAAGTTAAAAATCACTTCTAAAAGTCACAAAAAGTATTTCTTAAAAATGGCTTTCTAACACTGCTCAAAAAGTTAAAACCAATATTCTTCTCGAATTACCAAACATCTTTTTTAACTTATGAACTTCAACGTCGAGTCAATAAATTAAAATATTGATTTTAAATGGAATCTCAAACATGCAATTATCAGTCATATCGATAAAACAAACAATCATACTAGAGACACTATGAACTGAATATAATGTGGTTTAGCAGTTTTCACTGGCGTTGTTGTCATGCTGTGACTTAGATATGATCCAAGGATAGTGTATCATACAACAACGATGAACTGCACCATTTAATTGATATTTTCAGGCAGAAAATGGTAAATTGACGAATTAATTTCACTTTTCAAATGCAAATTCTTGCTTAAAAACACTTAAATCACAAAAACTATGAGAATCTGATAGCAACTTAGTAATATGCTTTCGTACCGAATCAGAAACAAAATTAGAAGTCCAACGATTATTAGGGTTCACAACTACAAACATTAGAAGGCAAATAAACAGTAACTCAGTAAGTTGATCATCAAGCAATTTACAGTACCTAGACGGGTGATGCAGCTCCTGAGCCTTGCGTCACTGCTGATGTTCGATTTGATCATGATGAAAGCATGAGGACGGATCCCTTTCGCCTAAAATTTTTGGCCGGTTTTTGAAGATCAAAATTTTATAAAATTACCTGTTTTAATAAATCATTTATTTAAAAAATTCTCTAAAAAGCGCACTTGATTTTTTATTTTAAAATACATTATTACTGAATATCAATAAGTTCAAAAAAAATATTTAGGAATGCCGAAAAGACCTTTTGTTTTAACTATTTAAGTAAGGGGTTCTTAGTTTACCTTTTAATGGAACAATTAAGAGGCTACCTTTTAACCATTCAACATTCAGCGTGTTTGATTTTAAATAAATTAACCTCTTAATGATTCAGTTCTGCACTTAATTATTCAACACCAATACAACACTCAACCATTCAGCACCAATACCACACTTACCGTTCAGCATTTAGATGTACAACCAAACGGTCTTAATCGGTTCAACACTTAATTGTTCAGACCCTCTTAACCATTCAGACATCTTAATCATTCAGCACTTAATAATTCAGACCCAACCAAACAGCCCCTAAGCCTAAAAAGTTATTTTTGAGAAGCTATAATCTGTAGCTTCTAGAAAAGTTTTTTAACTTTTTGACGGAACAGATTAAAAACTAATCCAAATATTTTTTTAAAAATTAATCCAAACAACTTATTAACTATTAACATATCAAAAGATAATCCGAACATTTTCTAAAAGCTTTATTTTAAAAGGTTATAAAAAAATAAGCATTTTTAACAAAAAGTCCATTTAAAATTAAATAAGCAATCTAAAAAATCCTAAAGCCATCTGTTTATTAATATCTCCTTCTCAATCCCATATCTTACTTTTTATTTTTATATCCGTTTTACAAACAAACACTTATTATTTTCTTTTTCTCTTTATTCAACAATCACAATAAAAATATAGACACTATGGACAACATATCTCTATATATAGAGATGTTGATACGTGTTTTAAATAAAAGATTTTTTAAAATAAAAGAGATACAAAAAGAGACAGATTTTAATATAAATGCTCTTAAATCAAAACAATATTTGTTCTTTAAAACATTCAAAACTCGCCCATTAAAAACTCAAAATCACTTAAAAAATATGTGACACCCAAATCTCCCACATGTTTACACGTGTCCAATTTTGGTCCCAATTTAATTTTTAACACAAACATACATCAAAATTTCACGCCCCATTTGCGGTGCACACATATAATGTATATACGTGTTGGCCCTTAAGGGGCAAAAGTAAAAGTGCACTAATTTTAACGTTATTTTAATTATTTTGTGAAAATAACGTTAAAATCATTGGGATGATCAACTTCAAACGATAACTTTGAGCCGGGGACTCTTTCGGAGCAGCCTCTCTATCTCAATTGGGATAGGGGTAAGGTTTGTATCTATCCTTCTCCCCCAGACACTACTGAAAAGTGGGAATATACTGGGTAAGGTGGTTATATACATCAAAATTTCGCTCGGAAGTGTGCATTTATCATCACATATGTTAAACACACTTAATTACATGCCATTTACATCTTTAATTTAACAAAATATAGTGTGTTTAAGTTTACAACCACCAAAAGCTAACATAACATTCGAATTCTTACTCCAACATGTGCCCCGATCATGAATCCCGTAGCATACCAATTACTGACCTGTAAACATTACATATAATTTCACCATTAGTTCATTAGAACTAAGTAAGATCATTCATATATAAGTTATGGTTCATTTCGGAAGGTTAAAAGACCCTAAAACGCGATTTAAACGATAAAAAAAATGGAATTTCTAAAACTGCCCAGCCGTAGCTTACGGCCTGGCTGTAGGCTACGGCCACTTGGAACAGAAAGTCTCAGCCGTAGGCTACGGCTCAGGTGTAGCCTACGGCCCCTGTGTGCTGAAAAATCTCATTTTTCGTGTTTTGTCCCTTTTTAAGCACTTTCACCCATTCCAAACTACCTGAAACTAAACCATAAATTCCCAATACATAATATATGATTTAACAACTCCTCTAATACATAATTTAACATACCTCATCATAAATTTACACCAAATCACTCAATTGAGCAACCAATTTCTTAAACGGGTCAAACATTGCAATTCAAGCAGTTTATCATGTTAACCCTTCCATAACTCATTCACATACTGTAACCCCCGGTTACTATTCAACAATTTTCTATAATATCAGAGTTAGTCCCAGCAAATTTTTCATTTTCAAAACCTTGTTTGACCTTCTTTATTTAATAATATTAAACAAAGTTTAACGCAAACGTAAACATGTCACACATTTTACAATACTTATTTACATAAGTAAGTTTAAACCCAAAATTTCAAACGTTTGGAACAAGGTTTGTTTGTTCGATTCACGATCTGCCTCGATCCTTACAGCCGTATTTATCATGTTTGACCTACAAACATCACTCAATATTTCACATTAGTTCATAAGAACTAAGTAAGTAAACCCCTATGGTTTCTCAACAACAAAATGTAAAAATACATTTTTCACAATCAATATTCAAACTGAGTCATTTCTATTCAAATTGACTCTCACAATATAATAATATTATATTATCAATCATCAACTATTGCTTACAATAGTTTAATCAATATTACACTATGGTGTTCACATTCCTGTGCTTCCACCATAGCTATTTGTCAGCATCTCTGACTATCCACACATTTGTGGTATCATAAATATTTCAAGTCTTAAGATGTTCACCCACCGGTACTTCCATCTAAGACAATTGCTAGCACCTCTAGCTATCCACCATTGTGGAGTCATAATTAATTCAAGTCTTAAGATGTTCACCCACCGGTACTTCCATCTAAGACAATTGCTAGCACATCTAGCTATCCACCATTGTGGAGTCATAATTAATTCAAGTCTTAAGATGTTCACCCACCATTACTTCCATCTAAGACAATTGCCAGCACCTCTGGCTATCCACACATTTGTGGAGTCACAATTACTTCAATCAAATTACTATGATGTTCACCCACCGGTACTTCCATCATAGAATTCCCACACTTTTATTCACCAAGGTATTGGATTTATCATAGGTTGTTGAACTTTTATTATTCAACTTTCCCCTATCACCAATACCATATTTATCATACAATTTAATCAACAACAAATTCAATGTTCATTATGTGATGTCATAGTTGTGGGATTACTTACCTTGATCAGATAAGAGATTAGCAACTACAGGCTCTTTTCCTGCTCTATGACTAGTGGTTTGACTTCCACTACTACCACCTAGTTGCAAAATACATATACAACTAGTTTTAACACATATAACACATACAATCAAGTTCAACGCACTTGAATGGTTTGACTTGCTCAAAGTCAATTTATCACATAATTGACTCTATCTTACTATCTTTAGCAACTTTTAGTCAATTATCACAATTAATCACATTTCATGCCTCTCTTAGGCATTTCATCAATTAATTGATGTTCATTATATTAGTTACGATCTTTAATCACTTCTTTTAATCAAAATTCATTTATGATCATAACTGTTAATAATTTTAACATCAATTCATCACAATCATCGTTCAATCCATGGATCATAATCCATAATTCATTTCAAAACCACAATCTATCCATCCTACTAGTTATCATACCATGATATGGGTTTTATAACAACCGGACATTATACCGGCTTCAAAACGAAGATTTCACCGTCAAAATATCAAGTTCTTCGTTTCTAATAATCCCTAGTCATTAACTAGGCAATAATCAATACCCATAATCATAGTAATACATTCAAAACTAGATTTAATCCACACAATATTAAACTAGTAGGATAAAACAGACCGTTACCTAATCTGACAGATTTCTACGCGTAGGACAACGATCAGAGCTTGCAGAAACGTTCCTGGGTGCGATCCAGATGTTTGAAAGGCTTCAAAATGGAGTTTGGAGGCTGAAAATAGAGTTTGGAAGTGTTCTTGGGCGTACAAGATCGAAAATGAAGAAAAACATACGTTCTGGAAAAATCTGATCTTTAAAACACATTAACCGACTCAAAAGCCTCCGGGCGTACCGCCCCAACCCGGGGTTTGGCCCGGGGCGTAACGCCCCAAGGTAATTTCGTCCAATTTTTTATTTTTGTTTTGTTTCGCGATTCCGGACAATCCGTAACTCCGTTTCATGCACGGTTTTCGCCCACGTTCACCATTTTTCGCATACTATCAACTTGTAATAATTACAATCATCAAATCAACGTGGATTTCTAGAACGATCACATGTGCTCTTGCCATTGATGACGTAATTCTCACATATTTTCAAATTACAACAATCACAATCATTCAATTAACGATTATTTCAAATACATTCATTTATTAAACCGGTTGTTACACATACATTTACACACAATTCATATGGTGTATAATCATATTTAGATCATATTATATCACAATTACACATATAATTGCACATAACACACAATTGTGCAATAATTTTCCCTTAAACGGGTCATTTCTAACTTTATGATCATATGATCTAATACTACATATTCACCAACTCTTTTGGCTAATTATCACATTACCATCACATAGTCAATCCATTGGCTCATCCAACTATCCACACTCTAGTGGTTTCAATAATTTAAATTTCCGGCTCATCTGGTTATCCACACTCTAGTGGTTTAACTCATTATTACCAACTCATTTGGTTATCCGCACTCTAGTGGTATAATTGATCAATTTCACCAACTCTTTTGGCCATCCACACACATGTGGTATAATTACTCAATCACCGGCTCATCCGGCTATTTTTATGCAAAGTATATTGCATATAATATTTACGCATAACATTTCATATTGGAACTTATAACACATATGCTAATGGGTTTTTCCCATTCAAGTAGTTCCAACAACTAAATTATGCACAAGTCATATAACTCCATACTCAAGTAGACACTTTCTACTATATATATGTAATGTTTAGTAAGTTGAATGACTTACCTTGTTCAAACGATTGACTTGCACCTACAATCTCTTTTCCAGCTCTTTGAGTCTTTCCTTGACTCCCACAACTAGTTCCTAGTTGTAATTCACATATATACAACTAATTTCAATACACACAACACATATACACATATAACATGTTGATTCAAACTCATTTGAATCTTATTATTCATTATGTGGTGTTTTAGAAGTCAAGTTACCATTCCTTAACCAACTTATATTCATCATAAATATATAATCTCAATTCAAGCATTTAATCAAACACTTGGTGTGCATCCATTAATTTAACTAATTTTTGTTAATGTTTAAACATTAACCAATCCCACGAATAAACTCCAAAATCACCAATTCATCATTTTTATAAAAGATTAGTCAAATTTGATACACAACTCATTTCAAAACTATGTTGTTTTTACAATTCTACTAGTATCCAAACACACCATTAGAGACTTTTCTACTTAATCTCATTACTATCCAATTCTCATCCAACTCAATTTCAATAAAACATCATAGTATAACAAACATACTAGTAGTTTGATTGTTTAAATCACATAACAAACATAGTTTCATAGTTTCTAACTCATTTTAACAACTAATTTCAAGATTTGAACTAAAGCCTAACTTTGTTCATCTCAAGAACTTTCAACCAACATCATGAATGAGATTAAAATCACTTACAAGATGTTAGATAGCAATTAGGGTTGAGATTAAAGGCTTCAATCTTGAAATTTAACCATGTAATCAACGAGAATGATGGATTTGAGAACTAGGGCTGAACTTATTTCTTCTCCTCTTGCTCTTCACGTAAAACACACACACATATATGAAAATTCTGGATTTTGACTTAAGTCAAAACATTTATTTCCCCTTTTTAACAACTTTGCCTATTTGGCAACTTCAGCCCCTCAAACTTTTTAATTAGTTAACCACTTAACCAACCTAACCAAGTTAGTTACTAGTTAACCTTAATGCCCCAAATGTTATTATATTATTATCACAACATAATTTTAATAAACATAATAACATTTATTTATTAACACACGTGACCGTTAAAACCGGTCGTTACAAAATATTATCACATCATCAAACTTTTTTTATTTGTAAAAACCAATCTCTTTGTTTGTAACATATATAGCATAAACTATAGTCCCTTCGACTAGATTTATATCTCGTATGTTCATAACTAGTATTATACCTCGCGCTATAATATAGGGCTATCCTTTTCCTGTACGTAATTCGTGTTTCAAATGTATAGGCACAGTAGTTAAGCATTTGCTTCATGATGGGAGGCTCATGCTACATATTTAAGAAAACATGACGTTGTGGGGGTGAGTTTGATGTAGTTAAGCATGTACAAAGAATGGTTTAAAGTTGTGGCACATCAAAATATCGCAATGGAGAAAAAAATAATTGTTAAGAAACATGAATATTATTATATTACTTAAGAGTTACGTTGTTATATTTTAAAAATTTAAAATATATTGTTTTAGGCATAGTCACTTTTGTTGAATTTTTATCATCTACTCCCATTTTTTTTAAATGATCAAAACTTTATATACGATATTTAATCTTTAAACTTTTACAAAACAATACATATAATTACGCATATTCAACTCATGTAATACACAAAATTCTAACCTAGTTTATAAATATAACCGATGTCATATGATGAAGCCTCATATGTAAGGATCATGTTCGGATAGAAAGTAGGGAAACAAAAAGTATTACATGTAGCTATTAAGTACTGGCAACAAATGTTTATGTATTATCCAATTAATATATCAAGAAATTGAAACTTGTAACATGAATACAAGTTTTATTAAATCATGTGACATATAATTTTCTTTTTTTGAACGGCCATACTATCATACTCCTAAATTACACTCAATATTCCCTCTTACTTGGATTTGAACCCAAGACCTCCTTTCTAAGAGGCAATGCCTCTACCAAGTGGGCTAGTCTCACATTGGCATGTGACATATAATTATATCAAGATAATGACCATCGCGTGTATACAAGTCGAGCTAAATTGAGCTTGAACTCGTTAAGGCTCTTAAGAGACCGCGAGTTTGAGTTTGACTCGTTTATAGTTTTAATTTAAAAGTTCGAGCTCGACTGGTAAGATAATTTTTCAAGCTCGACTCAACCTAACTCGTTTACTAATTTAGTCAGTTAACTAATATATATGCACACAAATACACCTTTCATGTATAACATAACTATTCATACATATACACAATTATTTTATTAACTAATAATTTTCTAACAAAAAAAATTTGTTCAGGCTTTCGTCTAGCTCGATCTTAATATTTGAAGCTCAAACACAATAACTAAACAAGTCTGTTTCGGAGCTCAAGCTCATGTTAGTTTAGACTTGACTCATTCAAGTTTTTTACTGATTTGATCTGAAATAGCTCACTAGTCGGCTTAATTGTTTACAACCACCTTTACAAAACCTTAGAATTGGAATAAATTTTATTACAAGTCAATCGGTCCATGTGCTTCCTCTTTGATTGAATACTGCAAATCAAGAGGACCCACCCATTTAAACTCTATTGGTTTTGTTCATTTGTTTAAAAAATATAAAATAAAATAAATTGGGCTGACCCACAAAGGTAGCACCTAATAGGGGTGGGGTTGTATACCAGCCAAACTTTGGCACGCAACATTTAAGGCGACTTTGACATGCAGATAAACTGGCCGGTAAGTGTCTGCATCTGTGAATCAGATGAATTTGTGGTCAATTGTGCTTTGACATATTCAATCTTGACTGAAGTTTCCTTTATTTTTTTCTTAATAATTATTTAATTTCATATGATGTTCTATTTTAGAGTTCTTTGTTCTTTAGGAAATGACACATGCAAGTACCTTAAAGAACCAGAAAAAACACAAAAACATATGTAATCCTTAACTCCAAGAAACATGTACCTTTCAACTGTTTTTATGTTATTCTTTACCATATTGGATGTTCTGGTTTATTATCTGCTGAAACAACATGAGGAACACAATCATGAGCAAAAGGATTCATCTTTGTTGTCATCATTTGATCAACAATCTGTGCAGATTGAAGATAATGGTGAAAAGGGTCCATCTACATCATCACCAGATAATCAGTGCAGACATTTTTCACTTGCTGAGATCAAATCAGCCACCAATGATTTTGATGATGCATTTGTCATTGGAAAGGGTGGATTTGGTAAGGTATACAAGGGTAAGATCGACGTTGGACCGAGTACAGATGTTGCCATCAAGAGGTTAAATCTTGATTCCAATCAAGGCGCGAGCGAGTTCTGGGCTGAAATCGAGATGCTTTCCAAGTTTCGCCATAGCCATATTGTGTCTTTATTTGGATACTGTGAAAAACAAATGATCCTTGTTTATGAATACATGCCCAATGGGAGTCTTGAAGATCATTTGCACAAAAAAAGAGCTAATGGAAGTAACTCTTCACCACTGACATGGATTCAAAGGCTCAATATCTGCATAGGTGCCGCTCGTGGGTTAGACTACCTCCATACGGGTACAGGGGTTCAATGTAGAGTCATACATCGCGATGTCAAGAGTTCAAACGTCTTGTTGGACCATAATCTAACAGCTAAGATTTCAGACTTTGGGTTGTCTAGAATTGGTCCCATGTGTCAGCCAGGTTCTACGACCAATGTTTATACCGATCAGATCAAAGGGACGTTTGGATACATGGATGCTGAGTATTTCTCAACTCGCAGACTGACTAGGAAGTCTGATGTGTATGCTTATGGTGTGGTGTTATTGGAAGTGTTGTGTGGTAGGCCTGCTTTGGATTTTACATTGGATGAACAACAACATAGCCTAGCTGGATGGGCCAGACAATGCATCAAAGAAGGTAAGATTGATCAAATTATTGATCCAAGTTTGAGAGGGCAAGTTGAAAGTAATTGTCTTAAAGAATTTGGGCAAATTGCGTATGAATGTGTTCTTAATTCTTCGAAGGATCGACCCACAATGACTAAGGTGCTTGCTAGGCTCGAGTTTGTTTTAAACTGGTCATTGCAGTGTGTGCAGAGAGCTACTAATCGCAAACACATCGGAAAGTCCATGTTTATTAAGAAGGCATGGTCAGTTTTCTTGACCAAAGGAGCAAGTAAGTTCATTATTTTTGGTTTTCATTTGCATAAAATCTTTTTTTTTTCTTTTCTGTATTTGACTTTTAAAAATGTGTTAACTGTTGAGTATGCAGGGCATATGAGTCCTAATACAAAGAAACTTGGGCAAAGCATTGTCAACCAAAAGAAAAGCTTCATGATGGCAGAAAATGGCAGTGGTCGACAGGTGGTGCCGCCTAAGGAGCGGCAGAGAATGATACCACAGTTGAAGATTTTCACATTTTCTGAGCTAAAGACCGCCACGAAGAATTTCAGTCAAAAAATGTTTCTTGGAGAAGGTGGTTATGGGAAGGTTTATGTAGGGTGGTTAGATAGTTTAACACTTGCTCCACAAAAGGATGGTGATGGGCTTGCAGTGGCTATCAAGAAATCAAGTCCCAACAGAACTCAAGGTCTCAATGAGTGGCAGGTTTGTTTTTTTTTTTTTTATAATAATTATTTTGTTACAAATTGTATTGAACATATGAACAGCCTTCAAACATACCATTATAATGTTTGTTTTTGAAGAGAAGTTGTCAATATAAAATTTTTAATTTTTTGTGTTTTTGTGACAGGCAGAAGTGGAATTTTTGGGAACATATAGCCACCCAAATGTTATTAAGCTCTTAGGATATTGCTGGGAAAACAAGAATTTTCTTCTTGTTTATGAATATATGCAAAAGGGAAGCTTAGATATGCAACTCTTCAGGGGTACACATCTAAATCTATGACAAAATTACAGATAATTTTTTTATAAACAATTTATTTATTTTCAAATTAGATTTTGAAGAAGGTGCAGAACCACTTTCATGGGACAGAAGGGTTAAAATAGCAATGGGAGCAGCTCAAGGTCTTGCTTTCTTGCATGCTACCGAAAATAATGTCATTTGCAGGGATGTAAAATCATCAAATATTTTGTTAGATAAGGCAAGTAAATACTAATCAAATTCATTTCAAATATGTGTATATGATAATGATTCCATGAGCCGGGGATCTCCTTGGATAGGAGTACCATATGCCCTCGTCTCACCCTCCCAGATCATACGCTGAGTGAGATTTTATTAGGCATGTTTAGTTTCGTTTAGATTATGATTGCACACCTTAAAAATTTTGATGGTTTGGGCTCAAACTGTTGTTTAGATCTTTCACAATTACACTTTTATATCGAATATTTCAGGATTTTAACGCAAAGCTCTCAGATTTTGGACTCGCAAGGTAGGCCCGGTCAATGGAGAGTCTCATGTCTCAACAGGCATAGCAGGCACCTATGGTTATATGGCTCCTGAATATGTGGCTACTGGTTAGTTTCCTTGTCTCCTTGTGCAACCATGACTGCTAGCACCACTTCTTTAAAAAAAAAAAATTTCTTTTGGTATCTGTTTTTTAATTCAGGAAATAATCAAACATCTGATTATTACAACTTAAATAGCTAAACCACATCTGATTATTACGCCCCATTTGCGGTGCACACATATAATGTATATATGTGTGGCCCTCAAGGGGCCAAAGTAAAATTGCACTAATTTTAACATTATTTTACTTATTTTGTGAAAATAACGTTAAAAATGTTGGGATGATTAACTTCAAACAATAACTCCTTCGGAACAGCCTCTCTATCCCAACTGGGATAGGGGTAAGGTTTGTGTATATCCTTCCCCCCTCCCAGACCCTACTGAAAAGTGGGAATATACTGGGTAAGTTTGTTTGTAAATAGCTAAACCACATCCAAACACTAATCTCAACATCCCATTTTTTATTACATAAACACTTTTTAACTACTATGATTGTCCCACAAGCTGATCATTGTTTATTACTATGTGGTTTCATATCAATGTTGCATAATCTATATAAAAATGTTCATAACAATGGTGTTACGTTGAGATTATAGGTCGTTTATACGTAGAGTGATGTTTACTGTTTTGGAGTGGTGATGCTAGAGATTCTAACCGGGCTAAGAGCATCAGACTATACTCATAATGGCGTGAAGCAAAACTTAGTGGAGTATGCTAAACCTTTCTTAATCAACATTAAGAAGTTGCAAAGAATCATTGACCCGCGGTTGGACCAAAATTTCCCTACCAAAGGTGTTATTAGAGCAGCTGAGCTCATCCTAAGTTGTCTTGAGCCTGTACCGAAGAACCGGCCTTCTATGAAGGAAGTTGTGTTGGTTCTGCAAGGTATCAGTGCATCTAAAATGAAACCAAGCCAGTCAAAGTCAGAGGATAATTCAATGAGTGTGTTTGATAAAGAAAGGTCTGATTATTGTTATCAAAACCACTATTGGTCTCCGCTTCGGTCAAAGCAAGGCAAACGAGCCTGGTCAACGAGCAGTCGGCTATTGGGTTTAGAAATGTGCATCGGTTTAAAACGAGTAGATGAAACATGGACTGAAACAAACTCAAGAAAAGGAGACATTGAAGTGAGAAATAGAGAGAAGGGTGGTGGTTCTGGTTGGTCTATGTATGCTTACATGGTCTAGATTGAAAAAAGTGGTAGTTAATGATAGTTTTTTGGTTTGATGTAAATTGGAGTTTTAAGCACTTGATATATAAAATCTTGTGGTTATGGTTCCATAATTTCTATGAATATTGTATTCAGTATATTCTATCATTAACAAAGTTTAAGTAGTATTTGTGGAAGGTAAGATGTAGATAGCCTTATATATACCCGTAGGAATAAATAGAATGTTTCCAATGATACTCCCAGCCTATGATGTTTGATTAACCAACCAACCCAACGACTTCAACATTATTTTCATAAAAATTAAGTAAAATAACGTTAAAATTAGCGCAATTTTACTTTTGTTTATCGAGAATTAACACAAATATACATTATATGTGCGCATATGCATATTAATAGACATTATTAAACATACAAAAGTATTTATTTATTATAATATAAGAAAATAAAAAGATAACTAACAATGGACATTTATTTTTTGGTCTCCATTTGGTTACACTTGCATCATACATGTCTATTTTTATCCATATCTATAAATGATCTTTGAGTTAGTTGAGAGAAGCACATGAATGGACACAAATCATTCATCCAGATGTCACAATGCATCATTCATTGTATTATCTGAAAGTAAAAGAAAAACTTATGCATCATTCATTGTACTAACAGCTTACAACAACGCGACGACACGCAATTACAACTTGTACCAAACGCATTGCAAGTTGTACCATTATCTACAATCTACTGAAAATTTTATAGCACAAACCACTAAATTGTTAACTTTGCTGTAACTAAAAATAACAGCATCAGTTCCAGCAACACCATGCATTTCACAAATTCACAACTGTTCAACTGTTTTAACTCGCCAGTATGCATACAATACAAGTGCTAAAAGTACAACATCACAGTGCATTAGCAGGGGCTTGACTTTGACGTTTTCGTGCCAGGAAAAAGCCGCATACCAAGACTTTGTACACCAACACTCTAAAACCTGAAAGCTTTGGTGCATCACGACACGTCGACACCAATGGGACCGTGGTGAACAATGGTTCACCATGGTCACCCTTTTACAAGGGTGCATTACTACCTAAACTACTGCCAACACGAAGTGGTGGCTCACTAAGAGCTAGCCTAATGATCCCAGTTTTAAACGACTTATACACATCGATACACTCTTCTACATCAGCATCACAAGTTAGTAACACCCATTCGGAATCATCATCAAGGTACCTTAAATGATACCCACTTGTATCAATCAAGTTGAACCTTTTTGAGATTTCTTGCATTAGTTCACTGTAACCCCAATCTTTTTGCATCCGAAAACGAATCTTTTCCTCCCCAAAAGTCACTTTAACCCTCCAATGATGGCCTTCTGGTTTAACACGCGGTTTAGGCGGACGATTTTGACAATTTGCTTGCTCTCTGAGTGATTTATGACTATGGGATCTTACAAAGATCTTTGGTTCTTGATCTTGATTTTGATCATTTGATGCATGGAATGTGTGAATTCCGGCATCGCTTTTGGTTCTTTTTAGAGCACCACCACCTCCACTTCCATCAATAGTTGAAACATTGTGGGTCCCGCTGGATAAAGAATGACCGGAACTTGAACTCTGACTGCATGAAGTGGCAGCGGTGGTACCATCGTTAGGTCTGCAGTCGAAAGTTTCAGCCTTTGTAGCCGGAAAAGGGAGACAGGTCGTTTTTGATGGGTCGGCAGACACGAGTTTTGGAAATTTTGAATAGAAAGACTCAATCTGAAAAGAACCCGACCCACCATGGACTGAGTCCATTACAAGCTGGATTTTCCTTAATGAGTGACCAACTTTCTTGATCTTTCGAGATGGCCACCGTTGAATCCCATGTTGCCTGCATATCCGTTTCAGAGTTGTTGGACACACTACAATTACAATAACAAGAATATAAGATTTGATTATGTAAACCAACTAACAAACAAACAAACGTATCAAAAAAATCTCACACAAGGTAAGCTCTACGTAGGGTAGGATGAGGGCAGACCTTCACTCTATCTCACCAGATAAAGAGGTTGCTCCCAAAGAAACCCTAGCTTCAGATTATGCAAATCAACTGATTGCTAAAAAATGTTTGTTTAATATAAAAACATGAACTTACCACCAATATTCTTGGCAGCATCTTTCAGGCTGCCAGCAAAATGCTGCCTTAGCATTTCTAAAGTTATAGTCTTCTCCAGCTTGGCACCAGCCCGTCGTTTCTCTATGCCCGAGCCTGAACCTGAGCCCGAACCTGGTCCATGACCAAGACTATCACTTTCGTGAATTTTTGCAGCTGGTTCTGTATCAGAAATGAGTAACCCATCATTAACACTGTTTTCCTGCAGCTCCATCATTGCAAAGATCCTCAAGTTTCTGCAAACCTTTTGTATAATAACTAACAATGAATTAATCACCCTCTTTTGCTCTTCATGATTCTTGCAGTCTATAGGCAAGAAAAACTCCAACACGAAGTCAACCATAGCAGCATATGTTGTTCTGACCCGTATAGCCACAGCAGCATGCAAGTCAAAGATTCTAGCATGATGAGCAAGCGGGTATTCGGTTTTCATGTATGATGTCACATCAGGCGAGTAGCAGAACAGCTCGTTTGATTTGAAAGCTTTGCCTACAACACCTTGACCTATAAACAAATGATGATCAGAACAAGCTTCTTGAAAATCTTTAAACCGAGGGTCAGAAACATATGAAGCTGAATCAATAGTGGAGATGCAGCGCATTAAGTTCTCGTTTGAGTGGCGGCAGCCGGCTTTTCCGCCTTGTTGGATGCATGGGATCCATGTCTGAGCTAAAGGGAGATTATGCATCATGCAGGCACATTTCAGTGTTTCAAGAATCTCTGGTAATGCAGGATGATAGAAGCCAGTGTTTTCCTGATCATAATCGAAACATATTAGCAATATTTTATTAAAATTTTATTAAATTTTCTTTGTTGAAATGAGTTCCATACCTTAAATATTTGTGTATTTGAATCATCAGAGCTCTTGAGGTCAACTTCCTAACAAAATCATGAAACTTCTTTTAGATTGTTAAACTATTGATCTCCATGAATTGCGTAAAATGAGTTCATAACAAGCCCAAATCAAGAAGAATAAGTGAACATGAATCAAATGCATTGAATGAAGAAAATAAATGATACAGAGCTTGCAGCCTCCAAGCAGAATCCTAATTCCAGACTCTCTCTACAAGAGGCTCTTCTCATGACTCGAACCCATGACCTACAGGTCACATGACAACAACCATACCGTTTCTGCAAGGCTTGCCCCCAAATGGATAAGGGCAAAAAAGGGACCAACTAAAAAAGGGCATTAAGTCAGGTTGAGTCTGGAGTTACATGGTCCATAAGTAATGGACGGAAACGTCTTGATGAGCCGGATCATGTGGCAAAGTTCTAGCTCAGTTTTAAGACCCAAATTCCATTATTTGTAGCCCCAATTTCAAAGTTAATGACTTTTTTTAATTTTAACAGTCTTCATTTGTTTCTAGCTTTTTATTATGTGTAAAATCACATAAATATTTGTATATTTAGGAAATCAATTCCATATTTTGGTAGTCAATTTTAGTTTTTCAATCTTGATTCAACTTGCCATATTTAGACCCGCTCCATAAAAAGGGGCTTGATACAATGGTTGAGGTATTCAATAAGATATAATTTTCTTATTTTAGATAATTCTTTATCTATTTGCTTCAGCTCTAAGTCAATCATGAAGTTATATTTAATAAGTTGTCAAAAAAAAAAAAATGTTATGGGTGTCAAGACATGCAAGCCATTTTAAAGATGTACAAACTTGCAAAATATATTCTTGAAAAACTAGAAAAAAGCATACCTCAAGGGCCTTACAAACACTTTGAATCTCTAAAGTGTAATTACTCTTTTGAGTAGTCATGATAACTTCAACAACACCAATGCAATCTTTAACATCTTGACCAAAAACAGGCACCGCGACACTCCCACGAACATCATGTTCTTTAGCATGAGAAACTCTTGGATATTCTTCAATCTTAAAAAGCCTAACATCAGGAGTCCACTCGGGAACTTTTTCCATAAATACCCTTCCGGGCAACCCAACACTAGCTTTAGGATCTCCTTCGGCTGGAAAATGATAACCTTCAGATATGTTTCTATATTTAGAAAGCCGAGGGCAGTTTAATTCAAGTGAGAAAAGCCGTTGACTTGTACTCAAAACTTTTTTTCCATCTCTGAACTCGGGTAACCATACTTGAATAAGTACATTCTTGTTAACCGTATTACGTCTTATGTTATCAATTGCACAAACTAATCTTTCCATCACCGGTAATGAAGGGCCAGATCTTGCCATTGGTGCAATCCACCATTGGTTGCTTAATTCAGAAAGATTTTCAGATGGGTTTGGTAAATTAATGAGAGTTCTAACATGGGATCTTGACGAGTCTCCTTCAGGATCATTCGATTCAGGTTGGTCAGTGTGGGAATCAAATTTGGGCCATTGATTTGATGGATCAAACAAAGGGTTGGATGCAGAAGGATTATCATTCAAGTTTTCAGATCCATTAGTTGCTTGTAACCAGCATCCATCTAACAAGAGTTCATCAATGTAATCCAAATCCATAAGTGAATCTGATGAATTTTCAAATGTGAAAACATTTTCATCCATGGTTGATCTTTGATTTAACTCCCACAAATCACAACTTATTATTAAAAAAGAAAAGATTTGATGCTCATACTCTGCAGGATATATCTGTCAAAATGAGAAAAATTCTTCAGATTCAGAACCAACATCAAGATAGCATGTGGAAATTGCTATTTTGACTGGTGTAATTGGTCAAACATGTTGCATATTCATCTGAAGATGCAAAAAGATCAATCAATGAAGATTGAAGAAACCCAAATTAAGGATATCCTATAAAAAATCATAAAAACACTTGGAAAACCGAATGGTTCTAGTAAAGTTGCTATCTTGAGTCTTGACTCTGTAATTAATAAAACATGTAAAATTATTATTAGCAGATGTAAAAAGATCAATCAGTGGTTAAATTTCCAGTTAAGAATACACAAATCTAATTTCTATAACATATCCAAATAAAATGCTAAAAACAACAGAAACCAGAATATTCTACTAAGATTTGCTATTTTGACTTGTGTAATTAGTCAAACATGTAATATGAACATCAGCAGATGCAAAAGATGAAGCCATATTCTAATTCCAGTGAAGATTGAAGAACACTCCATATATCATTATAATTAAACAATTGAAAATCAAATTATGTTCCAAATACTGTTATCTTGACCATCTAAAAACGGGGAATTTCCGGACCCGTTGACCCGGGTTTGGCATCCCCGCCCCAGAGATCCACAGGAAGCAATACAGTTCACAAGGCCTCCCATAGCCAAAGTATGACGAAGACCCAAAAAAAAAATCAATATAGGTGAAAAAATATGAATAAAACTGAAAATTTCTCGCAGATTTTGCCTCAAATGGTTCATGTATTTGAGATTAGATTCTTGAAAAAAAAAATCAATGAAGAAACCCCATCAAGAAAAACCAAGCTTTTTTCCAAACTACATGTGAAAATACATTATTAAAGCTTAGAATTTCTTGCCGCTTTTGATTTTGAGAATAGAATATTAGATTTTTGAATAAGAAAAAAAAAACAAATCAATGAAAAACCCCATCAAAAAGACCAAAACTTTACCTAATTTTAAGCAAAAATATTTGACTAAACTGATAAAATTTCATATAAATTCGGCACAATTGGTCATGTTTTTGAGAACAGATTCTTGAAGAATCAATCAAGGTGCCACGTTTAGACACCAAGAATGCCCAAATTAAGCATCTGAAATAAATAATTTTTAAATCAATTTTGAAAACACAGAACAAAAGAACAAAAACACATATCTTGTCAAGAAAAAGAAAAAAAAAAGTAAAAAACTGTTTTCTTGTTAATTAACAGACACACGTAACAATCGTCTGTATAATCTACCTCGTAATCATCTTCAAGTTCTTTTGTCTCCAATGTTGAAATCTTTTTCCAAGTCTGCTGATGTGTTGTTTGTTCAAGATTCTACTTTCAATCACAGAAGCCCCACCATAAACTCCCAAAGGGAATCCCACAGTAGATCAAGATCCTTGTTAAAGAGAGAAAGATTCGATTTTTAAGATTGAACCATGATGATTCAAGGAGAATACAAGTACAGGAGTAAAGATGGCTGATGTAAGATCAATAAATAATTGGGTTTTTGTTTATTTTTTAGTGTTGGAGTTTGTTTCTGATGTATGCACAATTACAAACCACTTTAGTCAAAACTCATAATTCATGATTTGACCACAATTGTTTCATTTATCAAACTTCTTTGCAAAAGATTGTATATTAGAAATAGGGGTGTGCGTAAAACCAAAAAAACCGACAAAAAACCCAAAAACCGAAAAATTCAACCCGAAAAAACCGAACCCAAATAGAAACCAACGGGCTTGGTTTTACTTTTCTAAAAACCGAAAGTTAGGGTTTGGGTTTAGGTTTGGGTTTGGTTTTACCTTAAAGAAAAACCGAATACATGCGTATATGCATATATATATATATATATTACCTTTGAAAAATTTCAACAATTTATAAACCGTCTATTTTTATTTTTTAGTTCTTGATATCAAAAGTTAAATAAAAATCATATATTTTATTATTATTGGCTTAAAATACCAAAAACACGTATGATTTTTACTAAATTTAAATATTTTTGTATATATTTTTAAATATTAAGTAGTGTTGTACTTAAAATATTTTTAATACAAATATAATATTTTAGTTTATTTTTTTTATAAGCATAATTTAGGCCTAAGTAGAAAAAACCGAAAAAACCCAAACCCAAACCGAACCCAAATGAGTTTTGAAAAGATAAAAACCGAAAAAACCGAACCCAAACGGGTTTATAAACCGAAAAAACCGAAATTTCGGTTTTGGGTTTGGACTAAGCCAAAACCAAACCAAACCGACCCATGCACACCCCTAATTAGAAATATAAGTTTTAATGTATGATATGCATTCCTTAAATGCATGATTTTAATATATTTCATATTTTATAAGTAGGAATATATATATATATATATATATATAGGGGAAAGATCAAATAAAAAGTATATTTTGCCTAAGAAGGCTAAGAAGGATTTTTAAAACATTCAATACCGACCCAAACGAACTCCGATTGAACTCATTTCGATTGCATTGGAACCGTCTTATCGAACCCTACAATATTAGCTTTTAACTTTTCATTCTAACAACTAGATTTAGATTTTAGGTTTTAGGGCTTGATTTTTAGCTTTTAAGTTTTATCTTTAGGTTAAAGATTTGTTTTTAAAGTTTTGGTTTTAGTATTAAGATTTGTTGTTTATGATTTAAGGTTTGGGTTTGAGGGTTCGACAAGCCGGTTCCAATGATGCAAAAATGAATTCAATCGGGGTTTGTTTGAGTCGGTTTTCGAGTTTTTGAAAATCCTTCTTAGGCTTCTTAGGCAAAATAGACTTTTTAGGGGAACCTTACCCTATATATATATATATATATATATATATAGGAAGGTTCATAAGAAAACCAACACTTTTAAAGAAAACCAAGAAAACCATAATCAACCAATCATAAAATTTATAATTATTTTAAATTCTTATTTACTTGAAGGGTGTTATGGTAAAACTTCATTCCATTATTTTAGGAAGTTATAATCTTTTTATTGAAACTCCTGATTTTGCTCTTCTACCAAATGGGTTTTATGAATTTCATATATTTCAATTATACGATCTTTTTTTTTTCATATAACTTCATCAATATATTCGATTTATAGATTTTGTGTGTTGAATGTTTGAAGGTTTCAACCAAGGACGATGAAGCAGCAGTCGTATTTTAGAGTTGTATATTCATTCACTTGATTATTATTCTAAGTGGGTGCATACATGTTTAAGCTTTTAGATTTGGAAAAGGAAGAAACATTCGGCATTTGTTAATTAATATTATATCTTATAAGAGTCGAAGATAACCATGCATATAAAATATTCTTCTCTCTTATTATTTTTAATTGTCACCAAGGAGCTCAACAAAAGAGAGAAATTTGAAAAAGCATCGGTACGCAAGAATTTGACGGGTAAGGCGTGAATTGCCTTTTTTTTTTTGTCGATGTTACCATGGTTTACCCAAAACGAATTAAAAGTTACTTAATATTCTTAGATTTTAATATTCTTCAATTGTTATTGAAATATGCATGAATTTAATTTTAAAAATCACTTGTTTGTATAAGTTGATTTTTCGAATTTCAAAGATGTCATGGTGTGATTATTCAAAGTGTGATGCAACAATTACACTTCTAAAACTGTTTGACGCTGAAATTTCAATTGAATTTAATTTTTTTAATTATATGATAAACATTTCACAGGTGTTTAAAAGAAACAGAAGGTGTAAACAATGAAGTGATGCCACTTTTGGGTCATTGTTTGCCACTGCATGCTTTGTTGATTTGATATTGGCCATCATGTTTCACAGGGGTTTAAAAGAAACAGAAGTGGTAAACAATGAAGTGATGCAATTTTAGTGTCTTTTGATGGCCTAAAAGTGTAGCTTGTTTCTAATGGATAATAATTATCGAAAGACTCTATTAGAAGAATACGATTGTTGTATTATTATGTATGTTTTTGTGTAGTTTTTTCATTTGTTTCTTTGTTACATATGTGTAACTTATAGTATTATATATATGTAAGTAGATGATATGTGTTAATTTTTCAATTATTCTATTCTTTTCGATATACATATATGAAATGCACTTTTATTTGATTGATTACCTATATGTAATCAGGTATATATATATATGTAACCAAGTGTATGATTACATTTATGTAATCATGTGTATAAATGTATATGATTACGTATATGTAATCAGGTATATATGAAACCAGATATATGATTACATATATGATTACATATATGTAATCAGATATATAAATGTAATTAAGTATATGATTACATATATGTAATCAGGTATATATGAAACAATGTATATGATACATATATGTAAGCATAAAATTTAGATTTAGTTAAAAATTCCAGATTATTGACATTATTTTTTTTGATGAAAAAAATCCTTATATTTTGAATTAATTTTTTTCTTAACTTAGGAGAGAGAAAATATGAAAGAGATGAGTTATTTTAGGATGTAGTTAATTTTTATGAGAGAGAAATAATTTATTTGGACTAATATATCCTTATAGTATTATATTTAAATCCCTTGATTACCACTTATTTACAATCTTGCCATCATATCATCTCAGCCATTGATTATATTAATCAATGGTGGATTATAGGTTTTCTTAGTTTTCTTCAAAACGACGGTTTTCTGTGGAACCTCCCCCTATATATATATATATATATATATATATATATATATATATATATATATATATATAGGGGTAGGATCAAATAAAAAGTGTATTTTGCCTAAGAAGGCTAAAAAGGATTTTTAAAACATTTAAAACCGACCCAAACGAACTCCGATTGAGCTCATTTTGATGGCATTGGAACCGTATTGTCGAACTCTATAATATTAGCTTTTAAATTTTAGATTTAAAGTTTATCTATAAAGTTTAGGTTTTAGGGCTTAATTTTTAACTTTTAGGTTTTATCTTTAGGCTTTATTGTTTGAGTTTAAAGTTTAGGTTTTAGTGTTATGGTTTATGGTTTGGGTTTTAACGTTCCGGGTTTAAGGTTCGACAAGACGGTTCCAATGACGCAAAAATGAGTTAGTTCGGAGTTTGTTTGAGTCGGTTTTCAATTTTTTAAATATACTTCTTAGCCTTCTTAGGCAAAATACACTTTTTAGGGGAACCTTCCCCTATATATATATATATATATATATATATATATATATATATATATATATATATATATATATATATATATAGAGGAAAGATCAAATAAAAAGTATATTTTGCCTAAGAAGGTTAAGAAGGATTTTTAAAATCTTTAAAACCGACCCAAACGAACTCCGATTGAACTCATTTCGATAGCATTGGAACCGTCTTATCGAACCCTACAATATTAGCTTTTAAGTTTTCGTTTTAACAACTAGATTTAGATTTTAGGTTTTAGGGCTTGATTTTTAGCTTTTAAGTTTTATCTTTATGTCAAAGATTTGTTTTTAAAGTGTTGGTTTTAGTATTAAGGTTTATTGTTTATGATTTAAGGTTTGGGTTTTAGGGTTCGACAAGCCGGTTCCAATGATGCAAAAATGAATTCAATCGAGGTTTGTTTGAGTCGGTTTTCGAGTTTTTGAAAATCCTTCTTAGCCTTCTTAGGCAAAATAGACTTTTTAGGGGAACCTCACCCTATATATATATATATAGTAAGTTGTCACAAACAGAAAACCAAATATTTATTTTTTAGAATGTTTAAGTTATTTGATTTATTCTAGTGAACAAATGGAGATAATTAAGTCATTAATTTTGTTATCGTATGTGACATTTTTACAGTCTGACGTGTAGCTTATCTAGGCATAAATATTCTTATGCCTCTTCATAATTATGCATAATTATGCAAACAATTATCTCTCTTTATTATCTTACAATATTGGTTTATTTTTATAAAATATGGAACTAAATCTATATAAAATATTAGGACACTTACCCACACATGTGACACGTAAATGGTTTTATGCAACTGAGTTGAAAACAAAAAATCATTCAAACTCCTTTAAAAAGAAAACCTAATTCAATTAAACAAAAAATAGTTTTATCTAACGTAATTGATGGATTGAAAATTCTAACACCAACACAATTATTTTACTATTAAAAAATTAAAATTTTTGATTTTTTTATGTCCAAAACTTGTTTAATTTTATGTCCAGACAAAGAATCTGAATTTTATTGTTACTTTTGAAATAAAAAATTAAATTCAGGAAAACTAAACTTTTGTGTCAAAATAAGAATTTATTAAAGATTTAGAGGCCAAAATGTGAAATTAAAAGATGGCAAATCGCAATCCGCAACTTTTTCTCCCTGCCTGTTAAAAAGAATCTTTTATTATTTTTCAGGTTTTAAAAATAGAATAAATGGGAATGAAGCAAACTATCATCATAGCGCGTGATCTACACTCGCATAAATTTGTTGTTTTTTTGGTCCGTGATTTACACGCGTTTATGTGGTTGTGGGTATGTTTTCGTGGAAGAATCAAATGATTTCGTCACAAAGGTTATGTGTGGAATCCACTAGTTAATAATCTGTGGATTAACTTTCTGTTGTACAGCAAAGCATGATTAACAAAGTTATGTTTGCGGGGTTTTTTTCCTAACGGTACCCTTTAGCTTTCCAAATATTAGGTCATGGGTTCAAATATCTCAAGACGAAATAGGGTTCTTTGAGAGGTCTGGGGGGTTTCCGGTGCGGTTTTCTCCTGGGGTGATGGTGAGGTCTCAACAGCGGTCATGATAAGTAGACTTTGGTGACGTGGCCTGACTAAAAATCAATGGTTCACACATTGAGATCAAATACCGTTCAAAAAAATAACAAAGTTATGTTTAGATTTTATTTTATTTGCCTAAGAGCTAATCGTTCGATTGGTACTTCATGATTCTCATAAGGCTTAGATTATGTGAATTCATAGTTTCAAATCATGGCCAAAGCAGTCAGTACAGGTTTTACCACATGGTGGGTTTCCTCCTAAGAGACATGTGGATTTACTTGGTTTCAACGCTCACCAACACTTGTGCGTTATATAACAGAGAGTTGGTAGCGGACTGTGATCGTGTGAGTTGTTGGGTCCAAGGGATCCAATTGTGTCATGAAGAAACATGTCGCTGAGCCGATTTTTTTTTCAAGAAAAAAATATTTTATTTAAAAAAAAAAATTAACAGCAAGGTTATGTTTAGATCCTAAACTTTTGCAAAGATTCTTGCCTACACCCTTTACTTTCAATCAAATAGCAAAATTTTTCTTGACATCAAATGATAGGGATCTTGATAACCTAAATTGTGTTAAAAATCACTCCCGATTAAAGGTTTAAGTCTCGTGATAAATCATGATATACATTTAGAAGTAGAAAACACATCGCGCTTTTGTGATTGTGATTCTAAAAATCCAGTGACAGAAAACCAATGTTTAAAAAGCCGGTTCGAACCGGACGCCGTCAACTAATCCGGTACGAAACACTCCGGTATTATGTAAGTTCATTCGATCGATTGTGCCGGCGGTTTAATCCGGTTTTAGCGGTAAAACCGGTATTTCCGGTTTCAAAAAAACACAAAATTTAGGCTTTTAAGCTATTTTCGGCTTTTAAGCGATTGTGACCTTGATGCATTTAACACGCCAATGTCATAATACTATTATGCACTTTTATTTAAAAATATTTTATAAGACTTTGAGTACTTTTAGATTGTTTTGAATGAATTTGAGTACTTTTTTAATTGTTTTTGGATGAGTTTATATACCTTTTGGAAACTTATTTGAGTATAAGTTGTATTTATATAGAATTTTATGGTTAATTATTGTGTCCGGTTGAACCGTTCGGTACAAACCGGTTCAACCAGTTGAACCATCTTTGAGTCAAATCCGGTGCATCTAAAATATCGGTTTTTAAAACATTGCAGATGACCTTGAGTGTTCTATTAAGATGTATTAAAATAAGCGTTATCTCTTGCTTTGTGTATGATTTGGGAAGAACTAAATTGTTTTACAATCTGATGTGTGTAATCTTACGCTACATATTTGTGTAAGAGATGTAAAGCCTGAAAAAGCTGATGACCATAACGACAACATCCAAAGAATAAGAGTTGAAGAGTTAACAACTAAATAAGAATAAATGCTTACATATAGCAACTACAGAGAACTAAAGACTGAAAAGTAAAAAAAATAAGTATAAAAGAACTGAAGATCAAGTATTGAAGACTATTAGTGTTGAAAAGTATGTTAATACTGAAATCATAATTTCAATACTTAGTTATTTATTCAGTTGTTAGTCTTAAGTAGTTAGTTTATTCAATAGTTGTAATATGTTCAGTTGTTTAGTAACTGCTGAACATTTCGTATATTCTATTATTTTGTTAAACGTCCCTTTCATCAGGGGCGTAGCATAGTTAAGACTAGGGAGCGATCGTCCCCCCTGTTTTTTTGTGTATTAGTATATATTTTCCGATACGTAATGTAAATTTTTTTAAAAACCTTTATTTCGCCCCCCCTGAAAAAAAAAATTATTTCGCTCCCCCCTAAGGCTTTGGTCAAGCTTCGTCACTGCATTTCATGACGACGTCACAAAGTAAAAATACCTAAATTACTATTTAGATTTGGTGGATTTTTTGAGTGGGAAGTTTTATCTTTTGTAATCAGTGATTTTAGATAAATCAATACAATGTTTCAATTCATGCTTATGATCCCATTGTGTTTACTTTGATTAGTTGATTGTGTACTGATTTTGAGTTTGATATCGATCTAATAAGAGATTGTTTTAGTAGTTTGAACTCATAACATAAAGGTCACAAAACATTAACACCAGCAGTTGTTGGAAGGTATGTCTTCCATTTTAAGACGTACTCTAACACAAAAATAGGCTCAGTGGCGTTCACTAGCCGAGCCGAACTGAGCCAGGGGTCAGCTCGGACTCGGCTCATTTTTGGCTCAGTTTTTATATAAGAAATTTAATATTTGAATTGCATTCATCTCAACTCGGCTCGTTTTCTACATTGATTCCTGACTTCTACAAAGGCCACATGCGATAGATGTTTGATTGTCTGTGACCGACCGACGTCTGGATGTGATCGCGTTAGATCCAAACCTGCGTGAGGTTGTGACTGACCTATGTGTGGCTGAGACCAACCGTCGTGTGGCTGTGACCGTGGGAGAAACATCTGATGCGAGGACTGTGGCTCCAACGTATTTGGGAATTATAGTTTGAGAAGTAAAGAGTAAAGAGACGTGAATATGTGGAACTGAGAATTAAGAATATCATTTAGGTATGAGAGATGAGTGAAGCACGTGAGAATTGAGATCCATTCCGTATTTATGTCTTCTTCTTTTCTATTTTTTTAAACATAATTACAAAATAACATCAAAGTATATTTATTATTGAAAATAACTTTATAATTTTATATTTTAGTATAACATGTTATATAAACGAGCTTTGGCTCAGACTCGGCTCGGTTACAAAACGAGCTGAGCAATGAGCTTTATATGAGCTTTTACCAAAAAAGCTACGAGCTGAATACAAGCTTCGAGTTTTTTGAACATTCGTATAAATAGCGTAAAGATCGATTTGATTTAAACCATTGCATTTAGAGTCTAGCCAACTAAACTTCAATTACTCAACGAAATTAAAAACTGAACACCAAGAAGTATTTTTGAGGATTATTCAAGATGTGTGGTCCTTAATATTGTTTTTCCACCATCACATCAATTTTGAATACACTTTATTTTATAAACAATACCCATCAATGTATTTGTCTAACAATCATGCAATTTTTAGTTAAATCATTTTTTTATATCAATACCTCTTATAAAAGTTATTTTAAAGTTAATTACATAGTTGGTCGAATGATACAATAATTTAACCCTAATGGCTTCCGACTTCAGAAAATTAAACATGTGGTTTAAACTATTTTAAAAATATAATACTGATAGTCCCTAACTTAATTAGACATGTGGTTCAAACTATTCATAAAAATGTAACACTGTCAGAATCAATGCGGTTTAGAGAGTGGATTCCAAATTGGGTTCGCGAACATAGGCGTACCCACTATGTGGGTATGAGGTTCGACCGCCCCCCATGAACTTTTGATTTTTAATATTATATATATGATCCGATCCCGACCGACCACAAGAAATTTTGTCTCCGACCTCTATGAAAATCGGACAAACAAAATGAAGGCCAATTTAAAATCATTTTAAAGCCAAAAAAAAATAATACTCAAATAACGCAATTTGAGTGATAAGACCCAATTTGAGTGATTGAATTTGATGTTCATAATTCATGTTCGGTTCTCTCCTAAAAATTAAACTGTAGCAATAACTTACTAGTATACATCGTTGACCTCCACATCACAACAAACACGATTTATATATTGATTGATTATTGTATAATTTCAAACTTTGAAACTTATTAGGCCACAAGTAGTGGTCCCAATCTTCCTCACTTTTCCCCATTGGCACATCAGCGCCACATCAGCTTTCCCCACTTTTCCCCATTTTGCACGGTGTCGTCCAACTTTTTCCTACTTTTCCCCACATTTTTTAATGATTTATTTTAATAAAAATTAAATAGATTCATTAAAAATAAAATATAAAATTACATCAAAATTTAAAAAGATATTACATTAAATTAAAAAAAAACCACAACGATTATAAAAAATAAGCAACATGATTAAAGACATTTAAAAATACTAGTTGTTCGTTTAAACTCGTGGCCACAAAGATTGACAAAAACTGAAAGTTTCTTTGGGTGATATTGATCTAGTCTTCTTCAAAACTTGACAATTTACTTTCAAATGGGGGAAGCTCAAATGTAAACGGATCCATTGGTTTAAACTTTATAAAATTTGATTGTATTGTAGAATGAAAGAAGAAAAATGATAAAGAGTGTGAGTTGTGATGTAAAAAATAATGAGATTTTATAGAATTTGATTTTTTTTAAAACCCTCAAACAGTCACAACGGCTATTTTTTCCTCCTCCCCATGCTCGGCCTCATTCGGTGAGCACACCCTGATTTCCCCCACCCCATTTCCGGGGGCCCGATATTCCCGGCCAGCCCCGGATCGGTGGTTTCTTCCCCGTGTCCTTCCCATGTCCCACTCCGAGCGCCCTTAGCATGATAAGAAACTTAGTTGATTTGTATATTTATGTAATATGAAATAATTTTTCAAAAGAAAATTTTAACCATCTTCTTTTAATCTTGATTTTATTGATTTAAATAGCATTATTTTGAATATGTCGAAAGAAAATCAATTTTATCATATCATCATAATCAATGAGATAATAATTTGGACTTTTTTTATTATTTATTTGTGATTTAATTTAGTTTTATCATTTTTTGGATGATTCGACCCGACTCGATCCCATTCGAATTGGCCAAATATTTTACGACAAATAATTATCCAAAAAAATTCCGACCGCCATAAAAAAAATTTCTAGGCCCGCTGTTTGTGAAACCAACTAAGAGTATGTATATATAATTTCAAGAAGCATATCAAAAGAGACTAATCTATTATCTTTGAAAATCCCTTAATTTTTGCAACAATTGCACCAACGCAAAACATTTGTAAAACAATATTGATATACTTCACCCATAACTTATTTATTAATTATAAAAATAATCATAATAATAATTAAATAGGCTTTCAAGGATTCTTTAAGATCTGAATAATTAAATAAAAATATAAAAATATTCTACTAAATCCTTTACCCAACAAAAATGATAAGGAAAAAAATGTAGAGCCAAACGGCTTTTCAATCGTACAAAAAATAATAATATGTTATTAGGTTTTAGAATCTTTCAAAGAAAAAGAATATTCAAACTCAAAACACTAATCCTCGTTTTCAACTCTAAACTTTGTCAACTTTATCATCATCATTGCAATCATACCACAAACCCTCCAACTTGACGCGTGTAGTTTGAGAACAACTACAACATACCGACTCAACCGTTACAAAGACTCAAGACGAATATGAAATTTGAGACTTATTTTCAAACTTGAAGTCAGCCATCAATTAAAAGTGTTGAATAATTTGGTTTTTGGTTTGTTTAATTTTAGACATATCTGTTATCCAAACTATTATGTATTAGAAATTTGTCTAAACCAATTGATTTATGAGATCATTTTACATGAACTATGAAACAGATATATTCAAATAATATTGTGCTTTCTGTAAAAATTGAGGCTCTAAAGCCCTACCTAAATTTTTTATAGAAAGAACCTCCCTGACTGCTCGTTGATGTGTGATTACACATGTTTTAATCGTAATGTCATGTCATAACATGCGAGAAACTTTGTCCTTATGTCATTACATAACGAACAAGCATACAAAGTACAAACTTACCCAGTATATTTTCATTCTTTAGTAAGGTCTGCAGGGGATGGATGGAGACAAACCTTACCCCTTTTTAGCTTTTTTTGTAGTTTCAATAAATAATAGTCTCATACTAATTTATTTAAAATTTATTTAAAAAGAACACAATGAACACTAGTTATGTTGAGGTAAATGTTGGTGTTCATTTCACCAGAGGTTGTGGATTCAAGTCGTGTAAATGATTTTTTATTTTTGCTTTTTATTTTGGTATTTTTTTTAACTTTTTGCTTTTAGTGTTCTTTGTGAAAGTTTGTACTTCGGTTCTTTACCTTGCTTTTACGGCATTTTAAGATTTTAAAGTGAAAGTGACGCTCGATTTTATACCGAAAAATGTTTTAGCATTTTTTAACTAATATGTATAGAGGAGTTACAAACTTTTTAATAAATAGGTTATTGGATTTAAATACTCCAAACTTTAACCGGTTGGCCGGCAATACTCCTAACCGACGAAATGTTTAGTGTCACTCCCAACTTTCAACATATTTTATGGTGGCACTCCCTGTCTAACGGAATTCAAACGGTGTTAACTTTTTTGATGACGTGGCACTACTTTATCCATGTTACATGCTGATTTGTCTTTTTTCCTCTTTTTTTTTAAAATATGTCAGATCCCTCATTCTCTCCACAAAAGAACATATCCATCCCCTAATTCCTAATTGGGATTTCTGTAAAGATTGTACTATGATCGGAACACCAAGCTCATTCGTGATTAATCTAGCTCTATCTTGATCATTTGCCAAATTTAAGAGTGTAATTGTAGCAACAATTTGGGCTTCAGGCGAATCTTCTTTCAGAAGCCTCAACAATGGCGGAATCCCACCTTCTACTATTATTTTCTTATTCCTATTGTTAACATTTGCTAACGAACACAGCTCGCTAGCAACCTCAATTCAAACAATCAATGCACTCAAATAAAGCGAAGAGATGTAAGACCAAACCCATGCTATAATCGGATTGTTACTTGCGATCGGCGGTAACGACAAAACTGCGCCAGAATCACCACTGGCGTCGAATACATTCAGCAACCATTTTCATGTCTCTGATGGAGGCATCAAGGAGTGTGGACAGTTTTCTGAACTCACCGGCACTTACGATGGGGACGACGAGAAGGACGATGCTCCGCCGGCGACATTTTTGGACAAGGGTTAGTGCACGGATTAGGTTTCTGGTGACGTCAGAGAAGATACGGCGAACGGGGAGGTCTTAGAAGGTGCCACGTGTATAAAAGCAAAAAAAGACAAATCAGCAGCTGACTTGGATAAACAGGTGCCATGTCATCAAAAAAGTTAACACTGTTATCATTCAGTTAGTCGGGGAGTGCCACCAGAAAATATGTTGAAAGTTGTAAGTGATGCTAAATATTTCGTCAGTTGGGAGTATTGTCGGCCAACCGGTTAAAGGTGGGAGTATTTAAGTCCAATAACCCTTAATAAATTAGCATTCTGAATGTTAAGATGTTTAATATTTGTTCGCTTTTCTTAAATTTAACATTAACTTCATCTTTTATATTACTATGTTATCATTGTTTAGGCTTTTGCATTCGAGCTTTTTAACGCTTGCTTTTATGATCAATATGCTAGGTTTTATGACACGGTGGTGCTCGCTTTTTACGATGGGTACATTGTTGGGGTTTACAGTAAAATGACACTTGCTTTTACAGTGGGATATGATAGTCATTATAGCGTGTGTGTGCTTTTTCCTATTTACATCTAAAAGCAAAGGCTCTCTTCAAACCCAACAAACAAATTAAGCCAAATCAAGTTTAGCAAAGCACTTATAGAAAGACCCAATTAAGGTTAGAAAACTATAGTTTGTTAGTAATAATCATTATTGTGTTCAAACCGGAAGTGATCGTAGGGCCCCTAAGCCCCTTAAGATTCCCAATGTCTGTTTGATAAAATATAATTTCGTGTTTATTCAACTTTAAAATAATTATGTTCTTCAAAGATTTATTATCATATAAAATAAGTTTTTAGATTTATATAAACATAGTGGCCTTGGGAGTTCTTTGTGGTCCATCTTCTTGAAAAGTGGTGCCATAAAGTGAGGAAGATGGGAGTTTGGAGATCGTCCACATGAACCATGACTACACATGTAATCAAAAGTGAATATTCTTCCAATGAAAATTGAAAAATATATATATTTTTATTACTTTTTTCTCTTCTCAATACAATAAAGTTGATTTTTATAATAATCTAATATACTCATATTATTATATTGTTATTTACTATAAATTAAGCCCTTAATCTTAGAGTTGATTGCACAGATGATCGTTGTGGTTTACATGAATTTCATTTTTAGTCATTAACTTCAAAAAATATAGATCCAACCCTGTAATATGTATGATACTAATGTCATCAGTGGCCAACATGGATAGAAATTAACGTTTTATTTTAAGTGTGTTTGAAATGACCAAAATATTAAAACAAGATATACTCTTTCACTATTTACAGTCAACCTTCATCGTTGTAAGAGTTCAGTTAACTTGCAAGACTATTTTTTTATGTTTGTGTTCACATTTTTTACATTAATGATCATCAATTGTGAATGTTTGTAAGTGTTTACATTATTACTAGTATGTTGTTTTGAATTACAGCTTATGTTTAGAAATCTCTAATTATGATCATTTTACTTTTGAAAATCTCTAGATGTGTTGTAGATGTTTAAAAATTTAGAATTTGTCATTAATTGTGAGGGAACATTCAAAATTGTACCATAGTTACATTCAATTACAAATAATATTTGAATGTGTTGTAGATTTATCATTTATACAATCGTGTTTCATGTTTGAGTGACCTGCAATTGATATAGGTTATGTATATATCATTTATCATTAACAAACATAGTAATATTACTAAAGTAGTAATATTAAATAAGTATATAATTAGTTATCAAAAAGATATTTTTTTCTTCAAATAATTACTACAACTTAATAAATTATAATAAAAATTCAATTATATCTTATCTGAAAATATAAGTTTATAATTTTTAAATATTTATTATTTGGTATTTGTAATTTTTAAATCTTCATTATTTCATATATCATCAATGGCTGATAACACTTACCATATAATTTTTTTTATAGAAACTGTTGATTTATAACATGATAAATTTATTCAACTAATCTAACACATGTATTTTTAACTAGTGTATTTAATATATTTAAAACATAAAGTGCCGAACATTTTTTACTATATTCACATAACAATGTATTTAATATCATTTACTTATGAATTTAATATATATGTACATATGTAGGGTAATGTTCAAATAATAACGCATTCTTAAAGTATTAACCTAAATAACTTTATCAAGATGAAGCCAAATCTTAAATTTTTTTAACATCATTGTAACACATCTACAACACTTTTTTTTATGAATTTGCGAAAATTCATCACTGTTTAAGACATAACATCGTTGTAAGCTTCTACTTACAGCACTGTAACTATTTTAGGCCCAAAACTTACAACGATGTTACGTCTTAAATGGTGATAAATTTTCGCAAACTCATAATAGAAGAAAGTGTTGTAGATGTATAACAATGATGTTCAAAAACTCTAACATTTGGCTTCATCTTGGCAAAGTTAAATGGGTTAATGCTTTAAGTGTGGGTTATTATTTGTTCACAATCCTATGTATGTGTGTGTATAGGATATTCAATTAAAAACTATTATTACTTGATAACTAGCTAAAATGACCATTTCTAGCACAAGTTTATAAGATATAATAGTAATTTCCCCAATTTTAAATGAAAATTACTTTTATACCTCTTAAAACATATGACAATAAATAGTCCTTTTTAGTTCTTTATAACTTCTAGGTTCTCAATTGAATAATAAATTTAAGGGTTTTTTTCTCAATTGAATGATAAGATTAGAGCTTGTAGGACCATATGTCTATTTTCAAAATTTCAAATAAACAACCTAGATATAGTTTAAGGGTGTTCTTTCTAAGATTATGTTTTTGCATAATACAAATCCTATATATGCACACACACAGACACATATATATGGTTTGCCTGTGAAAACGCGATCTTAAATAAAAAAACTCTTAAACCATATATGAGCCGTTCATTTGAATTAATTAAAATAAATATGTGGTCCATGTTAAATTGAATACAAAATTGGGGTTTGAATAAAAAAATATGTATTAATGTGGACCACATATTTATTTTCAATATTCCAATATATATATATATATATAAGGGATGGTTTAAATGTTAACATTTTCTTATTGCGTTAACTGAATAATTATATCTTATTACTTTGAGGCCCATACTAAAATAAATCTAAATGTTTAAGTTTTTTCGTCTTTTTTTTATTAATGTAAATGAGCCTTACATTAATTAAAAAAGAAAAAAAACATACACTTTTGGATTTACTTTAATGTGGGTCCCAAAGTAATAAGATGTAGTTATTCGATTAACACAATAAACATGTGTAAACATTTGATCCTCTCCCTATATATATATATACATCAATGTTCAAATAATAACAACCCTTAAAGCAATAATCCAAATAATTTTGCCAAAACGAAGCCAAATATTGGTTTTTTTAACATTATTGTTACACATACAACACTTTCTGCTTTTAAGAGTTTGCCAAAATTCAGCATCGTTTAAGACGTAACATTGTTTTAATTTTTAACTTATAGCACTCTAACTGTTTTATAATCAAAACTTACAACGATGTTACGTCTTAAACGGTGATGATTTTAATTTTCGCAAACTCATAAAAGAAGAAGTGTTGTATATGTGTTATAATGATGTTAAAAAAAATCCAATTTTTGGCTTCATCTTGGAAAAAGTTATTTAGGTTAATGCTTTAAAAGTGAGTTATTGTTTGTTCATAATCCTATACATACATACATATACAAAATGAGATTTTTGTAAAAAAGTGTAAAAAAACAAAGTGCTATTATAAATAACAATGTGCTATTATTAACAAGGAACTATTAAATATTATAATATCACTTTGTTTTTTATACTTTTTACAAAACTATCACTTTTTACAATAACCTTACTCATAGTGTATATGCATACACACACGTATATATATATATATATATATATATATATATATATATATATATATATATATATTCACTAGTATGTTAATACCTCGTGGATACACTGATTTATAAAAATAGAATAAAAATTTACAAAGCATAAACCGATATTTTTAGATAAAATATTATTAAAATTGCATATAAGTGAAGAATTTAAATAACTAAACAATTATATAAACTAGGTTTATTCACCCCGCGTGTTGCAGCAGGTTATCACAGTACACTCTCGATAATAGGTATTATATATCATTTGTAGAATCATAAGTTACATAGGAAAATTAAATCTTTCATCACGATCTTTATACAAATTTTTCATAAAAACATAAAATCATATAAAATTCTTACACATATGTTATATAAATAATAGAAAAAATTACTTTCAAAATACGTCTCACTGGCAACCAATGGTTTGAATCATATGAAAAAAACTTAAATCTATAAGCAAATCTTTCATATTTAATACATTTATCTTTGTTTACTACTTTTTAAATTTAAAAAACTTATGATGGTCCAACTCAAAATTTTAAAACATCACTTGAATCAGACACTTAAATTATATAGCATATAATATATATATATATATATATATATATATAATACAATAAGTAATGAGGCCCACTCACTATATAATATATATATTTCTACTATTCCTTTTACATGCATTTTAATATATATAATAATAATTTTTAAGTTCTATCCTTTAAAAATTTGTTTTGAAAAAATGTTATATTTTAATAAATATATGGCTTTTAAAAAATATATTCTACAATGTTTTGTGCTATTTTAAAATAAATTGTTTTTAAAATTTTTTAATAAAATTTTGTCTTTGGACCAGTTTTGAAAAAATTATTCGTTACATTCTAATATAAGTTTATACTTTACACAATTTGGTTTTCTAAAAATTATATTTTTTACTATTAAGATCGTTTTTAGTAATATGTTAAGAACTTTTTTTATTTAAAAATGTGTAATTAATTTATTTAATTTATAAAATGAAAGATGTACGTAAAAGGAGATTGATAAAAAATAGTGTGAGAATGCTGTACAAAACATTTGTTCAGTTTTATTTTATTTATTAATATAAAAATTAGTTATATAAATATGTTTCTGTTATTACAACTATGATGTTACATTAAATAATGTGTCCATCTCTTTTACATTGCGTCATTGTTAATATTCTTGCGTTATAAATCAGATCTAATTACCAATTATTCTTAGTCTCTATCATGCATTTAGGGGTGTTTATTTTCGGATAGCCAGTGCATCGGATATCCGAACATTTTCAGATAGTGATTTTCAACATTTTCGGATTCAAAAAAAGTTAAAACTAAAAAAAACGGATATCCAAAAAATTATCCACATCTCCGAACAATTATCATAAAAATTATCGGAATGTCCGAAGAAAAAAAACTATTCCGTATGTCGGATATCTGAATTATCCGAAAATTTTCAAGATAGGTATCCGAATCTGGACTTCTGGATATCCAATTTTTTCGTATATTTTTGGATTCGGATTTTAGGATATTTCGGATTCGGGTATGAATGTTTTTGAACACACATACATGTACTCATGTCACAACATATGGAATCTTTATCGTGTGTTATTTTAATGATTTTAACTCATTTTGAAATAACCATCCCGTGTGTGTATCTTGTTATACCTGTAAAAATTTATCTTCACAATTCAGAATAATTCGGGATACGGGATATTTCGGGATAGTTAGGAATATTTGCGTATATAAATTTGTATGATCTGATAGCCTAAATAATAAATAATGATATTTTGTAATTAATTATTGTTATTATTCAGCATGTGCTATTAATATTTAAAATAAGTCAACATGTTTATGAGCAACAAATATGCCTATTTACCCGGAATATGGAGAAGATCGTGGATTACATGGAGAAATTGATAACGTTCACTGATGATCAGTTACCGCATGATCTGTAACTGGACCGAATATTAAGGAACTACCTTTGACCATCGTTGTATCATTTTTGTATATAAATATTGAGGCAACATCGATCTAGGGACACACGACTCACTTAGCTATTTACTGCTTATTTCTTGATCAGATCTGCGAGATTTGAAGCTTTCAACACATAGTGATCGATTGATTGTGCTCTTGTATTTTAATTTCATTTTGTTGTTTTAATATAAACTAGGCAGAGTGACAATTGTCACCTCCCGAGGTTTTTATGTTGGCAATCCTAAGGGATTAAGGGTTTTTCTTCGTATAAATCTCGTGTGCAAGCTGTTTATTTCATTTTATATTCTGAAATATCCTTAGGGATCCTCATGATATTTTTAGTGAATTTCAATTATAAACTGTTTTCTTGATTATAAAACACAATTCTCCACTAAACTAATTCGGTTTTGCTAAAAATTATATTTGTTAATTTTTACCCGAAACATATCTCATTAGTATTTTTGTTAAAAACAAAAAACAAAAACAAACAAAAATAAATAAATAAATAAATAAATAAATAAAAATAATAACTATCTAACTTGTGACACAGTCGAAAAGACGAAAAAAGTGATCTCTTTAGGGATTACTTTTGTGTGGTGAAACTCACTACCAACCGACCGACCAACCCCACAAATCATGTCTAGATCATAAAAAGTAAAAACTCGTACACATACTCTGCCGCAAGATTCAATTCACCAACTGTAGTGGTCAACATTTTATACCCCAAAATAGTCAAAATAGCACATAACAAATTTGAATTTGCCAAACTGCTTGCTAAGTAACCAAATTTCAACACACATTAAAAGATTATCAAATATATTTACATTTATTAGTTTTTAAACTTTAAAGACTAAACATCTTACACCACCAAAATTGAACATCAATGATGTCCAAGAATTTGCTTTAATCTGAAACAGGTCGGCTCATGTACTTGTTTTAAAACATGTATTTCAATGCTTTAAAGGTCTGAGTTATAGGCATGTAAATGAACCGAACGAACACAAGCCAAACGTGAACGTAATTGAACATTCAAATAAACAAGGTTTTCTTGTTTGAGTTTGTTCGTTAATACATTAATTGTGTTAGTGTTTGTACGTGTTTCTTTATTAATAGTTTAAAGAACATAATTAAACAAAGATAATCGTACATAACTGAACAAACATCACTGAACAAACGTATATGGCCATAATTGAACAACACAACTAAATAAGCATTGATTAAAAAGTTAATAAAGGCAGATGCTCATGTAACCTTGCTATTTTTTTTAGTTCATGAATCACTCTTTTGAAATTAGAGACCATAGAATAGTCTATGTAACATAAAAATCTAAATGATTTATTAATAAAAATAAACGAACAGACCTAAACGAACTTAAAGAACAAATATAAACAAAAGTAAATTAACGAACATAAACGTAAGTTCACAAACGTAAATGAATAAACAAGACATTTGTACACGTTCGTTCATTTAGTTGCATGTACAAACAAATTTTTTCGCGTTCGTTTATTTACTTAGCAAACAAGTATAACCAAACGGTTTACCAAACGATCCATAAACAGTTTACTAAACGCTCGGTTCATTTACAGGCTTATTGAGTTATACAAAGTTAACTTTAGGATAATCTAAGAGAACACTCGAGTTTTTGACGCTAAAATTTAGAGTACAAACACAAGGAAAATGTATTGATATTAATTTCTGTAATCAATGGTAGATTATGAGAACTATTATTTATTTATTTATTTTCCTTTCAGTAAGGGTAAATCATACGTTCTTTAACCCTACTCTCGAATTTTAATTTTTTGTAAAAACACATTTCATACACATGTGAGTACCGTTAGACCACATCCTCTTTGAGAATTGAGACAATAAAATTGACACCTTTTTGTTTTTAATAGGAAAATTGTTGGTCATAACCATCGTTACCGCTTGCTCATATGCCAAGAATAATAATGTAATAATTCTATCGACTATCAATCGCGCTATGACGGGTCTTTGATCATCATCATTGCCGATTAAACATTCAAACTTAAACAAAACAAACTTACCCAGTATATTCTCACTTTTCAGTAGGGTCTGTAAGGAAGGATGGACACAAACCTTACCTCTATTCCAGTTGGGATAGAGAGGCTGCTCCAAATGAGTCCCCGACTCAAAGTTTATCATCTCAACACTTTTAACGTTATTTTCACAACCCGGCTCAAAGTTTTCGTTTGAAGTTAATCATCCCAACACTTTTAACGTTATTTTCACAAAATAAGTAAAATAACGTTAAAATTAGAGAAATTTAATTTGGCCCCTCAAAGGCCTACATATATATCAGCAGAGTCGATTTTAAAAGATCAACCTCAAATGGGTTTGACATCAATTGTTTCTTTAATTCTTTAAAAAACAAATTTGACCCGACACAGGAAACCACCATCTGGCTAATCATAAGCAAATGTTCATCATGTGTAAACACACTTGGTTTTTAACTTTTTATAGCCTCCAAGTCATTTCATTGTTTCTTTATGTGAATCCTGGTCACATAAAACAACCAACAGATAACGCTATAATCTCCAACAAAAAGGTTAACTATTGCTATTATAATAAGTCCGATCATGTTAAAATTTAATGACACCAAGCTTTTATTTGGAAGAAGCATCATACGAGTTATTCAACATGACAACAATTTAAAAAAAGAAAAAAAGACTATTAAATTTTGACACCACATTTGATAACACAAATCACAGCTTCCCTAGACTACTTTGTATACCATAACTCAAAGGATTCGTAACCAACATGTCCTTAGGATGTTTCCCTTTAGTAATTTGGCTTCACATTCAAGCGGGAAGCTATCTTTTGCCCCAGAGACTTATCAGCCTGCACATTACGTTATATATATATATTATAAATTCTTTAAAACAAATATATCAACTCAACCCTTGTAACATCAATTGAGTGTCATAGCAATTAGCAACCAAGGGTGATCAAAATCCGTTGATATCAACCAAAACAAAGCAACTTTGCCGTATTGAGATACAAATGGTTTGGTTTTTGCAGATTGGCGGTTGAACAGCTTGGTATGGTTTTAAACTTAGAACCGGCAATGTAAAGCAAATCGGCATTTTAACCTTTATTATTGATTTTTTTTTTCACTTTTGGAATTTGTGTGCATGTGTGCTTGCGCACATTATAAACATAAACCATCTTTATCATTTTTAAAAGTTTAATACAAACTATTGCTTTTGAAAAATAGAATAAAAAATCAGTTCAAGCTGCCAAAACCAAACCGTTAAACCGCCAAGCTAGTAAAACCGTCTTATGTGGCCAACAAACAAGGCTGGCTTGGTTTGTTGATTCCATAGTTGTCAAAGGCACAAGGCGCACTCAAGGCGCAAAAGCCGCACCCAGAGCCTAGGAGCAAGGCGCAAAAAAAAGCGAGGGCTTTTTTAAACTACGCGCATAGTATTAAGTTACCATTTTTAGAGGCTTGACATGTTTTAAGCTTAAGAATTTTAAAAAACTATATAAAGTCCAACTATAAAACAATTAATAATCTAGTTATATAGAGTTTTTAAAATATAGAACTTTTTTATGGTTGTCTTAAACTGGAATCTAGCCGGAAAGTCACCGGAGTGCACCTAGGATGCCACCAGGCGCCTTTCATGCGCCTGGCTTTTGTTTGGGGCCTAGGCGAGCACCCAAGGGCTTTTGACAACTATGGTTGATTCTCAAAATTCATAGTTAGCAGTTTGGCCCTGATATTTCATCAAAACTAACTGAACCAGACTGTGAGCAAGGAAAGAAATCAGACCTGGGACCAGTATGAAACCCATATAGTGCGGACTTCATGGGTGACACGTGGGTCAGACAGACCACCAACAATTCTGTTAATGAATCGTTCTTGTCTGTAAAAAAAAGAATAAAAATAAAGAAAATTAAAACCATGTTTGATGATTTATGAAATTTGAAATAATTCAACGCAAACAGGAGAATTAAGCCGCACATACCTGTCTGGAGAAAAGGACCTGTATCTATCCCCTGGCTGCTTGAAGTTGTTTTCTTTCTCAATAACACACTGCATTAGGCACGACACGTTTAAGGTTAATTAATCATATGTTACGATTGCAACATTTTTAACCATTTTAAAATAACCGACCTTATCACGCTTTCCAGACAACCTAACAGGAGGAATAGGGTACTGCTCAGCATGACGAGCAGGATCGTATCTTGAGGGGAAGTAATCAATCTGCAAAAGTAAGATAATTTTAAAAACAGTAATTATAAAACCTGTTATTATTATGATTGTTATTTTGTTTTCGTCAAATTATACATATAGAGACGTATACCTCCTCATCTCTGTGCATGAAATTCATGAAACCGTCATAGTGATTATTATGATGAGCACACTTAGGAGCATTTGCAGGAAGCTGCAAATAGTTTGGTCCAAGACGGTGTCTCTGAGTGTCGGAATATGAGAAGATACGGGTTTGAAGCAACTTGTCATCAGAGTAATAGATTCCTGGGACAATGATTGCAGGACAAAACGCCAGTTGCTCATTCTCAGCAAAGAAGTTATCAATGTTCTTGTTCAAAACCAAACGACCCACAGGCTGCAATGGTAAGATATCCTCAGGCCAGGTCTTGGTCACATCAAGTGGATCAAAGTCAAACTTATCCTCATGATCAGGATCAATAGTCTGAATAAACAGTTTCCACTCAGGATAATTTCCAGCAGCAATTGAATCATAAAGATCTTGTGTAGCATGGCTGTGATTAGCTCCACCAATCTTGATAGCTTCATCTTCCAACAAACTTTTAACTCCACATGTTGGCTTCCAGTGAAACTTCACATAATATGCTTTCCCAGCTTTGTTAATTAAAGTGTAGGTGTTGACACCAGATCCTTCCATGTGTCTGTAATCTTGTGGCACCCCAATATCATCTTGCAGAAATGTGAACATGTGCAAACTTTCTGGGTGATGGGAGAAAAAGTCCATAATTCTCCAGTCTTCTTGAATGTGTGATTTAGGGTTTGGTTTCAATGCATGAACCATGTCCGGAAATTTCATTCCATCACGAATGAAAAACACTGGGAAATTGTTTCCCACCAAATCAAAGTTTCCCTACAAAAGTAAATGATTGGTAAACATCAAACACGGTAAAGTAACATCTATCCACAAATTACATATATACATTTATATGTGTGTTTTACCTCTCGGGTGTAGAATTTCACTGCAAAACCTCTAGGGTCCCTAAGGGTTTCAGGGCTGCCACGTTCATGGATAACAGTAGAGAAGCGGACGATAACAGGAGTTTGGACACCGGGGGCACGGAGAAAATCAGCACATGTGAGGCCAGAAATGTCATGTGTGACTTCGAAAAAACCCTTTGCACTGGCACCCCTGGCATGAACAACACGCTCAGGGATACGCTCGCGGTCGAAGTTAGCTAGTTTCTCCACCAAATGGTAATCTTCTAGAAGGATTGGACCTATTTTGATGGATCATAAACCATGATTAGTGAAACGTACATTCACTATATGCAGTTAACAGTATCTTGAAACAGTCTATCAATAAATCCCTACTTCTGTAGCAAAAAACTAACAGATTGAATTTGGATACCTCTGGTACCAACTGTCAATGAGGAGTTGTTGTTGTAAACCGGAGCACCAGAATTGGTGGTCCAAAATGGGGCATTGTAAGAGCTGGCAGGACGGTACTGCATCGATTGAAAAAACAAAATACATAAGTTAAAAGTTGATCCCAAGAAACCACTGATACTGAAATTTCCCTTAAGAAGATGATATATTCTAAAATAATAGCCAAAACATCAGATACTTAATAACAAAGATTTTCAGCTAAATCACATTAACATGGATTCAAAGCTTACTACAAAACAAAACAAAACAAAACAAAAAGAACTCAAATTTTCTTTTGTTTTGCAAATTTGCTGTCAATAGCCTTGAAATGATTAGCTAAAAGCATATATTAACTCCTAAAAGTTCAATTAGAGCTCAATAATAAAAATATTCATCTGATTTCCCTCAAAATTTTTAAATTCGCTCTAAAAACTTAGCATGACTTCTAATTTTGTGTTCTCCTTTATCAAATACATGGCTAAAAGTGTGCATGTATCAATTTCAATGAGTCTAGATCCTAATAACATGAACTGAATCGCACGCTTAGGGCAAAACTAAACAAACTCAACAAAACTTCTCAATTATCTCCAATCAAATAAAAAATCAATTCAACGAAGTAACCAAACATGAATTTCAATATCTATACATAACAAATTGCACAATAACGATCATATAACCTAACCTATAAGTTGCTTAAAGAAAGAATTGATCAGGATGCGATAAAAACAGCGAAGCAGAGGATGATTTTCAAAAACAGGATTAGATTGTTGTATGCACCTTGTAAGGATCCATGGGCTTGAATTTGGATGAAACCTGTGATGATTTCTTGTGGAGAAGACTATTTTGCTCTTTAGGTATATAGAGGGAGTTTTATATAAGCGGATTGGGGTTAAATATTTGCAACAATAATTTTCCAATTTCGACACAATTATCTCCTCCTTATATTTTATTTTTTTGGCCTACGGAGACATTGATCAAAATATCACGAGAAATTGGTATATATCACTCGCATCTCGTTTCCATGTTTATATATTTTTTTTGAACGGCGAAGGTCTCAATCGTGTAAACCCGCTGTTTCCAGGCCATGTTACCAAGGTCTAGTTACCTAAACCTCTCATGAGCCACCACAACCACCCCAAGAGGAAACCTCATTAGGAAAACCCCTGACCCTCCCCCCCAGACCCTTTTTTCGATGCGGGAGGAATTTCAACCCAAGACCTTCCATTTGGGAGAATCTTGGGGTACCATTGAGACAAAACATCTTTGATGTTTCCATGTTTATATAATATAAAAAACATATTGAGTTATTTAGACAGTGTGAATTTAAGTTTTTAGGTGTAAAAATCTAAAAAGTAAGAAATTTCAGGGAAGTTGATCACATATGGCACCCCTCTCTAGTAAATTTACGAGAGGCAATGTGGTTTACGAGGTCACCTAGAGCTAAGGTTTTTACGTTGTGCTCAAACATTATCTGGTAGATGACGCTTATTAACTGGGAGCATACATACATGAGCTTGATGTGACAAATAAATTTTGTAACTCATGTCTAGTTGTTGATGATGTATAAAAGTGTATGGGTCCTAGTTATTTGTATATATAATTCACAAATTCCTAAAAGGATTAAGAATATAAGGGGTGACAATCATTTCTCCATACCTTATAAGTTAAGGTCACTCCTCTATTAGTGCTAGATATAGCAAAATAAGCAAACCTCAATCATACAAGGATGAATACATTGGTCCTTGTGGATCAAAGGGTGCTGCACATTGCTTAGAAGATTTGTTTGTGAATTGTGAGAATAAGCTAGTTTATCAAAAAGGTTTTCAAATACAAGTTCATATGCGAGTCTTAATCATGTTAATCCAAGCTATTTAATCGGAGTTGAGGCAAGGTCTATTATAAAGAAACGTTTATAAACCAGTAAGAGTTATATAGAATTTACAAGTTCAAATAGTTAAACATTACAAACTCGAAGGTTATCAAACATTGTGAGTGGGGTTTTTGACAAGTTAGTGTCGGACCCATTGATACTACGAAAATTAGAGGTGGGCAAAAAACCCGAAACCATAACCGAACCATTACCATTCATTTTCGAACCAGTGGGTACAGACAGTTCTGGATTCTTAGAAATCGGAATCAGAACCGGTTTCACGTTTGCCCAGCAAAACTAGAACCTGCCAAAACCGACTGAAAACCGGTCAAAAACTGGAACCGGTTAAAAAAAAACGGATTTGCCCACCTCTAACAAAAATGACGGGTTTTGCTCAACTTATAATTACTTTCTAAACTCAACTTGGAATGGATATGAGTAATTTATACAATGTAAAGACCAAAAGTAAAATTATACAGTTAAACCATATAACCATCTTAATAATCTACTCAGATACATACATATTCTGAAATAGTGAGTCAGGAATGCATAATGAATAACCCGTTTTATGAATACACAACTGAAAGCAATTAAGCAAGATAAAATGCAGGCAGGCAATACTTTGCACGATATTTTATAAATAAAATCTCGATATAATGCCGATATTTTAGAAAAGATGGCTTTCATGTTCATGTGGATCCCACAGTTTATATTTTGTAGAGGTGAAAAAACCGATGTCGAGATGGGCTAGGATAAGCCATAAATAAATAAAACATTATAAGCCTTTTAATAAAATAATAATAAAATAATTTACATAATACATTCCTAAGTTTCCATAATTTTCATTTAAACCCTTATGAACATTGTTCAAGTAATAAGAATGTTTCCTTTTCTTTAAATCAACATTTGTCGTATAATCAAGTCATATTTTCTTCATGTATGTTGCATATCAAATATTCAGTTTGAATGCGCAAATGAAGGATTACTAATAAATTACACACACAATCATAAACAAGTGAAATATGCAATATAATCAGTTTATTAATTTAGGATAATTTGTCTGTCTAACTGCGCAATTAATAAAGAGAACAACTAGTTATTTCATATAATATGAATGAAATATGTCATGTAAAATCTTTAAATAACCTATTAAGTGAAATGTTTGGGTTGATATGTTCATAAAATGTGTCATGTTCAGGTTGACCCATTAACTTGTTTAATATTTCAAAGTTTTTTTTTTTCTTTTTTGAAACATATATTTAGTTGTCTTTGTTTTGATTATTTACAATACTTTAATTAATCGATTAACAAAATTTTTATTTTTTTCATTTATAAATTTTACTTTAATTTTTTTCAGTTAGCTATACAAATGAGTTTAATTTTGATTTCATACTTTATAATTATGATTTACGTAGTTATATGTTTAGTTATATTAATTTTCTTTTGTTAAAATAATATATTAACTATTTGTTAGTAATACACACCTACCAAACACATTATTATTTGTGTGCTTTCAATCAATAACTAACTTACAACTTGCATATTTATTTGATTAATTTATATAAACATATTAAATGAGTCATGCTTGGGTTAACATGAATTTATATCAATCTAGGTTAGGGTTTGTAAACTTTGATACAGATACAATATATGGGTCAGCTTTGGATTGCAAAATCACCAACCCGTCAACCTGCTACATGTTAACCCGCTAACTCAACTACCCGAAACGATTGGCTCCCCTGTGTAAATGTTTGTCTAATTCAACATGTAGTTTTAGCTTAATAATTAAAATGATTGCTAATCGATTCATATGTGTCTTTAAGATATTACCAAACAACTCAATCTCTGACCGATTAAGAGGTAACATTCTAATATCAAAACGTCCCTTAAGACTTCTACCTTAATTTGAAGTTAATTTCATCATCATAACCCTATACATGTCTAGCAATAGTGGATTTGATTCAAACCCTAAGGAGAAATACTTAATTTGTAAACTTTAAAATATTCAGTCATTATATGGATAATAAATTTCTTTAAGGTCTATATTAAATTAATCATAACTTGAGGTGCCTTTATGAAACTGTTAGATCAACTTGAACGCCATGCTTCCCTTTCCTTATCCTAAATTTTGGATTTTTGTCTAAATTAAAAAAGAGCCACTAGTGTCAGGTTGATGACGTGGACCTCTTATAACTGGACACGTGCTAATTAATGCTTTGAAACGTGTGCTCATCAACTCCATCTACTTAGTGTGAACACAGATTGGAGTATGAAGATGCTTCCTGATAAGGTTTTCATTTTTTAGTTTGAATTTAGCCACAAAATTTATTTTTTTTTTCTCTAAAGTTCGATAACAATTTCATTTTTGTATTTATTTGTTGTTTCCGTAAATTGAAATGCTAATGCCACTAAAAATAAATATCCTTTTGAATATATAAATAAATATGTGTTAATAGGGTAATAGCAGGTGGATACCAATATTATAGGTTTTGAGTCATGCATAAACGGTTTTATGTGATAAATAGTTTGATTAGTTTATCATGTTTACACAAACGGATCATGTTTGGTTAAAGTAAATAGATTGATTCATCAACATAAACATATATATGCAATGGCGGACCCAGAAATTTTTTTCATGTGGGGCGAAAATTTTAAGGTTGTTTAAGGATCACTATATTAGATTTTTTCTCTTCTGTTCAGGTCGGGTTGGGTCGAATCGGTTCGGCTTATGTTAGGAAAAAAGACATCAAAATAACTTTAATATATAAAAACATAATAAAAATACAACACTTCTAAAGTTGTTCTATACGGGGTTTTATTTTTAAAAATATATCCAAAACAACATATATGAAGACTTTTGAAGTAACTTTTCTCCGAAAAACAAGAAAAACTATCACTTAAATTCTCATCATAATTCTGATTATGCAAATTTAAGGGGGGCGATTGCAAAATATCAAGAGGGTCGGTCAAAATTTTTACATATATATACTAGTGAAAAAAAAAATTTTCAAGGATGGCGGCTGCCCCCCAAGTCCCAACCTCCAAGGTGGGTACGCCACTGTATATGATTTGATTTATTAAGGGTTACGTTGAAAGCTGTTATGAAACATGTCAAGTTCGTTACTCACTTATAAAACCTTCATTGAGACATTTTGTAATCAAATCAAACATTATGTGCAAATTATTTGTCAGCACATAAAAAAGGTCATGGTGACAATATATATCGTTACTAGCGTATACATTAACAATTACACCATATATAGTATAATTTATATTTTAGTGTATGCATTGTTAATTAGTATGATATATTTAATGATTTACGCACATTGCTAATGATGATACACATGTTGCTTATATGTTTAATTATGTAATTCTTACTATTAATTATTTAATATATTTTTTCATTTCTATCTTTAATTTGTTTCTATTTTTTCATATGATTTTTGTTTTTGAATGTTCTCGCCCTAGATTCACTTAGATTCGACTGTTCTTGTAAGATTATTTTTTATATGTATTTTTTGCATTTTTTCTCATTTGATTTTGAATTAATTGATTACTTTTAATTTGGATTTAGCTCTTGCTCAATATATGACGATGAAAGAAAGAGTAATTTAACGAAACATTAACTTTTGTTATTTCAATTGTTTAATGATTTATCATAAAATTTATTAGTTAGGAAAAGGTTATACCTGGTTTCAAAAATGATATTGGGCTTCAAAGTTGAGTGAGTATTTCCATCAATTAGATCTGCATAAAGACAAAATTGGGCCGTTTGTTTGGCCCAATATAGCCAACAAAATATATATCAATTCCAGAAAAGTGAAAAAAAAAAATAGATATTCCGAATATATTGTTTACAAGAGCTAGTTCTTACCATGATAACGGAACTGATCATGACTCTATCAAAGGGTTAAAATGTTGTCTGATGAAGCAGATTGATGAACATAATGGAAATCCCAGCCTCCTTTGTCATGCCACGTGGACCAATAACTATTTGTGACTATGGATCATGTTTTTCACATTTGGCCCATTGGGCCATGTAATCGTGTTCATATTGGGCTTTTCACTTCCAACAACAGCCGATCAAAAGACAGAAACAAACACCACACACACATATATAATGAGCCCACACAAACAAAGCTTATACATGCCAACTTGCCAAATTACAGCTTTTTAAGATTCATGAACCATCACAAGGCCCAACCCAACCCGGCCCAACCCAACCCAACTAAAGCTAAAGTACTAAAAGAAATTTATATATGAACGGAAACATCAAATAGATAGCCAAAAACAACATTACATTCAAAGAAACAACTTACATTACATATGTGCCACAAGAGTTTAGGCTTTCTCTTTACAGACCCGAACCTGAAACAGAGTACCTGGTGCATCTAGTGTGCACTTATTCTAAGTTTCAGGCTCGTTAAGTACAATAAAATATTACATAACGAAATGCAGGACTGAAACATTGACACCGGGTTTGTGTAGCATAGCAAACATAGAGACGGACCTTCGTTTATACTCGCATCACCAGACCCAACTTTAAGATATTACGTTCAGTAATTGGGCCGCACATTCAGGCGTGATGCTATCTTCTGCCCCAGAGACTGGTCAGCCTGCAACAAAATCACCCAAAAGGTACCATTACCACATTGTTTAAATCATGTAATAATATGGTTTTCCTAATCGTTAACTAATGCATTTTTTTGAGCCGCTAGCACAAACCCATCTACGTTACTCCTAAGCTACACCTTTTCTTAGATTACATCGTACCTAGGTATGAACCACGGTCTCCTCCAAAGAGTCTTTGCCTCTTACCGCTAGGCTACAACCCAAGTGGATAAGTGACGCATTTGTTAGTAAAGAATGTTGAGAGTATTACCCTAGCTGTTTTGACTTGTACTATTCAATTAAGTTTCTAGACTGAACCTGTATGCATGTTACTCAACCCGTCCATTTTACTAGCTTTGACTACTTTCATTGAATGACAACTAACGAAAACAACATGCATTGAAATTCTAAACTATTTTAAAAGATATTTTGAAAAATTAAAGTAAAACTGAAGCTGGGAAGGGTGCACAGACCTGGGTCCAGAATGAGATCCAAATACTGCGGAGCTCGTGGGTTACCCGGGGGTCGGACAACATCTTACACATACGGACAATGAATCTTTCTTGCCTGGCTGGATCCCATGATCTGTATCTCTCTCCTGGCTGCTTGAAATCATTGCATTTTGGTATGACAGTCTGCATAAATAAAAGAACACATCTATTACTTCATTGCTAGTCATTTTTGACCCATAGAACTATACAAATAGGTCCATTTTGGCTTATGTTTTAAGACTTTATCTCTAAAAGATTATATGGGTTAAGCTAAATGATTTAACTATAAAGGAAACAATTCAAATTGCACAAAACTTCATAAATTGCAATATTAAAGAAACTAAGATTAGTCTTGTAATGACAAAGATTTTGTAAACATATATAATTATCTAGTCCAATCAAACCAACTCATTTTGACACGTACCAAATGACCCGTCACCCAACCAGCTCAATTTTCACCTCTATCAATGGATACAAGTGGTTCATTTAATCATTTGACTAGAACAAACAAATGATACAAGAAACTAACCCTATCACGGGTTCCAGTAACTGTTCTAGAATTGATCGGGTACTGCTGAGCATGTTGAACACGATCATACCTTGAAGGGAAGTAATCAACCTGAAAAACATCAACTCAGGTGAATAGAACCCCAAATTAAAATAAACTAGCATTAATATGTAAAAAAAAAAAAAAAAAAAGATACCTCCTCATCTCTATGCATAAAATTCATATTTCCATCATAATGATTATTATGATGAGCACATTTAGGCGCATTAACAGGGAGCTGCAGGTAATTTGGCCCAAGGCGATGCCTTTGCGTATCGGAATACGCAAAAATCCGACCTTGAAGCATTTTATCATCAGAATAATAAATTCCAGGGACAACAAGACCCGGGTTGAATGCCAGTTGTTCATTCTCAGCAAAGAAGTTGTCAATGTTCTTATTCAAAACCATACGCCCAACCGGTTGCAATGGTATGATGTCTTCAGGCCAGGTCATGGTGCCATCAAGTGGGTCAAAGTCCAACCTATCTTCATGATCAGGGTCAATAACTTGCAAAAACAGCTTCCATTCAGGGAAATTCCCTGCTTGAATTGAATCATAAAGATCTTGAGTAGCATGACTATGATTTGATCCCCCAATCTTGATAGCTTCATCATCCATCAAACATTTGACTCCACAAGTGGGCTTCCATGTGAATTTCACATAGTGAATTTTCCCTTCTTTGTTAACTAAAGTGAGAGTGTTAACACTCGAGCCTTCCATGTGCCGGTAGTCGGTTGGGATACCAACATCATCTAGCCAAAATGTCATGGTGTTCAAGCTCTCAGGGTGGTGTGACAAGAAATCAAGAATTCTCCAGTCCTCTTGGATGTGTGACTTTGGGTTTGGTTTGAAGGCATGGATCACATCTGGGAATGCCATTGCATCACGAGTAAAAAAGACTGGGAAATTGTTTCCTACAATATCAAAGTTACCCTGCAGGTTGAATCATTATATTTAGCAACAATCAGAAACAAACCAACTTCAAAATTTCGAAAAAAGACGTAAATTTAATCAATCATGGATCATGTCGGTACCTCTCTGGTGTAAAACTTTGTTGCAAACCCTCTTGGATCCCTAATTGTTTCAGGGCTTCCACGTTCATGGATAACAGTAGAGAAACGAACAATGGTAGGAGTTTGGACTCCAGGGGCCCGGAGGAAATCAGCACAGGTGAGATGAGTGATGTCATGTGTGACCTCAAAGAACCCCTTTGCACTGGCACCCCTTGCATGAACAATACGTTCTGGGATCCGCTCACGAGTGAAATTGGCAAGTTTCTCAATCAAATGATAATCCTCAAGGAGAATTGGACCTGTTAATCACAAGATTACTAGATTATCAAGCAGATACCACCTTGATTTTAAAATGCACGCATCAGAAACACACAATGCGTAATGCGCATGATGATGTGATGAGATCAAATCGCTGCATTTGATCCCCAATTTATGTATACAAATAGATATGTTCACGAATGTAGTATATAATCAAAATACCTCGATTCCCCACAGTTAATGAAGCAGTATTGTTGTAAACCGGAAGACCAGCATTTGTTGTCCAGAAAGGGGAGTTGTAAGCACTTGAAGGGCGTTGCTGCATCAAATCAAACAATTGAACACAGATCAGCGGATATGATTGATGAATGTCGACATAATAATCATGATTGCAACAACAAAGATAATAGTGTAATCTTCAATTACATCAGGGTGAGGGAGAATGAGTTTCGATTCCTGCACAATCGGACGAAACACTTCAAATTCACTTTTCAATATGACAACAAAGATTCAAATGAAGATTTGATTTGATTTGATTTTAATTTCCCAATTGCAGGAAGGAAATTATGTTGATTCCTCCGAATCAATCACCGGAAAACATGAAAGATGATCACCGATCGAAAGTAAAGCACGACAATTAGGGCTTTTTCAAAAATTCAGAAATTCGAAAATATCTTAAATCCGAAACGTATTTGAAACCCGAAAAAACCGATCCGAACTAAAAATTCGGATATTCGGATAGTTTCGGATTGGATATCCGTTTTCCGAATTCGGATCGGATATCGGATATCCAAAATCCTCTTTATTCGGATCGGATCGGGTTTCGAAAGGTCTTAAAATTTTCAAATCCGAACAACCCGAATAAACTGTTATCAAATCCGATAAACACATCTAATTAGGGTTAAATGTAAAAAAAATAAAATAAATCAAATTAATATACGTAGAATCTGATGATATGAATCTCATAATTGTTTAGAATAGATATTGTATGTAAAAGTTATAATGTTTAAACAATGTGAAAGAAAAAGTGATAACGACTAAATTATTATCCAACAATTTTAACCTTTAAAATTTTGAATTTACCTCTTAAATTTGATTTCATAGATTTATTGATCAACAAGCTTTATTAGATTTTTTTTAGATAAGAAGCATACTCAGTTAAACCTAATAATTGTCCCCATAAATTATTATGTTGTGGGAAAAAGAAAGAAGACAAAAGTGGGTTGAGAGTCATATTTCAACTTTATAAGTTATACAAAACTTTCAAACCAATTTTATTGAGGTATTATGGTTGGGTCCTCCACCAAGGAGTCCCTCCTATCATGAAAATCATGTAAAATAATTTATGTTAATAGATCTGAAATTTGAATCGTATCAAAATTTTGTAAAAATATTCGAATTTTTTATTCGAGTTATTCAGATCGAATATCCGATTCAACTTGAATAAATCATATTCAGTGTTATTCGGATGTAAATATTAAGTTTTACAGGTTATTTGGATGAATTCAGATCAGATAAACATATTTCTTATTAGCCTCATATTTCATACAGCGTCTAAAAAATCAAATACAAATAAACTATTATCCTACCCGGAACATCCCCACTAATAAATTTAGTGGTACATGTTCTAGTAGTTCTAAGAAAAATCTATCTTGTTTTTTTTTTATTTTTCATTTACAGAAATTATAAAACAAATAATTTTACAATGACTTTTAATCCATAATAATTATAGATGTTGATTTTTCAATTTAGATTATGCCAAACTCACGAACAAAATAACTAGTATAATCACCAAATCAGAGAAAATTAATTATTTTAAAATTTTTATGAATTTAATTCTCATACTATAGAATTAGATCATATTAGAAGTTAGAAAATTGCTACTTAAAGAAAAAAAATTAATTCAAAATTTCAAATCCAACATAAGACGTGTAAATGAATGATAACGACGTATAATAGTCAAACCTACTTAAGTGTAACCACGTGATTTTGTCTAATATTAAAAAACGAATATAAATTATAAAATTTATAAAGATTTAGTTGTTAAAAAAAGTTATTTACATATATCTGTATTAAATAAGAGGTATTTATATAAGTAAAAAATAAATAAGTTACATTTCTATAATTATTTAGCTTTAAATTGAACGACAGATGAGGGGTTAAGATCAACCTCTTCAAATCACAGATATCGATCGTCTTTTTCTTTTCCACGTTTTATCATTAGTGTTTTATTATTTCCATTGATTGATTTTTTATAAGAAGTTTTGATTTTAAATCAACGTCTACACATATTTGTTGAGTCAGTATCCGAGGATTTATCTAGATGTGATTTTTTTTCCTAAAGTAGACTCGGACACATACATATATCATAGCGTCAAATCTAACGGTTGTAACCTCGCCGTTCAAAAAAATAGTACGAAGAAAATCATTTATAACACAACAAGTTTTCTAAAATCTAGATCAATTATTTTTTACATCAATGCGTACGTCATGAATACTTTTCAATTTTCGTACGAATATAGAAATTCGTTTTTTATGAAAATAAAAAATTAATAGAATAATTTGTTGATATATATACTATTCACAAGTTCACTTACGTCACACTTACTAGTTTATTTATATACAAAATAAATAATTAAACAAATTTGTTTATATTGTATTATTGTAGTTGTTTTTGTTATTATTATTATTGAATTCCAATAAAAACTAGAGACTTAAAATAAACATTATATTTACTTAATTTTTTTAGAATTAAAAATAAATATTCTATATTGTGCTTTACGTATTCCACTAATATACATATCGTGTTATGTTATTTTATTTTAATAATTGAAAAAACCTAAGAAAAGGCCAAGTTTTAAAATAAAAGAAAACATTTATAAACCATTTAAATCATCTGAGGTGCACGTGTCATTCACACGTAAATACATACATTCTTGCATACGTATATTTAATTACTCATAGTATTATCACTCGATTTTCTTATTATTTGTATAATTATTTAAAATTCATATAAAACAACTTTGTCACGAAAAGCAAAACACGTAACATGATCGATCGTTCAAAAAGCAACATAAACTTGCGAGCCCATGCGACCCAATTTTGGATCTTAGCTAATTTATGTCACCTTGATCAGGTCTAATCCATTTTAACCCTGATCCGGTTCAATACATTCATCGTCTAAGCCATGGTTCGATCAATCGATTGTTTCCGAATATCAGATTTAACCATACCACTGTAGCTCCTCGATCGATATGTTATGAAGGTTATTCAACCACTCATATAATTGATAATAATTTCCAACATGATGCACTTTTATATTACAACAAACACGTATGATCTAATGCAAAGATAGAAAACTAGCATGTGTATCATGTCGCATGCAACATGAGCATGGTGATCAGTCATAAGAGAGTTTATGTAAACAAAGATTAAATATAACTTTTTTGATCATTAAATAAATAAACTAACTAACTAAATCTAGCTAGTATTATTTTAGAAAACTAATAAATTTTTAAAAAAATGGTAAAATGATAGTATTTAATAAATACAAGCATGGTGATTGTATGCATAAAAGAGTTGTACAATGATGATCATAAGAGTTGTACCTTGTAGGGATCCATGATTTTGGTGAGAGAAAAAGAAACGAAGGTAGAGAAAAGCTTTCCGCTTGTGCTCTCCACAGCTAATGCTTGTGACTATTTATAATGAAAATATCTTATAATTTGGTCTAATAATTACAATATCGTAATTTTTATTATTATTATTATTATTATTTTATTATTATTATTATTATTATTATTATTATTATTATTATTATATTTTGAAATCCTATCCGAAAAATTATGGGCATGCATTAATGTAAATAACTAATGTTCTGAATCTGGTCGTTTGCACGAGACATTAAACTCGTAAACTTGCGAGTTGGCATATGTAAATTACTAAAAATACTATTTAAATATTGTATTATTTTACTAAAATAATCAAACTAGTGAACTTTATTATTTAAAGTCATATATAAGGTGAATTAAGACATGTGTCATAATTATACTAAAGATATTACCAGTTATAAATTAAAATGTTTGAAACTTAAAATGTTGGTAAATTAAAAACTCATATTAAAAATTTTAAAAGTATCAATTTTTTTCGTTTCAATATTAGCACTAAAAACACGAAAATGGATCTAAAATATGTCACTCTGATATAATAACTTAAAACATAATCGGTTGGAAAAAAGATCGTCTACCAGTTTTAATATTCAAAAGAGTAGACTGATTTCAAACACACAAAAAAATTAAAAACATTAAGAACACATAAACTGAAAATAAAAAATAAAAATAAGATCAACTTAAAAATAAAAAGTTAAACTTGAAAAAAGACAAAAGAAAAATCGGACACATAACAACTGCAGTAGGAACGTACTATACAGTGGATGAAAAATTGTTATTTGTTTTATTTTTTTAAACTAAAATTAAAAAAAATAATAACAAGAAAAATAATAAAATAAAAAACTGTGCACATGGACCATCAGGGAATTAAGAATTTGCAATTTACAGAGATGTGTGGATGAAAAATGTTATAGGTACAACTAGAGATGGGTAAAATCCATTTCGAAACAAAATGGTGGGTCGGCTCAACAGTTTCCCCTCCTAAAACGAATCTTGAAATTGCTTATGAGGTTATGTGTATTAGGTAGTTCAAAATATTCGAAACTCGAAAAAATTGGAAATCCGAATCGTATCCGAAACCCGAAAAAACCTTATCCGAAATCTATTTCGGGTTTTTCGGGTCGGATAATATGATTTTAGATTCGAGTCGGGTCGGTTTCGGATATGCAAAAACTAGTTTTTTCAGGTCGTATATCCGAATAACCCGAAAAAAACAGGGTTATTCGGATGCACAAATTCGGGTTTTTGGATGAGATAATATATTTTGAATTTCGGGTCGGGTTTCGAATAGACCAAAAAAATTTTCAAACCCAAAAAACTCGTTATCCGACCCGATGAACACCCCATAAATTGTGTACTCATGAAGCTCTATCACATACTTCATTTAGACGTCATGTAAACAATTAACACCATCATTCTCTTATTACTTCATGTAAGCATTACGTGTGTTATCATCAATTCTAATTACACCCCAATTCACCTCTCTCTTCACTCACGTTTACATTCAAAAACCATGTGACCATCCTTACACGCCTTTACCCCTCATGCCCCTGTATTGTGGGGGAGGGCGTCATTATCACTACACCATCTTATAAAGTAGTAATGATTTTGTTTACAATTAATTATTGTAATGATTTATCAAAATTATTAGATTTTCTATTTTTACCATTAAATTAAACATCAATTGTCAAATAAACAATTTAGGGGCCGTTTGGTTACGTCTGAATTATTAAGTGCTGAATGATTAAGATGTCTGAATGGTTAAGAGGGTCTGAATCATTAAGTGCTGAACCGGTTAAGACTGTTTGGTTGCACGTCTGAATGAAAATAAAAAATAAAAAAAAAAAACTTTTTTTTTGTTAAAAGCCCGTTGGTCGTCATCACCGCCGCAGCCCACGCCCGATCTCCTCCGCCGAAGCTAGATCTCCTCCACCGAAGCTGATCTCCTCCGCCAAAGCCCCTGAAACACAAAGACGGGTCCGGTCGTTGGTCTTGTTTCATCTTATTCGTTCGGTCAGATGATCTTAAATTTGATCAAAACCCCTAAATTTGTAACATCAAAATCAATGATTGAACCATAATTTAGTTTGGATTTGAAACAGATGAAGGTGCTTACGCATTAGTTTGGATCATCCTTCGCTAACCTTATCACCTCCGTTGTGCCACCCTTAGTTTGGATTTGACGGCGGTTCAGATGAGACAGATGAAGGTGCGCGACGACGAAAGGTTCAGATGAGACGATGAGCGGCGGTGATGTGGCGGAGGGACGGCGGCGAAGTATTCCAGTCAGTCGGAGGTGAGCCAGGCCCATCGAAGATGATGGCGTGCGAAGATTCAGATGTGTTTTTCCCATTCAGACTTGTTCTCAAGTCTGAATCACCTCCGTTCAGACATTCTATACCATTCAGATGTGATTTTTTTGCACCAAACAAACGGTCTGAATCTGAACCATTTAGATTCAGACCCATTCAGATGCTACCAAACAGCCCCTTATTCTTATCATTGAAAAGATAACACATAGCCAAAAAAACCTGCTACTCATTCAAAAATATTGTTTCCAAATGAACTAGAATTCAAAAAACTCTCATTATTAGTACAAGTCTTTTGGTTAATTATTATATTTAAAATTAATATATATAACGTAGATATTTAATTATTATTATTATTATATGAGGTCATAATTATCAATACGCTGGTTTAAATAACATGTTGTGACATGCAAACAACAAAACCCTCGTATATAAGTTATCCCTTGTAAGTAAGTTGCCGTAATAGCCGACTTATTGATGATTGCATTTTGATAAATAGCAACGGTTTCATTGATAATATACTGTTTTGTGAATCTACAAACTATTTATTTTTAATGTCATATTATCTTATGTTTTTTAATAATAAACAAGGTTTTTAATAAGTTATCTTATGTTTTTAATCTTCTCTATATGTTTATATATTCTATTTCTAACATATAAACCCCCAAACAAACTTGTCACGCTTGCATTATATTCTAACTAAGTCCATTGTATAACACCTCAATATAAATGCATATTTATAAATTAAATCAATGAAATGAACAGTGGTTTTAATATGCGGAAGCCTATAAATTTTAAAAATTTAAATACATAGATTGAAGAAGTGGAGTCAAATTTTATTACCACATGTAAATAAATGCTAACCTAAAAAAATTTATGCTTCCTAAGTTTTGGTGGTCTTACCATAGCTTTTTTAGTTGGACAGGAGAGTTATGTCTTTAAATATGAGTATAAAAATAATCATGTTGCAAACACAGTTAACTTTAAATTTAAATGATTAATGTTTTTATAATCAAAAGTCAATGTTTTTTTTAAGAAACAAGTTGTATTATATTTTTAACAAAACTAATGTCTTCTTGTTCTTTTTTTTTTTATAGATTATAATGCTACACAAACAAGGTGGAGTAATTCCTGTCCTGTGGCAGGCCAGACGATTGGGATGGCTTTCTAAACTCGCATCCGACTCTTCGATTCCCTAGGGGAATGAGGATTGGAGGCGGATATTCTGGTGGACATGCATTACGAGAAGCGAGTCATTGCAACTGTCGGGAGGAGAATCAGATGCTGTGGAGACGGCTATTCGATTGCGGTTTCACCACGTGATGGATTTATAATTTGTAGACGCAATGCCAAAGTATTCTTGGTCCAGTATGGTGCCATATTAGCCATGATGGGACAATAGATGATGATAAGGGACCTTCTAAACTTAGTAGGCCTAAATCCTGTTGAGGGGTGTTGACTTGGCATGCAATAAGAAGTGGTGGAGGTGGGGTTGGGGTTAGGTGCTAGTAAAACGGGTCTTAGTGGATTTAACAGATTTCAGACGACGCAATTAATGCAAATATAGAACATAAAAACGACTTGTTTAACACTTTTTTTGATCTAGATTTTATGTAACAAAAAAAAGAGAAAGTCTAGTCTCTTAATTTTTATTATTTTTATAAAAGTATAAAATCAAATAGTAAATTTTTTGTTAAACATGTTTAATTGTATCTTAACAGATACTCATTTTGCTAGCTCTTTGAGATTGGGGTGATGGAGAAATGAAAGTATGGTCAGATCGGAGGCAGCAAATAAGTAAATCGGATGAGCGGGTTCGATGCCAATGTTGCACAAACCGTTGGAAACACACCTTTGCTACCATCCAAACCTTCAATGCATGCTCACAGTCACAGGGATGAAACAAAAAACACGCTAACCAGATTTTGCGACACTATAATCTACTTAAAGATTTGAGAAAATGTCATTTTTGTATATAAAGAAAAATGTTCCTTTTTTTGTCTATAGAAATATAGTACAAACATAACATGTTCTATATTTTTTAGAAAATGTAGAAAGAATATGCTCAAAGAAAAGAAGCACAAAAAATAAAGTACAGAAACATATATAACAAAAAATACAATGTATAAAAATATAGTATAACATATCAACGTACTGTTTTTTTTAATATTTTTAACACTATACTTAAATTAAAAAAATAAGAGAATACATGATTTTATGGTATGATTTTTTTACATAATATTCTACGAAAAAGTCATTAATGTTTAAAAAAATAGAAATTTAAAAACAAGTTTTTAAAAAAGTTTTTTCCTATTATGTACTTTTTTTTCCAGTCTTTGAAATAAATCGTTGATTTTAAAAACTAAAAAATAAATAAGAATCACTTCGTACTCATCTAAGAAAAAGAAAAAGATTTTCTAGGGGTCCACCCAATATATGCATCGTATAAAGAGGTATATGCGTGTAAAATGTATGAAAGTTACATTGAATTATCTCGTAAAAATTGTAACACTCCCTTGATAATTATTGATAATATTACGTACAAATTGAATTATCACACAAGTGAATTAGCATGATAATTCTACCCATATGTAATAATGGAATTATCATGTATTTAACTTTTAGTCTTTTACCAACATAGATAAGCATAGACATGTATATATGTATATACTAGGTTAGTATCCCGTGTATTACACATATTAAATAAAGAAATATAACGAATAATTATCAATGAAAATTTAGAAAAAATATAAGATATTTTTTAATATAAGTTACGATTACAATTTCACAAGATTTAATATTTAAAGTATTAAAATAATAATATTATTTCTTTAAAACTAACTTATTTATATAGTTTGTTTTTCTTTAAACATTATGTTTCAAGTAATTGGTTTTGAAAATTTTATAATCTATAATATTTTTTTTTTAAAAAAGTGTGTATTTAATATTAATATATTATAAAAGCTTTTTTATTTTAAAAATGTATTAAAAATATATTTACTATTTAATATTAAATGTATTTAATAAGAGAGAGAGGCGAGAAATGAACGTTAAGAAGCTCTAGAAACATTACATGTGGCACTAAAAACATTTTAGTATAGGTATATGTGAGTTACGTACTCTTGTGTCTCATTTCTACATCAAATTCACTCATATAATTTATATTCGATTTTAAAACATTGATAGAAATAGATAAAAAGTAATTAAATATTATATGCATTATTAGTTTTTGGAATAAATAAATAATGACAAAATCTTAAAGTTAATTGGGGCCTTAATGATAATTATTGTAGATGGCCCATCAACGGCTGCTGTTGAGCACATCCAAGAGACATGGGCCCATCTTTATCCTCTCAACCACTATCTCTTTGGAAAAAAGATGATCGAAAACTCATCTATTCCTTCGATCACGTTACCCCAATAAAGTAAATAACTAAATAGAGTATACAAAAATATCCCTAGAAAATTCTATAAAAAAATTCTCGATTATGAATTTCCAACTAAAACTGCCTTATAAATTCTCAAAATGTTATTTGATCCTCTTAAAATTTTAAAGTTTCATACATATAATTTTATTTAATAAACTTTGTTCGTTTGATTAAAAAAATTTTAATCTTGAATTATATCGATTGATAGCAATGTGTTGGTACTATAGTCTATGAATAATGAGACAAACACTAACTGAAAAACATCGGTACTGTTATATAATTGTTTTATATTTATATATGTTTCGAACTCAATAATCAAGTCATTGTAAGCCATGTTAATCTTTACCAAGGCAGCCCTAAATAATTTTGTAAAACACCACATCACACGTTAATGTTTCTTTCTTATTTTTTTGATTAAAATTACTACACATACGATGTATGTGTAGTATTGTTTTTAATTATTATTTCAATTTCCATAACAAATACATTGTGGCTAATTATGTTTCTTTTAATTGCAATGACATTCCATAACACACGGATTTCAATCATTCAATCTTGCTGCATTGCACATGTAATTTCATGTGGTTTGAACTCAATTACCATCTCGTAATTTGTTACATTTTGATTTATATTTAAAAGATCATCTACATATCACTTCTTAAGATCATTTATTACATATCTAGTCAATTAAAAAAACTAATTACATATTTCTTCTTTTTAAAACATATTTTCTAAGTCAATTACATTTTCCCTCTTACAAGAGAAAATATGTAATTAATTTTAAGGGCCGGTTAACATCGCTTTTGGTTTGCTTGTGAAATATTCTTGAAAAAGTCTTTTGATAATTCAAGGTCAAGTAGATGTGTGTTTAGAGCAAAAGAAAAATCTAACACAGAAACACAACAATTTATAGTGGTTTAGAAAGATGCTAACAAACATTTTTCTTGCATTTAACTTTTTGAACATGTAGAATTAACATACAATATTTAATTATTCACAAAGAATAATATTATCTTTTACACATATTACATTGAAAGTCACATGCAAACTCACTAAAACACACATTGGTGGTGACCAAGAATGATATAATCTTTTACACCTCCATATGGTCTCTAATTGATAAAAGTGTTCGTTCATTTTTCTCATATCATACTAAATTGCAACATTTTACTGATTATGTTTGTCTGTTTTACTTGAGATGATCCTGAATATACGGATGAAGTAGCAATTCAAAGATTTAATTATTGCAAGAGGCTCAATTTCAAGTTGTGAAATACAGAACATCAATACTTGTTTGGTAGCTGGATGGTGGATGCAACGGTCAGATCATATATCAACTGTATTCATGGTATCCATCTATGGTGTCCAATAATTTGATAATGAGTCAAGTTTCTAATTTTGGCCATATATGCATGGTTTAAACATTTAGCAACCATAGTTTTTTTTGGAAAATTCCCAAAATAGCCTCGGACGTCTCTTTTTTCTCAAAATATTCAAACTTTGGTCAACCCACCACTCTTGTACAGGATTCCCATATAAAATGCAGGCACCTGCCACCCTCCCATAATTAATAGGCGTCCACCCATATTTCAAAAAATCCATTTTCCTGCTCATTTATTCCTCTCTTCTTTCCCATCCATACGGACGCCGGTAAAAAAAATAAATAAAAAGTGTACAAGTGTCGCCACCCGTTACATGTGCGTCAAAGTGGGTCTTACGCCAGGACAAGTTTTGAAATTTTACGGGCGCGCGTCAGAGTATACGGGCGTTAGTGCCCGAGGCTATTTTGGGAATTTTCCCTAGTTTTTTTTTTCTTTTTTCTTTTTAGTGGTCAAAAAAAGAACAATTTCTCTTGCAGCCACAGTTTGTCTCTTGCTCATTTTAAAGATCAATCATCAATGCATCTTATCATAATCCCTTTTCACTTGACTAGTTGATCCAAAAATATTATTATCTTATAAGGGCCGGATTCATTATTCATAAGCCGAGAACTCTTTCGAAACAACCTATTTATCCTATTTTATACAGGGGTAAATTTTGCCTTCATCTCTCCCTCAGACTCCACTCAAAAGTGAGATTTTACTCGATATATTGTTGTTGTACTCTCATAAAAACCACTAGGTTTTTATGCTTAAATTATTGTGTCACGTGTTTGAATACTAGAACTAGTTTCATTCTTCATTTCTTGCTTTGAGGTTATTGTGGTACATGGTTTCTTTTTTCTTGAACATGCTATCTACATTTTGCACACGCATAGTATGAAAAATCTTGCATGTAGCCCCTGAGACGAGTCTTCAACACATTTTGATCGCATACCATCATTCTGCAGCTTAACTTGATGTTAAATTTAACCTTAGTAAATTATACTGGGAGGGCCACACGACTAATACATGGTCCTCCCGTTATATCGTATGAACATGGTGTGGTCGATGTTGATCAAAAGGTTGGCAAGCCATCCTTAGTTGATCATGGACCGTCCATGTTAGGCCTGTAAACGAACCAAACAGTTCATGAACTGTTTGACAGAAAATTCATTTATGTTCATTTATTTAATAAATGAACGAACATGAACACATCTAGTGTTCGCTTATTTATGTTCATGAACCATTCGATTATGTTCATTTATTTGTGTTCATTAACTTTCTAATTTTAATTTATGTTCGGTTAACTATCTAATTTATAGATGATATGTATTGACATTTATGAACACATTTAGTGTCCGTTTATGTTCAATTATATTTGTTTATTTATTATGGTTCATTGGTTCGTTTGTTTTCATTTAAATTCATAAACAGTTTGTTTAATTTTCTATCGAACGAAAACAAACATATTCATTTTCTTAATAAACAAACATGAACACAAAATTCATGTTCGCTAATGTGTTCGTGTTCGTTCGATTCGTTTACAGGTCTAGTCCTTGTTGTTGATTTGTTATTTTGAGCAATTTGGTGCTAGATCTTTCACTCATCGTGTTATATATGACTAGATCTTAGCAAATGAGATGTGCATTTAATATACATTTATATATGTTAGAGTAGCATTTAACAGTTTAACACTTTAACCTCATGCATAATTTGAAGTTCGTAAAATTATCATAATAAGAAATATTTTTTATACTTAATAAATGAAAATCTTGAGTGACAGATGGCATAAAGCTAAGCATTCTTCTCAAATCAATTTTCCGTTTCCCTCTCATATTAAATGTTTACATTTTATATAAAATAATAATATTAAATACTTAAAAATTAAATTATTAATATACTAAAAAATATCTTTTGCTTAATAAGCACATTTTTAAAAACAAATTATTATAAAATAATAACATGTTCTTAAATGAACATTTTTAAAAATTACAATATACTTTAAGAATGTTTTTTTAAATATAATCTTTATAAAAACAATTTTTATAAAAAAGGTTAAAGAACTAAAAATAATCAAATTCATACTTTTTTAATATTTTTTTTAAACCGTATGATACACTGGATAGTAAGATAGTTTTAGTACGTGTATATGCACTATCAATATCTAAAACACAATAAAATTGAGAGTCAATCCCCAAAACGCCTATTTTGACCAAAACTTTACTCAAAATGTCCACATCATTTACGGGCGCTGCCGCCCATCAAATAAACCAATTAGAATAAGCCATGTGTCCACTATAGGCGCCGACGCCCATAAAACCTGAACCACGCCCATAAAATTGAATTTTTTGTCACGGGAGGAAACTTCATGGGCGGGACGTCCATAAACTAGGTAGGGACGTCCATAAATTAGGTTGGGGCTTATTTTGATTGATTTATTTTATGGGCGGCGTCCATAAAAAGTGTGGACATTTTGAGGGATTGAAAAGTCAAATAGAACATTTTAGGAAAAGTTTAAGTCAAATGAGACATTTTGAAAATTTTCTCTAAAATTGAGTTACGAACAAAATCGCGCTAAACGCAGCTGAACAAGGCGGAGGAGTTTTGGATCTACGCCGGCAATTCGTTAGAATATCTACAAGTCGACAACTACGACGGTGGTACCGGCTCAACAACGACGGTGGTACCGGCTCAGTCACCGGAAGTTGACACCTTTAATTCTGATCGGAGCTGCTCGTCACTCACCATTCATGTCATTCAAGATCAGTGAATCTCATCAAACATGGCGTTAAAGCTCTTAACTTTCTCCCTAATCACCGACTTTGTCACCTTTGTGTTCACGCTCAATCCTTCGTGAACCAGACAAGTGCAATGGAGCTAGAACGGTTGTGGTGCGTGACCAGAACCGTCTCCTGTCTTCGAAAGTTTGGGTGTCTTGTATGAATACTGTCAGTGAAGGATCTATAAATTTTCTTTATGAGACGAAAATTTTTTATGATCGGCTGAGTGTCATTATATAATAATTTTTTATTTTCTATTCAGATCGGGTTGAGTCGAATTAGGACGGGTCCTGTTAAAAAAAATACAATCGAACCAAGTTTAATATATAAAAGTATAATAAAAATATAATACATATAAAGTTGTTTTCTACAAACTTTTAATTTTAGAAATATATTTAAAACAACATTACAGTGACTTTTTTATGCAACTTTTTCTTTAAAAAACAAATATAACTATCACTTAAATTCCCATCACAATTTCGATTATGCAAATTTAAGGGGACGATAATTGCAATATATTAAAGTGATCGGTCAAGATTTCAACAAATATTTACTACTCGGAAAAAAATTCAAGAAAGACGGTTGCCCCCACCCTCCTATGTGGGTACGCTCCGCCCCCTGCATATAGAAAAAAAAAATCATAAATTGATGACTATTAAGTATTAACATAACAATAGCTAATAAACAATACAAAAATAACTTTGCTGTAACAAAATTATGTCTTTCACACATCTAAACAAAACATTATATTTTTTTAGCATTCTTTTAAGCAAAATTGTTAATCAATTCTTATAATTATATATAACATATATATATATATATATATATATATAATCAAAATTTCAGGTTCTTAAAAAAACGGCAGTGTGCGACCACACCAATTGCGCGCACTTGCTAAGAGCCGCCGCTGTGCTTGACCGAAAATGGTGTTAGACCATTCGTAATACCCACCCCACCGAAATTTTATGCCACGTCATCACTACACTAAAAACCTTAAAACCCCGTAGTGATCACCCCACTAAAATTGTGAGAGAGGAGTTCAACAGGGTGAGAGAGGAGTTCAACGGGGAGCGGGGAGTCCGGGGACCGCTGGCCATCGCGAAGCAAGCCGCCAGGGAGGAGGGGCGGTGTTCCCGCCGTTTCCCGCGAAGCCACCGTGCCCCGCCTGAAGCGTGGGGAAGTACTACGAACGGTCTTAGAACGGTGGAATAGGTAGGCATTTGTGGTGGTGGTGTTGGGATTTTGTGGTAGTTGCTTTATTTTTATTATGGGTTTAATGATAGTAATTTCAGACCCATTTAACGTCACACACTCATTCCAGTTGTGACCACTAATATGCAAAACGTGCATAATATAAGTCGTTTCATGCAAATTGTTAAAAGTAAAAAATAAAAATAAAATGTACGCATATCACATGAGAATATAAACGAGTAATGCTCGTTATATTAGCCTAACTAGGTAAAACTTGTGTAATACACAGGTTAAATAAATAAATTTTAAAATTATTTATTTAAATAACATATTACATATTTTTCAAAGACTTTCTACAAAAAAATAAATAATATGACTTATGATGTTATAATTTTATTTGTTAAATTGAATAAAATTGTTATTATTTAATAGAAGAGAAATAAGAAAATTAAAATCTAATAAAAGATGATTTAGAAACAATTAATATGAGAGAGAAGTGAGAAAACTAATTTTTAGGTTGTCTACAATGGTGACATGTGTCTAACAAAAACCTTTATTTATTATATAGTATAGATATAGATATAGATAATATTATTATATAGATTTAATTAGGGGAAACTTTATAGAAATGTAACCAAGTTTGAAAATTGTTTCAATTAAGTGACTTAAACACAAACCAAAAACATAAAGTAAACACTATACGTAAACACAAACCAAAAACATAAACAAACCAAACCTAGTAAATCACGCATCCATTCATCATTGATTGTACTAACCCCAATCAGGTCACCAAGGTTTGAATCGCGAACTGAATCGTGCAACCATTCATCGTCACTTGCAGCGTGTTGCTGGCTGTCGGTTGAATCGCGAATATAGCCTTTATCGACTGAATCATGATGCTGGTCGGCGGTTACAAACTTACACGCTGCAGGTTGACAGAACCACCCTAGCTTAAGGTCGACGGAATCACGTCTACGTCGCTGGTCGATTGAATCTGGATGGGAATCACTATCGAATGCGGTTGCTGGTAGCTGGATGAGAATCACGTCTACGTCGACGGTTGCTGGATTGGAATCGTCTTCCATGGTTGCATAAAGAAACGTCAAAATCAATTAAAAAAGTATTTTGATTTCATGGTTGAATGTTCCAGAAGGGTTTGAAGGTAACTGGGATAAAGACGTCAAAATCAATTAATAAAATTATTTGATTTTATATAATCCACATAAAATAATTAATATCCACATAATCATTTAAATAAAATCAAAAACTAAGAAAAAAAAATCCACCTAAGACAATTTAATATCCACATAAGCATTGAAAGAAAATTAAAAAATTAAAAAAGTGGTAACCTGATAACCTAATAATTACATAGTATTAAAACAGTAAATTAAAGTTTAGTTACTTTTGATAGCCAAACAAAGTTTCAGTTATTTAATTGAAACAGTTAAGAAACTTGGTTACATTTATGTAACATTTTCCCATTATAAAATGTTTTTTAAGAAAAAATATGATATAAATTATGTATAAGTTAGTTTTTTCATTAATAAGATAATGACATTATTTTTTATTCTTTCATTTTCTAAAAGTTTGTTTTTTTAACATAGTGTTTATAAAAAATATGTTTTAAAAAATGTCATTACTTTTACAAATATATATAATGAGGATTGTTTTCAACTAAATAGCCTCCTAATTTTAAAAATGCTAAGAAAGATTACTGACCATTAGATAATAAGATCAAATTTAAGATGAAAATTTTAAAATTTTAGAGGAAAAGATTGTTAAAGGTTAATTTAGTCATATCCAATTTCTACCGTATTTTTTAAACGTTCATAAATTTTACATACGATATTATTTTTTTAAAAAGTATATTATAAAAACGAGCATTTTTTATTTTTAAAATGAGTATAATTTTGTTATAAAAATTGAAATTTATTTCAGCTCATTGTATCTAGTTATCGTCATTGTGTTTTTCTAAAACGTTTGTGTATAGTTATCTTTTTGTGTTTTTCTTACAGCTAATTGTTTTTTTACAGGTAATTGTGTCTTTTTTAAAAACATTGTGTTATTCATACTCGTCATTATGTCATTCTTGCTTAATATTATGTATTCTGCAATATCATTGTGTCTTAAATTGTTCGTTAAAACGCAACATTGAGCAGAAACACAAAAGAAATAATGACATGTACAAAAAACACAATGACATATATAAAAGACACAATGACTTGTACAAAATTATTATACTCATCATTGTGTCTTTTTTAGAGGTAATTGTGTCTTTTTTTAAAAATCATTGTGTTATTCATACTCGTCATTGTATCATTGTTGCTTAACATTATGTATTCTGTAACATCATTATGTCTTAAATTATTCAGGAAAACACAACATTGAAAAGAAACACAAAAGACACAATGATATATACAAAAGACACATGACCTAAACAAAAGACACAATGATTTGTAAAAATTGTTTATACTTGTCTTTGTGTCTTTATTATAGGTAGTTATACATTTTTAAAGATCATTGTGTTATTAATACTTATCATTATGTCATTCTTGCTTGACATTCATGTATTATACACATCATTGTGTTTTAAAATGTTCATGAAAACAAGACATAATGACCTATACAAAAGACACAATGACCTGCACAAAATACACAATGAACTAAAAAACAAAAAAAAAATTTATAGCAATACACTACTAGTTTTGAAGGAAAAAAAAGCTCGTTTTTATGGTATATTTTGTTTCAAAAAATAATTTCGTATGTAAAAGTTATGAACGTTTAAAGAAAGTGGAGAAACTTGATAAAACGTCAACAAAAGTAGTTATTACTAAAATACGCTCCAACAACCTGATTTAATCATAGCCATTGATTAATGATTTAATGACTTAAGATCCTTCTTAGGCTTACACGTATAAATAATAAAAAATATCAAATAATTATAATTGTTTTTAAAAATTATAAAATCATATTTTAAATAAAATATGATTGAAAATGTGTATAACTAAATAATTTTAAAAATTATATAATTTATTATATAACGATCCTTAAACGTTTATAAAAATTTCCTGGCCTCCATAAAAGGTTTATTGGTCTGTCGCTGCTCCTTCTACCTTTTTCTTCCAACCATCATCCTGTAGCAGTTGATCAATTTGTTATGACCTTCAATTCCCTCTAGTCTTTTGGATTCAGTCTTCGATGCAGATGGTTATTAGTTAAAGGGGTAGCAAGAGTGGAAGGGCAACGATTTTCAGGTGGTGCTAGCGGTTTGGTCTGAAACGCTAGATAGAGGGTTGGGTTGGGTTAGGTATAGGGTCAGAATGGGTGCGGGTTAAGATGGGTGCGTGTCAAGATGTGTTTTAAGCAAAATTTGTTTGGTTTAAACGGGTCATTTTAAAAAAAATCAATTTAGCTTAAGTTAAAATGAGTTGTAACTAAAAAAGCGTATATTTGAATAATTTTTAAAGATTTTCTTATTAAATATATTATTGATCATTCTTACCATATTGAAATCCATTATGTTCGCATGGTTTTTAAGTTGCCCATATTGACCCGTTTTGTGTTAAGGTGTTACCCATCTCAACACATATTATATCATAATATTACACATTTCAACCCAAAATCCAATAATTCTATACCTAATTCTATCAATTTATCTTGCTATGAGTCAAGATCGTCAGGTATACAATAATGTGTGTGACATATATAGGTGCAGTGAATGATGGGCAGGTGGTTGCTTACAAGCAGTTACGTGGCGATAGCGTTTAGGATCACCGGAGAAGAAAATGTTAGCTAGGGATGTTCATCGGGTCGGATAATGAGTTATTCGGGTTTGAAAAATTTTTGGTCTATCTGAAACCCGACCCGAATCTCAAAATATATTATCTGACCCGAAAAACCCAAACAACCCAAAAAGCCCGAATAAACCGGTTTTATCCAGATTATTCGGATACCTGACCCGAAAAACTAGTTTTTGCACATCCGAACCCCGACCTAAATCTAAAATCATATTATCCGACCCGAACAACCTGAATTAGATTTCGGATGAGGTTTTTTCGAGGTTCGAATACGATTCAGATTTCGAATTTTTTCGAGTTCTTTGAACACCCCTAATGTTAGCCAAAGGAGGGGGCAAAGAAGTCGGTGGAGAGGATGGGTAACGTTACTTTCAGGGTTTAGGGCTCACACACTAATTGTTTCAATATTATTTTTTTCAATTTAGTTGTGGACGGGAAGAGGTGCAGGGGCCGACCTAGGTTGACATAGGATGAGCAGATTCCCCAAGATTTGTTAGCATTGCACCTCTCAGAGGACATGGTCAGTGATAGGATAACCTGGAGACGTAGAATAAAGGTTAGAGATTATTAGGTATTTAAGATACAGGTTAGAAGCCATAGTTTTGAGAAATGTCTGATTGTCATGATGGTATGTTTGGTTTATGTCTTTTATGTCTTTTATGCATGTTTCAATGGTGAATATGGTAGTTTGTATGTGTCTATGGTTTGGTTGGTTTGCTGGGTAATTTGTTAGTATGCTCGGTTGATTTATTGCTTTACTACTTGTACATTGCTTGGTCTACATGTGCCTATGTGTTCTCGTTGCCTGTTTTCCCGCGGTGTGTTTAATGTAAAAACTATATACATATATATATATATACAGTGGCGAAGCTTGACGAGGATCCCGGGGGGGGGGGGGGCGAAATAAAAAAAAAATTTCCCAGGGGGGGTGAAGTAAAGGTTTTTAAAAAATTTTACACTACGCATCGGGAAATATACAATACTACGCGAAAAAACAGGGGGGGCGACCGTCCCTTGTATCCTTCGCCCATGTATATATATGTATGTATGTATGTATGATATTAATAATAATACTAGTAAAAAAAAGAAAAAAGAAAAAAGAAAAAAAAAAGAATATATATATATATATATAGAAAAAAAAGGGTTTTCATGAGCCGGGGGTCTTTTCTGAAGCAGCCTCTCCACCCTTCTTGGTAGGGGTAAGGTTTTCAGACCCTACTTTTAAGTGAGATTTTACTGGGTATCATTGATTGATTGATTTTATATAATGTTAAAATGATAGTTTTGTTATTTTAGATTTACTTAACCTCAAAACTTAATGAACATCTAGTTTGGGACAGTCGGCATGCAGATCAAGTAAATTAAATGTTTTTAAAGTTAAAAACTAAAAATAAAATTTACCTAAATTATAATGCCCATCTTTGTAAAAGGGTCACAAATTAATCAAGAAATATAACGTATAAGAATTTTGCGGTATAGTATTCTTAGTTAGTAACTCTAAGAATTTCAATTGATTTTAATGTAATATAGTTGTATGAGTAAAGAATAAACGTACTGATAAAACAGTATTTGAAAAAAAAAAAAAACTAAACAATAAACATCTGTATCTAAAGCATGAGTGGGATGGAGGTGACGTCACGAAGGAGTCGGAAGCAATGTTTCTAAAACTGGACCGTATAGACCGAATTTAAGAACCGGATGATATCATAAATATTATATAAATGTATAAAATAGAAAATATATTTAAAACCCCTGGTTTGAGCACACGGTTTCCCGGTTGGACCGCCGGCCCACCAGTTCGACCGCCCCCGATTCCTTCAAAAACGGTTACGAGCAAATAATCAAGCTGCCCTTGGTACTGCATCCCAGTTCAACCGACAGGTCCGATCCGGATTTGAAAACATTGCTAAGAAGCTTTAGGCCTAAATATGAAGATCACTCCCTCTGTTTTATGGCAATAAAAAAGAAATATTTCTAAAATAACCAATTAAAAAGTTAAATGAAAAAAATTTGTATATCTAAATAACTATCAAACCTTAAAATATCCATTTATATACATTTTTTTTTAACGGCAAATGTTATCTCCTCCTAAATTACTCCACAATAATTACACCATTACATGGGTTAGAACCCATGACCTCCCATTCTAAGAGGCAAAGCCTCTACCAAGTGGACTAATCCCACATTAACATCCATTTATATACATAATAACCAAAAAAATATAAAATATAAGTATTTCTAACCATAAAGATTACTTATTAGGAAATGACACGTGACGTGCCAATACCTATATACTTTTGCAAGATACCTTCATTTTAACCGATGGACGCTCGTGTAAGTAGGGCGAATCCCATAAACTACGTTCAGGCGCCCGTATGATACGTTCAGTCTTTCATAAAGTCCGATGACAGAGCCGGCCCTTAATAAGGGTAAAGCGGGCCACCGCCTCGGGCCCGCTTTTTGAGGAGCCTAAAATTTTTATTTTTTTCATATTTTATATACAAAAATTTATACCCATGAAGTTTAAATAAGTCTAATATCCGAGTTAAAAAAATTAAGCCCATTAAGTTTATAAAATATTATAAAATGTTTTTTTACATTATTATAAGGAGGGTTGTTGAAAATGCCCGAACCCGACCAACTCAACTCGCACGCAAACATGAGTAAGCTTAATAGGGTCGGGTTTATAGTATATTTTTAAAATTTGTCATTTCTTGAATATATTTTCAAAAATTTGTCGGGTTTCGGGTTAAAGCGAATACCCGAATAAGGATGATTAATATTTTTTTTGTGTATATTAATTATAATTATTAAATATAAAACACATTTAACCTTTCACTTAAATATGTAATTATGTTAATTATTTATGATTAGGGCTATTAATCAAATTATGGTTCAGCATATTTTGTATTAAATTATATATTTAGAACACGAATTATTTGTAACAATTTAAAATTGGGTTAAGATAATAACAAATAAAAATTGCCTCAACTGAGACGATCTGAATAATCAATGACCTGACTAATCCAAACGTTATTAGGACAGAGTTGTTGTTCAATATTTTTTTAAATAAAACCCGACTAACCCGAAACATGGTCGGGTTGACCCGATCAACACCCTTAAGTCTATGATTTTTCTATGTTTATTGATGTAATGTTAATCTTTCTTTAAAAAAAAGTTTATATAATTTATAATTCATTTGAGCAAAAGGCATTTTTTTCCTTCCCGACCCGGTCACTTAAATTCTTAGGACCGGCCACGTCCGATGAGACGCCAAAAATATTTTATAGTTGGACACCCGTAAAGTATGATAAGACACTTGTGGAAGTTTTGCATAAAGTACGGTCAAACGGCCGTAAAATACAACCGACCCCAGTGTAAGTATGGTTGAACGCCCCTGTAAAAGTACGATCAGACGCCTGTGTTAGCCCAGTTGGCCGTCTATGTAAGTATAAGAGCTTACGCGTATATGGATATGAACATTTTGAAGTAAAATATAGTTAATTGGATATTTTGTTTTAATTGATTATTAAAAGGGTTAATTTGTGAATATTGCGGATATTGAGGAAGGGAGAGATTGTTTTCATCTTTTATAAAATATTAAAGAATTTATATAAAATGTTAATGTAATTCTAATGTATGCAGGAAATTTGGGATTCCAATGACTCCCTATACCCTGAGATCATGTGCAATTGTGGAATGGTACGAGGCCGATTCAGGAAATCATAAATACCATATCTTCATGTTTGAGGCTATAAAATACCAATTTAGGGCTTAATCACCAAAGCATTCATCAACACTATTTCTTTTATTTTGTTTTTGATTTTTTTGTGTCCAACTAAAATTTAACACTTAGCGTTGGAAAGTAAGAAGATTATAATTATTATACATGAGAGATTTGGTGTTTAATATTCAAATCGGACTCAAAAAACAATTTAATTTGATTCTAAAATCACTTATTCAAAATCAATTCGAAGCCTAACATAAATTTTGAACTGAATTTAGAATTTTTTTAGTTTCAATTTGATTAGAAATTTGAATTGGATGTATGCATATAAGTGTGTGTCTGTATATATAATTATATAGTGATTGTCTCATATAATAACCCAATCTTAAAAAAATAAATTTTGAATTCAATCATGACATTATTTTAATTTTGAAAAAAAATACGTTGTTATTATTAACCACATGAAAGTTTTTTTTTTATTATATATGTAATATTTTATTAAACTTTAATATAAATCAAATGTTGATTTTCATGATTTAAAATGGACGCTTAGGATTATGTTTAAGAGTTCAACTTTTAAAATTAGGTTATCATATGATACAATCCTTAATTATATATATTTGCAAAAGATAAATATTTTTTATATAAATTTTAGAATTATATATCCAAATATATATGTTATTAACATCTAACTTAATCGTTTGCATTTTAAATATTACTTTATTTTTAATATTTCATGATTAACTTTGTATTTAAATGGTACAACTATTATTTAAGATATTTGAAATTTTTATAGTTTATGAGTTTTAAAATTTCTATTATTTTGAAAAAAATATTTCAACTTATTATAAGTTTAAAGATAAAATTAAAAGGTTGGTTAAATATTTAAATTCGAATTGAATTCAGAATAAGACACAAACTCGAATTTTGAATTTGAATCATTCGAAAATACTTTGATTGAAATCCATGCCTTAAAATCAAAATTCGAATAATTTGGTTCAAAACTTCAAACTTATTCAAGTATTCGAATTTCGACTTGTTAAAAACCTAGTTCAAGTATCTATCTTATATAATAAATGAAGGTTTTTTTTGCCACATGTCATGCATTGAAGCATGCTTTGATTCATTTTCCTGCCTTAAATTTTGAGCATTAATTCATTTGTTAACAATTCTTTATTAATAGTAATAATTAACTAAATTGACCAATTAATATAGTAATTTATTTTGTTAAAAAAAATCCATATATTCATTCTTAGTTTTTTATATGTATTAAATTTAATCGCAATTCAAGTTCATTGAACTACGATAACAAAATTATTTATATGATAATTTATATTTTAATACAATTAATATCGATAACATAAAAACGTTAATATATAGTTAAATACAATATATTCAATAATTAACTTAACAAAATGTACTATCGTAACTTTAAAGTTTATTGTTTTAATAATTTATTTTCATGACTTTAAGTATAAACAAATTAAATTGTATTTTATTCAACTTATGTAATGGATATGTTCATTTAACTTTTTTATTGTAAATTATATAACATTTTATTTATTCAACCCGTGTAACACACGAGATTTAACCTAGTTCTCTAAATAAAGTTAAACTTCAATCATGTAAAACCAGAAAGGATATCGATCTATAAGTCTAAATAAGATGATAGTTAGAAACTCAGAAGTTACTCATACGTCTAAATGATACATGTAAATACAAATACATCAAGATGAGACATATCCTATTTTGTCAAGTAAAATGTCTAAAAACAAACAAAGAAATATGACAACTGATGACGGGGTAGGACCAATATGGACAGGATAACGTATCCTGCCCATGATAAAGGCTCACAAACAGGATAGCATGTCCTGACCATGAAATACCAGGAAACCCATTATGGGCAGGATCGCCTATCCGGTTCATACAAGATCCTCCAACTTCTTTTCCAAGGCAAATGTCGAATACCGAGCTCGGATTTGATGGCAAAAAGATAAGATATATATGTCAGCTCATAAACAGGTGATGGAAGTCATTCCTGACAAAAGGTAGCAGCGGTCATCTCCAGAGAACCAAATATAGAACAAAAGATAGACTGAAGGGCAATAGAAAGAACACCTCCCATAAAAAAGATAAATACATGCTGGACAAAGCTAGGAACTCCAAGCACCTCCAAGGTTATAAATACCAACTCCCTGATCAGGTAGTTGGACACACTTAACTCCTCAACCCATTTAACACTTTCTCTCTAGAATGTATACTTATTCTTACGCCGGAGGCTGATCGCAGGGACACATCACTGCGGTGAGACTAACGGTGTTTGGTGCAGGTACCTTCAAGCTGTGGACGGGATAAACTAGGAGGGCCAAGCAGAATCGTTGTTTCAACAACAAATTACGGGATTGATTTAATATAAACTAATTTCACATAACATTTATTATATTTAAGATTAAATATAGCTGTACTAATATATTCAGTGTTAACACAAGCAAAATAAGGTGTTCGAGTAACCTAACATATATGATCAAACCTTATACTAAATTACTATATGGATAAACGTGCGACTCTCACAAGCCACATAGTTGAAAGGGGTCATATGTTGTTTTCATTTTCACTATCACTCACTGATCAATTTCACGAAAAAATATCTCAGGAAAAACAAAACCACCTCACTGAGGGTAGAGGTGGGCAAAAAAAGGGACCCGGACCTGGAACCGGCAACCGGAACCGGTCATACCCGAATCGGTGGGTACAAACGGGTCCGGTTTTTCAGACAAATTAGAACCGGAACCAAAACTGGAAATGGTTCCACCTATACCCCGCAAAAACCCGAACCGGAACCGTTCAAAAACCAGTCGAAACCCGGAACCGGGTATTGACTTTGTTGACCGGAGCTGGAACCGGTTGAAACCGAAACCAGAACCGGTTCCGGAACCGGTTTCGGAAAAAACCCGATTTGCGCACCTCTAACTGAGGGTGATTATGGTTCAATAGTATGAAAATTGAGAGATATAGTTGTTTGAGCTTCTTGAGGTCTCAGGTTTTAATCCTGACTGTGGAGGTTTTACCACATTAGATTTGAACTGGGGAAAAAGGATTTGCAGTCCCCCGCTGTAACAGTCACAATGGTATTATTGAAACTTGCTTGAATATGAATAACCCTCTTTGGTAAAAAAAATCAAATAAATCAAAAATAATGCCTGAATACAGGATCTATAGGATAACTTCCATCTTGAAAGGATTAATCGTATTATGGGCCGGAGCAATGAATCTATTTGAAGTAGCTCATTTCGGTGCCCTTCTGTATTGGTGAGATACATGTAGTGTAGTTCATGTACAAGTTTTCTTTCAAAGATATGCCAACCAATTGATTATTGCCGTTAAAGAAAAAAAGGTGTGAGGTCACTGGCATTGACGGACTTTAGAGGGAAGTGATGATAAACGACTTATAGTCTTTTTTTTCTTTGAACACCTAACAAGGGTTCAACGGCATACTTTTTCATAGCCCAAATGGATCCTCAGACCCAAAAACTCATGCGTTGCGACCACAGTTCACTACTAACTCCTCAGTATCTAAAGCACAGATGTTAACGAGTGATGAATCGAAAAAATCCACGTGCTACTCAGGAGGAAACGACTCCTATTCAACATATGAATCTTAGAGATGCTTTTAAACCTCCATACCAACGGCCCATATCTAATTTGGATTTATGTATTCGTAACGTCGCGCCTTGTATGGGACCAAGAAAGTAAAAGCGAGTCGGTGGGAGGTCATTATCTGGTGGTGCACCGCACTGTAACTTTACGTAGACCTCTCATCTCCACCACAAACATCATACACGTCAACGATCTTGACCCTTTCGTAAAATGAAATATATACATTACATATGTACGTATATGATAGATTATAGATCCACTAAAAATATAATTTGAACTAAAAATTAAAAAACAATAATTCAGTAAAAATCAAAATTTAGTAAAAAGAAAACGTAGTAAAAAATCAAAAATACAGTAAAAGTAATTCGTTATAAAAAAATAAAAATTAGTAAAACCATAAATGTTTTTATGTTTTTTTATAAAATTGTGTTCTTATCTATCTATTATAATAAATTAAGGTTTCTTTAGACACATGACGCATTCTTAGAACATCTCAACTTTGATTTCCCGCCTCTCTCTCCTATTAAATACACCTAATATTAAATATTAAACATGATTTTTATACATTTTTTAAAATTAAGAAAAATATTTTTAATACACTAAAGATATATTCATATTAAAAAAACACATTTTAAAACAAGCAATTTATTATAAAAAACAATATTTTAAAACCAAATGTTTAAGGAAACATATATTGAAAAAAATAGTGTTTAAAAAATAGTATAATTATTTTTATTTTTATTGATGATCAACCCGTGTAATACACAGGGTAATACCCTAGTCTGATAATATATGTGTGTATTAAATCTGTAACGAATTAATCATTCAACACGGAACATATTTTGAACTTTGCAATACCAATACTTTGATAAGAAAAAAAAAACATCAAACATTTCTTTGAATATTGTGTCATGACGAATCTATCAGTAGACTAACATATGACAAACCATATTTACAGAAGTGTCGGATCCACCTTATAGAAATTTATGCTTTTGCCTTGTGTTTTTATTTTTTAAAATTTAAAAAAAAAACACGGAATTATATTATTTAGGAATTGTTTTTTAAAAACTTTGCATTGTATTTGATTGTCTATGCCAAATATATGTAAGACTAATCATTTGCACTCGTAACAGGTGATGCTAAATAAACCAAAGGGTCAAACCCCACTTGTTTTCTTTCTTAACACTTACAAAAAAAAAATAAAATTCTTATTATTATCTTTATTTCCCAATAACTAAACTAAATTTTTAACTAACAAAATTTCATTTATTCCATCCCTTTGGTAAAATAAAATGCATTTAAAGCTTGTAACTTTGTGCAATTAATTTTTTTTTTAAAAGACGACGATCCTCCATACTATGTATGTTGTCTTAATAGAGCACATCAGGTAGAGGTAAGATGCGGCCACACCAAATGCACAGGAGCCCCTGGAATGGGTAAACCCTCGCCCCCATAGGTCAAGAACCCGAGATTAAGCTTAAGATTCTTTTGCTCACCTGGATGGTCTTTAAATAGCTCCTGACAGGCTCGAACCCATGACCTCTCGGTTACAAGGTGAAGCCCTAACCAGTAGACTGAATTTGTAAAACTTTGTGCAATTTTAATGAAAACACTCTTCTAATTGACTGGAATAAATTTAAAAAAAAAACAAGAAGAAGACTTAGCGGATTTAAGTTTTTCTCATCCGATGATGTCTCCGTCTAAAAAGAAACTCACGAGTTCAAGATGAAGGTTCCTTTGACATCAATCATTTATTTTTATGGGCCTTTTGGTTGGTGTAAATGTTCTGAATGATTAAATAGGTATAAATCATTAAGTGATAAACGAGTTAAGAGTAGGCCTGTAAATGAACCGAACAGTTCATGAACTGTTCGTGAACTGTTCGGTAAGAAGTTCGTTTATGTTCGTTTATTTAATAAATGAACGAACACGAACACAAAATTTGTGTTCGTTTAATTAAATGAACGAACATGAACATACCTTGTGTTCGTTTATTTATGTTCATGAACAGTTTGGTTATGTTCGTTTATTTATGTTCATGAACAGTTTGGTTATGTTCGTTTATTTGTGTTCGTTTATGTTCGTTAACTATGTAATGTTAGTTTTTATTCGGTTAACTTACTAATTTACGAATGATATGTATTTACATTTAAGAGACTTGTCGTTTGTGCTCCTTTATACTTGTTCAATTGTGTTCGTTTATGCTTGTTCAATAGTGTTCATGTTCGTTTATGATTGTTCAATGGTGTTAAAAAATGTACATTTATGTTTGTTCGTTTATTTTAGTTCGTTTGTGTTCGTTTATGTTCATGAACAGTTCGTTTAATTTATTAATGAACGAACACAAACGAACACGAACATATTCATTTTCTTAATAAACGAACACGAACACAAAATTCTTGTTCGTTAAGGTGTTCGTGTTCGTGTTCGTGTTCGGTTAAGTTTAAATGAACGAACACGAACATGCCTGTGTTCGTGTTCGTTCGGTTCGTTTACAGGCCTAGTTAAGAGTGTTTGTTTTAAAGTCTCAATAAAAAATAAAAAAATAAACTTTTTTTTATTAAAAACCCTAAAATTATCTACCTCCCGTCACTCATCACACTCGCAGCCCCAAGTCGGAGGTTCCTGTCGTCGCCGCACCTGCCGCGCGACGGTGGTGGAGATTCCTTCAGTCGCTCCGACCGAGAAAATAGCGAAGGAAGCAGCGGTCGATCTCCGTTGCACCCTTCGCCTTCGCCTCTGTCGCAGCCTCCGTCGATTGGCCGAGCATCGGTCGGTCGTCGAGCTTTGGTCGAGCATTTGAACCGTCGAACCATCCTGTGGGTCGAGCATCGAACCATCGAGCGTAGGTCGGCGGTGAGGTGTAATGCTGTCGGTGGTGGGGTCGGGCGGCGGGAGGTGCGGTGTGGTCGGCGGTGGGGGAGGAGGAAGCCGACAGTGAGGGATGAAGGCGACGAGAACCCTTCCTTTTTTCTATTCAGACCCTAATTCATATGTTTTTTTTTCCGTTCAGACGTCTCAAACAAATGGTCTAAATCTGAATGGGTCAGATTCACACCCATTCAGATGCTATCAAACAACCCTTAGTCTTTTTCGTCAACATATTTTTCTATAAAAGTTATAATAACATTTTTATACTAAAAAATTTTCGTTTTTATGTATATTACCTTTTTCATAATATGAAATCATCACGTATAAAATTATATGTCATAACTTTATATTTAGTTAAGAAAAAAATGAAATACCATATAATAAATTATCATCTAATTAATAAAATAATATAATATGTAATAACTCTTTGATGGCTTTCTGATATTCCATTTTCTCCTATATCTTATAATTAATAAATTATTACCTAATTATTTTTAGTTACTACCACTGACGTACCTACATGGTTGTCCGTGGGCAGCCCGCCCACCCTGAAATTTTTTTCTCTAGTAGTATATATATGTTAAAATCTCGATCGTCTCCGTAAAATTTTGTAGTCGCCCCCATTAAACTTTTAATTTTCTGAGTTTTAATTAATAAAACTAAGTTGAAAATTGCCCAGCTAATAATTTAAGCTCAATTTAAAATCAATTTTAATATTAACTACAATAAGTCAAACCACCATTAGCCATTTTAAATAATTTATTATTAATTTTTAATTAGGGTTGTTCATGAGCTGAACCGAACCGAGCACATGTTTGCTCAAACTCAGTTTGTTTTCAAACTGATCCGTTTGATTTGGTTCGAATTTACAAGACCGAGCGAAACTAAATGCTCAAACTCAACTCGATTTATAATTAGCGCTCGGTTTTGCTCGGTTTAAAAATTAAAACTTAGTATAAAAAGTTAAATTGTCACCAATTAAAAAACAACAAACAAAAGATATGTACTGAAAGAGTTATTTCCGAGCATTTTTCAGTTGACTTTTGAGTGTCGAAGTATTTGGACAACTCTAGTTTTAAAAACCTATTAACATAATATTTGAAGTTAGATTTGCGTAATCGGATTGCTTATGAGATTTTAAGCGATAATTGTAGTTGATTTGTACAGAAAAAGTTACTTAGGAAAGTCTCACTATACATTGTTTAGAATACATAAAAAAAATTAAAACCCCATAGTTAAAAACTATAGATGAAATGCTGATTGTTTATTTTTAACATGATCCGAAACGTCCCTAAAAAACTTCCGACCCCCATGAAAAAATTTTCTGGGTACGCCACTGGTTACTACTCAATTATTTCTAAACAAATTTTAATTACACAATTTCGTTAAATACAATTAATCTAAATATAAATATAATAATTAATTTAAAATTTTTAAATACACCTTTTTAGAACAATTTTTGTTTACACATTTTCATTTTCATGTGTTATAACTGATAAAATAAATAGGAGACAATTGTTGTATAAAAAAGGTAATTGTTTTGCACTTATATGACAAGTCCATTACAAATTAAATAATAGTTTCTTCTCAATGATGAAAAATAATAACCATATACATTCTTGAATAATTATTATGTGTAAGAATCATATAAAAGTGTGTGTGTGTGTGTGTATATATATATTCTATGTAAAAAGCTGAGTTCGGCTTCGAGTTAATAATGTATTAATGTTATTTATCCCTAAGTGTGACATAAACTCTAAATTAACGTTCACAATTGATACAGTTTAAAGTGGTGAACGAAATTACAAAAGAGAAAACTGCATAGTGCTTAACAATTATACATGTTAAAAAGAACTCAATTCTTAAGTTAAATCTTAGTTTACAATCCAAACCTTTTATATTATTATCGTCTAATATCAATAAAAATAAGAAATTGAAGTTTATGATATTAAAATTCGAAAAAAAACTTCCAAAATGTAGGAGATGGGTTCACGTTTTTATTATAAAACAATAATAAAATATACATAATAACGATACACTCGTTATTCGTAAGAAATAATTTAGTACATTACCGGTTACAAAACTAAAATAAAAGAATATAAATTACTAATTTATATACGAAACATGTTTTGATGCATGTCTTCGTTGGGTACTCCAAATAGCGAGTCTTTAATCAAGCATTTTGACGAGCCGGTCATAAATACTTCAATACGCTTATGTCTTCCACCTATTCTTCATTGACATAGAATAAACATGTTGATGATTATGGTTGAGGCACGTATTCAATACGCTTCCCTTAAAACAGATTTCGCATATCTTCTCAAGACGAACGCGTCTGTCTCCCAAGGTACAACAACCGAAACAGTTTGTGTACTGCCGGGATTAACCTAACACCTGAAAAGAATATCTTAAACAAAAGCTTGAAGAGTTGAGAAAGTTGGAAATTCTTGTGAGATTGTATGTAGTATCTTTTCAACCCTTAACAAGACAACATATGTCTTCTATTTATACTACATGAATGTAATACCAAAAATCTTGACATAATACATATAATAAATATAGGTAATTTGAAAAGTCTTAACATAATACATATAATAAATATATGTAATTTGAAGAGTCTTGATTTAATTAAGTAATATGAAAAGTCTTTGATTTTAATTCATATTAAATTTGAAACTATTCAAATTTCCAACACAAAATTCATGCCGTCTTAAATTTTTAAAATCCTTGAGCCAACTCTGGGCTTTACACGCTTTTGAACATTCTTGATATATAAGCATTGTTACAAGACTTAATACGGATCGTGCTAGAGCCTCTTAGCAGTACAATGGTTAGTGCCAAAATCTGAGCTGGACGAAGGTGTGTGTGTAATTAATATGTTATGTGTTTTTTCTGTTGTGTTTCCGTGTGTCCCTTGACCAAGGGGTGTGGCGGTATTTATGGTAAGTTTCTTTGAGGATGTCCAGACAAAGATCCGAATATCTAAGGTAGTTTTTTACTGGTCGTCCGTGTCCTTTTCCTCTAACCCATATATTCTTTTCTTTCTAGACTAAAAGGTTTCTATGGCTTTATTAATGAGGTTTGTCTTGATAGTTGACTCTACCGTTTGTCCGGGCCATTATTCGTATGTCCCCTGAATATGTTGGTTGTACCATTTTTTGTTTGTTCCTTGGAGGTCTTTTCTGGGTCATCACTTTTCTAGCCTTAACGAGAAACCAAGTCATCTTACCTTTCACTTGTGAGCCGTTGTGACATTCCGGCATTTCGGGTTAACTTTGTTAACAAAAAACTAACATAAAATTTACATAATTGTAAACAGTCAAACTAGAAGGACTAGAATCGAACAAAACAAGCTTACAAACATATAAATTATAGGGACTAATGTTGCAATTACACAAAATACCCAATTTTGACTTTAGAAGTCGAAATTCAAGTGGTTAATCAATGGGGAATTCGAAATTTCATTAAAATACTGAAATTAATCGAGTCAAATGGCTAATAATCATCACATTGATTATTCCAATCATCAATTCAGTTTTTATTGTGGTTATAACGTTCGAAATTAAACAAATGATAGTCCAAGAGTCAAAACTGTCATTGTTAATAAACAAACTCATATAATTCGACTTTAACATCTCGAATTGAGCATTCATACTCACTAATCGGCACCCTGGTAAGCTTTAGCACACAAAAATTCAAGAGAAGGAGCATCAGGAGACGAATTTGATCGGGGGGTCGGCCGAAACTCAAGCAACTAGTCAAACGAGTGCAATTGGTCATCTATCTAGGTAATAATTGACCCCTACACAATCCTTATATCATGACTAAAGAAAGCCCTATGATAATTTCAAGTTTTAATACCGAATTATATGAATTCGACAGTTAGGGTTCTTCGACAAGTACGAATTGGTACTTTCAATGGAAACGAGTTCTATAATCAAATTAAACCACATACACAGTTTCGCAATGATGGGTTTAACGAAAACCCTATGATAATTTCATCTAATTACAACGAATTGTGTGAGTTAGAATGTTAGGGTTCATTATACAAAACAATTTGGGGGTTCCCATTCAAACGAGTTTAAAAATCAAATTAAAGTATACTAACAGGTTCGGAATCTTTCATTTTATGAAAACCCTATGAATTAAACATCACATTTGATCGAATTCAACAAGAACCCGTTCCAAGTTTAAATCGAAAAAACGTTTTGGGGTTTTCTAAGAAATCGATATTCAAAATCCAATTAAACTACATAGATGGTTTCATTTTGATCATTAGATGAAAAGCCTATGAATTCCAGGCTTAACAAGTTCGAATTAAGTCCAATTGGATCAAGGGTTGAGCCGTTTCGAAGTCGATCTTGTTCGGGGTTGATTTGGACATAAACATTTGATAAATGATTAAATTGAAATCACCAATGGATGCACCTGAACCTTGGGAACAAAACCCCTATGGTTTGGGGATTGGTCTTGGTCGAATCGTGGGTCAATTGGAAACCATTGGGTTCGGTTGGGGTTAACAAAAGGAAACCGGTTGATAAGGCTTAAACAATTAAAAACCAAGTTCTAATGCGATTCCCTAGCGGGCTGAGATGGTAGAGTGTGTGTGTTTCGTGTGGGAGGTCACGGGTTCAAACCTGAGCCTCACCAGTTTTGCACAAAAATGTCATTTTTGGTGTTTTGCTCATAACTTGTTCATTTTAAATCCGTTTAGATCCGTTCAAGTTTCGTTGGAACCGAAATGAAATCCCAAACATAATAAAACTATAAAAACTTAACATTTTGAACATGAAATCGATTTCGTATATATACAAGTATATAGTTATTATAGTATGTACTTGTAAATGAATCGAATGTATAAAGCAACTAGTTTAAGCTACTTATGTACAAGTAGTTGAACTATTCCAATACACATGGGGTGACACGTATGTGATTACAAACACTATTTGACATTCTGTCACACCCCCAAATTCCCACGTGCGGTGTCAGACCGCGCGGGTGTGACGTGGCCAGGATCACAGCTCATGGTCATATAGAACGACTGTATATGAGTTACACCACACACATTTTTGTAAAATAAACATGTTTTCAACAATACGCAGCGGAATATGTTTAAAATAGCATAGCTAAATAAAGTTCCAGCGGAATAGTAAAAATACACAGCGGAATGTAAATTGTCAACAGACACTACAAAATCATAAAATTGTTTTTAAAAGACATGTGTCAAAAGCAAGCCTAGGACAAGAGTCTATATGCAAGCCAGACTCCTTAGTGTCTCATCGTGCGCATCCTAGCTTGTGTTCCATTAGTTACCTGAGAATACATGCGAAAAGTGTCAACTAAAAAGTTGGTGAGTTCACAGGTTTAGACAGACAGTAAATCAGTTAAACAGACATATACTGGGTATGTTAAGTTTAGTAGTTGGATCTACGATCCGTGGAGTGTGTCATGTCATCTTACCAAAACTCGACTGTTTCCGTTTGCCTCCGCGGGTCATCGCTGAACCCGACATCAACATCGATATTACACTCGTTATGACCTCCAGTCAACGTTGTTGCCGAATGGGGCTAGTCAAACCCAGTAGTACTACGTAATAACGACTCGTTTGTCATACAATTGACGGTAAGGATAAGTGAGGACTTTATGCGATAAAAGTTACACTCGAAAATAGTTTTACAACATACCAGTCATATATCTAAAACAGTTGCATAGTAATCTCACCCCAATGGTTTAGCAAAACAGTTAATGAGTAAAGGTGGGGCTGTAAACTCACCTGAGTTTAGCAGAGTGCGTTCTTACAGAACAGTGTAGCTCACCGTCTAGCAGTTACCTATATCACATAGGTGTTATAAGTTTGTGTTTACAACATGTGGGTCTCACAAGACCATGTTCGTGTCTAACAACCCTAAGTTGTTAGGTGGGTCGAGTCGACCGTGTTGACCGTGTTTGACCTAACGACCCGTTGGTGACAGTTTTGGTTCAAGTGCTCGTGTAATGTGCGATTTAGAGTCGTGTGATGTGTGCGGATACCAAAGTCACTTTCGTGAGGAAACTTACTATTTATAGTAAGTTCCTATTTCGGGAAAGTTTCCGTATTTGGCAAGTCATGCAAGAAATCATAATCCGATTATTCTAATATGCATATTTATCCTAAGTGAGCATGTTATCACATAGCACGTAAATACATTTAGTCGGTTTAGCGTGTTTTGCGCGTAAAAGTTTCTATATTAGGAAAGTTGAACAAATAAGCATGTTTTAGCAAATTTTAATATCAAATCCCTCTAAATGTCAATACCTTAGTCCTAAATATCCATTTAATCACATCCGTTACAACAAGCATGGTATCATTTATCGATTTCGCAAAATAAAGTTACTATTTATAGTAACATTTGAAAAATACACATTATTCATGCTTTCAATGACATCAATCCTTCAATATCCTCATATCAACATCAAATAAGCATGCTAGGCACTTAACATTATCAAAATCATCATCTATTAGCAAACTTGTGACAAAAAGTTTCTAAAATTAGCCATATTGCAAATAATCATATTCTTGACCTCAATCAACACTCTTAGATCTTACAAATCATCTCAAATATCACTTGTAATAACATTTCGATATCAAGAATCATGCCAATAGGCTTAGATCATTCATGCATGCTACTACAAACACCCATTTATGACCAAATCATCAACATGCATATTGACATTATCGTGGATCGTCATAAAAACTCATTTAATCAATCTAGATCATCATTATTCATAGAAACATCATCAAACCTAGATTCAAACAAAGAGAAACTCGTGCATGTGAAGTGTGTGTGATTGCATGTGGGTATTTCCCATTGCATGTGGGTTTGTGTGTGTTGAATGTGTGTTTTGTGCTACATAGATTCGAGATCTACCTTTTTTGGCTCCTAAATGCACCAAGATGAAGAAGAATCAGCCTCTAATGCTTCTGGACAGCAGCCACAAGAAGGTGATGGTGGTGTTCGAGTTTCACACTTCTTCTCTTCAAGCTTCCTATGAAGTTCCAAGCTCCAAGGTTTCAATCTAAGCTTCTTCAAGGGTTGTTAATGGCTTCCAGATGGGATTAGAGAAGAATGGAAGGTTATAATGACGAGTTTTAGGGTCTGCGATGGTTAGGATAAGAGTAGGGTGGTTAATAGGAATGATTAGTCTTGGTTTTATAAAGATTTTGCGTGCTGGGGTCATCGCGTACCGTGATGAGGGTCTCCAAAGGGCTCCGCGTATCGTGATAGATTTCGGGATTCAAATTGCCCGCCCATCCATCGCGTATCGCTACACTCCTTCTTGTGGGCCTTCGCGTACTGCGATGGGTCCCGGAGGAGCCCAATAGGCCCAATTTTGTCGTTTCGAACCGATCTTCGCGTATTTCTCGATTACGATCATCGTTTCTCGACTCGTATGCATTGTTCTACCTATTCTAGGTCTCCTAGGACCTAAGTGTAGTGAAAGTGTACTGTGGATTGATCCGTTCACCAACGTTCGTTATTCAAGACACGTGCGTTGTGTTTCGCGATAATTCTCCGAATTATCAGTGCGTTTGAACTGTTGTGCCATGTGTCACTGATGTGTGTGAAACTATATATTTATTAAATGGGTTTTTCATACAGATTTTAGTTTTAAAAATGGTTTTTACTAAGAACTAAATCACACACAATAGGCAAGTGTACCTATCGCATAGCAATATAGCTTATGGTAAGAACCGGATATCAATCCGTGGACACGATAGCTCTCGATACTAAATCTCGGTCGATGTTTAGCAACAACATGAAAATGTCGGGTTTTGTGAATTTAAAAAAAAAAATAATAACTAAAAGAAGGATTTTTAAAAAATCTAAAGTCTAAGAAAATTGCCTAGATCATGAATCCACTTAGTCTAGTGATGTGATTATTATGAATTGGTAGAACAAATGTTGACTAGATTCCGGTCAAAGACATCTAATCCTATAATCTTTTGGAAAATTAAAATAATAAACACATTCTAATCACCTAGGATTATTCTATGAAGCCTAATGTCAAGGTCTATGTCAAGATTTAATCAAGAATTAGTCATCCGTCAAGAATCTTAATTCTACAACTTAAGGAAAACTAATATGACTTATACACACTAATCACCCTAAGTTGCATAAATTCAACAAAGTCATAATTTCTTCCAACTTACAATTTATGAACACAATCATGCAAATGAGGTCATTTGGCCATAATTTCCTAACTCACATGTTAGTCATATTCAACAAATCATAATATCACCATGGTTTTTCCAAACTTTAGTGAGAGAAAGTATACTTATGCAAGTTTTATAATATTGAAGAAACCAATTATCATTCCTAATCTCATGGCATAATCTTAAAAACAAGTTGTAAGATTATAAACAAATGCTTGATCATGGTTTTCCAACATAGTATGACTAAACATTCATCATTCTTGAACACTAATCAACCTACACAAATTTACAACATCATTGGAATACAATCATAACTTCATCTTGAATCTTGACATAAACCCATTTGACCAATTCATAAAATCATCATCACATAAACAAAAGTTTCATCATAATCTAGACAATGAAGTGTTTAGCCCATAAGGCTTACAAGAACAATAACAAAGTAGCTAAAATTAACAAGAGACATGATTAAAATAACAAATTGCAAACCACTAGCAAGCAAGGATTGAAACAAGATAGTGTTATATGCTCCTTGGATCTTCAAGACCTTCACAATCTCCTTTAGAAAGCTCCAAGAATTCTGTCCAGAAGGTATTTTATCTCCAGGAAGTCCAACCCTTTGAAATGAGGTGAAAAGCTGAATTTATAGAAATTCTGGAACTTGGCACGGTCGTGCAAGGTGCTACAGTACTTCACTTTTGGTCTGGGACGGTTGTCGAAGTTGCCATTTTCAGCTAAGTCTCGAAAATTGACTCGAGGTGTCAGGCACGGTCGTGCCAAAATACGCACGGTCGTGCGCAGGTCGTCATGGTCGGCACTACCTCCATTTGGCCCGGCACTGCCTTGCTTTGGCCCGACACTGGCTAGGTTGCACGGTCGTGCTTGGCTTATGCACGGTAGTGCATGGGCCGGCACTACCATGCATGGCCTAGCACTACCTGGTTGCACGGTTATGCAAGAAGGTGCACGGTCATGCATAGGCCAGCACTGCCATGCATGGCCTAGCATTACCTTATTGCACGGTCGTGCAAAGTTGTGCACGGTAGTGCATGGGCCGGCACTGCCAGTGCAAGATTTGGCATGACAGTGCGCATCTGGGGATTTGCTCAGAAAATGCTGAAATTCCATACAAGGCTTGATTTTCTTCCGAGCAAGGTCGTTTATCCTACAAATTCACAAAAACAATAATTAGGACTATTTGTGAATGAATTTGCATGTTGTTAACGTTAAAACCGGGGGAATTTGAGTCGAATAATATGTATAATTTGACGTGTATCAGTCACACTAAACATTCATAATTCTAGTGCTACGTATGAAATAATAATATAAATTATTATTTAAAATAAAGTATTGCTGACCTGGAATTTGCGAGGTGTCACACATTCCAAATAACACAACGTTATTGTAATAAAACATATTCCTTGTAGAAGGTTATCTACGCGAATTCACGAGCATTAGATCATTCGATTCGCATTCTAAGGTACGTACACAGCCCCTTTTAGTTTTACTGTATTGGGGGAGAAAACATGCAAGCAAACATTTTTGGATACATATCACTTGCATGAGTTAGATGTTTATTATAAGTGTGAACATAACACTAGAAGTCCTTACATATCGAACCAATTAGTTTGTCGTAATGCAAAGCGTGGTAATTGAAAATAGATATATTGGGTTTGACAAACCTCACTTGGTATATCATAGATCTACGCAAGTGTTTAACTTACCAACTAAAACATTACTATTGTTTGTGTTAGACAATAGTGGAAAGATAAACATCATTCAAATAGTCAGCTTCGGTGTCGACCACTTGTAGAAATAGTACATATGACTAGCTATCATGAACTATGCAATCTGTGATTATGAGATCTGCAAACATTACTTACAAACAGTTTGTTCAAACATTGTAATTATTTATACAAACCTGAGCACACACCAACTTTGGGTTGACTATACTTACATGTTTTCTCAAGATGCTGAGACACAAGCATGAGTAAGCATGGGCTTGGATGTTTGAGTCTCATGCATCATATCCTGTTTACTTATTGAAATCAAACATTGAACATTGTAATTTATGTTTTTGCAACTGTCATGTTTTGTTATGGATTTTCAAACGCTTCCGCACCGCTACTTTTTATTTATTATATTTGTGACCAAATTATGTTTGAAAATCATATAGAGGTCTTTTCTTATGTCTAATGACTAAGATCCTTGTTTGTCACGCCTTAAACGGTATGATTTCGTTAGTGGGAAAATGAGGGTGTGACAGCCGCGACTGCTGTGGTTCTGGGTCAATTTGGGCCGCGGTGCTTGTCTTGGTGTTTTGGCTTGCGACCTACGTTTTTTACCCGGGTTAGGCACCATTTCATTGAATCATGACCTACTGCGAATCATGCATTAGTTGAGCCTCGTCTGTGTATCCAAAAGTCTTAGCCGCGGCTAGGTATTCCAAGCTTGCCACGACATTGGGCACTCCAAACTAGCCGCGACACTAGCCGCGACACTGGGTATTCCAAGCCAGCTGTGACACTGGGTATTCCAAGCCAGCCATGACATTGGGTATTCCAAGCCAGCCACGACAGACAGTATTTCCAAATGGTAGCCGCGATTGGTAGTGTTTGGGACAATACGCCATCAATAAGTACCACCTTAATTTCTACACAAGAGATGTAAATTATTTATAATGTTCTTATGATTATTAGTATGAATCTTTTAAACCAAATTATATAGAGATCGGAGCCCATGGTAAGCTTTTCAAAATCCTTCAAGATAATTAAGCTAACATTTTTAAATCTAATATGTTTTGTGATTCACGATATCTTTTATATTTCGACTTCAAAATCTTGTATGAGTTTCTTAGATACCTGCCAGATCTCACAAATGCACATTAATTATACGTTTATTGCCCTAATTAATCTTGGTTTGCTTCAATCATTCGGATTTTGTCCTTCCAACCAATCTTTGACTTCAAATGCTAAGTAACATATGTAGGGGACTCATTTGGTTGATTTAAAGGGTTGGTGTGATCTACATTTAGAAAAGAAAAAAAACACCTTTTAACTTTCCATAAGGTCAGTGTGACAAAAATAACATATTATTTTGCACTTGTGTTACATGAGAATTAGTTTCTTCACCTAGTAGTTAATGTGAATAGCTCCCAAACGAAATTTCTTTATTAAAATAAGTAGGTTGTCTATGAGATTTTTAATGCTATATATGGGTGCTAAAATAAGCTTTTATACATATAAAAAATGTATGAATCAATGATAATTTGTGATAAAAAAATAACGCAAAATTATTACGGTAAAATTATGTTTTTTACATAGTAAAAGTATGTTTTGTTTAGAAATGTTTTTTTATAATTACATATTAAAAAAATCATCATTTGAGGTAAAATCGCGCTTCTAAGCTCCAACCCACCCTAAGGGTCAACCATGAATCTTGGATCACCTTTTACTTAGAAAATTCACTAAGTAAATACGTCAATTAAGATAAAAACAACCTATAACAAGCATTTTCCAAGTAAAAGTAGTGCAACTTTTGTTTACAAATCTATACATGACTACATGAGTTTGATACAATAATAACCATCGTCTCTTATACCAAGTGACAACTTATAATATAGTTTAGGCGGTTTGATGATTTAAAAAGCTAGATTTCTTTAAACATTTTTCTTTATATATATATATATATATATATATATATATATATATATATGTATATATATAGAGGTAGGTTCAGATACAAAATGAAATTTTTGTAAAAAGCGTAAAAAGCAAAGTGCTATTATAAATAACAATGTGCTATTATTAACAATGAACGTTTAAATATTATAATAGCACTGTGTTAATATTATAATAGCACTTTGTTATTTATAATAGCACTTTGTTTTTTATACTTTTTACAAAACTATCACTTTGTACAATAACATTACTCTATATATATATATATATATATGCATGCATGCATGTATGTATACAACTTGAAACCATAAAAGCCAACCTTTTTGTATCTAAACCGACTAAGATACTTTGTTTGGTTTGAATGGCATCATTTGTTGTAGTTGTTTCTTGAGCAACTAATATGTTTGACGCTTATTATTTTTTAGAAAAAGATTTTTTTTTTTAATGAAAAAGAGAAAACAAGAGTTATATATACATAAATTTAAATTTTTTAAAGAAATAGTGTAGTGATTAAAGTGAATAAAATACAATCTATAGGCTGGTCTTAAGTTTAATTCCCTGATTTTCCTTAGAAGCAACCGACTCGAGTATTGAGAAGATCCAAGAGTTTACCACGTAAGTGGGCTACTATGATCATCAAAAAACATGACCAAATTTACCCACTTACACTACCAAGTATATCATTTGCTTCAATTTATCTTGAGGAGTACAAAGAGCAAAATTCAATAATTAGAACTTTGAAGTCATTATATAAATAAAAAATGATATAATATCTATTATCTTTAAGTGGAGCATATAACTAATATATTCGAATAAATAATCTCATCTCATGCATGTTGAATTTACTAGTGACTTTGTGTCAATATTTGTAAATTGTACAACTCATCTTGTCTTTTAGTCATCTTGTTTGATAATTGTATTTGATCTAATCAATATATCCACTTAGTCAAACTCGCATCCAATCAAATAGGCACCTGTCGAGTTGGGAAACTTCAAGTTGGCCAAATTTCAAATCTCGTGTTGGACCAACATCCAAGTCATTTCCTATTCTTAATCATATCGTTAAAAAAGCTACAAGTTTATCAACTTCACAAATTTCTACACAAGCAAAAGAAAATTAAACAAAAAATAAATGAATATATAAATGCTTCCTTTAAAAGAGTAATCCTTCAACTCCTATACACACACACACATACATATACATACATACACACACACACATACATACATACATACATACATACATACATACATACATACATACATACATACATATCTATACTGAGGAATGTTACAATGAAAACCTTCATTTTTGAGAAAACTTAGATATATATGGATCACGAAGTTACGTATATGTTACTTATAAAGTTACATTTATGTAACTTATATTTGTAGTGTATAAGTTACATATATGTAATCAATGAGTTACATATATGTAATAACATTAGTTACATATATATTTTTTTTATTTTTCTTTTTGTTAACAAATCTAACCTTATAATAAAACAAAATGTAAAACAAAAAACAAAATTGATTGATAATAATTGTGATTAGTTTATAAGTTTTCTCCAAAATGAATGTTTTTATTGGAACCCTCCCCTATACACACACACACATATAGACACACAAAGATATATATATATATATATATAGGAATGTGATCAAATACTAGCTCACACTTAGAGCAATAACTCACTAACTCGCTTTACCCAATCAGAAATAAACACATGGATTTTTTTTTTATTATTTGATAAGGGTACATTAGTAATTTGTTTTATGTACTAACTTACCCCCTCTTTTTTTATACATTCATAACTTTTTTATATTATAATATTTTTTTATAAAAATTACACTATTTTACTCGTCTTATTTTTCTCTTTAATTCCGTTATAGTCTTGACTAGGCTTTTTTATTTTTTTTCGGATGTTCGTATTTACACCAATGTAACAAGTATAAAACTAACAAATTATTTGTAACGAGTTGTAACGAATTTGGGCTTACATTGTTGTAGAATAAATAGGGTTTACGTTTAAGAGTGTAAACGAGCCAAGCCGATCCCGAGCTAGTTAATTACGTTATATTCTTGATTAGATTTTTTTATTTTTTCCGTATGCTCCAAAATTCGTTATATCTACAAGATTGTAAATACATTTTAATACTATAAAAAAATTATATCTACAAGATTGTACATACATTTTAATACTTTAAAAAAATACTATAACATTTTGTTGATAAAAACCAAAATTCGTTATATCTACTAGATTGTAATACGTTTTAATACTTTACAAAAATATTATAAGATTTTGTTGATAAAACCAAAATTCGTTATATCTACAAGATTGTAAATACATTTTAGTACTTTAAAAACCAAAATTCGTTACAAAATCAAGAATATAACGTAATTAACGAGCATCCGGAAAAAATAAAAAACCTAGTCAAGAATATAACGTAATTAACGAGCTCAGGATCGACTTGGCTCGTTTACACTCTTAAACTTAACCCCTATTTATTATACAACAATGTAAACCCAAATTCGTTACAACTCGTTACAAATAATTTGTTAGTTTTATACTTGTTACATTGGTGTAAATACGAACATCCGAAAAAAAATAAAAAAACCTAGTCAAGACTATAACGGAATTAAAGAGAAAAAAAGACGAGTAAAATGGTGCAATTTTTATAAAAAAATATTATAGTATAAAAAAGTTATGGATGTATAAAAAAAGATGGGTAAATTATTTAATATAGAAAATTACATTAATACCCTTATTCTCTTTTCTTTCAAATCAATTACATTATTATATTATAGTTTAATATCAACATTAGATAAGCATCTTGTAATTTGATCATTAAATATGGTGATGTTAATGGGTTATTGCTCTATCCTAAGGTTAACAATAGATCACTTCCCTATATATATATATATATGTATATATATATGTTTATTTATTATCAAAGAATTGTTAATACCCAGTAGGCTGAGGAGCATACAGAGGAATCTGACCGAGGAGGGGCTCGTGTCTGATTAGGTAGTTGGTGATGTAATATCTTACCAAGGCGATGACTCTTGTTATCAGATAATTGAACAGCCGGGAGCAATTTACTTTAACTTAGTTGACATTCATAAAATATTTAATACATCCTCTTTAGTTAAAAGACGAATATTTCTTGCTTATTATAAAACAATCACTTATTCATAAATTTCGTGTGAGACTAATTAATAGTTTTCATTTTCCATCTTATCTTCGCTCCGATTGGTCTTATCTCTCTCTATGAGTCATTTTGTTGTTTATCAATGATCTTGAGATTCTCTTGTACATTAATATATGTGAGATCCTTTGATATTAATTTTTTTTTGAACGGCGACGATCCTACATACCACGTATGTTGTCTTAACAGGGCCCACCGGGGCAGAGGTAAGACGCGGCCACACCAGATGCGCGGGAATCCCGTGGAATAGGTAAACCCTAGCCCCCTATTGGTCCAGAACCCGAGATTAAGCTCAAGATTCCTTCCCTCACCTGGATGTCCTTTAAATTGCTTCTGGCAGGACTCGAACCCATGACCTTTCGGTCACAAGGTAAAACCCTAACCAGTAGGCTAGATTTGCGGGACCTTTGATATTAATTAATTAATCGTTGTCTTTCTGTTGTCCATTAATTCTTCTTTCCATTTTTGTTTCATGAGTTAGATACTTGTGTTTAGGACCAAAAATAGAGGATACTGAATTACTGAGTAACTTAGTGTATCATTTCTATCGCATATAAATATTTTAAAATCATTAAAATTCATTTCATAAGATTCCTAATAAACGGCTCTATATATAAAATATTATATTGTAGTTTAAAATTTTAACCAGATTATTAAAAAAAAAAAGCAATGAAAAATATATAATTGCTACAAAACATAAAAATAAACAATATTGAATATAATTATTAAAGTTTATTAATTAAATAGGACAAAATTATTAACTATGTTGATAAACTCCTATAATTTCTTGCAACTTATTGTTTTAATTTTTAGTCCTAAATGAAACACTCCTCATTTATGTGTTGTGTGTTAGCTAGGGAAACAAGAGACCCTCTTTATTTCAATCTATTTTTTTAGCAAGTTATTCTAAGATTAGTTCAAGATAAATATGCCAGAACGTGCATCATGCATGATCTAAACATTCAACCTTTTGTTTGGTTTTAGTTATGAGCGGTGACAGAGCTTGGCTAGAAATACAAGAGGCTGGGGGTTGACTTGTGAATCTAGGGGGATGAACTCAACACATATTAAACTTTCAGACGAAAAACATATAAAATTACACTATGGACCGAAAGAACAGGGGTCCCCCCCACCCCCCCCCCCCCCCCGACCAGGCCCTAGGAGTGAGCAAAGTCGATTAACCGAATTGTTTTGGTCTACCCGACCCGAATCCGAAGACCAGGTTAATACAAAAGGCAGGACCGAAGACTGTAGGGTTATTTTTGTAAGCACGTATCGGTTAGGGGTCGGTCTTTTCGGTCAGTCTCTCTCACATACCCGAAACATGGGATCAATGACAAAATTTGCAGGTTTAATGGATGGAATGCAAACCAAAAAGGATGGATTCAGCAACTTCCATGCCGTGATTACCTCAAAACCGAAGGTTACTTCTAAATCAAAAAAGAAACTGAAGGTTTCTTCTAAATCGTGAACCGATCTGCATCAACTCCCACATTTTTGAAGCTTTGATTTCATGTATGTTCCTAATCACCCTTCAAATTTCATAATCTGCTTTCATATAAAGGCAAATTATATGTTTTTTTAGCTAAAATTTGTTTATTTGGGTGATTGAGTTAACGTGCACTCCAAGTGTTCGATGAAATGTGTTGGGCATTATCAAATCCAGTGTATATTATAACCAAACTTTGTGAATGTTTGACGCCACTAGGTGTTTTGTTAATCAGTTTTTACCTGTCAAATGTTTTTATATATCCTAAGGGACTCCAATTCATGAAAAAGTTGTTTTTTTTTTTGCGAGTTGGGTTTGGCTTGTTTCATCAAGCTTTCATGTTTCATCAAGATAATCGGTCTTGTCTCAATTTCGGGTTTTTCTTTAAATTACCCGATACCCAATCCGAAACCGATTTGAGTTATATTTCAGGACCGGAGACCGACTATAAATAAACAAACGGTCTCAGGTAACAGGTTTCAACGGTCCAGTTATCAGGTTTTGTTCGGTTACCAGTTTTTATGCTCACTCCCTGGCCCTCACAATCCTTTGTCATTGGTTATGATATACCTTACTTGACCACCTTGATGTCCCGTTAAAGACTTCGATCGAGTGTGTACTTAACCCAAATCACACTTAATTAGATAATTATGAAGTTGAGTACCACTTTGACAATTCCTTCAAATTTATGGACATTAGACCTCACAATCTTGACCCATAACAAGATAAATGGGTAGATGTGGGTAAACAAACAATTAGAGTACTTTGGGTTGAAATGGGTAACAATGTGACATCGAATAGATTGAAATGGGTAGCACCTTAACACAATGAGGGTCAAGATGGGTAACTTAAGATCTATGTGAATATAATTAATTTAAACGGGTAAAATGATTAATAATATATTTGTTGAGAAAATCATGAAAAATTACTAAAATAAACTATTTGTTTCATTACAACTCATTTCAATTCGAAATAAGCTGATGTTTTTAAATACAACTCATTTAGACGCAAACTATATTTTGCTTAAAAGCAATCCTAACCGCATCCATTATAACTCATTACCCAACCAAATCTAACCCGCCCATATGCATCGTATTATATTATTTTGCTTATCGCTTCGCCCTTTCTTTGTGCTTATTTTTTATTGAAAAAACTAGGTCATAAAACACATATATTCATGAATTAAATAAAAAATCAAAATAAAAACTTATAATCATTTAGATAATTGTATAACATTTATTTATATTTCATTTTTTGATAAAATATCTAAAAATATATTACTTGAATATTATTAGTTTTTAATAAGATAGAAAAACAAAATAAATAAATAAATAGTAAGAATAAAAATACATCATATAACGATATACATGTAAGAAAACAACACATAATGACACTTGCCTCTTAATTACTTATTTTTCATAAATACAACAAATAAATTGCATATCTCCTTATACACTTTTGTACTAGATTAGTGTCACATGTATTATACGAGTTGAAAAAATATTAAATCAAATATAAATCAAATTACATATAATTAATACTTAAAATCATAAAATAATAATATCATGTATTAAACATTTGTTTTCTAAAAGTTTATTTCTAAACATTTTGTTTTAAAAAAATCTATTTCTAAAAGGTATCATTTTTCACAAAAATATAGGCTAGTATATGTGTCTTAAATTAATTGAATAAAAGATATTAAATATTTATTAATAAATAATTAAAACTATTAAATGATATTACAAATTATAAAAATATTTTTACATAAAGTATGATTGAAATTAAGTTTAAGAATATAAATTAATTAATAAAATAATATTATCATTTTTTTTAAAAACCATCAATTTTACAAAGTATGTTTCTTAATCAATTTTGTTAAAAACCAGTTTTAAAAATATTATTATTATAAAAAAATCAATGTTAATTGCATGCATATTACACGAGTCAAGAAAATATTAAATAGTTAGTAACAAAATTAAGAAAAGTGTTAAAATAATATTTTTAGATAAAATATTAATGAAACCGTGTGTCTTTAAAGGATTTTAATATTATAAAACTAATATGATTTTTTAGCTATTGTCCTTTAAAAAGTTTTATTTTAAATATTTTATTTAAAAAGTACTTTAAAAAAAGAAATTAATAAACTTATTGTTTTAAAGGAACATAGATTCTAAATTATTTTTTGATTTTTAAAATTTTGTTTTAATTTTATTTTTTTAAAACGACATGTTTTAAATTTTTTTCATTCTTCTAAAAAAACTCATGTTTTATAATAGTTTCGTATTTAAAAATAATGTATTTTATAATATTAATATCTTTTTAAATATATTAAGAAATTTTTGTAATTAAAAAAAGGTATAACTAATATTATTTGTATTTAATGTTATTGTTTAATATGATAGATAATAAAGAAATACAAAAATATTAGTTTAAGAATGCTTTATAAAATTAACATGACTTCTTGTTTATTAGTATAAAGATTTACGTCAATATTCATTTATCAGTACGAGATAAAATCATTTTAATGTCATAATATCCACATTTGTTGTATTAATTTTTTATCAAGTACAAAAAAAAGTATATAGTTTTAAAATCCCTATTTAGCTTATATATATATATATATATATATACACACTACTATATAATACATATAGAAATGACACATTAGTCTTTTACCAAAAACTCTTAAAATTAAGAGTACAACTCTTATAACATAAAGTACAACAAACAAAGCTTTAAGATCCATAAACTAAATGGTTTTTCTTTTACTTTTTGGTCAATCTCACATTGATACATTTAAAACATAAAGTGTCATATAATAGCAATAAAAGAAAACCCTCTCAAATCAAATAAATTACATTTTTACACTTTCTTCATATCATATTTGGCATTTTAAATTATGAATTTTATTATAATAAATTTTTTAGTTAAAAGAGTTGATTTGACAAAAAATAGGTAGTTTAAAATTTTTACGAGCCAAAATCAGCAGCCTAATTGTTTTTTTTCCCGCCACATTACGCGGGCATCTCACTAGTATATATATATATTGATCGAAACCCCAAATCTAAATCAGATATATATATATATATATATATATATAGAGTAAATTAATGATTATGTCCTTTAAAAATATAGCAATTTGCTGGTTTCGTCATTTAAATTCAAAAATTACTAGGGTGCCCTATTTTGAAAATTTTGCACTGGTTATGTCCTTTGTCACTAACCCCGTTAACTTATTCCGTTAAAAATCCCATGTGCCAGTCACATGAGTGGTAAATTTGTCATTTCATCCCCTTCTTCTTCCTTACCTTAGGTTTTCCACCACAATCCACCACCGTCACCACCAACCACCACCGGTTGTGGCGTCTGGCAACCACCACCATCACCATCATGTACAACCACCATTTGAGCTCAAGCAAATTAACACCCAGATTATTTACTCGTCTTCGATCTCACTTCCAGGTTTGTTAATCGTTCTAAACGAATTAGGGTTTCCAGTTTCCTTTACCTCATCTCTGTTCGTTATGTAACCAGATGACGCGTCGTACAGATCTTAATGAGAATCATGCGCTCATCCGCTACCGGCGGTGGTGCAAACCCCCTTTTCTTCCGCCGTCTCCGGATACCAGGGTTTGGAACCCGTGGCGGATGACGGTGCAGACGCCGCAGGTGGTGATTGAACCGCAGAGGGTGGATGAGCCGTGGGAGCTGAGGGTGCAGGCGATGGTGGTGCAATGGAAGGTGGTGGTGGCCCGGAGCTTGACGATGTTACAGCAGTCTTCGAAACGTTGAATGGTCTAGCGAGTGTTGTTGACTTTTAAGATGCGTTCGATGGTGAAGATCGGATGGTCTTTGTCACACCCCGGGCCGGCGGAGTTGGATAGGAGTCCCCGTCGGGCGGAAGGTTCCCGGAGCGCGATATCGTGAGTGATAATCGGGTTGATCAGATTGTTTACATAGCATCAATGTTAAGAATATCTAAAGCACAATAAAGCATTAAGATAGGATTACAAAGTTAAATTACAATGTCGATGTTTGATAATTTAACCAAGTAAACCTCTCCAAAAGAATCAAATGTTTCTATTTTGTATCTATACAAGATATCAAAAGAGGTTCGTATTAACTACACAAGATGTGTTTTCCAAAAGTCTGCTGGGTCCTCTAGTTGGGCTACCTAGCATGCAAAATTCTGGACCTTAGCTTATACCTGTGCGTCACCTGAGAAAGCATGTAAGAAAACAAGGTCAACACAATGGTTGGTGAGTTCATATAGTTTTAGTATGTGAAAAAAAAATAGCTTTTGTTTATTGATTCAAAGTTTACAAGTCTACATTATTTGTTTGTATTAGCTTCAATATGAGTTAAACAAGCATCGTGTTTAGAAGTTTATGATAATCCCCCAAATGCATTCCTGTATCCCCTAGGTAACAACCCTAAACTCGTTAACACCACCTGTATCATCCAACTCGGTATGCTTATATATAGGGCATACCCCTGGGTCAAGCCTACGACCCGCCCAGACGACGTCCCACCACATACTAAGTCGCATAGGACATTGCTGTTAATGATAATTAAGCGTCTTACCCAACATTCCACCCGCACAAAGTAGTATATGAGTATCAAGTTTGAGAGGCACCATTATGGACAGCTTAATACCCTAGGGAATTTAGCTTCCATCCATAACGGCCCTGATGAATAAATCAAGAAGAACACTGAATGACTAGTAGGGCTTGACCACCGTCAAGGCTCGGCGGTCACTCAGTATGTCTTACATGATTCTAACAACGAAGAACACTGATGACTAGTAGGGCTTGACCAATGTCAAGACGCGGCGGCCGTCAGTCGGTCTTACGATGTCCGACGAGGAGGAACACTGATGACTAGTAGGGGTTGACACCTAGGTCAACACGCGGCGGTCAACAGTCTGTCCTACGATGTCCTATAGTTTAAGCATACAAGTTTAAAGCATCCACATAGTTTTACTGATGACTAGTAGGGCTTGACCAATGTCAAGACGCGGCGGTCAATGAGTCTGTTGTCTGAGCCTTCCCAAGTATATCAAGCATTCACATTAGCATCATCAAATAGCAAATACCCTTAGCACTTGGTATTAATACATAGCTTTTAGTATTAGCAAGTAGCTTATGCCTTTAGCACTTGGCATAATAAAATAGCATTTAGTTTGAATAGTGTCTTATGCCTTTAGCACTTGGCATAATCAAATAGCATTTACTTTGAATAGTGTCTTATGCCTTTAGCACTTGGCATAATCAATAGTATAAAAGCATTTTGCTAAATTTAAAACAATTGTTTCAAGCATTCCAAGTATATTAAGTATTTATGAGTATCAAGCCTTCAACTGTTCAAGCATCCAAGTGTTTTAAGCATTTAAGTGCTTTAAGAATTCTAAGCATATAAGTCTTCGTGAGTTAAGTTTTCAAGTTTAAGTTTAAGCAAGTAAGTGTAAGTGACAAACTGAATTGACACCTAGATTAAGAGTGTAAGAGATTAACCTTTAAAATATTGATATAAAGTATTAGGGTTTAGAATATGTGTTCACAGTATTAGTTTTCGAAACGAGTGTATCAAGTGTTAGCATTTAGCATAAGTGTTTCAAAGCCTTAGCATCGAGTATGTTGTCTAAGCATCGCGTTTATAGCATAACATCAAGCGTATAGTTTAAGCACGTAGCCTTTGGCATAGTCCTTTAGACTTTAGCCTATAGTTTAAGAATAAAGTTTATAGTGCAATCATCAAGTGTAAAGTTTAAGCCTAAAGTTTCATAGCATAAGTATCAAACATAAAGTTTAAGTATAAGCAATAAGTCATACATGTCAGGCATACAGTATAAGCACCACGAATAAGTGTAAAAGCATTTCTTTAAAAACATTTCAATATTTGCTTAAAAAGTATACATGCTTCTCAGTCCCGAGATAAAACAAATATGTTTGAAAAGGGACAATGAACTCACCTTGTAGCTGTTAGGGTTGACTTAGCTTAAACAAAATGCACACGCTCTTGATTGTAGTGGTTGTGTATTCATGTTCCTGTATTGATTTCACGTTGTTGTAACTTATAAGTATAAGTCTTTGAATGTGTGTTTGTGTGTGTGTTTGTGTTAGCCCTAAAGTTGGCTAACACTCGTGAGTTTTGGTCATGATCCTTGTTCGGTCCCGCATATTTGATTTAAGTCAATAATATTATAGGTTATCATCTGGTAGGTTTGAACTTGATTCATCCTTGAAATTTGCACATCTTGTCATTAGTCATAGTCCATTTGCTTTGATAAAGGCTTAGTGCTTATTTTCCAATTCCACTTTGTTGATCTTGTACATTTTAAACATTTATTTCATAATTATGAATTAATTAACAAACATTCTTTTGACATATATTGTTTTGATCTTGTGAAATGTATTAAACCCATGTGGGCCTAAAATGGAATGTGGACCGAACAATATGACCAAGTTACTTGTTGGGCCTCCGTGTAACAAGTTGGGCCTTGGAATAGTCTTGAACGATTGAGAGTTGTTAGGTCTATTTGGAATATGTGGCCAATGATATGGGCTGTTGAAATACAAGGGCCCGGCCAAGTGTTACAAGGCCTAGTAATCATGTGGCCTTGTGGGCCTCTATTGGGCCACGAGGGTCTCGTTGGGCCAGAGGTGGGCCCAGGCAAGAATTGTTGGGCCTAAAGTTATAATGGGCTGTAGGAACCATAATTGGGCCAGAAGTAGGCTATTGGCCAAGCCAATTGCAAAGTGGCCCCAAAGTTAGAACAAGTGCCTTAATAGTAGGCCTTGGGTCAATTTATGTGGGCCTCGGCTGAATTTTGCTGGGCCCCATGGATTTCATCAAGGCCTGAAGTAAAATAGGTCTTGGGCCAACCTGGGCCTGGTTCTTGTTGGCTTAAATCAAACGTGGGCCAATTTAGTCCTTGGGCCACCTAATGAATCTGGGCCGAAACAAGGTTTTTGGTCAACTACTCTGGGCCTACTAAGGCTACTGGGCTGAAACAGAAGGTTTGGGCCAGAATACTTTTGGGCCAAGACAGTAGGGTACTGGGCCAATACTGGGCCAACAGATCTGGGCCTTGAGCCACACGGTGGCCTTGGTGCTTTGGGCCGAATAAAATTGAGTTCGTGAGTGCTACTGGACCAGCTGTAGGGTTAAATCCAGCATACTATTGCTGGGCCTGGAAGTGATTGTGTGTTGGGCCCATTTGTTGCTGTTGGGCCTGAACAGATACACTTGGCCGAATGACCTAACCGGCGAATGAGGGTGGCCGGCCGAAGGGAAGTCAGCCGAAAGAGAGTGGTGGTCGAATGAGAGGGGGGGAGTATGAGGATCGAATGAGGAGGTGTTGGCCGACTGAGTGTAGTTGTCGAATGTCTGGAAGGTGATGGTGGTCGAATGAGCCCTTGGCCATTCGGCCGAATAGGGTCATTCGACCTAATGAAGGTCGTGGTCGGCCATGGTGGTGCAACTCAGCTTCTAGCCCTGGTCCTTGATGGTTTGAGGTGTTGATGTACCCTAGGTACTGTTTTAGACGACTAGAGTTCAAGGGAAGAGGCTTGAAATCGGTTTTGAACAAAGGTTAAACAAAAGGGTAGAAAAACCCTAATTTTCGTGATGTTTCACAACTGATTACCTCGTTTTTCAGTGGTTCTCGTTCTAGATCGGTTGTACTTTCGTGTAGTAGAGATCAAGAGCTTCGTTTAGGAGAAAGAATCACTCGATTTCGTTAAGAAATGAGTGAGTTATGATGATTTGAAGTTTGAAAATGGGGAGGGTTTTCAAAACCGGGATTTGGTGTTTGTGAGGAGGAAGAAGAAGATGAAATGATTAAATGTAAGCTCATTCAAGGTATTTATACCTCGAATGAGTTCGGGTTCGTTTTCGTTGCTCGGTTCGTTAATTCGTTACGTTTCCGGAAAATTACGCGTAATTTAAATGGAGTTAAATAAAATAAATTTAATTTAATTATTTTAATGAGTTTCAAAATTGTAAAATGTTATTTATTTTATTTTATTAAATTACTTACGTTCGTGTCGTGTTTTCGTTTTCGTTTCGTCAGATCGCGTCACCTTCGCGCGTAATTTGTTCGAATCGTCACCCGAACGAATACGACGATGGTTTTGCTTTCTGACTTTTGTTTTCTACTTTTCAGTCATTATTTCAGAACCCTAAACTCACAGATATGTTTGTGTGAATCGTCACCCACGCAAACACACTGTCAGTTCGTTATTCTGAAATAACACTGTAATTGTGTTTGAATTGTGTTTCCTCACTGTCGGACTCAACTAAACATCATGTTTTCACATTGTTCTTGTACTGACTTGTCGGTCATCTGATTCCTGTCATTTGTGGACATCAGATCGCAACCGATATGTTTCTGAATATTGTTTGAGTATCGTTGTTTCTCATGATTTGTTGTATTTAATGTAATTAAGTTTTCACTTAATCACATACAACTGTGATTTGTTTTCTGAGTTCTGTTGTCACACAACTGTTTACGTACTGTATTTACACACAGTACGTGGTGAAAGTACACGCACTGTACGGACTTGCCGTACGGTTTAGTACTAGTTGTCACAGTCTCCCCTTGTTAAAGAAATTTCGTCCCGAAATTTAAGCGTATTTATCGGGTACTACTTTTTCCTTGCATAGGTGGAGATGCTTTGATGTCACTTGTGTCTCATGTTTTCATGTTTATGCTAAGTTGCATTTAGAGTTCCCTCGAGTCTGTTCGATGTGATACAGATTCGCTTTCAGTCTCTCAACCGTACAATCCAAAATGTTTATGTTTCTTGAAAGAACATTGTTTGTATGTGACCTAATCTTCCTTAGGAGCCTAGGGTTTTGTATATGGTCATAACATGAGCAGACTTGATTTCATTGTCCTTATCAATCTAAGAACATCAGGTCTACTGGAAGTGTAAGGTAGCTTGGCATCATATTCCATAGCTGTTTGTATACACTCCCATAGTGGTATCTCTTGGTGTTACCTAGTTTCATGATCTATAATGTTCACTATGATTCTTACGCTCGTGTGTTATTTCTGTCAGGAGAAGCCTCTCGTTTCTCCCCTTGTTAGAATGGATCCGTATATCGTCAAATAAGACAACATTGACGGATCTAATACTGAGACTTATGAATGTATCTCAGTCGTTCATTATAATGACATGAAAAGGTTTTATTGGATTAGATGACTCTGTCCCTATCAAGGACAAAGCATCAGTTCCAATGATGGTACTGACACCACTCGTGTCCATCACTTTGAATCTCATGGTATGTGTTTGTTCACTAAGGTAAGTGAACACTAAGTTCATGTCATTCAGTGTATAAAATGTGCGAATGTTGCCCCAATTGTGAGTAAGTTATGAACTGACTCTAATGAGGTCAATGAAAATCCATGCTAGTATAAAATATACACCTGCAAAGATTTTTAAGTAAAAAATGTACCAGTGTTGGTGTTGGTGTCAGTGTCTTGGCGTGCAGCAGCAGCTCCAATTTGAAATGCACGCCCCCTCGGTGCTTGCCCTCTCGGTAGCCCTTTTTGGACAGTCTTTGGAGAAATGACCTAATTCCCCACAGTTATAGCATCCCCGATTGTTGTTGTTGTAGTTTCCAGGGTTTTGTGGGGGTGGCATTGCCATGGCGGCGTTGTTTACTACCGGGGCCGATGTGGTTCGGCAGTGTTGAGCCAGATGACCTTTTCGGCCACAGTTGGTACACTGCCTACACGGCATTGTGGTAGCATGATGAAAATGACATTGTGCACATTGAGGATGTACGACTGAGTAAGGTTTGCGTGCAGTTTTAACAGGTACTGTAGCAACTTGATGAAGAGGCACGGGTGTCGCGTAGTCTTGAGTGACCTTTTGTTTCTTCTTCGGTTGTTCCTCTTTAGTCTTGCTCGAGTCGTTTTTCAGTTCTCCGGATTTCACCATCACGTCCGTGAGTTTAGCGGACAAAAAAATGGCGGACTCTAAAGTTGCGGGGTTTGCAGCGATTACAATACTCTGTATACAGGATGGCAATCCTCCTACGTATCGGTCAATTCTCTTTTCTAAAGTTGGCACCATCTCAGGAACCATGGCTACCAACTCATGATAACGAGTAGTGAATGTCATGTGATCAGCTCCCTTCATCACATGATTTGACAGTTCTACCTCTAGCTTTTGGAGTTCGTGTTTAGGACAGAATTCATTCCTCAAAAGGGTTTTGAATTCTTCCCAAGGAATGGCTGATACTTCATCTCTGCCTCGAGCGTGTATTTGAGAGTTCCACCAGGTCAGAGCACGCTTATTGAAAGATCCAGCAGCATAACGAACTTTATGATGTTCTGGACAACTGCTGATGTCCAGTGTGTTCTCCATCTTCTCTAACCATTGGATTAGTCCAACGGCTCCTTCATCACCGCTAAAGCTTGGCGGTTTGCATCCTATGAACGATTTGTACGAGCAGTCTAATTTGGTGCCGGTGTTTCCACTAGTTTCTCCTGCCGTATGACCGGAGTTGTTTCCGTAGCCTTGAAGCTTGTTGATCATCTCTGGAATGATATCCTTCATCTGATTAGTTAATTGGCTGCTCAGTAATGTTGCCAAAGCAACAGTAGCAGGGTCTAGCACCAGAGTAGTGCTAGGGCCTGGAGGTGGAGATTGTGGAGGAGGAGGAGGTGGCGGTGGTGAATCTGGTGGCGTCGGATTAGAAGAATGTGGTGTAGAAGTCTGAGTAGTAGGCTGTCTTCTAGGCGGCATTCTGATCATAACCAAAAGGATTTGGTTAGTGCAATGATCGAATGCAGAAGACAAAATGCAAACCTAAGTCTTATGTTCTCTATATGAGGGTCCCTAAGTTATAGTCTAGGCCAAACCATTTAAGTAAATGACCTATTATTCTCTATAACCTTGAGCTCTGATACCAATCAGTCACACCCCGGGCCGGCGAGGTTGGATCGGAGTCCCCGTCGGGCGGAAGGTTCCCGGAGCGCGATATCGTGAGTGATAATCGGGTTGATCAGATTGTTTACATAGCATCAATGTTAAGAATATCTAAAGCACAATAAAGCATTAAGATAGGATTACAAAGTTAAATTACAATGTCGATGTTTGATAATTTAACCAAGTAAACCTCTCCAAAAGAATCAAATGTTTCTATTTTGTATCTATACAAGATATCAAAAGAGGTTCGTATTAACTACACAAGATGTGTTTTCCAAAAGTCTGCTGGGTCCTCTAGTTGGGCTACCTAGCATGCAAAATTCTGAACCTTAGCTTATACCTGTGCGTCACCTGAGAAAGCATGTAAGAAAACAAGGTCAACACAATGGTTGGTGAGTTCATATAGTTTTAGTATGTGAAAAAAAAATAGCTTTTGTTTATTGATTCAAAGTTTACAAGTCTACATTATTTGTTTGTATTAGCTTCAATATGAGTTAAACAAGCATCGTGTTTAGAAGTTTATGATAATCCCCCAAATGCATTCCTGTATCCCCTAGGTAACAACCCTAAACTCGTTAACACCACCTGTATCATCCAACTCGGTATGCTTATATATAGGGCATACCCCTGGGTCAAGCCTACGACCCGCCCAGACGACGTCCCACCACATACTAAGTCGCATAGGACATTGCTGTTAATGATAATTAAGTGTCTTACCCAACATTCCACCCGCACAAAGTAGTATATGAGTATCAAGTTTGAGAGGCACCATTATGGACAGCTTAATACCCTAGGGAATTTAGCTTCCATCCATAACGGCCCTGATGAATAAATCAAGAAGAACACTGAATGACTAGTAGGGCTTGACCACCGTCAAGGCTCGGCGGTCACTCATGTCACACCTCCAAATTCCCACTCGTGGCGTATGTCCACGTGGATGTGACGTGTCCAGAATCACAGCTCAAGGTCATATAGAACACCTCTATATGCGTTTACAAATCCAAGTTTGACACATACACAAAATAAAGTAGTTTGCAGCGGAATAAAAGTTATCATAATATATATTGCAGCGGAAATCAGACGTTTGACATAATGCAGCGGAATAGTTTAACATGTCATCGTTTAACAGGATAAGATAAATTGTTTTCAAAATAACAAGACAGAATGCATGTAAGTTCCTAATTGCTCGTCCCTTAATGTGTGCATTCATGTCCTCCTGCTAGCCATGCTAGTTACCTGAGAATACAAGTTTGAAAAGTGTCAACACAATGGTTGGTGAGTTCACAGGTTTTGATATACATATAGTAATGAAAGTGTGTCATGCTGTTTATCAATGTTAGTACCGAGCCCTAGGCCCAAAGTGTCAGTGCGTCACTACCGAACTAGACTTGTTTGCTCTTGCCTCCGCTATGCCTCGTATACATAGCAAGTTAGGTCAGAATTTGCACGGGTTATGACACTCAGTCAACATGGTGCCCCGTGGGGTTAGTCATTCCCTAATGGATCCATCCAAATCTACCACGTTGTTCGTACATTAACGGTAAGACTTTGTGAGGGCTTGTAACGAGTTCAACACTTAATGTTTGTCCAATAAACCAGCATACACCAAATATGTTTGTACAGTAATAAATGTTTGACTCGATGCAACTAGTATTCTCCCCCTATTTGAAAGCGTTTGAAAAAGAGTAAAGAGGGGCCGTAAACTCACCTTAGTGATATGAACGGATGAAAGCGTAAGCTCCTGAAGAAGTAGCACGTTGGTCACCGGGAACCTATATCGTATACTGAACGTGAGTTCGTGTAAGTGACCATGCTAGTGTTTGTGTTAGTGCTCGTGTTTGTGTCCAACAACCCTTGGTTGTTCATGTTTGTCCGTGTCGGTCCACATTGACCGTGTTTGCTCGTGTTGGTCCATATTGACCGTGTTTGACTAGAGTTGACCAAAGTTGACCGTGTCAAGTTAACGACCCGTTGGTGAACCGTGTGACGGTTTGTGAATTGTGTAGCAACGTATAAGTGTTTGTCGTGTGCACAACGCGTAGGTCGCGTTTATGGACAACCTACTATTCATAGTAAGTTTCCATTTTTGGAAAGTTTACAAAGCATACCGGTTTTATAGTTCTAGCATGTTCAATAGTCCTACGTGATCATGTTAACACATAGCACATCATCATACGAATTCATATAAGTTGTTTTCGTCATGTTAGTGCACAAAAGTTTCCTAAAATGGAAAGTTTCCATTTTTAGCATACGTGACATCGGAAACCATCTAACTTAGCATCTAAACTTCATGTTATAACATATCAAGTTACTTAGCATGCTTGAATCAAACAAAATGTTCCTAAGTCGGGTTTTGTAAAAATAAAGTTACTATAAATAGTAACTTGTTGTTTTTGCTTCAAATGACCATTTAAGCATTTCTAGTCCATCTTTATGTCATAAATCATTGTAATAACCGTTCTAATATCATTTAGACATATCAATATAACCAAAATCATCATCAATCAATAGTTCATCACTAAAAGTTTCTAAATATAGTAACCATGTCACAATGACCATAAACATCATCAAAACCACATTCCAAGTATTTCAATCATCATATTATCATTCTAAGAACAATCATCCATACATGCATGTCCACCATTTTATCTATAACACCATTTAGACGAAACAAAGTTTCTATAAATAGAAAGATTGACAAAAATCATCATTTTAACCGTTTTAAGCATGTCTAACCATGGGTAATCCTTCTAACATCATCAATAAACATATCCATATACTCAAGATCATTCCAACACTCATGGATCATACATGCATGCATCAATGTCGTCACAAACTATCATTTTAAGCACAATGGTCTATCCCCATCATCTTAGATCGTCTTAGAACATCATCTAATCATCTTAAATCATCAAGAATCATAGTAAAATCAACAAACCCATAACATAATTTCGTGCATGTGCCTCCATGGTGTTTGCATGTGTGATTTAACACATGCATGTGTGTGAAATGGTGATTTTAAGCCACGATGGATGTAGAGATTACCTTCTAAGGCTCCAAGAACACTGGAATGATGAGTGAACAGCTCCTAAGCTTCCTGGAAATTCGTGTGTAGCAGCTTCAAGAGAGTGGTGATGGTGGTTGAGGTCTAGAGGTCTCCTTTCAATGGTGTTCAAGCTTCCAAAAGCTTCAAATCTTCAAGAATGGCTTCTAAGAGCTTCAATGGTGATGTTGCAGGTGAAAGAGACGAGCTTGAGTGTCTGGGGGTCGAGAAATGAGAGTAGGGTGGCTAGAAAATGATTACATCTTGGTTAAATAAAGATTCTGCGAACTGGGTCTCCTCGCGTAGCGCGACAGATTCAAGAGTTCCCCTCGCGTAGCGCGAGAGAGTTCCGCGTTCAAATTTCCCCCGCCACTTGTCGCGTATCGCGACAGTTTCCTTGTGGACCGTCGCGTAGCGCGACAGATCCCCTGATGAGCCCAATAGGCCCATTTTCATTGGTTTGGTCCGTTCGTTGCCGTTTCACGTTTACGAACTTTCGTTTGGCCTTGTTTGAACTTCCAAGTTCAATGTGTGAGTGTTTCGTGGGGTTTCGAGTGTTGTGCTCCAAAATGTGCTTGTCGTTCACCAACGTTCGTGTGTTTTGACACGTGTGTGCTGTTTGCCGATAATTCCACGAATTATCTTGTCGTATGTCGGTGTTTGTACTGTCGTGCCACGTGTCACACTAAATTAATCTAATTCTAGTGCCACGTGTATATAAAGCATTTAAATAAACATTTAAATAATTGATAATCTGACCTGGGAATTACGGGGTGTCACAACTCAGTATGTCTTACATGATTCTAACAACGAAGAACACTGATGACTAGTAGGGCTTGACCAATGTCAAGACGCGGCGGCCGTCAGTCGGTCTTACGATGTCCGACGAGGAGGAACACTGATGACTAGTAGGGGTTGACACCTAGGTCAACACGCGGCGGTCAACAGTCTGTCCTACGATGTCCTATAGTTTAAGCATACAAGTTTAAAGCATCCACATAGTTTTACTGATGACTAGTAAGGCTTGACCAATGTCAAGACGCGGCGGTCAATGAGTCTGTTGTCTGAGCCTTCCCAAGTATATCAAGCATTCACATTAGCATCATCAAATAGCAAATACCCTTAGCACTTGGTATTAATACATAGCTTTTAGTATTAGCAAGTAGCTTATGCCTTTAGCACTTGGCATAATAAAATAGCATTTAGTTTGAATAGTGTCTTATGCCTTTAGCACTTGGCATAATCAAATAGCATTTACTTTGAATAGTGTCTTATGCCTTTAGCACTTGGCATAATCAATAGTATAAAAGCATTTTGCTAAATTTAAAACAATTGTTTCAAGCATTCCAAGTATATTAAGTATTTATGAGTATCAAGCCTTCAACTGTTCAAGCATCCAAGTGTTTTAAGCATTTAAGTGCTTTAAGAATTCTAAGCATATAAGTCTTCGTGAGTTAAGTTTTCAAGTTTAAGTTTAAGCAAGTAAGTGTAAGTGACAAACTGAATTGACACCTAGATTAAGAGTGTAAGAGATTAACCTTTAAAATATTGATATAAAGTATTAGGGTTTAGAATATGTGTTCACAGTATTAGTTTTCGAAACGAGTGTATCAAGTGTTAGCATTTAGCATAAGTGTTTCAAAGCCTTAGCATCGAGTATGTTGTCTAAGCATCGCGTTTATAGCATAACATCAAGCGTATAGTTTAAGCACGTAGCCTTTGGCATAGTCCTTTAGACTTTAGCCTATAGTTTAAGAATAAAGTTTATAGTGCAATCATCAAGTGTAAAGTTTAAGCCTAAAGTTTCATAGCATAAGTATCAAACATAAAGTTTAAGTATAAGCAATAAGTCATACATGTCAGGCATACAGTATAAGCACCACGAATAAGTGTAAAAGCATTTCTTTAAAAACATTTCAATATTTGCTTAAAAAGTATACATGCTTCTCAGTCCCGAGATAAAACAAATATGTTTGAAAAGGGACAATGAACTCACCTTGTAGCTGTTAGGGTTGACTTAGCTTAAACAAAATGCACGCGCTCTTGATTGTAGTGGTTGTGTATTCCTGTTCCTGTATTGATTTCACGTTTTTGTAACTTATAAGTATAAGTCTTTGAATGTGTGTTTGTGTGTGTGTTTGTGTTAGCCCTAAAGTTGGCTAACACTCGTGAGTTTTGGTCATGATCCTTGTTCGGTCCCGCATATTTGATTTAAGTCAATAATATTATAGGTTATCATCTGGTAGGTTTGAACTTGATTCATCCTTGAAATTTGCACATCTTGTCATTAGTCATAGTCCATTTGCTTTGATAAAGGCTTAGTGCTTATTTTCCAATTCCACTTTGTTGATCTTGTACATTTTAAACATTTATTTCATAATTATGAATTAATTAACAAACATTCTTTTGACATATATTGTTTTGATCTTGTGAAATGTATTAAACCCATGTGGGCCTAAAATGGAATGTGGACCGAACAATATGACCAAGTTACTTGTTGGGCCTCCGTGTAACAAGTTGGGCCTTGGAATAGTCTTGAACGATTGAGAATTGTTAGGTCTATTTGGAATATGTGGCCAATGATATGGGCTGTTGAAATACAAGGGCCCGGCCAAGTGTTACAAGGCCTAGTAATCATGTGGCCTTGTGGGCCTCTATTGGGCCACGAGGGTCTCGTTGGGCCAGAGGTGGGCCCAGGCAAGAATTGTTGGGCCTAAAGTTATAATGGGCTGTAGGAACCATAATTGGGCCAGAAGTAGGCTATTGGCCAAGCCAATTGCAAAGTGGCCCCAAAGTTAGAACAAGTGCCTTAATAGTAGGCCTTGGGTCAATTTATGTGGGCCTCGGCTGAATTTTGCTGGGCCCCATGGATTTCATCAAGGCCTGAAGTAAAATAGGTCTTGGGCCAACCTGGGCCTGGTTCTTGTGGGCTTAAATCAAACGTGGGCCAATTTAGTCCTTGGGCCACCTAATGAATCTGGGCCGAAACAAGGTTTTTGGTCAACTACTCTGGGCCTACTAAGGCTACTGGGCTGAAACAGAAGGTTTGGGCCAGAATACTTTTGGGCCAAGACAGTAGGGTACTGGGCCAATACTGGGCCAACAGATCTGGGCCTTGAGCCACACGGTGGCCTTGGTGCCTTGGGCCGAATAAAATTGAGTTCGTGAGTGCTACTGGACCAGCTGTAGGGTTAAATCCAGCATACTATTGCTGGGCCTGGAAGTGATTGTGTGTTGGGCCCATTTGTTGCTGTTGGGCCTGAACAGATACCCTTGGCCGAATGACCTAACCGGCGAATGAGGGTGGCCGGCCGAAGGGAAGTCAGCCGAAAGAGAGTGGTGGTCGAATGAGAGGGGGGGAGTATGAGGATCGAATGAGGAGGTGTTGGCCGACTGAGTGTAGTTGTCGAATGTCTGGAAGGTGATGGTGGTCGAATGAGCCCTTGGCCACTCGGCCGAATAGGGTCATTCGACCTAATGAAGGTCGTGGTCGGCCATGGTGGTGCAACTCAGCTTCTAGCCCTGGTCCTTGATGGTTTGAGGTGTTGATGTACCCTAGGTACTGTTTTAGACGACTAGAGTTCAAGGGAAGAGGCTTGAAATCGGTTTTGAACAAAGGTTAAACAAAAGGGTAGAAAAACCCTAATTTTCGTGATGTTTCACAACTGATTACCTCGTTTTTCAGTGGTTCTCGTTCTAGATCGGTTGTACTTTCGTGTAGTAGAGATCAAGAGCTTCGTTTAGGCGAAAGAATCACTCGATTTCGTTAAGAAATGAGTGAGTTATGATGATTTGAAGTTTGAAAATGGGGAGGGTTTTCAAAACCGGGATTTGGTGTTTGTGAGGAGGAAGAAGAAGATGAAATGATTAAATGTAAGCTCATTCAAGGTATTTATACCTCGAATGAGTTCGGGTTCGTTTTCGTTGCTCGGTTCGTTAATTCGTTACGTTTCCGGAAAATTACGCGTAATTTAAATGGAGTTAAATAAAATAAATTTAATTTAATTATTTTAATGAGTTTCAAAATTGTAAAATGTTATTTATTTTATTTTATTAAATTACTTACGTTCGTGTCGTGTTTTCGTTTTCGTTTCGTCAGATCGCGTCACCTTCGCGCGTAATTCGTTCGAATCGTCACCCGAACGAATACGACGATGGTTTTGCTTTCTGACTTTTGTTTTCTACTTTTCAGTCATTATTTCAGAACCCTAAACTCACAGATATGTTTGTGTGAATCGTCACCCACGCAAACACACTGTCAGTTCGTTATTCTGAAATAACACTGTAATTGTGTTTGAATTGTGTTTCCTCACTGTCGGACTCAACTAAACATCATGTTTTCACATTGTTCTTGTACTGACTTGTCGGTCATCTGATTCCTGTCATTTGTGGACATCAGATCGCAACCGATATGTTTCTGAATATTGTTTGAGTATCGTTGTTTCTCATGATTTGTTGTATTTAATGTAATTAAGTTTTCACTTAATCACATACAACTGTGATTTGTTTTCTGAGTTCTGTTGTCACACAACTGTTTACGTACTGTATTTACACACAGTACGTGGTGAAAGTACACGCACTGTACGGACTTGCCGTACGGTTAGTACTAGTTGTCACAGTCTTTGTTTAGCCAACTGGATTTGAATACGATTTCAACTATGGTGATGGTGGTGATGGTGGTCGAAACCCTAGTTAAGGAAGAAGAAGGGGGATAAAATGACGAATTTACCCCTCATGTGACTGGCACATGTGATTTTTAATAGAATAAGTTAACGGGTTAGTGACAAAGGACATAACCAGTGCTAAACAATGTAAATTGATTTTTCGTTACAGATTAAAGCTACACTCCTTTAGACCGTGGGGTGTGTCGGGTGGTTGGGGCGTGGGTGGGGCTGGGTTGGGCGTGAGTGGCTTGGGCGTGGCCACAACCACGCTTCTCTCTCGTTTGATTTTCCAATTTTCGACCGTGGAGTAGCTTGGGCGTGGCCCCAAGGGGCATTTCCACCACAAGTGGTGGAGTGGGTGGTTGTGGTGGGTGCCTACGTGTAGTGGTTGGGGCCAAGGGGCATACCCCATAACCTTATGGAATCTTGCTCACTTGTGTTTTACTACCAATCAGGGGATCTCGATAAGTGGAAGTGTTACGGTTTGATGATCGGTGTCCACGGAACCAAGCCAGATCACTAGATAGATCCAAAAGCTGGTCAATGTGATACTGGTGACTTGATAGATGCATTAATTTTTTATTTTTTTTTATAAAAAAAGGTCTTGAGTTCAAATCCAACAATTGAAGAGTAATTTGAAGTCATTTAGTAGAAGTAAGAGTAGAATAATTTTGTTGTTAAAAAAATAATTTAAACTTTGGACAGTTTTCGTATGGCCACTTAAAACTTTCAAGTTAATTTTGTTGTTTGGACTTCCATTTTGTTGTTTCAAATTATATTTTTTGGATTCTAAATAGTATTTTTTATAAATACTTGAGAACAGATAACATACCAAACAGAGAAATTCTGTTGTGGTCATTCATAAACTTCATATTTCTGTTTCTATTTATTCTAGACACACTTTTTAAACCTATATGTATGTGGCATTTATGACAACACATATTATTTTTTGGTTGTTTTATTCTAAGAGACAAACTTTATATTCTTGAGGAGATGTGATTAGAATTTTAAAGAAAACATGTTAAACTCAACAACAACACAACAACAACACGTACCCAAATTCCACTTTGAACTCAACAACAATGGTAAATAAATAAATAATTGTTTGTTTATTGTTAACAAAGAAATTGAAAACTTAAGATATGAAAAAGTTGACTAAAGAATACTATAAATAGTGGTTTGAAGCATTTTTGGTAGTTAAAATTACAATTGTTAGCGCATTTTCGTATTTCCCTAATCTGTTAATCGTGATTCAATCAAGTAAAACGATGGTCAAACAAGTTTGAAGTCAAATCAAACCATAAATGTCAAATATGAAGTCTGAAATGCAAATTACATGTTCATACGAAGAGAAGAAGTCCATTCGTATGAAAGTTCATACGAACCACTGGTCCATATAAAAGGCATACAAAGATGACACTAGTATAAATAGCTTGTATTTTGACTGTTGTAAAAAAATCAAAAAGAAAAAAAGAAAAAGAAAAAACAAACTTCATACATTACAATTCTCTTGTTTTTCATTGTAAAAGTGTCTCTAGATACTATCTTTTGTTCTTAGATCTAAATTGTTAAATGTTGCTGTTGAATCAAGAAACTAAAATGTGTGTTTAATTTTTTTTTGAATGGCTTGGTACAACAACACCCAAGACGGGATTTCAACCGTCTCCTCGGATTTGACGCTCTGGGGCGTATGCCCGAGCCCACCCCAGGAGGAACCCCACAACTGGGTAAACCTCCTGACCTTGCTTCAGCAAATATATTTCAGCCCGGATTCGAACCCAAGACCTCTCATAAGAAAGTCAAGGGGGTAACCATTAGGCTAGAAGCCCTTGGTTAAATGTTTGTTTACATGGTTGATCGTGAATTCGTGATCTTATCACGAGATAACGGATTCCACTCGTTAGTCACATTCTTTGTGTAGAATCGTAATCTGATCCTATTCCGTGTATCTTTATATTGTACTAGTCTATTACCCGTGTGAACACACGGATTAAATATATAAAATATTAAACAATTAATAATAAAAATTTAAAAATAATAATTGATGATATTTTTATATAAAATGATTAAATTATGTATTAATAATTACTTTAGATGATAAAACAATAATCAAAATTTTTAATAACAATAGTAATATCTTTAACATTCTTGATTTGTGAGATATTTGAACTACCTAAAGTTAAAAATCTAATTAGTTAATTTTCTATCAAAAATTAATTATTTTAAAGTAAGATGAGAAGGTAATATTTTTGTATGGAATCAAGGACTTAGAATATTTGGAAAGTATCCGTCTTTATGATCTTACGAATATTAATAAAATTGAGTGTTTTATGATGTTTTTTCACTTTAAATGAAATTGATAATTAACTACGTTATTATGTTAGTTGTGACATCGAAAAAAAATTGTCAACTATAAACATTTTTAAGTGCCTGTACATAATGTTTTAATATTTTAAGCATGATGATTTAAACTTGATTTGTGAGATATTTGAACTGCCTAAAGTTAAAAATCTAATTAGTTAATTTTCTATCAAAAATTAATTATTTTAAAGTAAGATGAGAAGATAATATTTTTGTAATTATTAAAGTTAAAAACATAATTTGAAATTACCGTTAAACATACAAGACAAAAAAACTGTAACTTTTATCATCATTTACATATTTTTCTGCTTATATTTTATTTTTTTGAAATGATTTTTTTAAGATTTTTTTTTGTAAAACTATTATTTTGTAAAAAATAACAAATTGAAATATTTCTTATTTTTTTAAAAATTTGATATTTATGAAAAAATATATTTTATAAACTTTTTAAAATATATTTTATAATAAAATGATCTGATTTAAATATATAAAAACTATTTTTAAATTTGCAAAATAAAAATAATATCATTAGTTATTGTTGTTGTTATTATTATTATTATAATTATTTAATAAGATAGAAAATATAATTTATTTAATAGAAAAGATAATATAATGTATTTAATAAGAGATAATTAAATAAGTGCATAAAAATTTGACAAGTGGCATTATGGCTTTAGAATGTGACAAGTGGCAAATAAACATTTTTGTTTATTAGAATAGATAGATTTTATATTTGTTTATTTATTTATTTTTTGTACAAATGGTATTATAGTCTGTTTGGCAAGAAACAAGGTGAAATAATTCCTATAAATAAATTAGTAAACTGTAAATGCTAATAAAATACAAATATTTTATAAACTAGTATATAATAATAGTATAAGGTTTGACTAAAAAGGATAAAAACCCTAAAAAGTAGGGGTGTTCAGAAAAACCGAAAACCGTTTAAAACTGATAACCGAACCGTATCCGTAACCGAAAAAAACCGAACCAAATTCTGAATTCGTTTTTCTGTTCGGTTCACCGTATCCGAATTCCGAATTCGGTTAACGGTTTATAAATTTTTTTTGAATTCGGTTTATTCGGTTAACCGATTAAACCGAATTCATATTTAAATTTATATTTTTATTGATTATATATAAGGTTGAATTCGGTTTATTTGCTTGAATTCGATTTGTTCGGTTGAATTCGGTTTATTCGGATCGGTTTATTCGGTTTTAACCGGCTTTTTTGGTTTTTAATCGGTTTGTTTTGTTGAATTCGGTTCGGTTAACCATTTCCCGAATTCGGTTCGGTTAACGGTTAGGGAATTTTTTTTAAAAAACCGATTAAACCGAACATAATAAACCGAACAAACCGTTAACCGAACCGATGAACACCCCTACTAAAAAGTCTAAGAAGGGATCTCAACCATTAGATCACTTGGTTTTGTGGTTGAGATTAATCTGGTGGTATTTTCGTAAATAATTATAAGTTAAAACCATCAGTAGGGGTAGAATGGGAAGCTCTAGCCAAAAACCTGCACATGCAAGTCACATGCATTTTCCTCCATTTTTTTAAACATTCATAACTTTTTTACACGTTAGTGTTTTTTTAAAAAAATTATAACATAAAATCGAGCATTTCTTTATCTTTCTAACGAGTATAATATTAATATATTTTTTAAAAGTAAAATAACAATCTAAACTGGGTTTCACGAACCGTATTTTTTGTGGTGTTTTTCCAATATAAATTAAACTGACTTTTTATGGCTTTTTTAATATGTTTTAAGAAACTGGTTGTTTATGGAGTTTTTTCGTAGGTTAATGAAACTTAGCGTTTTATGGTGTTTTTTGAATGCCCATAAAACACTTTGATGTTTTTCACTAAATAAACAAAAACGATAACAAATGTTTTATGATGTTTATTTTACGTCCCTTCTAAATTTTTCTCAGATAACACCATAAAACATTTAGTTTTATTCTGCAAAAACACCATAAAATCAAGCATAAATGTACTTTATAGTGTTTTTCAATATATTTTATTTGATAATAACATAAAACGAAGCTTAAAAAACACAAGGTTTAAACTTAAGTGTTTATGATGTTTTTTGTATTCAAAAACACCATAAAATGTTCTGTGATGTTTTATGTTCTGTTAGTAGTGTTCAAAAACGCCATAAAAACGCAAGTTTTATGAACATCTAGTTTTTTTAAATTTTTAATATATCAATATTATACTTGTTGAAAAGGTAAAAAAAACGCTTGATTTTATGGAGTAATTTTTATTTAAAAAAATGATAACTTGTAAAATAGTTACGAACGTTTAAAAAAAATGAATAAATTGCATGTGACTTGCATGTGCAACCTCCTTTTTTATTTTGATATATATACCTATTAACATAATGTACACATGTCATTTTCTTGTTGCTTATCACACTTTTTATGGTTTTCCTTCTTTGTAGAATATTCCTACCCTATAATAATATATTCTCAACAATTATTTAGTTTCTTGACCATATGTATTATGTATATTAAAAAAAGATTGAGATAAGTTGTTTCTAAAAAATTAGAAGTAATTGATGCATTATTAGGCGTTCAAAAAAAAAAAAAAATTGATGCATTATTATTACTAAAATATTGAAGGGACGTCCCCATTTTCGTACATCTCTGATCCTCGGAGAATAAAAACAGGGCATTTGAAGGACACATGCTTTCATATATATCAATTACTAGGTTATTGCCCGTGTATTACACGGATTACCTAAAAATATTAAATAATTAGTAATAAAAATTTAAAAATTATAAATAATATTTTGATAGACATTGATTAAATTACGTATTAATATTTATTTAATTTGATAAAACAATATTTAAAATTTTCAATAATTAAAGAAATGTACTTGAGTTTTTTGATTTCTAACAATAATGATTTTACCGATCTTATTATTTAAAATTTAAAAACTAACTGTTGCAAATCAAGAACACAATAAACAATTTATTTAATTACTAAAGTTAAAAGACTCGTTGGAAAATATCATTAAACATAAAGAACTAAAATTTTAATTTTTCCTATTATTTTTTAAACGTTTTGTTTTAAGATAACATCAATTGTTTATAAAAATCCTATTAATTAAAACTTTAATTTATAATTTACTTCATTTTAAAAAAAAATTTAATACAAGTCTAAATTATTTTTTATTTCTAAAAAATATTGATTTTTAGATAAAATCCATATATTATAACTTTTTTGAAAGTGTGTTCTCAATAAAAAGTTTGTTTTTTGTTTTTAATTTATTTTAAAACTTTTTAGTATTAAAAAGGTAAATAATATCATTAATATTATAATTATTGAATATGAGAGATAATGTAATCATTTAATATGAGATAATAATAAAATGGGATGATAAGAGGATGCCAAGTGGCAATATTAACCTAAAATTGTGACAAGTGTCAAAAAAAATGTTTTTGTTTATTATAATAGTAAGATTTCTTTTGTCTAGTACGTTGTGACCGATAAATAGATAAAAACTTTTTTTTCTAATAAAAATAGATATAAATTTGACATGTGATCAAAACAAAATAAATAAAGAAATGGTAATTTAGGTAAAATATTTTTTTTTATTTTTTTGTTATATATATATATATATATATGTATATAAGGGATGAAATTTTTAATAACCCTTATCTTTTGTTACAACTCATTAACTATCATCCAATGGTTACTTTAAAAAGGTAAGTGTATAGGATCGTGTCACGTGTCAATTTCCTTTTTTTTAATAAGAAGGGCATTTAGGACATTTGTCATTTATGTAAAGTTTACCCCCATTTCGACTAGTTTTTTTTTTTTGATGTCATGTATTTACATCATTGTAACGAGCTTAAAGATAACAAATTACAGTAATGTAACACAAAATGAAGTAATTTACAATGACATAATTAACGGTAACGTAACACATTATTTACAGTGATGTAATTTTCTCTTTAATTCCCGTTATAATGTTGACTAGTTTTTTTATTTTTTTTTTCTTATTGTCCATTATTTACATCGATGTAACGAGCATAAATATAGCACATTATTTTGAATTTTTTTCTAACAATGATAAATTACAGTGATATAATATAACACATTATTTTATTTTTCTCTAACAATGATAAATTACAGTGATGTAATAAAATACATTATTTTGATTTTTTTTTCTCTAACAAAGATAACTATAGTGATGTAATTTATTACTGTTCGAAAAAAATTCAAACTAATTTGTTGTATTTAGGCTCGTTACAAATTAGGGATGAGCAAAAAGCAAAAAAAAACCAAACCGAAACTGAAAAAACCGAACCGGAACCGAATTAACCGAAAAAACCGAACCGGAACCAAATTAACCGAAAAAACCGAACTGGAACCGAATTAACCGAAAAAAACCGAAACCGAATTTTACGTCAATGTAAATTACATCACTGTAATTTATCATTGTTAGAAAAAATTTCAAATAAATTTGTTATATTTAAGCTCGTTACAATGATGTAAATATATGACATCTAAAAAAAGTAAAAAAAATTAGTCGAGATTATAACGGAATTAAAGAGAAAAATTAGACGAATATAATGGTGCAATACTTTTTAAAAAATAATATATTATAAAAAAGTTATTAATGTTTAAAAAAGAGAGGGGAAAACTTATAAAAATAAAATGAATATGATGCATTTTTTAATATTTTAATGAAAAGCTTATGTGTAAGTTTATTATTTGTTGAAATAGGTTATGTAGTTGTAGTAAAAAAAGAGGGTTATTTTTTATACCTTTCCATATATATATATATAGGGGAAAGATCAAATAAAAAGTTTATTTTGCCTAAGAAGGCTAAAAAGGATTTTTAAAACCTCAAAACCGACCTAAACGAACTCCGATTGAACTCATTTTGATGGCGTTGGAATCGTCTCATCGAACCCCACAATATTAGCTTTTAAGTTTTAGCTTTTTTTTTTGAACGACGACGATCCTACATATCACGTATGTTGTCTTAACAGGGCCCACCGGGCAGAGGTAAGACGCGGCCAAACCGGATGCGCGGGAACCCCGTGGAATAGGTAAACCCTCGCCCTCATTGGTCCAGAACCCGAGATTAAGCTCAAGATTCCTTCCCTCACCCGGATGTCCTTTAAATTGCCTCTGGCAGGACTCGAACCCATGTCCTCTCGGTCACAAGGTAAAGCCCTAACCAGTAGGCTTAGCTTTAATAACTACTTTTAAAGTTTAGATTTTAGGGCTTGGTTTTTGGCTTTTTAGGTTTTATCTTTAGGTTTATGGTTTGTTTTTTAAGTTTTGTTTTTCGTATTCGAGTTTATTGTTTACAATTTAATGTTTTTGTTTTAGGATTCAATAAGGCGGTTCCAATGATACAAAAATGAATTCAATCGGAGTTTGTTTGGATCGGTTTTTGAGTTTTTGAAAATCATTCTTAGCCTTTTTAGGCAAAATAGACTTTTTAGGGGAACCTTCCCCTATATATATATATTGTTTCTCACTAAACTTTTAATTTTTTATACTATATTTTTGCTTTTTTGTTTTGAATTTTGTGTTTTTACTAGATATTATTTTTGTGTATTGAAGAAACTCTTTATCCTAAAAAGTCTAACAACGATCTTGATACATTAGGTCATTAATCAAGTTGTTAGAATGTATTTTAATAATAAACACTTTTGTTGACTTTTTATCAGGTTTTTTCATCGTATTTAAACGTTATAATTTTACATACGACATCGTCTTTGAAAAAAATTACACCATAAAAACTAGCATTTTTTCTCTTCAAAATGATAATAGTGTTGCTATACAAAAAATTTTGTTTTTTTTCAGTTTATTGTGTCTTTTATGTTTTATGCTCAATGTTGTGTTTTCTTGAAAATTCAAAGCACAATAATCTTGAAGAAACATAATGTCAAGCACAGATGACACAATGACAAATATGAATGACACAATTACCTGTAAGAAAAAAAAACACAAAAAAGATGATTATACACAAACGTTTAAGAAAGTCACAATGACGATAATTTGACATAGTAAACTAAAAAAAATCATTTTTATATCAACAGTATACGCATTTTAAAGATAAAAATGTTCGTTTTTATGATATATATATATATATATATAGGGGAAGGTTCCCCTAAAAAGTTTATTTTGCCTAAGAAGGCTAAAAAGGATATTTAAAAACTCAAAAACCAACTCAAACAAGTTCCAATTGAATTCATTTTTATATCATTGGAACCGTCTTGTCGAACCCTAAAACCCATACCTTAAATTATAAACACTAAATCCTAATACTAAAACCAAAATTGTAAAAGCAAATCATAAACTTAAAGATAAAACCTAAAAGCTAAAAATCAAGCCTTAAAATCTAAATTTCGAAACTAGTTGTTAAAGCAAAAACTTAAAAGCTAATATTGTAGGGTTCGATGAGACGGTTCAAATGCCATCAAAATGAGTTCAATCGGAGTTCGTTTAGGTCGGTTTTAGAGGTTTTGAAAATCCTTTTTAGCCTTTTTAGGCAAAATATACTTTTTATTTGATCTTTCCCCTATATATATATATATATATAATAGTATCATATGTAAAAGTTATGAATGTTTAAAATAGGTATGGAAAAATGGTCATAACTAAATTACTCTCAAACAACTTTTACCTCTAATTTCGAATTTTCCCTCTCAAATTTGATCTCATGATCTATATTTTATCTAGATTAGGTTCAAATAAATAGTCTCGTTATCTTAAAAAAAATTAAGAATGATTATTAACCATTTTTGCCAACGTATTTAAGTGTAGATATAATTCCAAAAAGAAAAATACCTAACGAGGATTCGAACAATAGACGTACCTCTTAACATAAGAGCAACTTACCAAACCAACCAAACTACAAATGAAAAAAATTTCGGCAATCAAATATCCAATCTAAATCGCTGGAGTGTGAGAAAAAAGAGATGCCACCTACATTGCAAATTAAAAATATATATTTTAAATAGTGATTGTTATATGGGTAGAAAAAAAATAAAAGTGATGATAAGAAAAAAAAAACAAAGAAAAAGACGTGTTAGTTTTATAGATAGTTTAAAATTTGTTAACCCACCTCTTTCTCTTATTATATAGTTGTAAGACGCTTTTTTTTTAATTTAAAATTTTCTTATCTTACTTATATTACATAGTAATAATTTTATTGAAATTGGTAAATAATATGATTATAATATAAGTAATATTCTTTAAATTTATAAATTACAAAACTATCTTAAAAAATATATGATATATTAAATAAAATAAATAATTTTAAATTTTATTTATAAAACATGTGTTATATGTTCTTAATTTAGTAAATAATTAAGTAAATGTTGTTGAAAATAAGTAAATAAATAAAGGCTTAACGACGTGTGAGGCTTAAAGATGTAGGAGGCATCCATAAGACTTTCTACATTGGTGACCAAACTTTGCGTTAGTCGCTTAGTTGTTAAAAAATATAATTTCTCCAATCAAATTTCACAACCAAAGTCTTTCCACCAACCTAAGTCACAACGCACTTTCTTTAATTTAATTTAAATCTAATTTAATATTTCTTTAATAACTTATATAATTTATTTTAAAACTTTAATAACTCAATCTTGTTTTTTTTTTCTTGTGAACATCCTGGCATAAATTTTACTAAAAACAGAGTTATTTTAAAAAAAAATAGTAAAAAACTTATCGGTTTATGAATGTAAAGTTTTTTTGTTTTTTTAATTTATTCAGAAAAATTATAAGTATTTTTTTTAGATAATTAATTTTAATATTTTATAAACAACCATTAAAATATTTATATACTAAATATATTAATAAATTTTAAGTTAGGTGGGTTATGAATGTGTGTGAAAATTAAATTAGATTGGGTTGTACAGGTAAAAAGATAGAAAAAATATTTTTTTAATAAAAGATTGGGTTGAATTGAATCATTATCGTGGATAATCATGGGTCCCAATATTCATACATCACCCCTCTTTTATAAACCATACTCAAATCAAATCAAGCAAAGCATATTCTCATAAGTTTTACTTATACATATTTTTTTAATAATTTTTAATTTAAAAAAAACAAAAAGTATTATTATCTATACACCGGTATACCAATATCTATACTCATATTCGTAGAGATTATTGGTCCTCTATTGAATTCATAACATTATCATCTTGGATTTGATGTTACTTTTTTTGGAGTTTCTTTTGGAATTTCTACAAAACACGACAAAAATATAACCACACCTTTTGCGTATTCATGTATTTGATAAAGACGGCAAAAATAATGTTTCGATTTTGCGTTACTCGTTAATATAAAATACCACAAAAGGGGATATGGAAACATGTTTATTTGACCTCACTTATCGACCAAAAAAATTATAAAAATAGTAATTTCGCTAACGCTTATCTGTTTGATTTTCAGCCAGAAGTCTATTTAAAAACTATTTTTTGTAACAAAGGTATGGTTTTGGCTACAATCTATTTTACTTCAATTTTAGATTTTAGAATAAATAGCACTTTTGTTTCTTTATGTTTACACAAACTTTCAGTGATATTATGTTTCAAAATGTCAAAATCAGTCATTTAAGTTTTCAAATGTTACAAACTCGGTCATTTATCCGTTAAATTAGTTAAGTGATAATAGAATAGGGACATAATGTCCAAAAAATTCATACAAGTAATTGAGTAAATTTCACTTTTGGTCATTTATGTATACATAAATTTTCAGATATGGTTCTTTATTCTGTTAGTACTTAACGAAGTTAACAGAGAAAAGACCGAGTTTGCAACATTTGAAAACTTAAAAGACTGATTTTGACATTTTAAAACATAAAGGAGTATATCTAAAATTCTGTGTGCAATAGCTAAATGATGATGAGCCATATCAGTAAGCCATAAACTTTGGGTTTGTGGATGGAATCCCCTTAGAAGGGTTAAAATGGCAGTTTCTGCTCCTTGGGAGGTATCAAATAAATGAGTACTTCTAAATTTTATAAATAATCATGTAATGAGTAAAATTTATTAGGTATGAATGCTTTACTAACACAAGAATCGAATATCATATCATGCATTTCTTTTTTTTTAATTATTAATTTGTAGAAATTGTTACCGATCAACATGGAAAAGGTAATTCCAAAATCAAGTTTCAAATCTAGTATATTCTTGTCACATAGGAATTGATAACATAAAGTTTGTGACCAAAAGAGAAGGTTTTTGCCTAATAAATTGCAACCATGTGAGCATGAAACGTTGTCGTCTGATCAATAAAAATATAAGACTAATTTGTTGCTCAAAAATGACAGATACCATGTTAGAAATTTAAATGTCGAGGTAAGGTCGCCCTCTAGCATTAATTTAAAAAAAAAAAAAAAAAAAAAAGAAAAGGACATAGCTCACATTAATAGGCGTGTTTAAGTGTCAACTCTAAACCAACGTTTTTATAGCTGGATCGAACATTAAATCAAATGTTTTGCTAGTTCAATAATAAGACCAGTCCAACCACCGTCTGGTTTACCGGTTTGACAAGTCTGACAAGCACCATGCCAGTTCACCTAAGGGCGGTCAAAATGTATCAAACCAAACAGGTTTTATCACGAATCATATGTCAGAGAAAAAAGAACATTCGGATCTTGTAACATTTCCAAGAAATTCTCCGATTTCTTCTGGAAGCAAATGATTTATCTGACTTCCGGTCTGGTCACAAAAACAATGGCGTCAACTTATTTTAGTGTGTAAAAAATAAATCTTTATAGAATCACAGGGCTGGTGGATGCTTCTCAATGACGATTGTACATACTGTAAATAAACAAAAATGAATGATTTTTAAAATTAATTATTCGAATTATAATACTAAGAAAGAAAAAGATAACCCGGTAAACAAATTACAAGATGTTAGAATAAATAGAATAGAAAACATCTCTTGGATAAGGATTTCGTAATATTTTGCACCGTTTAGATGAAGTCGCCTGTCTCTCAAGGTATAGCAACCTAACCAAAATGTATTGTTAGGATTAATCAAAACTTCAAAAAATACTCAAGACAATAGTGCATGCTTGACAAAATAATAAATTATCCAGAGCTCGTGTGTAAATTCTGAAACTTGTATCATAGTCTTTAAGTCTTCAAATGTTCTACTCACTGTTCAAGATTTATTTTCAAGTATTTAAGATTTTTTATATCTCAAACAACACATAAATTTTTTATTTATAAAAAACAAAAGAAAATAAGTAATCTAATTTTAAAGCAAAAACAACGTGAGAAGTATAATCTCAAATTAAGAATTTAATATCACATTAATTTACAAAAATTCCAATGTTTTTATACTAAAGAAAGGACCATTGTCATTCCACATTCATGATTCATGAAATACTGGTTGAGAAGTATTAAAAAGAAGAGTTTTTTTTATCAAAAATAAATAAATAAATATAGGAAACTTTGTTATTCTAACCCTCATTAGATATCACACGTTGTTTGAGTGAATTTTATTACATATGTTTGTTTATTGTTTTTGTTTTTAAACTAATATCATGATATAAATTGTTATTACTCTATTTTCATTGCAATTTGTCATGTCCATCAAACTTATATATAGTAGATTGCAAGTTATTGAAGCCTTGTTTAATGTTTAGGCTATGTGTAACAGAGGGTGTGTTCAAAGCGTGATTGGTCTTGGTCGCGCCGCCTCACGCTCACTAACCATGACACACCCTAGCGACCGGGCGTGACCCATGTCTTGTGACCGCGACGGGTGATGAACGGTGATGGTGCCTCTTTCAAAATTTTGAGACCGTTTGAATAAAAAAGATTACTTCCAGGTGTTCGATCTTTTGCTATACCCCAGAACCGTTAACAACTCGTTAACCCTGGCGATTTTTGCTCGGTAAATTCGTCACATAGCTTTGATTTTCTGGTGAAAAGGGTGTAATCATGATTTGGGTTTTAAAAAATCTGGGCTTTTAAATCTGGGTTTATGTGAGAGAGACACGAAGAAAAGGGTGATAAATGAAGATGGTGTGTGGGTTAACAAATAAAATAGAAGTAGGTTTATTAAAGTATGTTTTTCAGTTTTTTTTTCCATTAAAATTTATATTTTTTAACTTATTAATATAAATAAGTTAATAAAATTGAAAACATAAAATAAAAAATAGTGATTACATAGAGTGAGGAGTGGGTGATTGTTACATATACGTGTTTGACTTGTGGGTGATAAGAGTAGTTGTCTAAGTAACACAGCAGGCTCTTCTATTTTAAATAACTAGGCAGTGGCCTATGGTCCCATATTTTTTGAAACATTTGGTCGATCAGTTTCAAAAGTTTGAAACTGTAGTGGACGGTATGGTTTACGGTTTTCACTAAAAGCAGACGGAACCGTGCGTGTTTATGCATGCATGCATACATACATACATATGTGTATCTATGTATGTATAATGTATATATGTATGTATAAGGTTGATGATTTAGGTGTTATTTAATAAAAAAACATTATAGTTGGGATTGCACGTACTGTGATTAGCCCGTTTTAAACCGTAAAATGTCACGTTTGATAAGGTTTTAATCTTTAACGGGCTCAAAAGGTCCAAAACCACGAAACCCAGAAAGCTCAAACCGTAAAACCAACCGAAACAAAATTGTTAATAACGGTTTGTTTCGTTTTATCTTTAAATGTTTGGTTTTGGTTTTAGTTATTCATAAACCATTATTTATGGTTTCATCTAAAACTGAACCACAAACACCTCTCATAAAAGGTCCTCTAAACTTGCAAGAGAGCGAATGAATCAAGAAACATAGAGAAAGAATGTAAGTTATCAAAAGAATGAAGGACCCCAGATTTTAACTTCACCTACGGCCTCAAATGTCTATTATCACTCGGTCTCATCTTACAACAATTACGACGACTATTGGTTGGTCAATCTATAATTTTACGTATATGTGATCGAACTCGTATTCCATTACAAATATTTAGGAATATGCGAACTGAATACATGGAATATACGATCAAGATGAATTTTCATCTAAATATGTTTAAATAAAAATCTATATATCTAGACTAAAAAACAACACCTGATTATATATATAGGATTAAGTTAAACTAATAAGCATGTTAACCTAAAAAGCCTAAGAAGGATCTTAAGTCATTTGATCATTAATCAATGACTATGATTAAACCAAGTTATTGGAGGGTATTTTAGTCATGCCTACTTTTGTTGACTTTTTATCAAATTAACCCATATTCTTTAAACGTTCATAACTTTTACATGCGAAATTATTTTTTGAAAAAAAAATATACCATAAAAACGAGCATTTTTTTATCTTAAAAATTAATATAGTTTTTGCTATAGAAAAATTTTGTTTTTTTAATTAATTGTGTCTTTTGTACATGTCATTGTGTCTTTTGTGCAGGTCATTTTGTCTTTTGTGCATGTAATTGTGTCTTTTGTGCATGTAATTGTGTCTTTTGTGTTTCTGCTCAATGTTGTGTTTTAATGAACAATTTAAGACATAATGATGTTGCGTGATATATAATGTCAAGCAAGGATGACACAATGACGAGTATAAATAACTCAATGATCTTCAAAAAAGACACAACTTCCTGTAAAAAAGACACAAAGGGTTATGCTAAATATACCCCCCTTTGTATTTTTTTTACTTTTCGTACCCCCTCCTTAAGTTTTTTAAATATATACAAGTAAACCTTATGTTTTTAATTAACTAAAAAGATCCATAAATCTTTAAACAAAAACGTGAGGGATTGTTTTTACAAAACTCAAACATCACGGAATCATTATCATCATCAATTCATCGTTTAAACATCAAATAAAACGAAATCTAAGCTTAAATAACCATAGTCGAACTCAAACTCAAAGTCTATTAAAACGAGCATAAAACTCAAAATTAATTGAACCCAAACAATCCTTTAACCTCTGCGAAACTCTCTGCGTAAACAAAAGCTATTCACAATCTCAACACAAAATCAAGAAAAAGGCATGTAAGAACCCGGCGGTTCGACTTCGGTTCATCAAGCAACGAACATGAATTAGTTAGCTAAGGTAGGTGTTTCATATACAATTACACTTGTTTTTGTTCGAGGAACGAAAGCCCTATGTTTGTAACAACAATCGGGCGTCAGTTCAATCGAATTTGAACAAAGAGAAACTAGGGTTCATACAATTAAATCTGATTTTGGATGAATTTAATTTTATATTTTGTATAGGGTATGACAAGTAAGAGGGGATACGTTTAGTATAATTTAAAGTAAAAATAATATTTGGTGTATTTTGGTTGTGTTATATAGTTGAAGGTTGATTTTAACAAATTTATATTTAATATTTTAGGGAAGGGGGTATGACAAGTTCAAAAGAGGGGTACATTTGTGTCTTTTTATAGGCATTGTGTCTTTTGTATAGACTTTGTGTCTTTTGTGTTTTCTCTCAATATTGTCTTTTGTACAAGTCATTGTGTCTTTTGTACAGGTGATTGTGTCTTTTGTGTTTCTGCTCAATGTTGTGTTTTTCTAAACAATTTAAGACACAATGATGTTGCATAATACATAATGTTAAGCAAGGATGACACAACGATGAGTATAAATAACAAATTGATATTTAAAAAAGACACAATTACCTAGTAAAAAAGAAACAATTATCTTTAAGAAAAAACACAAAAAGATAATTTTACACAAACATTTAAAAAGACACAATGATAATAATTAGACACAATGAGCTGAAAAATTTAATTTTTTGTAGCAATATTATACTCATTTTAAAGATAAAAAATGCTTATTTTTATGATATATTTTTTTTGAAAAAATAATATCGTATGCAAAAGTTATGAACGTTTAAAAAATGTGGGGGAAACTGATTATGACTAAATTACCCTCTAACAAATTTTCCCTCTAAAATTTTAAATTTTCTCTTTTAAATTTGATCACGTAATTTAATGGTCAATAATTCTTCTTATGCTTTTTAGGATAAAGAGACTATTTAGTTGATCCTAACCCTATATATATATGTGTGTGTGTGTTACTTTGTAATATTTTTAATTTTATTTTCTCATTTTTCTTTTATGAAATAAAGTGATATGTGTTAAATCTCTAATGCGTTTTTATTTTTACTTTCATGTTTCTCTTTATTATTAATCAGTAATAATAAAATGTATTTTAAAATATTTAATATAAATTTAATCATGTATAGTTATATTTCGTTAAAAAATGATTATTAATTACGATTTAAGTTTTTCAATTTAATCCAAAACATAAAACAGATAAGACCGATGATTCATTCAATAAAAGTTTTATCGCCGTCTTTTCACTCTCATTGGTACCCTCTTAATTGTTAGTGGGTACCAATAAGGCATTACCTCAATGGTATCTTAGGATTCTTTCAAATGGAGGTCTTGCGTTCAAAACCCTCTCAATGGTACCTCAAGATTCTTTCAAATGAGAGGAGGTCTTGAGTTCAAAACCTCCCAGCGAAATAGGGGTCTGAGGGGGGTCAGGGGGTTTTCGTAGTAGGGTTTCCTCCTGAGGTGGTTGTGGTGACCTATGGGAGGTCCAGGTAAACCTTGATGACATAACCTGAAAACAGTGGGTTCACATGATTGAGACTTTCGCTGTTCAGATAAAAAAATTTGTTAGTAGGTGTCTTCTTTTATAGTTGAACAAGTTCAAGTACAAACTCTTAGACAATGTTTATCTTTTTTTTCAATATTAATATATTATATATAGGGATTGGATCTACTAAAAATAGATTTTTGTCTGATAAAAGTAAAATTTAATAATACTTTGGCATGTGTCATGGTAAAAATAATAAAAAACAAAAATGTAGTCTAAAAAATATAGTACAAAAAAATAAAATCCATTACAAAAAAATTCCAATACAAAAATCAAAAAATCTAATAGATAAAAATGAATATATCGTAAAAAATAAAAATGTAATACAAAAACAAAAATACAGTACAAAAAACAAAAAAAAATCCATTCCAAAAAAGAATCCGGTACAAAAAAAATAATAATCTAATACAAAAAATAAGATGTTATATCTAAATTATCATGTCACATGTTAAAATTATGTTAGTTCATACTGTTCTTGGGCAAAAATCTTGTTTTATTTGATCTTTCCTCATAATATATAGGAGATATATGATTTGAATTATACATAACTCTCTTTATTGCGCTAACCCGAAATAAAATGTCAACATTTAGCCAAATTTTGATTTTTTTTACATCATTGTAAAACATTTAGAACACTTTCTTCTTTTATGAGTTTGCGTAAATTTTTCACCGTTTGAGAGCTAACATCGTTGTAAGTCAAAAACTTACAACGATGTTAAATCTCAAACGGTAATGAATTTACGCAAACTCATAAAATAAAAAAGTGTTATAAATGTGTTACAATGATATTAAAAAAATCCAATATTTGCCTTTATCTTGACGGGTTATTTTGGGTTAGCATAACTTTATCCGGATACTATCATAGCATAGCTTCATTCATTCGTTGAACCTTGGGAATAACCATTAGCATTGAGGTCAATCACCACACTACAAGAGTGGGTTATTTTTTTCTTCGCAAACATATATATATATATATATATATATATATATATATGCATTCATTCACACATTTTTCACAATTTAATGTTTTAATCATATAAATTTGAACATCAATATTTAATTTAATTTAATTTCGTTTTGACCCCATTTGGTTCTTAATTTGTACTCCTTTTTTATAGTAAAACATAAACATAACAAAAAATATAACAAATAAAAAAATTATTTTACCAAATTTAGCAAAAACATATCTTTATTAAATTTTCTAACATGCATGTTCATCCTTAAAGAGCTAAACTTTATAGGAGCATATTGATTGATTTTTATTTCAACAATAGATTTGTTTGGAGAAAATATGGAGTGATTGAAGCTTTGAAGGGAACATATGTACATTAAAATCAAAGAAAACAAAACATAACGTTACGATATCCATATTATAAGTGGTAAAGATGTTTAAACAAAGAAAACAAAACATTTACTTCAGGGAACATATGTACATTAAAATTAAAGAAATATTATGATTAACTTGTGGCTGTCGTGTGCCCTGAAGGATTGACTAAATGATTGTAGCAATTCAATTTACTAATTTAGTACCGAGAAAATTCTCGAACTATTCCTTTTAGTACCTATTCCTTTACCAGATAATTTCTTCAAAATGTTCATTGAGTTTAAGCTTGCACAGGCTTCGGCGCTTATGTGCATACGGCGCCGCCCATATAACCAACAAATCAAAAATTGTTATGTGTCCTTACGCCCGTTTGTCACGGGCGCCAGTCCCACATTGACACAGATGTCACGGGCAGTGACGCTTATAATTTCTTTTTATTTTAACATATTTTTTTTTTGAATTTTCTTGTATACAGGAGGCGTCCACATTTGTATGAGGTTGGTGTCCGTAGAGGACATATGGCATTTTTTGATTCTTTAGTTATGTGGATGCAGCCCGTATATGTAGGGGTGTTTACGCCCGTATAAACAATGGTCATTTTATGACATTGAAAGTTAGATAGACATTTTTGGAAATGTTTTGTGGTCAAATGGACAATTTAGGAATTTTCTCTTTAGTACTGCTTTTTGGTGTAAAAGTTCAAAAAATGATTATTTTAGTGCATACTCTAAAATAAAATGGTTTGAAAACATAGATGTTATCAAATTCATATGAATTATAACATGAGGTTTATATTTATAAAAATAATTCATACACATACAGATCATAAAAAATAATTTTTAAAGTGATAAACTTAAAATTTTATAGATGACTCTTTAGGTCTTCTATAAAATTTATATGTTGACAATGAAATTCATAGAATTAAAAATATTTCAAATGTTGTAGTGATAAATTTGATTAGATATTCACATAAATTTGAATTAAAAAATAAATACTTTGCCACACATAAGAAATAATATACATTGCAATATGTAAATAACTAGAAATGGCCGGCAGTAAATGGATCAAGTTTTAATTTAATATGGTATTGAGATATTATCAAAATTATCTTCTTTTATCATAATAAATAGATAGATTGTATTTATTTTAAAGATAGAAAAATACGTGTTTTTGTAACCTAACTTTATTTAAAAAAATATTGTATATGAAGGTTATGTATATTTAAAAAAAGATAAAAATTAAAAAACTTCATAAAAAGTTAACAAGAATGGCCATAACTAGTTAAAACACCCTCACACAAACTTTCTCTTACGATTTGATCTCACCCATTCATTAGAATTTTTTATGTTTAAGATTAATATTTAAGCTTTTTAGCATAAGTACTATATTAAAATAACTCAACCCTTGTTATTACTTTTCAAATAATAAAGACTATAATATTACTCCAAAAAAAAAATTATATTAACAAATACGTTAATATGAAAAAACAATACATTTACATAAGAGAAAGGTAAGTATTTAAAAAGTGTCATATTTTTAGAATTTTTATTTTTTGGATAAGAACAAAAAAGGAAATATTGTCAATTTTATAGATTACGGGGCCCTTGTTGACGAACTATCCCTTTCCTAAAGTCGATAAATTATCCTTGAATTTTAAAATGCAAATGTACATTTTAACAAAGCCAGAGTTCGCCAGCATGTTTTAAGGTTATAAAATTGAAATCGAGACATTTAATAAAACGCCTGGATATGAAATTGAGTATTGCCAATTCATGCAACTCGTGTTAAGTCATCCGCGTCGTATGATTTATCTGTTGGCTAACATGTATGACTTGTTTAACTTTATACGAGTAATATAAAGTTTTTAAGGTATTTTATCATCATTTTTATCATTATTTTGCTTCAAATCTTTGTTAGATGTAATTCTATAAGAATCATATAAGATTATACGAGTCATATATTTTTTTTATTAAATTTTTTCTTATGTTCTTGATATATTTCAAAGTAATTATTGTTAATACTTAATAATACATAATAATACACAATAGAAATATAAAATATTACAATATGACAAAATTAAAACATTTTATTGGCGACTAATCATAGTAATCCAAGTTGATATAATGCTCGTTTTTTCCACAGGTTTGCAATTATTCTGATACATTTTGTTTGATTTGATCCACATCACAAGGAACGTATAACAAGTTAACAACCCAAGCCAACTATATCAAGATATTGTTTACTTTGATATTAATGGGTTGTCCCTTCAGTAACTCACAGTTTTGATTTTACCCAATTAATTGTTCGCTCAGGCAAAACATGTTTTTTTTATAAGTAAGACATCCATCTCCTTATATAAAGAAGTTTCATTCTCCCTCTCAACCAATGTATGATAATACAATCCACACTCCTTTAAGAGCCCGGCGTTCTCACTAGGACATTAATCTGGCCCTTGGCTCCAATACCAAATATATTAGCTCAAGCCAACCATGCCCCCGGATAGATTTTGTGAAAAGCGTATATTATTTTTAGTGTAATAAAATAAATGCATAATAAAAAATGTAGCACAAAAAAAAAGAGAAAATTACAATACATAAAAATACACTACAACATCTTAACATATATTTAGATATAACATCTTATTTTTTGTAATATATTTAAATTTTTTTGTACTATATTTTTTGTACTAGATTTTTGTGTTTTTTGTGCTGTATTTTTGTTTTTGTATTACATTTTTATTTTTTGTACTAGATTTTTTGATTTTTATACTGGATTTATTTTTGTACTGAATTTTGTTTTTTGTACTAGATTTTTGTTTTTATTATTTTTATCATACCGCATGTCAAACTCTTATTGGTTTCTTACTCTTTTTATGCAAAAATTTCTTATTAGCGAATCCACCCCTATATATATTATTGTATCAACAATCTATAAATGTTTAAAACAAATGAAACAAATTTGCAAAAAGTGAAAAATAAAATATCTTTTTATTATAACTTCGATCAGATTTTCAATAGTTTAATATCTTGATTTTAAATTATAGTCTAAAATCTCTTCATAATCTTTCAAGGTAAAAAAGCGTGTTTAAGGGATCAATTACATATATCTTTTTCAAAATGAATATTATTTTTTAAATACTTCAAGCTCAAAGCTTAAGACCAATTTTGATATTTAAAAAAAAAAAAAAAAAAAAAATTTAAGTTGATAATATCCATGCAAATGGTTAAAACCCAAAAAAATCTAACATTTGACCGATCAAAACCCTTTGCACGATTGGACCAAATTTTGTTCGACTAGCTTAACTTTTGCCAAATTAGCTTGGTTTTTACACAGCTTAGCCGAGTATTGATTAATACTACTAATTTTATAAAATTGCATTGTTTGTTAGATGAATAATTATTAATGGAAACCTAGACTAAGGTTGTTCACGAGCCGAGCCGAACCGAACCGAGCGAGGGTATGTTCGTGCTCGGCTTGTTTACAAACCGAGTGACTCGTCTTGGTTCGGATTTGTAAAATCAAATCAAATGCCGTGCTCGTTGCTCGGCTTGTTTTAAAACCGAGCGGCTCGGCTTGGTTCGGTTTGGGTCGGTTTGGGTCGGTTTGGCTTAGTTTCAAAATAAATTTTTATGCGAACCGGGTCATTAGTTTAGTTTTGCGGTTGGTATTTTCCAAAACATTTTGTCAACAGCTTCAAAAGTTTGAAGACATATTGAACAGTTTGTTTAATTGTTTTCACTAAAAAACCGGTCGTTAAAAAAACGAACCGGACTTTATGATAAACACACATACATACACACATATTAAATAGATAGATACGTTTATTGATTTAGACATATCATTCACACACACACACATATTTAGAATTACAATGCAAGTAGTGAATCTCATATAATAAACCGATTTGTTTTTATTTTTAACGAGTACACACATACATACACGCATATTAAATAGATAGATAGATACATTTATTGATTTAGACATATCATTGACACACACACACACACATATTTGGAATTGCAATGCAAGTAGTGAATCTCATATAATAAATCGATTTGTTTTTATTTTTAACGAGTAAAATATCCCAACCCTAAAATGCCCAAACTCTAATAATGGTTAAGTTTTAATTTTTAATGGTTTGGTTTTAGTTATTATTATTATTCAAAAACCATTAATAATGGTTAAGTTTATGGTTCCATCCAAAAACTATATAAACCGGTTCCTTGAATACCCCTAATACGAAAGCATAAAAAAAATTCAAAATGTATGAATAGTTCTTAAACTCATTATACATTAGTTTGAATACACCAACATCATTCATCTTTAAAAACTTGAAATATGTTAGTGTTAATAAAAATGTATATATATGTATAACTTAGTTATACTTAAATGAGCTAAAACGAGCGAGCCAAATGAGCGACAATCCGAGCAAGCGACAAGCGAACTTACCTCAGCTCGTGCTCGGCTCGTTTTGAAACCGAACCGAGCGTGCTCAGCTCGTTTAAAACCGAGCAAAATTCGAACGAGCTTTTTTTGAGCTTTTTCCAAGCGAGCGACGACCATTTTGGACAGCCCTAACCTAGACATGATTTTTACATAATTAGTCCCTTATTTAGTTTGAATATATTACACAATTAGTCCCTATAAGTAAAAAGTCTAAGGGGCCGTTTGGTTGGGTTTGAATCATTAATTTGTAACACCCGAAAATCTAGCAATCTAAAAATAAACGTGCGAGATTTCGGTAACTGTTGATGTTCGAAGAATTGCGTTATCAAAGAAATAAGCACATTTGATCGTGTTTAAAATCCACGATGATATGGGTGACAACTCAAAATTTTCAGGTTAGACTCATAACTTGAAAATGAAGAGAATGAGTGTAAGCGAAATTCGTGAAACGAGGCTCCGATTTCAAGATACACTGAATCGAATATAGCAATAGATTAGAGGTCAAATATTTTGAACTCTTTAGGTCTTGAGATTATAACCATTGGAAAGAGCTCGAAAAATCGTGAACGTAGGCGAAAACCGTGCGCAAAACGGAGTTCGTATGCTCCCGGAATCGCGAAACGAAGATAAGACAAAAATCTGGCCGCCTTAGCCCCGCGCGGTACGCCCCAGACCACCGTCTGGGGTGGGGCGATGCGCCTGACGTCATCCGGACGCAAAAGTGGCTTAAAAAGTCAGTTTTTCATCGGGAAGCTTCATTTTCTTCTTATGTTCGACGATTCCAGCCACAAACCACGAAAAACCCACTTCCAAATCATCAAATCTTCAAATTTTAAGGCTTCTCAAGGTTTAGATCGGACCAGGGAACGTTTCTGCAAGTCCGGATCATCTTTTTAACCGCAGAACTCCGTCTGAAGAGGTAACGGTTCATTCTAACCTTCTAGACTGATAATGAATGATTAAATATTGTTTCTGAACGTGATGATATAGTTAGGGTTGTTGATTATTGCCTAGATGATGGCTAGGATTGATTTTAAGTGAAGAACTCGAACTGTTAACGGGTAAATCCTTGTTTTGAGCCGTTGTAATGCCCGATTTGCATGGAATCATAACAATGGTTATAGTGGTTTAAACCATTTGATTATGACAAGGTAGGGGATTAGTTTGATTAATATTTGGACACACAAGGTTAATTCCAAGTGTTTCAAACTAATCACAATCATTAACATACTCATTGGAAGGATTATCTGATGTTTATGATAACAGACAGATCAGTATGTTAAATATGGTTATTAAACCTATTCTAATGTTACATTGTGATATTCCATGATATCTGAGTAATCAATAACAAGGATTGATCAGTTCTAAGCCATTAACATGTCTAGGAACCTGTTTTAGCATGATAATCAACAACATTAACTATTTGATGGCTATTAAGGCAAGGTCTTTGACATTAGACGTTCAGAAAGATTTAATCAGGAAGTTAATATGTAAATAACGTATTAAACGTAAACCAATGCAGATTTATATCATTAGCACAAATTGTGAGTAATCTCGCGACCGTGAGATATCAGGTGAGTTCTAGACGCCCTATTTTAATGTTTAATGTTTTGGGCTGGCATACATGCTTAATGTTATGTTCATGATGTTATGTGTTTAAGATGATGATAAATGGATAATGATATGCCATAATTACGAATGCACGTTTATATGTTATGATGAATGAATGTTTAATGTGAAATGAAGCATGCATGAGAACATGTTAAGTATGATGAATGCATGAAAAATGAATTATGATGATGAAAGGTGGGAAGATATGATATGATGATTGTATGATAACATGCATTAAGATGGTAGCTATGATGATAGTTACAAAATGTTATGATAAGATCCTAGGTTACTAGGATGAAAGTGGAATGTTATGAATATGATGACATGATGTACGATGTGATGATATGATGATATGTATATGATGCTAGGATGTTATGATGACACGGACACATGATGCTAGCATAACATGTTATGATGATTCCTAAGTTATTAGGATAAAGATACGATGAAACGATGCTAGCATGATATGTCCGTGTTGTTATGATGATTATGATGATGATTATGATGTAAGCATGAAGGATATGATGCCTTCATGGTTATGAGGAAAAGATGATATAATGCTAGTATATCATATACGATGAAAGAATGATGTCCTATACGTGTGATAGGATATGTATGTGATAGGTACCAGTATTTGTGCTGGGAATGAATGATAGTCAATCACGACTATAACTGGGAATGATGTTCCTATACGTGTTATAGGAAAATGTATGAATGATAGTCAACCACGACTATAACTGGGTATGGTTGCTCCCGTACTTGTTACGGGGTAAGTATGACGTTGCTCCCATATACGCGTTATGGGGTAAGTATGGTTGCTCCAGTACTTGTTACTGGGTAAGTATGGTTGCTCCAGTACTCGTTACTGGGTAAGTATGGTTGCTCCCGTATGTGTTATGGGGTAAGTATGAAGTAAGTATGACGTTGCTCCCATATTCGTATGGGGTAAGTATGGTTGCTCCAGTACTTGTTACTGGGTAAGTATGGATCTGTAGAACGCTTAGGCGGGTCAGATCAATGGTTATGGAGCCTTGTGCCGGCATAAGCCCACTGTTACGCTTAGTAGAAGTGGTTGTATGATGATGATGACTAGGATGTTTATGTGACAATGTTTTGGATTATGTGAATGAAAGGATGTTTTATGTTAAACATGTTTTAACTTAACAAAATGGTTATGATGTTTTATGAAAACTAGAACTCACCAGCGTAAGCTGACTTGATTTAGCATGTATGTCAGGTTAAAGTTATGTTAAGAGAAGGCATGGAGCTCAGGCATCAAGATAAAGAATCCAATGGTGTTGGCAATCGTTTATGTATTAATGCAGACATTTAATTATGTTTGACATGATGTTTAAGTTCCACTGCATGTTTATGAAAGTTTTTAGTTTAAGAGCTATGTGTTATGACGAGACCAACCCCTGTGTGGTCGCCAGGAATTGGGGCCTCACATAAGTGCTGAATGGTTAATATGTATGAATAGTTAAGAGGGTCTGAATGATTAACTGTTTGGTTTCACATATGAATCAAAAAAAAAACTTTATTTTTAACAAAAACCCTAGCCGCATCTCATCCCATCGTCATCACCATCGGGCGGCCAAACCTCACCATCGCAGCATCTCCCCATCGCCGCTGCCTCTCCCCACCGCCGCAGTAGTTGCCGTTCGAGGGCATCACCACATCGCAGCAGTCGCCGTTCGAGGTCATTGCACCCATCGCCACTCGTTTCAGATCCCATCGCACCCATCACTACTCGTTTCAACCCCAATCCCAGCCCCCATCGCGCCCATCGCCGCTTGTTTCAGACGGTGGTGGTGGCCATTCAGCGATGAAGAAGGTGCGGAAGAGGTGGTGCGGCGGCGGTGGTGGCTTATTGGAACCCATTCAACGGTGGTAGGGGCTTTTAGTCTTTGGTGGTGGCCATTCAGACGTCCCAGGCTCCTCTCTTTCTCATTCATACTCTATCTCAAGTCTGAACCATTCAGACCTTGGTTCAGACCTTGAGCTCCATTCAGATGTCTTTTTTTCCCCTAAACAAACAGTCTGAATCTGAATGGTTCAGATTCAGACTCATTCATATCCAAACAAACAACCCCTAAAATGCATTTTTCATTTAACTTAAAACCAACCATTTTAGTAAGTTAAAATTAATTGAGACATGTTACATAACTCAAAGAGTAAAATTGACATTTGAAACTTTAGATAAAAATAGTCACTTGTAATAACACTACAAGAATTCTTTTCTGATACGACGGAGGCTATCCCGACGTCGGAATAGATGATAAACCGCGACGACATCTCGCCGAGACAAACCGGGCGAATTTTTTTTTTTTTTTTTTTTTGACTCTTCCCGACGACATCTCGTCGGCACATCTAGACCCGAGATTTTTCTCACCAGCGCGCGCTTTGCCAAAAAAATTCCCGCTTTCTATATCCTCTGTCACGACGACATGTCGTCGGCAGAGGTTAACTAAAAGAAATCAACAAAAGAAATTAATATTAAGCTGCCAGAAAGAAAGAAATAATTTTTTTTTCGTTTTCTGATGTGTGCAAAGTAGTTTAATTAAAAATAATAAAAATTACAACTATCCTAGACACTAAGTAATACTCTAGACTCTCTAAACTAAACTACTAACATGCAAGTGAACCTATCAAAAATAGTAAAGAAAAGTAAGTCCGGATATCGAACACACAGACTTATATAGAAAATGCAAACTAGACTCAAGAACTTACCTATACAAATTTACTTGATCAAAAGAATTGTTTAAAAAGGGGGGTTATACTAATTAATTAAAATGAATTAATAACCTAAAAACCGAATTAAGACTAAGTGATGAAAACAAAGCGAGAAGTGTCAAATAATGAAATGACTACCTAGGGTTTACTCTATACATGTCAATGCTTTTTAGACTGATTATGGAACTGTTGTGAAACCGGGATCTTTGATTATTAACTAATAAACGACTTAGAGTATCTTCAACCTTTCTCAAAGATTCCAACTAAGATGTCTACAAGTCATTTAATTACCGGCTTAAGTTAGTTACTCTCACAAGTTACCCAACCCATCAATGACATATCCTAAAGAACATCTACCTCACGGAAACGAAAGTCTCAATACACAAACACATGTACGGGATAATAAGGAGAATCAACTTGGACTTAGTAAGCAAGGATGTGTCCAATTAAACTAGTCTTGGTCTTTTCACAAAGACCTTAACTAGTAACTAAACAATCAAGACAAACTAACAAACTCTCACCTCACGGCTTTTGAATTAGGTTGAACATTTAGATTAGTTATGACCTAATTAACATTACTATGAATCACTACGTCTAGCAATCCATTTACTAATCAAAAACACAGAGTAATTGATCTAACATGCACCTATTGTATGAAAGACATTCATCAAAGCACATGAGGAATAGATAATTCAAATCAATAAACTAGTCTAAACATTCATACACATCCAAGATTCAAATCCCAATCTTTATGTCATTGAAAATCCAAAACTTGTTCCACAATCAATCATTATAAACATTGAATATGCATAATCGTAAAGCCCTAGGTAGTTTAAGTGGTTTAGCCAACAACCATCATGAACAAACTGAAAGATCTAATGTATAAACCACAGCAAAACATCATACGAATGGAAAAACAATACAAGAATAAGAACTGATCGTGATCACACCTTTCGATTTGCAATCCTCGAGCTTTTCGATGATGATTCTTGACCTTGATCGCCTGTTCCAGCCTCTTAGTCTCCTCCAAAACCGTCTAGAAACCGTGTGATAACCTAATTGTGAAGCCTCCAACAGTTTTGATTCATCCAACTCGTTTTTCTGAAAATTTTACCATGTCGCGCTACGCGACGACCTTCTAATAACCCCTCGCGCTACGCGAGGCACCCACTACCCGAAAAACAGTCGGGTCAGCCTGTAATCATTAAAAAGGGTATTCCTGTAATTTCCACTTGCCGCGCTACGCGACAGGGTTTCTTGTGCCCTTCGCGCTACTCGACAAGTGCAAAAATCCAGATTTTTTTTCTTTGTTTTCAGGTCCGTCCTCGTCCAACCGGGAGTTCGTTTCCTTGAACTTTTGTCCCAAAAATTCATGTTTATTACCTGCAAGCACCAAATTACAGAATTGTGAATAACCAGCTTAAATCGACTCCAAAACTGACGAAAACCGTACAGAAATTTGACAAAACAAATGGAAAACCATATGTGTTTCGCAACACATCATCTACGGCAACGACCTGTCGTAGGGGGAAATTAAATCGCTTTTTTTGATTTTTTTTTGCTGAGCATTAAGCTGAACAACGTCGTGTTGGGGGTCCCTTTTGCCGACGGGATGTCGTCGGGAAAGAGCTCATCGACCTAAAAAAGGTTCTGCAGCTCCAAAAAATCATTCTTCACCCATTTGCTTCCCCTAAAACGCGGCTGTGACCCCTCAAGAGGCGATTTCGTCGGATATGGTGGATTTTCGTCCGTTAGAAGGCACAAGGAAGTGATTTTCTACCTCTTAGTCATCTTCTTCACCATGTAAATAAAGATCATCTTGAAAATTTGGGGTTTTTCTTTTTTTGTGCTAATTGAGGCCGTGGATCTGATTCATCTTGCAGCTATAAACACATAGGTGTGTGTGTGTTTTGTTTGCTCGTGAGACCACAAAAGAGAGAGTGACGATGACCACAAAAGTTTGTCCCAACGACACCTCGTCTAGATTCGGGATTTCAAGGTAATTTATTGTGTTTATTTTATTTTTACATGAACATATGTATGTATATTTTGTATGTATAATTGTAAGTTTGAATGTTTATATCAATTATTTGAATTTATGTGTTTATCTTTGTAAGTATGTATGTGTGACCTTGGGCGACGACATGTTATCGAGAAAAATGACCTATGCCGACGAAGATTTTCCCAACGACCTAAAAACCCTATAGCGACGAAGCTATAGCGTCGAAATCTGTGGCGACGACATGTCGTCGGGATAGGCTATGCTGACGACATGTCGTCGGGATAAGGCATCGTATAATAGAAGATTTCTTGTAGTGTAAACAATAAAGTAAAAACAAATTTGCTCTTTTATTGTTATATAATAACAACGACATTTTAATAAAATATTTTCAAAAAATAAATCATGAAGACAAAAATAAAATGAGTTTTTGATAAATCTCACTTTTGTAACGTCCAGCGCCTGATTCCAAGTTTCGAAACTAACACGTTATACATCCAACACTCCGTTTTCGGGCATGTTAATCAGAAGTTGTGTTTAGATAAATTTTGATTTAAAAAATACTATACATTTCAATTTCTATTTGTATTGACTAATTCATTTTAGTTAGTTAGCAATCTTAGAAATTTGTATATTATACAATTTGGATAATGAAAAATATTAAATAATAAAAATATGAAATGAGAAATAAATAATTGAATATATCAAATATTACATGGAAAAAATAATGGGTAGAATATCATAAATAGGAATAGAAATATTGGATTGGGATCAAATGCTAACCCTCTCTTAGAGCGATAACCCATTAACTTTGCCAAAACGAAGCCGAATCTTGAATTTTTTTTTTTAGCATCATTGTAACACAATTAGAACACCATGTTCTTTTATGAGTTTGGGCCAATTCAACACCGTTTAAAAAATATCATCGTTGTAAGTTTTGTGCTACAGTACTGTAAGTTTTAAATATTTAAACACCTACAGTACTGTAAGAGCCCAAACGGTGATGAATTAGCCCAAACTAATAAAAGAACATGGTGTTCAAATTGTGTTACAATGATGTTCAAAAAAAAAATTCAAGATTCGGCTTCGTTTTGGCAAAGTTAATGGGTTATCGCTCTAAGAGTGGATTAGCATTTGAACCATTCCCTAGAAATATTAAGCTCATACATTATAACACGTGATGGAAAGAGTTATTTATTTATTAGGGAATATATATGCTAGAAATATTACAGAACACATATATTAATATGTATAATTATGTTCAATAGCCTAATTATATTTGTTTATTTTAATTATTTATTTATATACTCACATACATTGTCTTTGTTAATTCCAGTTTTAGAATTCACTTAAAGTTAATTATATGATTCATATAATCAAGACAACATATATGATGTGTAAAATATTACAAAAACAAGATACTTTATAAAAAGTTATTCAAAATTACAAAATATAATAGCAATTATGCTATTATTACCGAGTATATATTTTTTATTATATATAGTGAATAATAAAATTTAAACCTTTATAATTGAATAATTAATGATAATGATAAAATAATATATATGATAATAATAAAGTATTAGAAGGAATTAAAACCATAGATTTGATGTTTTAATGGGTTGGGATGGCAGGTAGGATAGTTAGAAGATATTTCTCGTGATTCATTAATATTTTTGTAGTTCATATAACTAAAACAGCTATTAAATTACATGTGTCCGTATATATATTTTAATGTTTGAGACTTTTACAGAAAATAAAAAATATATAAAAAAACCTAGTATTGATTAATTCACAATTCTATTTAAAATAGATCTTTCTGATGAAATAAAATAACATATTTGTTAATTATATGGAAATAAAATTAACCATTTTATAATTAATATGATTCCATTCTTTATATTGATTTTAATTCAACAAAGAAAGAGATGTTGAAGTAAATTTTGATTATTTCATATGCATTTAACAGAAAAAATTAGCGATAACTCACAACAAAAACAATATATGTTACATTTATTTTAATAGTAAGGAGATATGTAAATTTTTCAAAAGTTAAAAGTAATACTTGCAATATTATTTTGCCATAAGAACCATTCATGCTAACAAGTAATAACTTCTAAAACTATCTTGGTGGGATACCACGACTTAACAGACCCTCTCTCGTAAGAACTCCTCATTTATTTATTTATTTATTTATTTATTTATTTATTTATTTATTTATTTATTTATTTATTTATTTATTTATTTATTTATTTCACCTCATCGCCACAACCCGATATTTCACTTTTGAGACTTTTCCATGCAAATTAAATTACAAAATTAACTTTAATTTAAAAAGTAATGATAATTTGAGACTTTTATAAAAATTTAAAATAAAGCTCTGGCTTTGTTTATAAAAGCTATAATGTGGGCCTCTTCAAACAAACAATTATACAAAGAAAATATCACACTTAAAAGTAAAAGCAAATTTAAGAAGACAAGCATAGAAACTACATACAAGTCTACAAAAACCACTTATTAATTTAGCTGTTTATTAACTTTAACCTAATCCTCATAAAGAAAAAAAACTTATTATCATTTTGCTAAATTTAAGAAACATTAACATGTTAACCTTGATCTTTCATAATGAATTTTAAAGTTGATTAAAAAAGTTTAAATTGGTTTATATGTATTGCTTAGTGTGTAGTTAGTCATTGGTATATGCCATAGATGATAGGTTTCTTTTTCAGTTAAAACAAATTGTGTGTTTATCACCAGTATATACAATACACAAGTCGTTTTCAGGTTCGTGTACGTTTTCAATTTTTAGAATCGTATTGTAACGTTTCCAACTTTTAAGTTTGGTATAACATATTGAACTCGTGTAGTTAAACTTTAGCATGAAGAAGGTGGATGATTGGGATTTGGAACTCTTATTTCTCTTCATTTAACTTGTATTTTAAACTTTAGCATGAAGAAGGTTAGAAGGAAGACGTATAATGGGCCTTACATTCAATGGCTTATTGATTGGCCCAATGGTTCAAATAAAACTTGGTGAATATATTCGCTTTAGGCTTAACGGTTCAGTATTTTTCGGTTTATATTTTTGGTAATATACTTTTGATCCATCAGCATTCTATCACTCTTCAATAACAATTTTTTAGTGATGATTTTCCCAATTTGAATCATATTGTATATTGTTTTGTAAATGAAAAAGAAAAAGGAAAATTAAACTAAACTAAACGAATAAAACACACTAAGTTTTGTTACTGTTTAGTGATTACTTGGTTATTAGTTGCATGAATTTTTAGTTTCACTATTACCTTTCAAGAAATTTTGAAAAATAAAAAGTATATACATAGAAGCATCAAATAAGAATAGATTTTTAACTAAAATGAGTAACAACCAATATAATTTTGTAATGGATTTCTGATTTTTTGTACTAGATGTTTTGTTTTTGTACGGAATTTTGTTTTTGTACAGAATTTCTGTTTTTATATTTTTAACATAACACATATCAAACAACTATTACTTCATACTCTTTTTTATGCAAAATTCTCGTCCTATTTAATCCAATCCCTTCAAATGGTTGAGAAGAAGTACCTTGTGACTTCAATATTGGGGGAGTCACGGGTTCAACTGTTCATTATTGGCATGGACAAAATAGACGTTCCATGCTAAGCTACGAGGTTTTCTCTCACATTTGGTGGATTTTCTCCTATTGGATGTGAATATGATCGGGTGGGTCTATGACCTATATGGCTATGTATATAAATTTGGGCCATGTAAATGGACCATTAGTCTATTGCCCAACATGACCCTTTTACAATTATTAGGCCCAAGCCATAACGAGTTTATTGCATAAACTTGTAAATTAGATCTAACTAGGATTTAGGACCCGCGCGATACGCCGGGTCCGATATACTAAACCGATGTATCTCAATATAAGCCATGCATTATATCAAAGACATTCACAATACCGTTAAACCTAAAGAAAATTAGAAGTAAAAACTTTAAATAATGCCTGCGATTCTTGGCAGCGTCCAGTAACACGAAACCTAATTTGAAAGCCATATTTCAATTTAGGTGTTTTCAGGATGACGTTAATAGCCAACGAATGGCAAGTGCTTTTCACTAACCAATCAAATGTGTATTGAGTAGTAATTTTCACTAACCAATCAAATAAAGTATTGAGTAGTAATAAGTTTTTGATCGGATAATATCTTGAAAGAAAATTACTTTACAAAAATATAAAAGCTTTTGTTATGGCAATTCAGTCAGCAATATGCAAATAAGCACGTCATTGTTTTAGTATTGCATATTTTGCATACCTTAAGAAGCAAGTGACATGGTCAAAATAGAAGTTTTAAAGCAAAAAGATAATAGAAATGAGTGTTTGTTAAAATGCTTAAGTTCTTTTTACCTCCTTTTTAGTGTGTTTAATGTCTAATCGATCACAATGTCGTTGTATTAAGGAAAAAAAAATCAAAACGTAAACTAAGACTTCGTATATAAAAAGCAAAAGCAAATCAAAAGAAAAGTGAAGCATCACCCTTGCAAACAAACTAATTGGCTGGCATGCTAAAAGGTGTGGATAAAATAGTGAAAGGTTCTTGCAAAACAAAAACACATTACACAAAATCATTCATGCCAAACAAAGTTTACCTACTTTAAAAGTTGACTAATCAAATCATGTTTTCTGTTGTTTCAAATAAGTCTGATTATTTAAAATAAATTATAACAAAGAAATTTCAAAGAAGTGACAAAAAACCAAAAATAAAACTATCAAGAAAAACAAAACATCTATAACAGCTTGTTCGTCAATGATCTAATCCGTATTAGAAAAATAAAAACGTATAGGTACCATGAAAGCTTAAATCAAGAGGATTACATCATCCATCCACACTTGCATTAGCGACTGTAGATGCAACGCTAAATTCTTGTCATTAATTGTGCTATAATTAAGATCTAAAACTAAATATACTATAATGCTATGAAATTGAAAGTAGATTGAAATTCGATTTATTTTATATATTTTTTTCAAAACTTGGTGATTGTCATATTTATCCAAAAAAAACATAATATTAAACATACATGGTTATCCCCAACAATAAGTGGTTATTGATTTACTCCAAAAAGGAATACACATTCACAATTGGCAATACAGATGCGTTTTGATTCTGAAATCACAAAACTCTTTCACAATGTTCGATAACAAAACGACAATAAAATGATTCAATTTTAGATGATTTTAATAAAAGAATATTAAATCTTTTACCTGTGACCAAAAATCATATAAAACTGAAGTGAAAAGATTTTGGATTTATAGAGTACCTTTCCAACAGCACCAAGCACCATAGTTGCATCTTAGCATCCTTACTCGTCGCGTGAATCCAACTCCGATTTCGCTGGTTGTTGGTTCTTGAATCCTGAAATTTGGGGCAGAAGATGCAATCAAACTTCGTCAAGATTTCGCCGCTTGATTTGATCACACCGAACGCATAGGAATTAGTAGAATCTGTGATGCAGTAGGCGATAGAGATGATTACGGAGAATCATGAGCTGTTGATGATACTCATGACGTCAGTTGCTATTTTGCTCGGATGCGTGGTCGTTTTGATGTGGCGGAGATTGTCCACCAAGAAGTCGGTGTTGGAGCGACCAGTGATCATGGCGCCGAATAGAGTCCAAGAGGAGGATGAATAAACAAATTGTTCTTCAATTGTATAATAAGGAACTATGAGGTAATAGAGATTTCAGAGCAAGAAAAGGAGGAGGCTGTCAACAAAATTTCTGCAAAAGAAGCCAAAGGAAATATGAAGAAAGAGTAAAAGGTGAAAGAGTTGTATCTTGTGCATTGACAGTTGTAGGAAAGAAACAGTAAATTCACTCTCACAACAAAGTTTTGGTTTTTAATATATATATTAATAAATAGAGATGGGCATTGAACCCAGTTTCAAACCTGAACTCGATGTTCAACCTAGAACCGGACCCGGTTCTAACCCGGTCCACCTCAAAACCGGTTCCAACCCGGTTGAACCCACCGGTTCCTAACCGGTTCTTATTTCAAATTCCTCAGGCGGGTACAAACCGGGTTCAACCCGAACTGGTTCCAACCCGGTCCAACCAAAACCGGGGTTCAACCCGAACCGCTTCCAACCCGGTTTCGACCGTTTGGATCAAAAAATCGATTTCTAGCTGTTGCACTAGCTGTTTGGACTCATTTCTAGCCGGTTTTTTTTTATGTTTTTTGGTCCAAAACTTAGTATAAATTGTTGTGGCTTGGTTTAGTTTGATTCCACACTTGAAAACGAACATTCTAAGCCAAAAACGCTCTCGTTTCGTATACCCGGTGCTTTACTCTCTTTGTTTCGCGATACATTTTTATTAAACTCGTATTTTAAACAAGTATAACCTTGTTAACGCAATGGCTCATTCTACATCTTTTGTTGGTCAAGGTTCTAACGCCGAAGTTACAGTTGTTCGTGTTCTTACGCATAGTAGGAACATGGAAATATGGTGTAACTGAGATTTAGTTGAGATGAGTGATAGGTCTCAAAAGGCTCGTTGCAAGTATTGTGGTATGCTTCTTGCAAAAGAATCAAACACAAGTTTGAAGAAACATATTACCAAACCAATTTGCAAGGCATTGAAGAATGATCCAGAAAGTCAACAAACACAAATCAGTGATGATGGTGGAATTTTTCACTATAACGTAGATGAGGTTCATGATAGAATGGCAAAGTTCGTGATTCAAGAGGCGTTGCCGTTTGGACATTTCGACAACCCTCGTTTAACAAACAAGATTCAAGATACGCTTCAGCCTCGTTATAATCATGTAAGTCGAAGGACGCTAAGGCGTCATTGTATAAAAATGTGGAACAACGTAAAAAAAGATTTGATCTTATTTTTTGAAAAACTAAAGACTGGTGTAAACTTAACTACGGAAGTTTGGTCTGCACCACATGGTTTACCGGAATCGTATATTTGCGTCACCGCCCATTGGGTAGATCCCGGTTCGTGGCAAATAATGAAACATACGATTGCTTTTGAACTTTTCCCGTATCCACATACGGCTGAATATTTGTTTAAACTATTAGATTTCGTAATAACACAATTTAATTTGGAAAAAAACTATTTTCAATATCATTTGATAATGCTTCAAACAACACTGCTATAGTGGAAAAATTAAAATTAAAATACACATCATTTTGCAACGGTATATTTTTCCACAGTCGATGTATAGCACATATTATTAACTTAGCGGTGCAATACGGTTTTTCTTCACCAAATCTTGAAGCTTTCAAAAATGGTTTCAGAAAATATGATACATGATGTTTTTAAAAAAAGTAGAAGAACATTTACCGAATACAAAAAATTTTGTAAAGATACGAACAGACATTGTTATGGTCCTAATTGGGATGTTCCTACTCGGTGGAACTCAACTTTTAAAATGTTTGAAAGTGCTTTAAAACAAAGAACAACCTTACAATCATATCATACGAGTCTTTTTGAAGGAGGTTACGCCGAACAATTTTCGGGCTTGGCTTGGGATAATATTCAAGATTTAACTGATTTTCTTGAAACTTTTAAAACCGCCACAACAAAATTATCAGGGGTTTATTATCCTACTAGTCCATTGGTGTTACCAGAATTGTATTTGATGACGCCAAATTTAAAAAATGTTGAAATGAAAAACCAAATGTTTGAAGAAATGGTAAAACCAATGAAAGTCAAATTAAAGAAATATTTTAAAGATTTACCACCCATGTTTACTTGTGCCGCTGCTTTAAACCCAATTTTGAATGTTACGGGGGTTTAATGTTTGATAGACGAAATAAATGATAATTTGGATATCTATGAAAAAGATCCAAATTTTTCAAATGATGCAAAAAAAAGTTTTCAACATAGTTTACAAAGCATGTATGAATTTTATATAATTAAATATGGTCCTAATATAAACATACGTACGAGCACAAGCGCATCAAGCTCGAGTAGTAAACCTCGTGATCCGCTTCTTACTTTATTTAACACCGTTCGTAATGAAACGGCGAAACGACAAAGGGGTAACACTCCTTCAAGTGAGCTCGGAAGGTATAGTGGAACAGATTTTGTGTCCACTTTTCAATCCGAGGATTATCACAATTTAGACCTTTTGTCATGGTGGAAAGGAAAGGAATCCGATTATCCGATTCTAGCCACTATGGCACGTGATTTACTAACCGTCCAAGCTTCTACGGTAGCTTCGGAATCTGCGTTTTCTCTTAGTGGCAGGGTATTATCTTTACGAAGAACAAGACTTACTCCGGAATCAGTAGAGATGTGTATTTGCTTAAAGAATCACTTGGACAAGATCGATCGAATTCAAAACATAACAAACCTCGAAGATGAAATCGAACTTGAAACAAGGGTACACAAATAGGAGGTGGAGGAAGGATTATCTCCCGACATATCTAATGAAGAACTTGCACAAGAAGCTCGTACTCGTAAACGTACGCAAACGCAAATGCAAACGGAAACGGAAACGCAATAAAACGCATGTTCTTAAGTTATTGTATTTGTATTTATCTTCTTAAGTTATGTATGTCTTTTTTTTAAATAATTAAAAGAGAAACAAATGTTAAATATGTTAATTTTATTTTTATGTTATGTATGTAATTTATTGTAAAATTATTAGAAATAATAATGAATTTTTTTAATATTATTATTTTTTTATTCATGTTCTTAAATCAAGTATTTTTTTATTATTTATGTATGTCTTTTTTTTAAATAATTGAAATATAAATAAATGTATTAAAAGTTATTTTTATTTTTAAGTTATGTATGTAATTTATTGTAAATTATTAGAAATAATAATGAATTTTTTTAATATTATTTTCTTTTTATTTATGTTCTTAAGAATTTTTTTATTTATGTATGCACATTTATAAAAACAAAAAAAAAAAAAATTAAACCGAACCCGGTTTGAACCCGGTAGGTGTACCCGGTTCTGGACCCGACCGGACCCTACCTGGTTCTATCGGTTACAGATCTAGAAAAAAGAAACCGGTTCCTAACCGGTTATGGTTCACCTCAAAACCGGTTCCACCGAATATGGTCCAAATTTGAACCCGGTTTGCCCATGTCTACTAATAAATATCATTTATGATTATTACCAAGCCATTTGCCAATCTGACAACAAAATATTGAATCTGTTTCCATCCACTGCAATGCTGGCTTGTAAAATATAACTAGGAATTTAAATGGACCGAACCACAGCCAGTTGAATAGGGAACCGGAGGGGGTGCGGCCCAAATAGATCACGCGAACCACCCTAGATTGAACCAGCCGGTTCACTAATCGGACCAAATTTAGTTTGTTTTCCACTAAAATACAAAGAATAAAATATTAAAACAAAACCCTATTTTTATATATTAAATAAGTTTGTTTAAATGTATTTATAATTATATAATTTTTTGGAACTTTTCATATATTTATTATGTCATTCGGTTCTTAAATCGGGTCCAACCGGTGATCAATAAAACATCCAGTATAATGTTTGATTTGGTTATGAAAACAGCTCAATGACACTATGAACAAATTATATATTTGCATAATAATAACGTAAAAAAATTAAAATTACAACTACTAATATAGAGAGAGAGAAAAAATTGTATAGTCACCTATTAATAATGAGTTAAATAATTAATAAACAACAATAATCTGAGCCCAAACCAAGCTTGAGAAACTACTCACAAGCTAAGCTTGAACTCGAGCTTGTCTTGCCTATATCCCTAACTCCCTAAGTATAGACCATCAAATTTTCAAGCCAAAAGTTTAATTAAAATCATTAGCTGGAAATCTAAAAAAAACTAGCATCTCTAAAGGTGAATAGCAAAACTGAATGAGTTATTATATCAAATGAGTTCTAAAACTAACACATCAAGAACAAAAAAAATAAAACAAATAATTAAACTAAATAAATCCAAAATGAGTTAAACTAGCATCACATAATGCATAAACTTATTTCATAAGATACAAAAATTAGAAAATAAACAAAATTAATACAAAAGTGTGGCAAAGTTAAATATACCTAGAAAATCTGTCTGGTGAAGGAAACTTATTTTCCTAGCCATTTGCAGCATTGGAATTCAGTTCTTGTGTTGGATGTGTTGTGTTATTGGAATTGAATTTCTGGTTATTGAAGGCTTACCCAAGATGTTTAAAGCTTGCATTCTTTGCATCTCTTTTCCTGCAACAGATGAATGCTTGGAACATCAAATAAAATTTTTAAGATTTTCAGTTTTAATATCTCAACTTGGTTGTAAGGTTTTTCCTGTGACAAACAAACAAACTTACCCAGTATATTCCCACTTTTCAGTAGGGTCTGGCGGGAAAGGATGGACACAAACCTTACCGCTATCCCACTTGGGATAGAGAGGCTGCTCGGAATGAGTCCCCGGCTCAAAGTTATCGTTTGAAGTTGATCATCCCAACATTTTTAACGTTATTTTCACAAAATAAGTAAAATAACGTTAAAATTAGTGCAATTTTACTTTGCCCCCTTGAAGGTGTTTTCCCGTGACAGAAAATATCAATAATATTCCGTTTTTTTATTAAATTATATTGGCAGTATTGATCTTAGTCTTGATTTAAAAGACGCCCTTAAGGTGCTAGGGGATCAGGAATGTGCCTCATGTACTTTTGGGTCAAATCTGGGGGAGAAGGTTGACATGCAAAAACAACCAAATGGATGAAGAAATTATACATGGTTTTCTTGATAAAAAGTTTGATACGCAATACGATTATATGAATGAGAGAGATGTAACGTCTGGTTGTAAACATTAAACATAACTTATTTGGTTGTAAACAGAGCAGCAATTTGCCTACATGATGCACACGTCTCATGGCTCATGCCCGGTTTTTGGGACCTAAACACTATGCCTTGCGCTTTTTTAAACCAAGATCTTAGTCCACCAGATTCCACCTTTTTCTAGAGATTATAGTCATCTCATTTAACCAAAATAAAACAATTCATTAAGCTAGATTTAGAGCCAATTGGTTCATTTTCATGGGACAAAGCTACAAGATTTGTGCATAATCATTAGATTCATGATTTTTTAAAGGAGATTTGTACTTTTTTTTTGCATACCTTCTTCTATGGTCAAATGAATCGCTCTTTTCTCTAACTCAACTGCGTGTTTGCTAAGCTCCGTGGGTGATAAACGCAAGAGCACTGTAAAGTTACATAAATCACAAGATCAAAACAAGTCAACTGATTTGTCAACTTCAACAGAAAGAAAAAAGTCAACTCAATATACATTGAATATTCTCCCTATGATGATCAGACCCATCACATTGCTTGATGAAATTCTGCAAACGAAGGAATCTGTCTACCCTCTGCTCATCACCATATAACCGAGAAACATATGTTTTTGAAGCCGTTTGGTTTGGTTCCACCAAAGAACTATGGCACGCATTCTTCCCACTCATATGGTTAACTTCTTGCTGAACTTGGGGCAAACTAGAAGATTTTGGATAACCAACATTTTTTTCTGGATTTCCTTCATACTCGTATTTTCTACGCGTGTAAGTGAAATGTTCATGTGCACCATTATTGGCCAAGATAGTAGATGGTGCATAGTCTGGTGTAACCCTTTTGGTTCCACAAGTTTTAGATGCATCCACAAACAGTTGTCCCTCAACTGGAATTAAACTTTCAGGGCGCGTGTTGCGTGCAAAGTTACTGTTAACGTTCTGCACATCTCTTAGTGCTACCTTTTTGGCTGCTAAAACCGGTTGTTTATGAACCGTGGTTGGGCCGGTTACATTGGTCCCAAGCTCAATTGTACTAACCTCAGAATTAATCATTTTGATGCCTGGTCACAAGATCAAACACTCAGACCCATTGGTGAAAAAACAATAAAATGGTAATTTAGACACAAAAATCCCATTCTTCGACTCATTGGCAGTTTACAGAAGCATGTGCTAAAATGAACATGAAATTAACATATCTAATAATCACTGGAAGCAAATGAGAACCAAAATACTAAATTGCTAACCAGAAAACCAAAATCACCACTATAAGTAACTATATCAAGCAAATAAAGGGTAATTAGTTGCTAATCTTCAATTGATTACAGCAAAACTAGGTTAAGTTGTTACTAATCGTAATCGATACTAACAAATCTGAACTTAATCTGCGAAATGATGCACAAATAAGCTTAAAAAAGCGTCTAATTATCACCTAATCAGACAGATTTGAAATGGGGTTTCTTTGATTTGGGCCGCAAACAATGCCCTAAGATCCAATTACAAAACTGAAGATCTTAATGGCTGATTAAGATCAATATGAACAAAGAACAGATACACAAGCTTCAAATCACATCTACATTCAAATCAACTAGCAATTAGTCTACTCAAGAATCAAGAATTAGTGACTTACAAGTAAGAGATGCGAAATTGAAGAAAATGGAAGTTGAATCAGAGTGAATTAGATGATGAAGATTTCAGGGGGCGATCGAGAGTAAAGAAAGACGGCGCGAGATAGATTGCAAATTATAAATAGATTTGGGGGTTTTCAAAACAAAGTTTGGCTCCAAAGAAGCCCAACAAAAGGTCAAGTTCTACCGTCTTTTCTTTGTTTTGAATTTTCTATATTTATTATATATATATATATATATATATATATAGGGGAAGGTTCCCCTAAAAAGTCTATTTTGCCTAAGAAGGCTAAGAAGGATTTTAAAAACTCGAAAACCGACTCAAAGAAACCCCGATAGAACTCATTTTTACGTCATTGGAACCGGCTTGTCGAACCCTAAAACCCAAACCCTCAATCATAAACAATAAACCCTAATACTAAAACCAAAACTTTAAAAACAAATCTTTAACATAAAGATACAACTTAAAAGCTAAAAACCAAGCCCTAAAACCTAAAATCTAAATCTAGATGTTAAAACGAAAACTTAAAATCTAATATTGTCGGGTTCGATGAGACGGTTCCAATGCCATCGAAATGAGTTCAATCGGAGTTCGTTTGGGTCGGTTTTAAAGTTTTTAAAAATCCTTCTTAGCCTTCTTAGGCAAAAAAGACTTTTTATTTGATCCTTACCCTATATATATATATTCATTCTTGATTTTTGCTTGATGAGCATCTTGCCAACTTTTAATCTTTATTTACAAACATTAAACATGAAGAATCATTGAAAATAAGATAATAATATAATATTACTTGAATCTCTGTATTTACTTGATTCAAAAAAAAAATAAAAATAACATTTCCATAATTAGGAAAATGGCTTTAGAAGCAAAAGAATGTAATCATATATGATTAAATAATTATTTATGTGACTATTTAATATTCCAGTGCATCTTGTCCGTTGTAACATGTTTTGTATACACGTGTAGATCAGAGAGTCGTGTGTAAATATATATAAAAAATATGAAACATGTAAACCTAATGGTTATCTTCGTGTACTTTGGTAAGTAAAAATCGGAATTTTATCCAGTTGTTAAGTTTCTCCTAATATGATCACAGGTTTACGCCCCAGAACTTTACCCATTTGAGCATCGGCGTACACACGTAAACCAACTTAAATATATGTATATATTCATAAGTATATTCACATATAAGAAAATCATTATACTAGTTATGGATGTGATCGGTACCATACCGTTGCAAAATTTCAGAAAAGTGGGTATCAATACCGATACAAAAACCATAGGTATTGTATTGGTACCATTATTTTCGATACTTTACTAGTTTTCTACCACTTTTTTAATATTTGTTGTTGGGACGAAGATCAAAAATAGACATCAAATTATTGAAGGTATTACGCCAGAGTTATAAGAAAATTTTAACAATATGAATGAATCATTTGAACAAATAATAAAAAAATTAAGTTTACTTAACTAAGAATGCAAATATAATAATACGAATGCATGGTTCTTTGGATTTGTATAGTATTTTTTATATTTAATAGTTAAAATAATAATTAGGTTTAAACTCAAGGTAAAAAAAATTTTCAACTACAATAGATTTGAAAATAATCAAATTCAAAACAAAAACTATATATATTCAAGTACTGGTACCAATTCGATAATTTTCGGTATTTTACCCATACAGTACCGATTAATACCGGCACAAATATATTAAAAATCAAGTATTCTTACCGGTACTGAATTTACTAGTACAATATCGGTTTGGTGTGAAACCGGTTCGCTAGCAGTTCGGTACGAAACCGATACGGTACCGACATTAGGGTGTTCATGATCCATTTTTAGGTAAAACCGTAAACCAAACCGTTAACAGCGGTTTTTGAATAATGAAAATCAAAATTGAACCATTCAAAATAAAAACGAACCAAACGAACCATTGTCAATGGTTTGGTTTTACAGGTTGGGCTTTTGATACTATTAAAAATAAAATCAAATCAGATCAAACATTTAATAGTTCAAGACGAAGTAATAACACTAAGTCCAAATATATTTTTTAAATACCGCATAAATCATAACTTAATCTACACACACATAGTTAACATACAATTGCTTAAATACCGCATAAATCATAAAACACCGTGTTTATTTGCAAAAATAATACAATTGTATGCATTAAACACATGTGCATTTGTTGAATAAAAATACCATGTGTATTTCCATGATAAAACACCATAAAACGTAGTTATCCTAAGAAAAATTATGAACATTCGAAAGAATGTATGAAAAACGTCATAAAACAATGTTATCCTTTTTGTTTATTCGATGAAAAACATCATAAAATGCTTAGTTTTAGGAACATTCGAAAATACACCATAAAAGGCCGACTTTCATTAACCTACGAAAAAACAACATTAAAACCCCAAGTTTATGCAACACACAATTTATTTTTTTTAACATATCAATACTATACTCGTTGGTAAGATAAAAGAGTTATTGATTATATTGTATAATTTTTTTAAAAAAAAATAATTATGCATAAAAAGGCTATGAACTTTTGTTAAAAAAGAAGTGGAAGTTATAAAAAATCAACAATGACTGATATACCTATTATACCTCTCCAACCATTTTTAAATCACTTTTGAAACCCCTTGTGAGGTGGCATATGTACAACCCTTTATTTATGGGAAATTTTAAAGAAAAATAGAATGTTAGGTTTTTTTTCTTTTGGAAATTTGACTTGATTATATAAAATGAAAATAATTTTTAAATTTGTTAAATATGTCACGTGGATAGTATAGGCTAAAATAACCATTTGTTACACATGTTATAAATAATTTTTTTTGAAAACATGGCACGTGACAATTATGAAGTTGATAGGCTAAAATAACCATTTGTTACACATGTTATTATTTTATTATATAGTATAGGTATATATAGGGTAATTTTCTATTGTTAACTCATTTCTATTATGGTAACCTACCAACCACCGTAAAGATTAAGCCAAATTTTATTTATTTTTTTAAGGAGATTTATAATACATGTACAAACTGATATTATACGTGTTTGTGTAAATTAAAATTTTTTGAACGGTAATTTGGATCACTGACGGGTCATAAACCCACCCAATCATATCCACAACTCTGGTTAATAACGTTTTCATGAAGAGCAACATGGGTTACCTCTGACGAAATACAAAGAAATCCACGGAATGATGCACGCTTTATCGACGGAATCAGATTTCGGCACGCCGAAGATTAACATAAAGAGCAACTCCACCTAATTCTCGAAATTTTGTACAGTGATGGCCGAGACATCTTCCAGACACGCATTTTGAGAATTTCAATGATAGCATCAAATGGTAAGTTGTTTTTTTTATCTTGTTTCGTCTGCATTATCAACATGTAAACTGATGTTAGTCGTTACCACATGAAGGTTATTCGTTTTCATGTGATGTTTTGAGACATTTTTTGTGTTTTGATGGACGACCCTGTTGGGTCAACAAACGAGGTTACATATCAACCTTTTAATTATCGCACATGGTTTTAACCCCATTGTTAAATTCGCATTGGATTTTTAGTTTGTGTTGTTACAATTTTTTTGTTTGGGATTTTGAGTTTTGTGTTCTTAAAATGTTATGAATTTGGGTTTTTAGTTTTTTTTGTAAATAAATTATAGGTTTTTATGTCTCTTGGGCATATATTTATACCGAATTTGAAATTTATTATTTCATTTTATGAAATACTATCTTTAAATATCATGCAAGTGCATTTTATATTATATTTGATTTTTTGCTTCATGAATATAAAAAAGTGTATAAATATGTAATTTGTAAAAAAATGGCAAGTACATTGCATTTAATAGCATTAAAAGAGAATGATTGACAAATTACTCAAATACCCTTACAGAGTAGAAAAAATAGTGTAAGGTGTCAAAACATGATCGGTATATTTGAGTTAAACAGCTAACGCAATAAGGAAATGTTAACAACCGAACCCTATATATATATATATATATATGATTTAAATCAAATGAAAACCCGATCTTAAAGAGAAAACTCTTAAACTCAATCTCAACCATTAGATCAAACTTATTTTATATTTAAATTAATTAAATAAAAAGGGTATAATGGTATTTTTCCTCACACTTCCTCCATATAAATATTTGATTTTATTCATCTTCTTATAAAATATGGGCTCTTTTATTTAGACACCCCACTTTTTTATTTTAACACCCATGTGGGCAAAGACGGGCCGTACTGGCCAATACGGCCCGTATTGGTTACAGACAAACATTCCAGAGAATTCCTTAGAATCAGTGAAACATTCTTTTAGACGGGCCGCACAGGTCAGTACGGCTCGTCTTGGCCCAAGCTTATTTTTCCAAGCCATTTTGGGTGTCAATCATTTTGATATACACTGATACGGCCCGTACTGGTCAGTACGGGCCGTCTTGAATTAATTTATTTTATTTAAACATAATTTACGTATTTAAATAATTTTTAACGATATACGTTTAAGACGTGAATTATTTGAATGATATTAGTTATTTATTTTATTTAAACTTAATTTACGTATTTAAATTTAATTTTTAAAGATATACGTTTATTATGTAAGTTATTTGAACGATATACGACTATTATGTTAATTAAACATCATAATGTCGTTTTAACTAAATATTTCATTTTATAATTAGTTTGTTTACGTTAATTTAAATAATTTAAACGATATAAAGTTTTTCACGCAAATATTAAACAACAAAAACAATACAAATGCAGAAAGAAACATATGTATATACACTGTACGATTTTATATACAAGGAAACAAAATACAAATGTAACTACGATCCGGATGGTCCAACGTCCGATCCGGGTTACTTTGTTTACTGTCGTCATACACGAACCCATACGATGCTTGATTGTCAAAACCGACATCAGCATTAGGTTCAGCATTCAGATCTATCGTGCCGTATGAATACTCAACAGGAGGCTCTTCGTTCAAATCTGGCACGAAATAGTTGAAAAAACTCTCATCCCAGAACGACATCGTTACATATATGAATTATCTTGAAATATATTCGAATTCGAAAGTTACGCGTTCGTTTGAAACGATTCAAACTTATATACAAATTTGAAGATGTTCAATACGGCCCGTACTGGCCTATACGGCTCGTACTGAGTCAAATCAGTGTCCTTTTGTCAGGATTGAAAAAACAAGACAGGTCGTACTTGTAACACCCCGACCGACGGCGGAATCATCGGGATGCCACGAGGGATGTGTAGATTGTTCAAAAGCTCGTGGGTATCTAAATCAAATCATCATATATCATTTAATCAACCAAAATAATTACACAAAAATCATGTTCATCATGAATCAAATACATCAGTTACACAAAAGAATTAGTTAAACTAACTAAACTCTAATCGCCAGAAATTTAGTTAATTAACTAAGTCCAAGATCCTATATGATGATGTCCAAAATAGAAGAGATCCTCTCTTCATTCCTACTTGTCTCCATCACCTGAAACATGTAAGAAATCAAGTGTCAACTACAAAAGTAGTTGGTGAGTAATCATAAGTTTTTATATTTAAAAATGTTTTAGTAAAAATGAGTTTGAAAGTTTATGCTTAAAAGGGTTTTATAAAATGCTTTGTTTAAAACGAGTATAAAACTTATGATCTTCTTGAGAAAATCCATATGAATACCTGTATGAGATAATCCAACACACATCCATCAATTCAACAACCAAACACATACACAATCACATAACCACATAACCAAATCAATCATAGTCAATCACAATTAATCATAATCAAATATAGATAATCAATCCACAAACTAATCAACCAATCTCATCAACCATATTCTCAAATAATGTTCGTGACTATACATGATCATTATGTAATTAACATAGGTTAAATACATGATTCATGGAGTGGTCGCTAACCACGTGACAATACATGAAGCCAAAGCAAATAACCGAAGTCAAAGGCAATGCTTCACAGATGTGGAAACCATCCACGTGACAATACACGATGTCAAAGCAATTAACCGAAGTTAAGAGCGATGATTCTCGGGATTTGTGACAATACTTGTAATCTTTGTTATTGACCTAGGTCAATAACAATGTTTACATGGATATAAAATAATAAGAGATAATCCCATAATAATGATAATTTCAAATATGAATATCATATTGATAAACAGGTATTAACCTTGTGTTATCAAAATAATATTTAATTTGGTATACATGTTTCACCTCCGAGTTTTAAAACAAAAATAGTTTAAAGAAAGGGAGGTTATGAGAACTCACCTGAAGTCCTTAGAATCAGTGTTCTCTTAAAATGCGCGCTCGCGTATATAAACTCAAAATCAACTCAAAGATCTGTAATTTGATATGTGTTCATGTTCATAAGTTTATGTATTTCAATAATAGTAAGTGCTCATTCATAATCATTTTAACTCCTAAGTATTCTTTAACCTATTTGGTTTACTCTAAGTTAAAATGGTATACTTAGCACTTTATAATGTCTCCCATTGTCATATAATTTAGGCTTGTTAAGCTTCAACTATGTTTGAATTGGAAACCATGTTAAGAGATTAACTAGGTATATCATAAACACTTCTTAATCATCCCTTCCTTTATGCATAAATTCTATAATATTGAGTTTTATAATTATAAAGTAAAAAGATGGTAATTGTTGTAGTTTCTCATGCATGCATGGTACCTTCATTGGTTTCACCATTTAACTTTGTTGTAAAACAATATATGTAAGATTTTAAAATCACTTAGTTTCCTTTTATAACTTTCACACTATATTGCAATTTATTTTATTAGGACCTTATTATTAATTATAACATGATAATTTTAGGTCCTCACGCATGCACAAGCATATACATGACCATATATAAGAACCATGTCTCCCAATTGTTCCTACTCTATTTAGTTAAACGATTTCAAGTTCGTTTCCCTTTATATGGCAGCGAACCTTCTAACTCTATAAACCTAGGTTCGGCCAAGTGAAGAAAAGGGTTCGTGAGTTCCATAACAACTCAGGGTTCGGACCATCAGAAAAGAGAGGGTTCGCGGTTGATGTTTTGGCCTAAGGGTTCGCTGGAGGATGCATGGGTTCGTCAAGATCCGAGGGTTCGGCCAAAGGGAGCAGGGTTCGGCTGGGCTCGCGACTTTTGAAGGGTTCGGCCATTAAATTAGTTCTCCATGGTCGTGGCTAAGCTAGAGGGTTCGGTGTCCCTAGGGTTCGCCACCCTAGGGTTCGGTTCCAAGGAAGAAACAGGCTCGTGGGACCTTGTGGGGTTCGGCTCCTCTATAGTTCGGCCACCCTAAGGTTCGATCAACTTAGTTCCCGCACAGCAAGGGTTCATGAGAAGGGTTCGGCCCTTGATGGCTGTAGCAGGTTCGTCTAGAGAGGAGCAGGGTTCGCAGGTCTAGGGTTCGGCCCACACCAGAAGGGTTCGGCCAGGAGCTGTTTCAGCCGCCCTTGGGTTCGCCCAAAGCTGCTCCCCACGCGAACCATCATTCATCATCATCATCATCCCGTACCTGTAACCGGTGTATACCCCACGATCCCTCATACTCTTGTGTGTTAATCGTTTAAGGATTTAGCAAGGTTTTGACTCAATTACAACAACAACACACTATATAATCGTGATTAGCCACAAAACCGAGAATAAAACACTAGATCTACCTTGATTCAGTTGGCAAACGTTGAATCTCTTGATTTGTTCTTGCTCCTCTTGATCTCACGAATGCGTAGACGCCGGAATCTCGTGAATCCGTCAAGAAACGAGCTCGGAAAGTTAGAGAGAAGGTAGAGAGAATATGTGGTGTGTGTTTTTAGAGAGAGAGAGAGAATGTGGTGTGAATGAAGAAAAGAAGGAAGTAATCTTCCTTATATCGCGTGTCTAGTCCCCGGGTCCGGTCTCGTTTTTATCGCGATATCGTATGATAAATGCTCGGTTTAGTTCATAAAACATATTTAAAATATAACACGTTTAAATAATTGTATTTTGTTACAATAAAAATGATTTTTAATAAAATCGTTTAAATAAAACGTCACCGATTATTTTCATCAAATTAATTGTTTAATAAAATAAATAAATTTATTCGAAATCGTTTTAAGTTGTGATTCCTAATAAACATTTTTATACAACATTTATTAAATTAATATCGTTTGATATTATTTAGTTATCTCGTCGAAACGCGTTACTCGCGTACGTATTCGTAAAGATCGTCACCTTTGCGAATCCGATGCTCGTACCGTATTTCGATTTGATTTATGATTTATGGAATATCGTTTTAGAACATTATTCTTAATAATTATATTCGTGTGAATCGTCACCCGCACGAATACATTATTAAGTTAATGTTTCTGAATCGATACTCGCGTTTAATTAATGTTCGTAACCTCACTTCGCATAAATAAATTCCCATTATTTATTAACTTTAATATTATCATTTCCCAAACCAAAACCCACTAAACCCTAGTCACTGACGCATCCATGATAGACCGAAATATGCATATATATAGGGCATATGTAAGGGTCAGTCGCAACTGCCCTAGCCACCGTCCCACCGCTATTTCGATAAACCATGACCATGGGTCCTTGACTACGTTTAGTAACCCGACTCAAACAAACTCCCAATTCCATCTCAATCCATTCTCAGACCAATAATACATCATTATCAGTGATAAGTAACCGCGATAAACACTACGGGTCTGTTTAGTTGAATTACAACTAAACTTCCCGTGGTTTACGCGTATAATAAATTATAATCATGTATACCAGTAACAGTGATAATATCAGTAATGTCAATCAATAATTTCATAATCATTCATAATAAATAAATCTCCAGTCGTAACAGTACAATCGTACGGATGTACGGACGTACGGACAACTGAAAGTACAGTGATGTTACAGTCTCCCCTAGTTAAAGGAATTTCGTCCCGAAATTCAACTTGGAGTGACCGTAGTAAATAAATGTGGGTACTTAAGCTTCATCTGATCTTCCCGCTCCCATGTGAATTCTGGACCCCGCTTCGATTCCCAACGTACTTTGACAATTGGAATTCTACTGCGTTTGAGCTGTTTAACCTCACGATCCATTATCTCCACTGGTTTTTCAACGAAGTGCATGGTATCATCGATGCGGATGTCATCGAGTGGTACCTGAAGATCCTGATCAGCTAAGCACTTTCTTAGATTGGACACGTGAAACGTCGGATGCACATTACTAAGTTCAGGAGGAAGTTCCAATTTGTAAGCAACTTTCCCAATCCGTTCAAGGATCTTAAAAGGGCCAACGTATCGTGGAGCAAGCTTCCCCTTCCTTCCGAATCGAACAACGCCCTTCCAAGGCGATACTTTGAGTAATACCATATCTCCCACTTCAAACTCTAAAGGTTTTCTTCGTTTATCCGCGTAACTCTTCTGTCGACTGCGAGCAGCTAACAGATTGTCGCGGATCTGGCGGATCTTGTCAGTCGTTTCCTGAATAATTTCCGGACCAGTAATCTGCGAATCGCCAACTTCGGTCCAACAAATAGGCGACCGACATTTTCTGCCATATACAGAGCTTCAAACGGTGCCATACCAATGCTCGCGTGATAACTGTTGTTATACGAGAACTCAACCAATGGTAGATGGCTATCCCAATTGCCACCGAAATCGATGACACAAGCTCTCAACATGTCTTCCAATGTTTGAATCGTTCGCTCCGTTTGACCATCCGTTTGAGGATGATAAGCAGTGCTAAGATCCAGTCTTGTTCCAAAGGCTTCATGAAGTGACTCCCAAAATCGTGCCGTGAATCGAGCATCACGGTCCGATATTATGCTTAAGGGAATGCCATGTCGGCTAATGATCTCATCAATGTAGATACGAGCTAACTTCCGCACCGGGTAAGTTTCACGTATCGGTAAGAAATGAGCCGACTTGGTCAATCTGTCAACAATTACCCAGATACTATCTTTACCGTTCGCGGTCCGTGGGAGTTTAGTAATGAAATCCATGGAGATATTCTCCCACTTCCACATCGGTATTTCTGGTTGTAGTAACAATCCCGAAGGTCGCTGATGTTCTGCCTTGACTTTAGCACAGTTAAGGCACTTAGACACATATTCAGCAATATCCTTCTTCATTCCAGGCCACCAGTACAAGCCCCTAAGGTCTTGATACATCTTATCAGCACCTGGATGGATTGAATAACGAGACTTATGAGCTTCATCCATAATCAGCATCCTAAGATCACCCCTGTTCGGTATCCACAACCGATTCAAGTAATACATCAAACCGTCATCCTTAGTTTCCAATAAGATTTCAGCCCCGCAAGACATCTCATTTTTCAAATTATCTTGAGCTAATGAGTGTTGTTGAGCTGTGAGAACATCATTACGGAGATTAGTGTGCACTCGGACACTATGAATCTGAACTTGACTTTTGCGACTAAGCGCATCTGCTACTACATTCGCTTTACCAGGATGGTAGCGAATTTCACAGTCATAATCGTTCAACAGTTCAACCCATCTCCGTTGTCTCATATTGAGTTCTTTCTGATTGAGAATATGTTGCAAGCTTTTATGATCAGTGAACACTACACACTTAGTGCCATAAAGATAGTGTCTCCATATCTTCAAAGCAAACACGACTGCACCAAGTTCCAAGTCGTGTGTGGTGTAGTTCTTTTCATGAATCTTTAATTGTCTTGATGCATAAGCCACAACCTTTCCCCGTTGCATGAGAACACAACCGAGACCTAAGTTGGATGCATCACAATAAACCACAAAATCATCATTTCCATCAGGCAGTGTCAAGACAGGAGCATCACAAAGTTTCTGCTTCAAGGTCTGAAATGCCTCTTCTTGCTTTGGTCCCCACTCATATGGCCTATTCTTCTGAGTCAAAGCAGTGAGAGGGACAGCAATCCTGGAGAAGTTCGATATGAATCGCCGATAATAACCGGCAAGTCCAAGAAACGATCGAATCTCCGTCGGTGTCTTCGGTGTACTCCAATTCTTCACAGCATCAATCTTTGCAGGATCTACGTGTACACCATACTCGTTGACTATATGCCCCAAGAATTGAACTTCCTTAAGCCAGAATTCACATTTAGAGAATTTGGCATACAGTCGCTCCTCTCTTAGGATCTCCAAAACCAACTTAAGGTGTTTCTCGTGTTCTTCCTTAGTCTTTGAGTAAATCAAAATATCATCAATGAATACAATCACAAATTTATCCAAGTATGGCCTGCAAACACGGTTCATGAGATCCATGAAAACCGCAGGTGCATTGGTAAGACCGAAAGGCATTACCAGAAATTCATAGTGGCCATATCTTGTTCTAAAAGCTGTCTTGGGAATATCATCATCATGTACGCGAAGCTGATGATACCCAGACCTAAGATCGATTTTTGAAAACCAAGCCGAGCCTTGAAGCTGATCGAGGAGATCATCGATACGCGGCAGTGGATATCGATTCTTGATTGTGAGTTTGTTCAACTCGCGGTAGTCGATGCACATTCGAAATGACCCGTCCTTCTTCTTGACAAACAGGACCGGTGCACCCCATGGCGAATGGCTCGGGCGAATGAATCCTTTATCGGTAAGTTCTTGCAACTGGCTCGCCAACTCTTGCAACTCCGAAGGCGCAAGTCTGTAGGGAGCTTTGGCGACTGGGTTCGCACCAGGTACTAAGTCGATCCGGAACTCAACTTGGCGTTCTGGTGGAAGACCCGGTAAATCGTCTGGAAAGACTTCTGGAAAATCTCGTATCACCGGAACATCTTCAATTCTCTTTTCTTTCTCTTTCTTCTCCACAATGTGTGCTAAGAAGGCTATACATTTCTTCCTAAGGTACTTGTGTGCTTTAGTGCAAGACATCAGCTTAAGTCCTCTACTAGCAGTTTCTCCAAATATTCTCAAAGTTTCACCCGAAGTTAAAGGAATACGAATATATTTCTCATGGCATACAATCTCCGCTTTGTGAGTGGCTAACCAATCCATGCCTATGATAACATCAAAGCTACCAAGATGCATAGGTATAAGATCAATTGGGAAAACGTGATCATTTAAGTTCACAGTACATCCAATGATAATAGTGTCAATATCAATAGTGTTTCCGTCAGCCACTTCCACGTTAAACGGTTTATCTAAATATGTACGTGTTCTACCAAGCAAGCATTCGAAATCATATGAAACAAAACTCCTATCAGCACCAGAATCAAATAAGACAGATGCATAAGAGTTGTCGATCAGAAATGTACCGTTGACCACATCCTGGTTGGCTTGAGCTGCTGGAGCATTCAGTTGAAAAGCCCGGCCTCTTGCCACCCTCTGGTTATTCCCGGTCAACTTTGGGCACTGATTCCTGAAATGACCCACTTCACCACATTCATAACAGGCTCTTGCCTGTGCTTGAGGTACCTGGCGAATGGGTACAGCTGGAATAGGTTGTGCATGAGGAGCTGGCAGTGCAAGCGGTGCATGTTGCATCCTTTGTGCTTGCGGTGCACTCCGACAAACATTAGCATAGTGCCCAAACTTGCCACAGTTGTTGCAAACGCGACACGGCAAGTTAGGGGCATGATGATATCTGCAAGTGTTACATTGGGGAGTGTTCCCAGTGTAATTCCTGGCAGTGGAGTTGTTTGAGGATTGCTGCGCAGATTTGGCAGCAGGAGTAGTGACCATGAAGTTTCTGGTCTTCCTTTTCTTGTTGTTGCTCTTCGATGAACTAGCGGCTTCAGACTTGACTTCAGTTTTGACTTCCTTTGCAGTAGTCTTGGTGTCAGTCTTCTTGTGTCCCTTCCGAGTAAGTGTTCCATTCTTCACGTGATTATCAGTGAGAGTTGCAGATAAGCGGATCGCAGCCTCCAGTGTTTTGGGATTGCTCCCATAGACTGTGTCCTGAATCTGTACCGGCAATCCGCCGATATACTTCTCGATCGCCCTATCCAAGGGTGTCACCATATGAGGCACCAGTAGACTATACTCATGGAACTGAGTATTGTAGATGACATTCTCGCCACTATCCTGTTTGAGCTCCCAGAATTTAGTCTCGAGCTTCCTCATCTCGCTCCTAGGACAGAATTCAGTGGTCATCAAGTTCTTAACCTCTGTCCATGTCAGTGCTAAGGCAGCATCCACTCCCCTAGTTCGCTTTTCCCCATTCCACCATGTTAGCGCTCTCTTTTGGAAAACACTTGTGGCATAGCGGACTTTCAGATTCTCGGGACATTCGCTGTTGATGAAGGTGTTCTCCATACTCTCAAACCACTGCAGCAGACCAGTGGATGATTCAGCACCCGTAAATTTCAGGGGATTACAGGAATTGAAGTGTTTGAACGTGCAAGTTGTCTGGTTTGCACCACCTCGGTTCTGGTTGATGTTCTGGTTGGCCTGAGTCAACTGGTTCACCAATCCAGAAATAAGTGTGGCTAACTCTTGTATGCCGGAGTTGGCATTACCGTTGTTAGCATCCCCATTGTTCGAGTCATCTTCGTTGTGACGGCGAGGCGGCATGTTTCTGAAGGAAATAGAAACATGTTACTACCGTTTACAACGTAAGTTATACAAACAATGGTCAAATGAGTTTATTTAAGCAGTTAGGATTTCATATAGGAACTATATTTATCTCCTATCTGTCATTAAACTCAGAATGTGTATAATTCCCTATTATTTTACTGAGTGTCCTAGTTGGTCATAACTAGTGCTAGCTAACTATTCCTAGGTCCTATACATTCCTCACTCTATACTAACACCGACAACCTCCCAATGCAATGCAACAAGCTTATATATAGGGCATATGCAGAGGTAGATCGCAATCTCCCCTACACCGTCCCACCACCGTTCCATTGCACCACGATTATGCCCTTGCTAGTGTGTAGAGTGTGTCATGTATTTCACCATAATCTCACTTCACAAACCTTATCCTAAATAGGATAATTTTGAGTGAAGTGATCACTAGTTCCCTTGGACAATTAGGTTTGCCTAATGTCTAAGTTCACCTGACATGTAGGCTTGCCTATTTCTAAGTTCACCTAATGTCTAAGTTCACCTGACATTAAGTTTCCCCCAATTGTCTAAGTTCACTAAAATCCATATCAATTCCAATGTCAATAATCATCATTAAGGGTTCATATCATCACAAAGTGCTCTTATTGTCACTAAGCGTTCATATCCTCCCTATAGTTTATTCTTGTCAAGTGTCCATACCATCACTAAGTGTTAGTATCATCACTATGCGTTTATAATTATCATCAAGTGTCCATATTATCACCCAAGTCCATATTCCATCACTAAGTGTTCGTATTGTTAGTCGATCCTATGCACCCTACGTGTCCAATCCGTGTGTTTCATAAGTGAATTTATAAGTGTTTATCATATATGATCATCCATGAGTCAATCCCAGTCAATCCATCAAACATATCATCAACAGCCCAAAATCATATCCTCTCAACCACTCCTAGTAAGGTCCTAATAATATCCTATGTTCCTGACACTGACAGACCCCCAATATACTACAAATGGTATATGTATAGGGCATATGTAGGGGTCAGTCGCAACTGCCCCAGCCACCGTCCCACCACCTTTGTAGTATACCACGAGTGTGTCCTTGTCTGGAGTTTATAGATCAAACAAATAATTTTCCTAAAGCAGAAAATTCCTAAGCAATCAGTTTCCTAAGCACATAATTTCCCAAACGGGTAGTTCCCACATTCTTCAATACTGACATCCACCTAATGTACCGTAAATGGTATATATATAGGGCATATGTAAGGGTCAGTCGCAACTGCCCTAGCCAACGTCCCACCACCTTTACGATACACCACGTGCATGTCCTTATCGAATCATTAGGGCACACGTAAGCAAGAAATTAATAAGCAACATATATATATCAGTTGTATAACAGGAGTTCAATTAACATGTAATAAACACATAAGCATGAAATCCTGAATATACTAACTAGTGTATGAATTTATTCATACTAGGGTATCCTACGGTTATAGACTAGGTCAACCATTTCTAGTAACCTAATTCCCTATAACCCAGGCTCTGATACCAATCTGTAACACCCCGACCGACGGCGGAATCATCGGGATGCCACGAGGGATGTGTAGATTGTTCAAAAGCTCGTGAGTATCTAAATCAAATCATCATATATCATTTAATCAACCAAAATAATTACACAAAAATCATGTTCATCATGAATCAAATACATCAGTTACACAAAAGAATTAGTTAAACTAACTAAACTCTAATCGCCAGAAATTTAGTTAATTAACTAAGTCCAAGATCCTATATGATGATGTCCAAAATAGAAGAGATCCTCTCTTCATTCCTACTTGTCTCCATCACCTGAAACATGTAAGAAATCAAGTGTCAACTACAAAAGTAGTTGGTGAGTAATCATAAGTTTTTATATTTAAAAATGTTTTAGTAAAAATGAGTTTGAAAGTTTATGCTTAAAAGGGTTTTATAAAATGCTTTGTTTAAAACGAGTATAAAACTTATGATCTTCTTGAGAAAATCCATATGAATACCTGTATGAGATAATCCAACACACATCCATCAATTCAACAACCAAACACATACACAATCACATAACCACATAACCAAATCAATCATAGTCAATCACAATTAATCATAATCAAATATAGATAATCAATCCACAAACTAATCAACCAATCTCATCAACCATATTCTCAAATAATGTTCGTGACTATACATGATCATTATGTAATTAACATAGGTTAAATACATGATTCATGGAGTGGTCGCTAACCACGTGACAATACATGAAGCCAAAGCAAATAACCGAAGTCAAAGGCAATGCTTCACAGATGTGGAAACCATCCACGTGACAATACACGATGTCAAAGCAATTAACCGAAGTTAAGAGCGATGATTCTCGGGATTTGTGACAATACTTGTAATCTTTGTTATTGACCTAGGTCAATAACAATGTTTACATGGATATAAAATAATAAGAGATAATCCCATAATAATGATAATTTCAAATATGAATATCATATTGATAAACAGGTTTTAACCTTGTGTTATCAAAATAATATTTAATTTGGTATACATGTTTCACCTCCGAGTTTTAAAACAAAAATAGTTTAAAGAAAGGGAGGTTATGAGAACTCACCTGAAGTCCTTAGAATCAGTGTTCTCTTAAAATGCGCGCTCGCGTATATAAACTCAAAATCAACTCAAAGATCTGTAATTTGATATGTGTTCATGTTCATAAGTTTATGTATTTCAATAATAGTAAGTGCTCATTCATAATCATTTTAACTCCTAAGTATTCTTTAACCTATTTGGTTTACTCTAAGTTAAAATGGTATACTTAGCACTTTATAATGTCTCCCATTGTCATATAATTTAGGCTTGTTAAGCTTCAACTATGTTTGAATTGGAAACCATGTTAAGAGATTAACTAGGTATATCATAAACACTTCTTAATCATCCCTTCCTTTATGCATAAATTCTATAATATTGAGTTTTATAATTATAAAGTAAAAAGATGGTAATTGTTGTAGTTTCTCATGCATGCATGGTACCTTCATTGGTTTCACCATTTAACTTTGTTGTAAAACAATATATGTAAGATTTTAAAATCACTTAGTTTCCTTTTATAACTTTCACACTATATTGCAATTTATTTTATTAGGACCTTATTATTAATTATAACATGATAATTTTAGGTCCCCATGCATGCACAAGCATATACATGACCATATATAAGAACCATGTCTCCCAATTGTTCCTACTCTATTTAGTTAAACGATTTCAAGTTCGTTTCCCTTTATATGGCAGCGAACCTTCTAACTCTATAAACCTAGGTTCGGCCAAGTGAAGAAAAGGGTTCGTGAGTTCCATAACAACTCAGGGTTCGGACCATCAGAAAAGAGAGGGTTCGCGGTTGATGTTTTGGCCTAAGGGTTCGCTGGAGGATGCATGGGTTCGTCAAGATCCGAGGGTTCGGCCAAAGGGAGCAGGGTTCGGCTGGGCTCGCGACTTTTGAAGGGTTCGGCCATTAAATTAGTTCTCCATGGTCGTGGCTAAGCTAGAGGGTTCGGTGTCCCTAGGGTTCGCCACCCTAGGGTTCGGTTCCAAGGAAGAAACAGGCTCGTGGGACCTTGTGGGGTTCGGCTCCTCTATAGTTCGGCCACCCTAAGGTTCGATCAACTTAGTTCCCGCACAGCAAGGGTTCATGAGAAGGGTTCGGCCCTTGATGGCTGTAGCAGGTTCGTCTAGAGAGGAGCAGGGTTCGCAGGTCTAGGGTTCGGCCCACACCAGAAGGGTTCGGCCAGGAGCTGTTTCAGCCGCCCTTGGGTTCGCCCAAAGCTGCTCCCCACGCGAACCATCATTCATCATCATCATCATCCCGTACCTGTAACCGGTGTATACCCCACGATCCCTCCTACTCTTGTGTGTTAATCGTTTAAGGATTTAGCAAGGTTTTGACTCAATTACAACAACAACACACTATATAATCGTGATTAGCCACAAAACCGAGAATAAAACACTAGATCTACCTTGATTCAGTTGGCAAACGTTGAATCTCTTGATTTGTTCTTGCTCCTCTTGATCTCACGAATGCGTAGACGCCGGAATCTCGTGAATCCGTCAAGAAACGAGCTCGGAAAGTTAGAGAGAAGGTAGAGAGAATTTGTGGTGTGTGTTTTTAGAGAGAGAGAGAGAATGTGGTGTGAATGAAGAAAAGAAGGAAGTAATCTTCCTTATATCGCGTGTCTAGTCCCCGGGTCCGGTCTCGTTTTTATCGCGATATCGTATGATAAATGCTCGGTTTAGTTCATAAAACATATTTAAAATATAACACGTTTAAATAATTGTATTTTGTTACAATAAAAATGATTTTTAATAAAATCGTTTAAATAAAACGTCACCGATTATTTTCATCAAATTAATTGTTTAATAAAATAAATAAATTTATTCGAAATCGTTTTAAGTTGTGATTCCTAATAAACATTTTTATACAACATTTATTAAATTAATATCGTTTGATATTATTTAGTTATCTCGTCGAAACGCGTTACTCGCGTACGTATTCGTAAAGATCGTCACCTTTGCGAATCCGATGCTCGTACCGTATTTCGATTTGATTTATGATTTATGGAATATCGTTTTAGAACATTATTCTTAATAATTATATTCGTGTGAATCGTCACCCGCACGAATACATTATTAAGTTAATGTTTCTGAATCGATACTCGCGTTTAATTAATGTTCGTAACCTCACTTCGCATAAATAAATTCCCATTATTTATTAACTTTAATATTATCATTTCCCAAACCAAAACCCACTAAACCCTAGTCACTGACGCATCCATGATAGACCGAAATATGCATATATATAGGGCATATGTAAGGGTCAGTCGCAACTGCCCTAGCCACCGTCCCACCGCTATTTCGATAAACCATGACCATGGGTCCTTGACTACGTTTAGTAACCCGACTCAAACAAACTCCCAATTCCATCTCAATCCATTCTCAGACCAATAATCCATCATTATCAGTGATAAGTAACCGCGATAAACACTACGGGTCTGTTTAGTTGAATTACAACTAAACTTCCCGTGGTTTACGCGTATAATAAATTATAATCATGTATACCAGTAACAGTGATAATATCAGTAATGTCAATCAATAATTTCATAATCATTCATAATAAATAAATCTCCAGTCGTAACAGTACAATCGTACGGATGTACGGACGTACGGACAACTGAAAGTACAATGATGTTACAGTACTGGCCTATACGGGTTGTCTTGCTGTCTAATCATTGTACTATGTTGCAGGGAATGTCTGTACGATGAATGAGACGGGTCGTCCTGGCCAGTACGGCCCATCTTAATCCCAATCATTGGCACAGGTTTTTAGAGGGTATGTTTGACCAAGTACTGAGACGGGCCGAACTGGGCAGTACGGGCCGTCTCAGGTGTGTATTTTTAAAAAAAGTGGGTGTAAGAATAACAGCACCCTAAAATATTCACATTTCTTCTCTCTCCTCTCTCCTATCTCTATATATATAATTTATATATTTGATTTTCCAGAATACTACACATGTGTAGTGTTTTATTTTTTAGTTAAAAAAATATTTTTTAAAATATTACAACTACAAAAATGCATATTTTTATACAAAAAAAGAGTCATCTTTTTTTAAAGAACAAAAAATATGCACATGTGTATCAACCATATTTTCAACCATAATAAAAACATTAAACATGCGTATTTTACACATAAAACATACATTACACATGTGTAATTTTATACAGAATATCAAAATTACGAAAACCACACTACACATGTGTAGAATAAAAATGTACAAATTTTACAACATACAATACACTTGGTCTAAACACTACTATAAGATCTGAAAAACTACACATGTGTAGTAATAAACATGTACAAGTTTTATTCTCTTCGTCAAGCAAACAATCTATAATATCTAAAAACTACACATGTGTAATATTAAAAATGTACAAATTTTACTGCCTAAAGTACACATTGTCAAGCAACACCAATAAAATCTGAAAACTACACATGTGTACAAAAAAATGTACAAATTTTATTATGATTAAGAACATGGTTGATACACATGCGCATATTTTTTGTTTCTTAAAAATATGACTTTTTTGTATGAAAATTATACATTTTTGTAGTTGTAATATTTAAAAAAGTAATTTTTTAACAAAAAAATAAAACACTACACTTGTGTAGTATTCTGGTAAATCAAATATACAAATTATATATATAGAGGAGAGAGAGAGAAGAGATGAGAGATGAGAGAGGAGAGAGAAGAGAAAAGACAAAGTCAACGATATCTCTCAAAGGGTAAAAGAGTAAATTTACTCTTAAAAACCCCAATAAAATATTCACCTTTAATTGTGGACCACATGTTTTTTCTGATTAATTAATTAAAATCTAAAATAACTTTGATCTAACGGTCCACGTAGGGTTTAAGGGTTTTCTCTTTAAGATTGAGTTTTCAAAGGATTCAAACCATATATATATATATATATATATATATATATATAGGGACTTATTCTATTGAGAACCACTAAATATGAAAGAACCAAAGGAACTAATTTTGAACCATATGATATTAAGGGTATGAAAGTAATTTAACTTTAAAGTATGAGAAGTTACTATTTTTTCAAATAACCACTTTCAAATTAACCATAATGTACAAGTGTATTATGTAGTTCTCAAGTTCCTAACATAAAAATGGTTTTAATAGAATACCTCTTAATATAATACCTCCCTATATATATATATATATATATATATATATATATATATATATATATATATATATATATATATATATAGGGTAATTTTTAAATAATAACTCACTTTTAAAGCATTAACTCACTGTAACTGTTTTATGCCCAAAACTTACAACGATGATAAAGTTTTGCAAACTAATAAAAGAAGAAAATGTTATAGATATATTACAATGATGTTTAAAAAATCCAATATTTGGTTTTATCTTGGCCGATTAATGCTTTAAGAGTGAGTTATTATTTGAAATTATTATATATATATATAAGGGGAAGGGTTTAATTGTTAACCCTTCCTTATTGTGATAACTATAATCTTATTATTTTGAGGTCCACATTAAAATAAATTTAAAAACGTATGTTTTTTTTCTTTTTTAATTAATAAAAGTAGGGCCCACATTAATTAGATTAATTAAAAAAATAAGAAAAAACAATCACCATTAGATTTACCTTAAGACCATCCACAGCGGTCATCCCACTGAAAATCACTCCCCACTGAAATTTCATGCCTCGTCATCACCCCACTGAAACCAAAAAACCCCACAGTAGTCACCCCACTGAAAACCCTTCTCCACTAATTCACATCACCCACTTGAATTTTGATTGGACCAATAAGAGTGAAGGAAAATAACGGGGAGCGGGGGCCGTGGAAACCTCCCGGGAGGGAGCCGTGGCTGCGGGTGGCGGTGTTCCCGCTACACCCCGCCGAAATTGGGGAGGCCGCCGAGCCAGCGGCTTAACCGCTGTGGTAAGCCTAATATGGACCCAAAGTAATAGTATGTAATTATTCGGTTATCATAATAAAGAAGAGTTAATCATTCCCCTGTATTAAAGCATCATCTCTATTTATTTGTACTGTAATTATTAGTTATCGCACTTACGCATGTTTTGGCTATTGACAAAGAAATTTCAAAATATGTAAAAACTTTTACGTAGATTATTCTATATCATAAAATAATCATCACTTGTAAAGACACATCAGACAGATACATGCCAAACATACCTTTTTTTTTCTTTCATATTTTTAGTTGTTGATCTCTAATATTAGATTTTTAAACCTGTTTATTTCTTCTGCTCATTCTCACACAATAATGTTCACTTAAATAGTAGGATGATTAGCAGTTGAAGTTTTGAAATTCCAACAAAGTGCAAAACAGCTCCACATCTAGAACATGCTTAGAAATGAAATCAAATATAAAAACCAATCTGACATATTAAACCAAAAACCTACTTGACATTGATTACTTAGGATCCATCTTTTAAGTGATGATACATTTGATTTTCATTTAAAAACAAATCACCGCCCTCTACCTGGACCTGCGGCTCCACGACCTGCAGCCTGCGCCTGCATTACAGCAAATCACCATCAGTAAATTTTATGATCCACTGGACATAACTTTATTCAGTTGATTGTTACTTTAGTTTTTGTAAGTGGGTTACTAATATGTTTTGAGTCTAGAACTTGACACATGATCATATGCAAGATAGCAGATCATGAGTGAAAATATATAACCATAATCTACAGAAGGGATTTGGCTGATACAACATGATGCAATCCTACTAATGAGCTTCAAGCCATTATCTTTCGCGAACAAAACCATATCAAAAAATATGAATTATGAACTGCAAGAATTTGGCCACTATGTTAACGAGGATAGATGCCAGTTTCAACCCAATTACTTACGAAGGACCAATTTGGGTTGTGATGTTTTTCCAAAGACTTAAGAGCATTAGGATTGTAAATAAGTACGAACGAGCCCTTGTTCATATTCGTTCAATTAACATTGAACTTGTTTAAGTTCATTAAGGTATTTAACTTGTTTATGAATGATTTACAAATGCAAACGAGCATATATTATTTAACAAAATAAAAATCAACATTCTCAATCCCAAACATTAGACATAATTATCTTATATTAATATATAGTCAAGTACTTGATATAAACAAGTTAAAAATATCCTGACTGAAAATTTAAAATAATGTTTCACAGAACTAAGTTTGAAATTATAATGCTTTTAACAAGATACAAACTCCAAATGACAATTTCTAATTCAAATATTAAGGTAATAAAAACATTTAATGAATAAACATGATAAATGATCATAGATAAACATAAATGAATGAACATGACATTTGTTAGTGTTCGAGCATTCAACTAAACGAACATAATTTCTTGTTCATATTCATTCATTTATTTAACAAATGAACTTCCCGCCAAACGGTTTATGAATTGTTCGTTAATCGTTCAATTTGTTTATAGTCCTAAATAGTATTATTAAGGGCAAAAAAGAAACATATCATGAGGGACAATCATAATACTCACCCGAGCCCGCATAGCAACAGCACGGCCCCGACCAACACCAAGTGCTGAACCTTTACCCTTCAAGAGAGAAAATGCATGATTTATTAAATAGCTACACATACTAGAAGCATGCACACATTGAAAAAGTTGGTACCTTAATTCTAGCTTCTAAGCGCTTGAACATTGGAGCATTCTTAAGCATGTCTGGTATGATCATGAACCTACAAATATTTGTTAAGCTCCATTCATTTAGGCGAATAACATTTCGTTGTATGGTGTAAAAAAAAACAATGACGTGTCACGCGTAAGTGGCTCACTGATATACATAATCTGTGTAATTATTTGAGTACACGTATAATTTCATATGATAGTATTGCATATTGGTACATTGACTTTTCTAAACCACTAATTTTACTGTTCCAACATCTAGCAGTTAAGGAAAGTCAATTGATGAACAAAATTTGATTGACCCCTCATTTTACATTTTGTAGCCTGTTTTTTTCACAAAACAGAGCGACTCCTGTTTTCTGAAAGCGTGGTCATCAAACAGTGGCTTCTAAATCATGTTTTCTAAAGACATTAGAAAGAAAAAACTACAAGACCAAGCACTACCTATGATGCGTCAGTATCTAATAACAAACGGAAACACACACCTAAATAGCCAAATAGGGTTAAAAAGTGATAGCAGCCAATTCTAGTAAAACCAGTGAGAGCAAACCTTCACAACAGGTTAATTTACAAAAGTAAAAATTGTTCAAGTTGGTTTCTTCTGAAAAAAAAAACACAACAACAATGTGATGGTTTGTTTCACCATTTTTAAAACCATAATATATTGCAGAAAGAAATACAAACAAAGTTTATGATTTTTTAAGTCTGTGGGAATGTTCTCTCTATATGTACATACATATCACACACATCTGTGTGCATATGCAAACACATATTTCAGATAATGAATACTCACCTGACTTTGCTGCCTCGAATAAAGACATGCTCAAGCTGAGCCACCTTCCCATCCTGCAGACATACATACCAACATTAGCATGGTTTTTCAAAAATACAATTCCAGTATAAAAACACGGTTGGATAATATCTTTACTATCAAAATTTAGTAAAAATTGTTATCCAAGTATGCTGACAAAGAAGCACAACCAGCAGAAGGCAAAGAAAACTTCACCAAATATAACTGAGAAACTACAGATCAAATATGTGGAGCTTGAAAGTCACAAATCATGTTATCAAACTACCTTACATAAAGTAAAGATGGAAACATAATAAGAAGCAGGCAACTTTTAGATAGAAATCAAAACGCAAGTCCACAAACACTCATAACAAGCTTCTCGTCTTAAAAATTTAAGCAAACTTCTCATCTTAAAAGTGTAAATAAACTTCTCAACTTAAGAGTTTAAACCAACGAACCTCAATAACACAGAGTATGAGGACAATTAAGGGATGGTTCTTTAAACAATTGTACCTTACTTACTAAACTCCAAATTGTATGACTAAAAGTTGTAAACACCATTTTGGTTTTAGGTTTCAAAAACACCATTGTAGTAGCTAAACTCCCAACATACGTTATACTTTAAAAGCTTGAACATGTATGCCACAGGTTCTACACCAACCATGGTTTTTTAAAACAGCTAAACCTAGTACAAAATGTAAGATTGGTTTGATGGAATTTCAGCAAAATCACCAACCAATATGAGTCAGTTGTGTCGTGATAAATGTACCCCGTCCACAATCTGTACATTTCGAATCAGATCACATCAAAAAAGATTATTACAAGTACATAGGGCCAGAAGGGGGTGAATTTAGCAAACGTCTTAGTTAATACGACTAAGTTTTATCATAATAGTATCACAGACTTATATTGGCAGAAATATTATTTTGAATTCAAGCACATTGCCCTAATTATTGCTAGGGTTTAGAAACACGCCAGAACTATTTCAGTATTCAACTATATTAACAGTCATCAAAGTACGCCCTTGCGACCCACGAAAAAAATTAGGGTTTCAGTAAGTTGTTAACAATACCAGAAGAAAAGAAAAAAAAAAAACAAATCGATTGACAAATGACAAACTACGAATTGATTGAACTGAGTTAAACCTTAGCGGTAAAAGTGATGTTTTCAAGTTGGCAATTCCAGTTATCTTCGCATTCAATCATGCTTCCTCTGTAAACTTCGCCACTCTTGAGTTCTACCGTCACTATGTGTCCGGCGGCCTCGTGTAGCAGCTTCACCGGAATACCAAGGCTTCGACTCATTTTGGCCTGACTATCGGATGATCGGCGGCGATGTTGCAGTCCAAGGGTTTTGAAGTTGTGCGATTCGTGTTCTTTTTTAGTTCAAGGGCACTTTCGTGAACACAAACCAAGGGTTTCTTTATTTTATAGGATTTTTCCGATTAGACCCTAAGCACCAATGATGTCTTGTTATAGTGGTAAGATGGAGGTATGAGAGAAATGATAGAAGACCCAGGTCATGGGTTCGATTCTTGATTCCACCCGGTTTTACCGGTCTTTCACCGTCGTGCCTTTGGGCGAGTGTTTGGGTCGGGTTTTCCCGGGAATTGGTGACTGTTGGGCTAGGGGCTCCGTCCGTCTAGACTAGTGGCTAACTTGAGCATCCTTTAGCCATTGGGGGCCGCGTACGGAGTACCCGACAGTTGATTAGTTGGCCGTTAAAAAAAAAATTAGACCCTATGCCAATTTCCACTTTCATCCCTCTCTATCAGGGGGAAGGACTCGTCCCACTTTCCTCGCTTTTCATCATTGTCACATCAGCGTAACATTACTTTTCTTCACTTTTCTCCATTTTGCATTGTGTCGTTCCATTTTTTCTCATTTTCAAATCTTATTTTAATTAATTATTTTGAAATATTTATAATAAAATAAAAAAGATTCGTTAAATTAGAAATGAAAAGAGAGTACAAAAAAAAAGAATACAACCTAAAAAATTAAATAAAAAAAATAAAACTGAAAAAAAATCCAAACATTCATTTAAAGTAAAGAACTAGAAGGGGAAATGACATCCTCAACGTGCAGCAATTTCTCGTTTACGATCTAGAATCAGTTGTAGCATTGGATCTTGATAAATTGTGTGGTCATTTATCATGAACTCTAAATCAACAGTCTTTTGTTATTCATCTAAGCCTTGTTGTTGTCGTCGCATTAACTGGATGCGTGCGTCTTTCTTCTCTTGCAAAATACGCAATTTTTCTTCTCGAAGGCGACTTCTTTATTAGGATCCCTCTTTGTTGAATGAGTTGAATTCCGTCATTTGTTTAATTAACTCCTCATGCGACGAGGAGGATGCGGCCGATCTTTTTCCCTTTCTTGTTGGCCTATCCGGTTCATAATAAGTGTGTTGGCCATCACGATCATGTTGACTTTCAACATCTTCAACATCATCAAGGTTGATTTGGGCGTTTGCACTGCCCATTGACTCATTTGGCTTCAGTCTTTTTGTTGCAGATTGCGATTGACAACCTACTAGTGGAATGTCGCTGTCACACCCCAGGCCGGCGGGAACGGATCGTGTTTTCCCGTCGGGCGGAAGGTTCCCGGGGCGCGATATCATGAGTGATAATCAAATGATCAGATTGTTTACATAGCACATGATAATTAAATAAGAAACAACTAACACATCCAAGATATAGAATTACAAGATTAAATTACACAGTATCGTTCATAATTTAATCAAGTAAATCTACCAAAAAGAATCAATGTAACTATATCTTGTATATGTACAAGATATACAAAAGATGATTCATGTTCTTGTTCCCAAAAGCATGCAACACAAAATAAAGCTAGGTCTTCTAAAAGTCCACTAGCTAAATCCTTGCATGAAAGTATCTACACCTGTTCATCACCTAAGAAACATGTATTTAAACAAAGTCAACACTAGGTTGGTGAGTTCATAAGTAAGTTAATGTAAAACCTTGATTCATTCACATGCACATTCACAATGATAATATGTTACTCATATGATTGTCTGATTCACTTGTTCATCCAATGGCTCCTCAATAGTTATAGTCACAAGTACTATATCATCCTAGTAGTGTTGCTTATATATAGGGCATATGTAAGGGAACTAAGCCCTAGCCAACATCCCACCACAACACCACTAGAACTCCACACTACTTGTAATACAACCATTGATTCCCACTCTCAATTCACATGTTTATCTCTTCCTTGATCACCTGTGTTCTCATGTATAGAATAATAATATGATAACGTTGCAATTATCAAACTGAAGTATTAATAACCAATATATGTGTTAAGGATGTTAGATTTATTCAATCTGTTCCTTGAATTATTCTATAGTTGTGGGGTTAACTGTTGTTTCACTTTTAAATATAAAAAAGTGTTAGTTAACTATTTGTAATGTAATCTCAATGCAACGTATAGAGCCAAATGAAATCCATTGTAATCCTCACGTAATCAGATTACAATGCATTCCATTCACCTCTATTCCGCCGTGTGATCCCAAAGTTTCCATGTGGGATTGTCCTCATGTAATTAACAAAGTTGAATAAGAACTTGTCTTATTACATTATGTTAATTATGTGTAAATGATAAGAATCCCATGAAGTTACGTTATCATGATCATCATTTACGGTAATCCATTTGATCCCAAAGCCTCAATGTGGGATTGTTCTCGTGTGATTAACAAAGTCGAATAAGAACTTGTCTTATTACATCATGTTAATTATGTGTAAATGATAAGAATCCCATGAAGTTACATTATCATGATCATCATTTACTGAAATCCATGTGACCCCAAAGCCTCAATGTGGGATTGTTCTCGTGTGATTAACAAAGTCGAATAAGAACTTGTCTTATTACATCGTGTTAATTAGGTGTAAATGATAAGAATCCCATGAAGTTACGTTATCATGATCATCATTTACTGTAATACATGTGATCCCAAAGCCTCAATGTGGGATTGTTCTCGTTGTCTGTTTATGTGTAAACTATCTAAATGTTTGCTCATGTGGAAATAACTAAGTGTTATAAGGTATAATCTTACAACTATGTTATTCTAATGTGTTGATGATTAAGAATTTATATTATTATAATCATCTGAGTTTCCCTGTTATCTCATAATCATACAAGCATGCATACAATGATAAGCGATAATAAGCAATTTGATATTATCAAAATCAAAGTATAACTAACATGTTAAGCAAACTTTTAAATAATTAAAAGTAAACATGTTTCTCAGCCACGAGAGTTAAAATCAGTAAAGATTAAAGAAAAAGGGGCATATGAACTCACCTTGTAGTAGTAGAGTTGACTTAGCTTAAAAGAATGAAGACACGCGCTCTTTGTTGTTCTTGTAGTAATTTTCACGTTCCTGTATTGATTACATGTTGTGTATAACTCATAAGTATCGTTTCTAATTGATTTGAGCGTGTGCAAGTGGTGATCTTAACTTGATCATCCTTTCGTGATCTTGGTCATTATTCGGCCCAATTCAACTCAAGTATTCATTATTGACACTTTGTTGGTTTAGTGGAACGAAATGTGTAATTGTAATTTAATATTAAAGACTTGATCTTCATGATCTCACTTTGTCTTTAACTTGGTTCTTTTTGTAAAAATTTAATGCCTTTACTATCACTAATTGTTTCACCACAAGTGTTTAACACCTTTTAATTAAACCGAAATTATGATTTCTACTAATTGTCATCTTCATTCATTTGTTTCACGAATTGGGTTACTTTGAAGCTCATTGGGCCGAATGTGTGTCGTGGGCTTGGTAAACCGACATGGGCCGAAGCTAATGGGCCGTATTATGGTTATTGGACCGGATAAACAAAATTGGGCCGGTTTATGCGTAGACCATAGCATTAAATGGATCGGATTGTTCATGTGGTATTGGGCTCGTGGATGATGCATGGGTCGATTAGGTGGAGTGTTGGGCCGATTAAGAATGATATGGGCCTGAATAAATGAAGTGGGCCGATTGGAGGTTTCTTTGGGCCGAACCAATTTTGTGTGGGCCTGCTGACTGGGCCTATTCTGTTGTTGTTGGCCCATCCCAATATGCATTGTCGTTCAAGAAGCAACAAAGTCGCATCTCATACTCTAGTCAGCGAACCTTCCCACCAATTCTCCTCAAGGTTCGTTCATGGCATCAAGGTTCGTTCATGGCATCAAGGTTCGTTCATGGTGCTATGGTTCGTGAGCAGAACCTGCCCCAAGGTTCGCCACCATGGTTCGGTGCCTGCAAAAGATTCGGTTGGGGTGATGGGTTCGTGACAGCCATGCTGAGGTTCGGGAGCTGCTTAGCTAGAAAGGTTCGTGACCAGATAGCTGTAGTAGGGTTCGGCTAACTCAAGTCGACCAGCAGGGTTCGTGAGTCCTTGAAGGTTCGTCTGAGTGTACAATGGGTTCGTGGGGGTGTTTCCAGAACTGACAAAGGTTCGGCCTTCATGACTGCCCACGACCCAGCGACTTTGCCATCTCCATCACGAATCTATGGCTACTGTAGGTTTTCTCACAGGTTTATGGCTAAGCAGATCGAGCCTCTCAAGTTTATGTGGTCGGTGTAAGTGGATGTTTAGTCGGTTTCACTAGGGTGGTCGAGTTAGGGTGTGAAAACCCTAATTTCTGGAAACTACATGGCATCATACCTCCGATTTCAGTGGTGAAACCTTCAGATCCGTTGTACTTTCTTGTAGAGGACGTCGAGGGCTACGCGTGGGCGCAAGAATCACTCAAATCGGATGAGAAATGAAGGAGATATGCTTGTTTGAAGGTGTAAAAATGGTGAGGAGAGAGGGTGGCCGGAATTTGGAGTAGGAGAGAGAGTGGAAAGATGTAAAATGAGAGAAATACTCTCATTTAGAGTATTTATATTGCGTGTGGTGTCCGGGTCCGTTTCGGTTGCTCGGTTTGTTAATTCGTCGCGTAACCGGAAAATTACGCGTAATTTATAATAAATAAACAAAAAGGGTATTTTAATTAATTTGATGAATTTCAAAATTGTAAAAATGATAAATATTTAATTTAATTAAATTTAAATTCGTTCGCGTCGTGTTTTATTTTCGTTTCGTCGAATCGCGTCACCATCGCGCGTATTCGTTCGAATCGTCACTCAAACGAACACGACAATGGTTTTGCTTTCCGACTTTTGTTTTCTACTTTCCAGTCATCCTTTCAGAACGTTAAACTCACAGATATGTTTGTGTGAATCGTCACTCACGCAAACACACTGTCAGTTCGTTATTCTGAAACGACACTGCAGTTTATGTTTGAATTGTGTTTCCTCACTGTCGGACTCAACTAAACATCCTGATATCACATTGTTTTCTCATTGAAATGTCGGCCATCTGATTCCTGTCATCTATGGATATCAGATCGCAACCGATTTGTTTTCGGAATATTGTTTGAACACCGTTCTTTCTCATGATTTGTTGTGTTAACTGTAATTAAGTTTTCACTTAATAAACACAACTAATGTTTCAAATGTACGTTGTACTTAATGTATCTAAGTTTACACAAAAATACGTACCACGATTTCTTGTATTTAAGAATCTGTTAACACAAACACTGTTTACAATCACATATGTACACATAGTTACTGTTTACCAGTACACCTACCGTACGGACTTGCCGGTCGGTCAGGTACTAGTTGTCACAGTCGCACCATAAAGAGTTATAGCAAACCAGCTCCCACGCTTGTATGTGAGGGAATCCCCTTTGACTTCACCACGCTTTCGTAGTCTTTCATCGCTTTTTTCGAAACATGCACATCCCCTTCGTCGTTTTTGCGATTCTTTGAAGCTTGTTGTGACAATCCGACTTTTCGAATTAACCTCGTTAACTGAGAATAGTGAGATCACAGGCCCAATAAGGCCAGTGTAGGCCCAATGAAGTCTAGGAAGGCCCAATAAGGCCAGTGTAGGCCCAATAAAATCTAGGAAGGCCCAATAAGGCCAAGGTAGGCCCAGGTAGGCCAATAGTATTTAGGAGGCCCAATTGGGTTAATCAAACCCAATAATGTTCTAATTTGCCCAATTAGTGACAATTCGGCAATTCGGATTAACTCCGTTATTCAAAAACTAGTATAAACAAACACGAAATTATACGAAATCAAACTAGAAGGATTAAGTTTAAACAAAACATGATACAAACATATAAATTATGAGAATTAATGTTAAAACCATATAAAATGTTCAATTTTGACTAGTAAAGTCAAAATTTGAGTTTTTTTTATCTAATTGAAAGTCTAATCCATATTAGTAATCGGTTATGAAATGAATTAATCACCTAAATAACTCACCTTGATAAATAACAACGGTTATCATCAGTTAATGATATCATAATGATCGAAATTAAAGCAATTAACTACCTAATAACTCTAAACCGTTACTAAAGGCTATGAAATTCCCATAATTCGATCATAAGTCACCAAATTGAGTTTACAGAGACTTTAGTCGGCACCCTTAGGATACTCTTCACACGAAAATTGGAACTAAGAACATCTGGATCGAAGAATTGGACCGTGAGCGGCCGAAACCCAAGCTAAAAGTTGATCTTCATCAATTTAACATCAAATCAGGTAAAAATTCGTTCCTACACAACCTAAACATACCGATTAAGCATAGCCCTAACCTAATTTCATGAAATAACATCGATTTGATAAAGATCTAGTTCTAGGGTTTGTTCTAGAAAGCGAATTGGGGGTTTCTATTCTAATGAGCATAAAACTCGAATTAAAACCCACAGAGAGTTTCGAAATTAACCTTTTAAGGAAAAGCCTATGTTAAATACATCATACAACAACGAATTAAATGATTTCGAATTCTAGGGTTTGATATGTGAACGAAATTGGGGTTTTGATTATGATTGTGTTAAAAAAAGAAATTAATGGTTACTGATAGTTTCAGAAAACATCGATGAAGGAAATCCCTATGTTAATTACATCTAACAATAACGAATTTCATGAATTCGATTGTTAGGGTTCTTAATCAAAACGAATTGGGGATTTTGAATTTATATAACTTGATATGCGAATTAAAATCACCAGTTAACGCGACTGAACTACGGGAACAAAAGCCCTAAGGTTCGGTGATCGATCTTGTTCGAATTGAGGGTTATTTGGTGACAATTGGGTTCGGTCAAGGGTTTCAAAGGGGGGAAACCGAGTGTTGGTGGTTAAAAGCAATTAAACCGAGGTTCTAATGCGAAATCAGAGTTATCCGGATTGGTTTGGGCGTGGTGTTCGGTCCAGGAGGTCAGGGGTTCGAACCCTGCCTCTTACAGTTTTTGAAATTAAAACAAATTTCAGTTTTTATACCATAATTCCTTCGTTCGAACTCCGTTTTAACTCGTTTCAGTTTAGTTAGAACCAGAATTTAACTCCGAACAAAATAAAATAACAAAATTCATATTTTGACCAAAAACACAATCGCTTATTTTACGCGTGTTTAAATTTAATCGTATAAGTTTAGACGATTTAAACGAATGAACTTAAAACCGTGCATACTTTTGTATGTACGTTTCGAACGTTCAAATATACGTGTGTTGACACGTATAAGACTACAATCACGATTCGACATTACGAATAACACGACGTTATTGTAATGACACAGATTTTTCGTAGAAGGTTGTCTACGTGAATTTACAAGCACGTGATCATTCTGTTTGCTATCAAAGGTGCGTACACGGCCCCTTTCTTATTTTAACTGTTTTGGGGGAGAAAACATGTGCAACAAACGCTTTTAGATACATATCACTTGCATGAGTTAGCTGTTTACATTAAGTGCAAACATAGCATTACAAAGCCTTCTCTTTCGAACCGTTTAATTTGCCGGAGTGCAAAGGATGGTGGTTGAAGATAGATCTATTGGGTTTGACAAACCTCACTTGGTAGATGGGATCTACGCAGGTGTTTGACTGACCAAACACACACATTGCTATTGTTCGTGCTAGACAATAGTGTTAAGGCAAAAACATGCTATAGCATGGCAACTCGTCAGTTTCGGTGTCGACCACTTATGTAAATAGTTTATATGACTAGCTATCATGACTGTGCATGTGTGATTATGTTATCTACAAACTTGATATTCAAACTGCTGTTTTGAACATTGTGAATGATTAAAACCTGTGTATGCACCAACCTTTGTGTTGACTTGATTTACATGTTTTCTCAGGACACTAAGACACAAGCAAGGACAAGCAGGGACTAGGATGTTGAGTCTCATGCATGCATTTCAGTTCAAGTGTTTTAGCTTTGATAAATTAAGACATTGAGAGTTATTGGATTTGTACTTTACATTTTCAAACCGTCACGTTTTGTTATTGGTTTTTAAAACGCTTCCGCAAACTTTGAAAACTTTGATGTTACAGTTTTAGACCAACATATGTTTTGAAATTCATATAGAGGTCTTCGTTATGTCTAATGATCTGAGATCCTGGTTTGTCACGTTCCCAAACGGTATGATTCCGTTAGTTGAAAATTGGGGGTGTGACACTTGTTGGTAAAAACCATTCCATTTCTTCATTACGGAGTTCAAGTCGTTCCATTTGGAATAAATTTGATCACAAGTCCTCGAGTTATCCTTCATGAGTTGGTGAAAATGGTCGGTTACCTGCATACAAACAATATAAATTGAAACATCAACCGTGATTTTTTTGTTAACTGAAACAATGTGAAAAAAATACCTTAATATAAAACCCAACCCGTTTTTGCGCATTACCTTAATATAGCGAACCAGCTCCCACGCTTGTATGTGAGGGAATCCCCTTTGACTTCACCACGCTTTCGTAGTCTTTCATCGGTTTTTTCGAAACATGCACATCCCCATCGCCGTTTTTGCGATTCATTGAAGCTTGTTAGTAAAAACCATTTCATTTCTTCATTACGGAGTTCAAGTCGTTCCATTTGGAATAAATTTGATCAGGAGTCCTCGAGTTATCCTTCATGAGTTGGTGAAAATGGTCGGTTACCTACATACAAACAATATAAATTGAAACATCAACCGTGATTTTTTTGTTAACTGAAACAATGTGAAAAAATACCTTAATATAAAAACCATCCCTTTTTTGCGCATTACCAACATCAGGATTTTCAGAAAATAGTTAGCCAAGATTTAGCCAACGCAACCTCTTCTTCATCGGTCTAATGCTTGGCCGGTGCTTTCTTTCCCGTTGGTCTAACCGGTTCTTCTTCTTCTTCCGATTCGACTTGAACACTTTTTAATGATCGTTTGAATCCGAGTCATCTTGAGTATGGTCATGATAGTCTAAACATAATTATATAACAATAAACGTTAAAAATAAACGCAACAAACGATTATATAACAATAAACGTTAAAAATAAACACAACAAATAAACGTATAACAATAAACGTTAAAAATAAAAACAAATAAACGTATAAAAAAACATTGAAAATAAACGCAACAAATAAACATATAAAAACTACCATTAAATGGAGATTGTTATTGAAAAGCTTGTTGATCAAATTGTTGACAAGCTTGTTGATATTGTTGATAAGACTGCTCCCACCGATTAAATTGTTGTTGAGTACTCGGCGAATATTCCAAATATTGAGACGGGTTCATTTGCTCGTGGTAGAAGTTGGGTTGATTCGGGTATGGCATTTGTGGACGATACCCGGGTGTGTTGAATGGGTTCATTTGAGGTGTTTGTATATTTTTTGGACGTGGTTTTCTAAATTTTTTTGCTTGACGACCCATCACATGATGAACCCCCTTCCATTTTGCTTCAAAATTTTGTGTATAGAATGTAGAAGATGAGAGAAAAGTCTAAGATTTTTTGTTGTGAAATAGGAATAAAGTTGGAAAATGTTTTTTTTAAACTCCAACGGTCATTTTTTTTCCAATGGCTAGAAATTTTGATTCCCAAGGCTCGGCAACAATCATTGACCCAACCCCGAATTTCCCCACACCAAAACCGGGGGCGCGGTGTTCCCGGCCGGCCCCAGTTCAGTGAACTCTTCCCCGTGCGTTTCCTGACTACCACTCCCGGTCACCTTATATTAAGTACACTATTTTTTTTAATTTTATTAATTACATATAATATGAAGTAAATAAAAAAACACTTATGGTACAATAAATACTTTAACTAACTAGAATCCCAGTAAATTAAATCGGACAACCTATTATATAACCAGCTAAATTTGCATGTGTTGTTAAAAAAAATCTAATATTGCATGTTTGTCTTTTATTTATAGTACATTGCAATATTGGTCGAACACACTGCATACTGATACAAGTAGAGATTATATATCTTCATTGACGTGTCATCTTTTTATTCACCCATTTGGTATTCATTCTATGTCAATTTTTTAATCTTTTTTAACTCAAATTGTTTTTCATTCTATACAAACTTTTCCAATTGGAAAACTTGTACTTGAACACATTTGTTTTTCCCTGAAGTATTTTTCGATGAAAAAAAAGAGTTTATTCAGCTTAACATGTCTTTGATCTCTTCAACTTATCTTTTTTGCAGGCAATAGTAACAAAAAAAGAATGAACGTTACATAAATTTTTATGAAGTTGTGCAATTCATGGTCTTGTTGAGTTCAAGGGCACTTTCGTCAACACAAACCAAGGGTTTCTTGATTTTACACACGAGTTTTCTAACTAGATCCTACGCCAATTTCCACTTTCATCTCACTCTACTGTATTAATTACAATTTAATTTTTATAACTTAATTAATTACATATAATATTTCGTAAATAAAAAACCACTTATGGTATAATAAATACTTTAACTAACTAAAATCCTAGTAAATTAAATTGGACAACCTATTATATAACCAGCTAAATTTGCATGTGTCGTTCAAAAAAATTTAAATTTGCATGTTTGTCTTGTATTTCTAGCACATTGTAATATTGGTCGAACACACTTCATACTGATACAAGTAGACATTATATATCTTCCTTGACGTGTCATTTTCATATGCACCCATTTGGTATTCATTCTATGTCAAATTTTTTTAACTTAAATTGTTTTTCGTTTGAACACATTTGTTTTCCATGAGGTATTTTTTGATGAAAAAAAAAGTTTGTTCAACTTAACATGCCTTTAATCTCTTCAACTTATCTTTTTTTTGCAGGTAATAGTAACAAAAAAAGAATGAACATTACATAATTTTTTTATGCCGAATAGGTATAAATTTGAATGTATTCTTATATAAAATGTTAAAATTGTTTTCTTATTTTACCCTGACATTTTATAAATTTGATTTTATTATATGTAATGTGATATAATTGGTTTCTTTGACTACTTTTTTCACATATATATATTTTTGATATTTTAAGGTGTTTAGATCTCATAAAGATATAGTTACTTGGGACAAAACGTGACATACTCTCTTGGTTTTATTATTGTTACTGCACGTTCAAGGCCAAATTGTATTGGCTAAATCTCTAAATTGTATATGGTTGTGAGCGTGGTGGTGTATCTCGAAGTAAAAATTAAGATATTACAATTGATCCTAATAAAGTTATTGGATCCAAAAAAAATAAATTGTCCATTTGAATCGGTGGAGAAATATTCAAAGACACGTGATGTTTTATGCGTGATCAACATAATCACCCGCCCGCATTGTATATGGAGGGCCATACATATGCAAGGAGATTGTCTGTAACATCAGTGCCGAAAGCGTTGCAAGAACAATGATCTCTACAGTAACTTGCACAGTAACTCAGGTACACACTACGGGAAACTATGTATATGCTATTGACACTTGATGCTTGACACTAAACTATTATGCCATTGTTCTGAAATCTGACTTAAACCTTATGGTTTAACAGTCAGAAACACATCAGACAACACTGAGCTGACACACAAATGCTTGATTTAATGCTATTATGTATAAACGTATGCGAGGTTAAACAAAACAAAACCATGACGGTTGTTGTTACGGAATGCTAAACCGATGAATTATTCGTATAGGTGACGATCTGTATGAGTAAATCTGAAAGTTTAACGTTTTGAAATGATGACTGAAAAGTAGAAAACAAGAATCAGAAAGTGAAACCAATGCCGTGTTCGTTTGTGTGACGATTCGAACGAATACGCGCGAAGGTGACACGTTCTGACGATACGAAAATGAAGTACGAAACGAGAGAAAATAAATTAAGAAAATTTAATATTAAACATTTATTAGGAATCACAATCTTTTAGAAATATTACAAATAAACTCATTTTAACTACATAGAATGCGCGCAATGGACGCGAGCTAACGAAACGTTTAAAATAATCGAACTCGATAAATAAATACAAGAAAAGAGGATTTAAAACATTTACTAGGAATAACCACCTTTAAAATAATTCAAATAAACTCTTTTTATTTAAATTACAAAATACGCGCGTAGCGTGCCGGAAACGCGACGAAAACGAGAACCGAGCAACAGAAACGAGCCCGAACACCCACGGGGTATATAAACCCTAAATGAAACCATTTTCTTCATTTATTACATCTCATCTCTCTCTAGCTATCAAAACCGTCTCCTCTCTCTCTGTAGGAGTTCAAGGCTTCAAATCACTATAACTCCTTCAATTCTTGGTGAAATCTTGTGTTTTTGGTGTCCACACGAAGCTCTCAGCACCCTCTACAAAGAAGTACAAGCGATCTGAGGTGTTGTCCACTGAAAATCGAGGTATGAGCAAAAGAAACCCACGAAAATTAGGGTTTTCTAGGCTTTTTTTTGACCCATCAACCTCTAACGGTTCAAAGCTTAACCCTTTCAAGACCGCACCCTTGGAGAACCTTCCATTGTGTAACACTAACCATGGGAACAACTTGGGGCTGCTGGGTTCGATGATGATGAAGATGGTGAACCAGGGTTCGCGTATGGCCTGCAGTGGCCGAAGTTGCCGAACCTGCATGCACATGGGACGAACATTGCAGCTGCGAACCATCCTCTTGGCCGAACCTTTTCATCATCAGCCGAACCAGTAGCAACAGCCGAACCAGTACCACATGTCGAACCTCCTGCTGGCCAAGCTGGGATCACGAACCTCTCTACTTAGCCGAACCTTGCTCACGAACCCATCATGCATGGCGAAGCTACCTAGCCACGAACCTAGCAAAGCCGAACCAACTTGGCAGCGAATCTTCCCTTCCATGCACTCCCTTCGGTTGTCGAACCATGCCAAGCCACGAACCTTGCCCGAACCATGCCAAGCCACGAACCTTGCCCGAACCATGCAACACCACGAACCCTAAGGTTCGCTGGACTGAACCGAGTCGCATGCGGCCACCATCTTGAGTCAGTTAGGCCAGAAGGCCACTCACCCTTGTTGGGCCTTAGACACTAGCTTGAATGACACAGTTGGCCCAACAACATTATCTACTCGGCCTACTTAACTTATACGACCCAAATTATTCTTCGGCCCAATTAGGATTCGGTCCACATGATGTAAAGGATCAAATAACACACTAGAACTACAAATAAGGAGCACATGCATGGATATTTGGTACAAACTTTAATTACTATAAAGGTGACATAAAGTGGTGATGCTACACTCACAAAACCTAAAACCTAAATGGATGCAAAGATAATTGCATGGTTATGGGCTAACTATATAATAAACTACTCTATCTAACAAGAGCAAAATGGGAAGTTTATCTCTAAAGCTAATTTAAACACTTAAGTATAATTACAAAGATCCACATAATACAAGTAAATAGCATAACATTTAAAGGTCTTGAAATTTCAAGAATGAATTAGGGCCGAAGGATGACCGAGACTCATAAGTGTTAGCCAACTTTAGGGCTAACACATACACACATACACATCGGATATAGATTATATTTATAACATACGACAACATGAAATCAATACAGGATTGTGAATACAACAGTAAATACTACAAAGAGCGCGCGATTCCAGTTTATACTTAGTCAACCACTCCAAACACAAGGTGAGTTCATTTGTCCCTTTTCAAACATATTTGTTTTTACCTCGGAACTGAGAAGCATGTTATACATTTTAAACAATTATTGAAATGTTTATTAAATGCTTTTACACTTGTTCATGATGCTTATACTGATGTTTAAGCATGTAACTCTTGTTCTAGAAGCTAGGGACTAAGACTTAAACTATATGCTTGATGCTTATGCTATAAACTCAATGCTTAAACTATATGCTCGATGCTTATGCTATAAACTCTATGCTCAAACTATATGCCTGATGCTTATGCTATAAACTCAATGCTTAAACTATATGCTCGATGCTTATGCTATAAACTCTATGCTCAAGCTATATGCCTGAAGCTTATGCTATAAACTCAATGCTTAAACTATATGCTCGATGCTTATGCTATAAACTCTATGCTCAAACTACATGCTAATACTTGAAGCTAAATGCCCAAAGCTATGATTGTATGCTAAATACTAAGCTTGTATCTATTCATGGGATACGTAATTGCTAAACATTGCTAGAGCAAAGCTTGTACCCATGCATTGAGATACGCAAAAGCTAAACTATGCGAATGCTAGGCTTTATCTATATATGAGATACGTAATTGCCAAACATTGCTAAAGCAAGGCTTGTATCTGCATATATGAGATATGTAATTGCCAAACATTGCTAAAGCAAGGCTTGTATCTGCATATATGAGATATGTGAATGCTAAACTATGTGTGTGCACAACTTGTGTCTACATATGAGATACGTAATTGCCAAACATTGCTAGAGCAAGGCTTGTATCTGCATATATGAGATACGTACACGCTAAACTATTCGGATGCTAAGCTTAAACCAATTCATGAGATACGTAATGGCTAAACTATGCTAGAGCAAAGCTTGTATCTTTTCATGGGCTACGTAAATGCTAAACTATGCTAGAGCAAAGCTGGTACCCATGCATGAGATTGGTGAAAGCTAAACTATGATTTGTGAAACAGTTATGTTTGTACAACTTACTCTAAAGCTAATATACATGAACGCTATAAACTTGTAAACTTTTAAACAGTACACTAAAGCTATGATGAAGACCATATTGAATGGTAGGTAAAATGCTTAATTATAATTAACGACAATGTCATATGTGGTTTAGTATGTGGTGGGATGGCATCTGGGCGAGTTGTAGGCTCGACCCTTTCGTATGCCCTATATATAAGCATACCAAATTGGATATTACATGTGATGTTAATGAGATTAAGGTTGTTACCAAAAGAGGTTTGCCAAAGCTATTTTCAACTTTTAAACTAAATGAACTCACCAACCATTGTGTTGACTTTGTTTTCTTACATGCTTACTCAGGTGATACACATGTTTAAGCTAAGGCTCAGGATTTCATGCTAGGATGCTCAGATAGAGGACCTAGTAGACTTTTGGAAAGCACGTATTTTGTTATTGACGCGAGTCACTTTTGATATCTTGTACAGATACACGATAGAAACATTTGATTCTTTTGATATGTTTACTTAGTTAAATTACCGATCATTGATATTGTAATTTAACTTTGTAATCCTAGTTTAATGCTTTATTGTGCTTTAGTTATTCTCAATGTTGATGCTATGTAAACAATATGATCATCACGATTATCAATCACGATATCGCGCCCCGAGAACCTTCCGCCCGGCGGGGAAGTCGATCTGTCCCGCCGGCTCGGGGTGTGACATTGTCTAATAATAAAACTCGTTTGGTGCAAGAACTAACTAAGTTAAATGTAAAACCACGTTATATTCTTACAACATTAAAGAGGCAAAACAAGAATAATGTGTCTTCTCTAAAAACCATATACAATGCTCACCAAAAGGTTTCGAATGATGAGAAAGAAGATAGAACGCCTAAGCAGAATATCATGTATATTTTGCAAAATAAATGACATATTTTTTTAGCATCGTATTCATGACATTACTAATGAGTTGTAAGATTTATTCTTTGTTCATCCAACATCATTACATATGTGGCAGTCATTTTCACATGTGGTGTTAATAGATGCTACATATAAGACAATTAGGTATAATTTGCCATTTCTTAAAATTGTTGACGTTTCTTCTACAAATAAGTCATTTTGTATTACGTTTGATATGAACAAGGAAAAGACTAACAACTACACTTGGGCATTAAAATCATCTAAAGATGACAGTAAACGAATCCTTTTTTCCCTCATGTTATTGTCATAAATAGAGATTTGACTCTAATGAAAGCATGTGCATAAGTGTTTCCACAAAGTAATCTTTTGCTTTGTAGATGGCATATTCAAAATGATGCGATAAATCATTGCAGACCACGTATTAGGTCACAACAAACTTGGGTTTCATTTCTTTCAAAGTGGAATACATTAGTTGTATCTCCAGCGACACACTACATACATGCAAAATTATGAAGACCTTTAAACATTACTGTTAGATTATCCATATATTATTCATGTTTATTTTTAAATATTATCACAAACTTATGCAAAATACTAATTTTAATTTATTTTTTGTCTTCTATTTTAAGTTGTTCTAAGTTATATGCATACAATATGGCTGGATAAGTTTGCGGAAGGGTTTGTGTCAATGTGGACAGAAAAACATTTAAATTTTGGAAATTCAACAACTAACATAGTTGAAAGCCAACATTCTAAGCTAAAAAAACACTTGGATTCAACAAAATATGATTTAGAAAGATTCGTGCTTGTAATTGAGGATGTTGTGAAATCACAAGAAAACACTATAAAAGATAGTATTGAAAGAAGGAAAAATATTCGCAAGTCTAAATATAACTCACCAATATTTCAAAACTCGTGTGGTTTTGTTTCACTTTATGCCATGGAGAAAATCTTAGCCAAAGTTGATCGATCACGTTGCTTTGTGCTAACTCTGAAAAATTGCGATGTTTTGGGTTACCGTGTGCTCACGAACTTGCAACACATGTTTATTCAGGTATGCATGTTCTAATTTATTCGGTTGATATCACGTGTTTTCAATTATTAACTACAATATTATGGGCAATTTATTTATTACAGAATTATCTATAACATTAACTTGCATTGATAAGGTAGGGTATGATGATGGTAAGATGTATACAACTTACCTCTATAGTCTATCCCGTAAGAAGATAGACTGCTTCTAATGAGACATCGGCTCATGATGTCTGATTAACCGACCAATTCAACGCTCTTAACTTTATTTTCACAAAAAAGCAAGTAAAATAACATTAAAATCATTGCAATTTTTACTTTTGCTCATCAAAATCCGACACATATATAACTATATATGCGCACCACAAACGAGTTCATTTTAGTTTTGCCCCTCCAAAATAATGGTTATTGACTAAAAACGAAACACCTACGAAGAAAAAAATGGAGAGCTTTACATATGGGGTCTCCAAGATGCTTTTTTAAGAATGGTCTAAAAACACAAAAACAAACAAATGATATGTTTTTGCTAAGTCTATTTTGATTGTTATTCTTGAGGTTAAAGTTATTTACTTAAAGATGTAGGCATTATCAAATTAATTATTATTGCATGTTTCATGCATGCTAGTAGCAACGTGACTCTTTTATAATTTAACATTTAAAAAATATGTATTTATTGGTATTTAATGGTTTAAATTGGTTCTCTCTAATTCTTTTCTTTGGATCATAGTTTTACCATGGCACTTTTCAATTATCTTTTGTGAACAATTATCAAAGTTTACCTATAGCCTATAAGCATACACCACACATCAAAATAAAGCATATTCATCAGTCTCGAACCTAAATGAAATATGGTCATGCATCTCATTTCAATTTATTGGTGTAAGCCACAAGTGAAACAGAGATTGAGAAGGAGAGGGGTGGTCATTCTTCGAAAAAGACCTTGAAAAAGAGTCAAAGGGAAGGGATTGATCGAAAACTACATGAGTGTTGAAGCCAATGATCAAAAAGCTTCAAGAGGGTGGAAACCAGTGTTCAGGAAAATAGAAAAGAGATGAGACGAGTGAGCGATACATTTTATACTGTATTTTCTTTATATCATTTAAAATTTTGATTTATTTTTCTTTTTTTAAAAAAATATTACTCTAATTATGTAAATATTTAACAGAAATTACAACATGTGTTAGCATTAAAAGACTATAATGTTATGATCAAGTGAATAGTCCAGGGACGGAGCTTCGAGCTAGAAAATTCATGATTTATTCGAAGGAACAGAGGTAGAATTAAACCGATTCCCAATTTATAGTTTCATTTTTGTAATTTTCTAGTTGTTTCAAAATCTTATAAGTTGAATCAATCAAATTCAATTTTTCTCGCTCTATCTGTGGGCGGGGGCTTCCGAGGAATACAAAAAAAGCTCGGAGGGGGCCGGAGAATTTTTAGGAAGAAAACGGAGATGGCCGAAAGATTTTTAGGAAGAAAACGGATGGGGCCGAAGTTTTTTTAGGAAGAAAACAAAGGACATCGAATGATTTTCCGACAAAATACTACTGAATCGACAATTCTGATTGGAAAAACAGGAGGGCCACTGTAACATCACTGTACTTTCGGTTGTCCGTACGTCCGTACATCCGTACGAATGTACTGTTACGACTGGATATTTATGATTATTAATGATTATGAGATTATTGATTGACTTTACTGATATTATCACTGTTGCTGGTATACATGATTATAATATATTATACGCGTAAACCATGGGAAGTTTAGTTGTAAATTAACTAAACAGAACCAGAGTGTTTATCGCAGATGATTATACTGATTATGGGTTATTGTTATGGAATGAGAATGGATTTGGGATGGAACTGGGAGTTTGTTTGAGTCTGGTTACTAAACGTAGTCAAGGACCCATGGTCATGGTTTATCGAAATAGCGGTGGGACGGTGGCTAGGGCAGTTGCGACTGACCCTTACATATGCCCTATATATATGCATATTTCGGTCTATCATGGATGTGTCAGTGACTAGGGTTTAGTGGGTTTTGGGTTGGGAAATGATAATATTAAAGTTAATAAATGTTGGGAGTTAATTACGCGATGTGAGGTTACGAACATTAGTTAAACGCGAGTATTGATTTAGAAACATTAACTTAATAATGTATTCGCGTGGGTGACGATTCACACGAATATGATTATTAAGAATAATGTTTTAAAACGATATTCCATAAATCATAAATCAAATCGAAATACGGTACGAGCATCGGATTCGCAAAGGTGACGATCTTTACGAATACGTACGCGAGTAACGCTTTTCGACGAGATAGTTAAACATTATCAAACGATATTAATCTAATAAATGGAAACTAAAAACGTTTATTAGGAATCACAACCTAAAATGTTTTCGAATAAATTAAATTATTTAAATAATTATTTAACGAAAACGAAATGGAATTTATTTTACGAAACAAATTATTTAAACTTGTTTTAATTAAATAAAACTAATTTATTTAAAACAAGTTATTGTTTTAAATATGTTACGTTAGAAAACCGAGCATGTTGTTACATTTCACGCGTATTAAACGAGATATGTTACGAGACAAAGGGCATTTCGAAATCATGATGATTAATGAAACCATATTATTATTTAAACACTTTTTATTTAAATATGTTTAACGAGAAAAACCGAGTTTTATTTTGTTTTATCGCGATAAAAACGAGACCGGGCACACGGGGATCGACCGGACTATAAAATCCCCTTATTTCTCTTCTTCTTCATTTTACAAGGCCATCTCTCTCTCTCTAGCATCAAATTCACGACACTTTCTCTCTCTACAACTTCTCTCTACGATATCTCCTTCGTTAACCAACGAAATCACGAGATCTTGGCGCCCACGCGTTCGTGTGATCGAGAGGAACAAGTAGATACGAAGAAATCAAGTTCTTAACCGCAGAATCGAGGTAAATCTGATGTTTTGTTTTCGGGTTTTGTCATAAACACAATGTAGTCGGGTTTTGTACGTTTGATCGAGATTAGGACCTTGTTTTATGCTAAGTCGAGTTATTGTTGAGGTATAGAAGCCATAGACAGACCTGCTATTGACTGGTGATGATCGTGATGACAATGGGCTGCTGATGGTTCGCGACTAACGAACCTGTAAAGGGTTAGCCGAACCCTCGGTCACTACGAACCCTGGTGCAACGAAGCTAGGATGGTTCGGGGATTCCAGCGAACCTTTCTCAAACTGCCGAACCCAAGTAGGGTCAGCCGAAGCCATTGGACCAAACGAACCCTTCTGATCCGAACCTTTGCTTGTGACCTACGAATCTCTTAGGGTGACGAACCCTCCTCCCTTGGCTCACGAACCATACGGTGACCGAACCATGGTTGCTAGTTGAACGAAGGATGAACGAACCTATTAACTGCCGAACCATGCAAGAGCAAACCCTAATTAGCTGGGCGAACCTTAGACCCTCACCGAACCCTTCCTACTTGGGGCCGAACCTAGTTGTAACTAGGTTATAGGTTCGCTGCTTTTCATGTGACATAAAAACCTAAATTCGTTAATTAGAAGATTAAGGGCAGATGGGGGACACGAATTAAATACATACATGTGTGTAGATAACCATGCATGCATGGGAATAATTAAGTTGCCATCTTTCCTTAATAATATCACCCTTAAATTTTGAAGATATTAAAATGTGAATGTTTTTGAAAATAACTTAAGTGTAATCATTTAAATCCATAAAGTTGATTTTGATAACTTGATATAGGTGGTTAAGAGACTTAATTATACATGCATGGATATAAAAGTGTACTTAAAGTATAAGGGTGATACCTTTATAAGTGTAAACTTTTAAATTGTAAATTTAAGACCCTTATACATTGAGGAATTGAAGCTTATAAGTTTAAAGCACAATTGTAGGTGAAATATCTATAAACCCTAGATGTCACTACCTAACTTAGAAACAAATAAAACTAAGTTAATAAAGTACCTATGGGTTTAAAGTAAATCGCGATGATCATCCAATATTAATAAAACACTTGTATTTATAAACACGATCACATCTTAAAATTACAGATTCTTGAGTTGCTTTGAGTTTACATACGCGAGCGCGCTTTATACGAGAACCCGAATTCTAAGGACTTCAGGTGAGTTCTCATAACCTCCTTTTTCTTTAAACTGTTTTAGTTTTAAAACTCGGAGGTGAAACATGTATACCGGTTTAAATATTATTTTGATAACACAAGGTTAATACCTGTTTATCAATACGATATTCACATTTGAAAATATTATTATTAATGGATTATCTATTATTTCTTTATATCCGTGTAAACATTGTTATTGACTTAGGTCAATAACAAAGATTACATGTATTGTCACGTGGATGATTTCCACATCCGTGAATCATTACTCTTAACTTCGGTTAATTGTTTTGACTTCATGTATTGTCACGTGGAGGGTTTCCACATCCGTGAAGTATTGCTTTTGACTTCGGTTAATTGCTTTGACTTCATGTATTGTCACGTGGTTAGCGACCACTCCATGATTCATGTATCTAACTTATGTTAAATACATAAGGAATCATGTATAGTCACGAACATTGATTGAGAATATGATTGATTGAGTTTGGTTGATTTGTTGTGGATTGATTGCTTATATTTGATTATGATTATTTGTGATTGGCTATGATTGATTTGGTTATGTGGTTATGTGATTGTGTATGTGTTTGGCTGTTGAATTGATGGATGTGTGTTGGATTATCTCATACAGGTATTCATATGGATTTTCTCAAGAAGATCATAAGTTTCATACTCGTTTTTAATAAAACATTTTTTCAAAACCATTTTAAGTATAAACTTTCAAACTCATTTTACTAAATCGTTTTTTAAAAATGAAAACTTATGATTACTCACCAACTACTTTTGTAGTTGACACTTGTTTTCTTACATGTTTCAGGTGATGGAGACAAGTAGGAATGAAGAGAGGATCTCTTCTATTTTGGACATCATCATCATATAGGATCTTGGACTTAGTTAATTAACTAAATTTCTGGCGATTAGAGTTTAGTTAGTTTAACTAAATCTTTTGTGTATTTGACATACTTGATTCATGATAAACATGATTTTTGTGTAATTATTGTGGTTGATTAAATGATATATGATGATATGATTTAGATGCCCATGAGCTTGTGAACAATCTACACATCCCTCGTGGCATCCCGATGATTCCGCCGTCGGTCGGGGTGTTACAGATTGGTATCAGAGCCTGGGTTATAGGGAATTAGGTTACTAGAAATGGTTGACCTAGTCTATAACCATAGGATACCCTAGTATGAATTAAATTCATACACTAGTTAGTATATTCAGGATTTCATGCTTATGTGTTTATTACATGTTAATTGAAACCCTGTTATACATCTGATATAAATATGCTGATTATAAATTTCTTGCTTACGTGTGCCCTAATGATTCGATAAGGACATGCACGTGGTGTATCGTAAAGGTGGTGGGACGTTGGCTAGGGCAGTTGCGACTGACCCTTACATATGCCCTATATATATACCATTTACGGTACATTAGGTGGATGTCAATATTGAAGAATGTGGGAACTACCCGTTTGGGAAATTACTTGCTTAGGAAATAAATTGTTTATGAATTATTTGCTTTAGGAATTATCTGTTTATATTGTAAACACCAGACAAGGACATACTCGTGGTATACTACAAAGGTGGTGGGACGGTGGCTGGGGCAGTTGCGACTGACCCCTACATATGCCCTATACATATACCATTTGTAGTATATCGGGGGTCTGTCAGTGTCAGGAACTTAGGATATTACTAGGAATTATTGTGAGATGGATGTTGATGGTTAAGGTTGGTTTGGATTGACACTTTGGATGATCACACTTGATAAACACTTATAAATTCTCTTATAAAAACATACGGATTGGACACGTAGGGTGCATAGGATTAATGAACGATAATGAGCGATTGGTGATGTGATATGGACTTGGGTGATGGTATAAACACTTGATGATAATATAAACGCATAGTGATGATACTAACACTTAGTGATGGTATGGACACTTGATGAGAATAAACTATAGGGAGGATATGAACGCTTAGTGACAATAAGAGCACTTCGTGATGATATGAACCCTTAATGATGATTATTGATATTGGAATTGATATGGATTTTAGTGAACTTAGACAATTGGGGGAAACTTAATGTCAGGTGAACTTAGACATTAGGTGAACTTAGAAATAGGCAAGCCTACATGTCAGGTGAACTTAGACATTAGGTAAACCTAATTGTCCAAGGGAACTAGAGATCACTTCACTCAAAATTATCCTACTAAGGATAAGGTGTGTGAAGTGAGATTTATGGTGAAGTTCATGACACACTCTACACACTAGCAAGGGCATAATCGTGGTGCAATGGAACGGTGGTGGGACGGTGTAGGGGAGATTGCGATCTACCTCTGCATATGCCCTATATATAAGCTTGTTGCATTGCATTGGGAGGTTGTCAGTGTTAGTATAGAGTGAAGAACGTATAGGATCTAGGAAATAGTTAGCTAACACTAGTTATGACCAACTAGGACACTTAGAATGATAATAGGCAAATTTATAAACATTATGAGTTTAAATAACAGATAGGAAATAAATATAGTTCCTATATGTAATCCTAACTGTTTAAGATAAACTCAATTGACCATTGTTTGTATGACTTACGTTGTAAACGGTAGTAACATGTTTCTATTTCCTTCAGAAACATGCCGCCTCGCCGTCACAACGAAGATGACTCGAACAATGGGGAAGCTAACAACAGTAATGCCAACTCCGGCATACAAGAGTTAGCTACACTTATTTCTGGATTGGTGAGCCAACTGACTCAGGCTAACCAGAACATTAACCAGAATCGAGGTGGTGCAAACCAGACAACTTGCACATTCAAACACTTCAATTCCTGCAATCCCCTGAAATTTACGGGTGCTGAATCAGCCACTGGTCTGCTGCAGTGGTTCGAGAGTATGGAGAACACCTTCATCAACAGCGAATGCCCTGAAAATCTGAAAGTTCGCTATGCCACCAGTGTTTTCCAAAAGAGAGCACTGACTTGGTGGAATGGGGAAAAGCGAACTAGGGGAGTAGATGCTGCCTTAGCACTGACATGGACAGAGGTCAAAAATCTGATGACCACTGAATTCTGTCCTAGAAGCGAGATGAGGAAACTGGAGACTGAGTTCTGGGAACTCAAACAAGATAGTGGCGAGAACGTCATCTACAATACTCAATTCCATGAGTATAGTCTGCTAGTGCCTCATATGGTGACACCCTTAGAGAGGGCGATTGAGAAGTATATCGGCGGGCTGCCGGTGCAGATTCAGGATACAGTCTATGGGAGCAATCCCAAAACACTTGAGGCTGCAATCCGATTATCTGCAACTCTTACTGACAATCATGTGAGGAATGGAACACTTACTAGGAAAGGTTACAAGAAGACTGACACCAAGACTACTGCAAAGGAAGTCAAAGCTGAAGTCAAGTCTGAAGCTGCTAGTTCATCCAAAAGCAGCAACAAGAAGAGAAAGACCAGAAACTTCATGGTCACTGCTCCTGCTGCTAAGTCTGCGCAGCAATCATCAAACAATTCAACTGCTAGGAATTTCACTGGGAACACTCCTCAGTGTAACACCTGCCGTTATCATCACGCACCAAATTTGCCATGTCGCGTCTGCAACAACTGCGGCAAGTTTGGTCACTTTGCTAATGTTTGTCGGAGTGCACTGCAAGCACAAAGGATGCAGCATGCACCGCTTGCACTGCCAGCTCCTCCTGCACAACCTATACCAGCTGTACCCGTTCGCCAGGTACCTCAAGCACAGGCAAGAGCCTGTTATGAATGTGGTGAAGTGAGTCACTTCAGAAATCAATGCCCAAAGTTGACTGGAAATAATCAAAGGGTGGCAAGAGGCCGGGCTTTCCAGTTGAATGCTCCAGCTGCTCAAGCCAACCAGGATGTGGTCAACGGTACATTTCTGATCAACAACTCTTATGCATCTGTCTTGTTTGATTCTGGTGCCGATAGGAGTTTTGTTTCATATGATTTTGAATGCTTGCTTGGTAGAACACGTACATACTTAGATAAACCGTTTAACGTGGAAGTGGCTGACGGAAACACTATTGATATTGACACTATTATAGTTGGATGTACGGTGAACTTAAATGATCACGTTTTCCCAATTGATCTCATACCTATGCATCTTGGTAGCTTTGATGTTATCATAGGCATGGATTGGTTAGCCACCCACAGAGCGGAGATTGTTTGTCATGAGAAATATATTCGTATTCCTTTAGCTTCGGGTGAAACTTTGAGAATAATTGGAGAAACTGCTAGTAAAGGTCTTAAGCTGATGTCTTGCACTAAAGCACATAAGTACCTTAGGAAGAAATGTATAGCATTCTTAGCTCATATTGTGGAGAAGAAAGAGAAAGGAAAGAAGATTGAAGATGTTCCAGTGATACGAGATTTCCCAGAAGTATTTCCAGATGATTTGCCGGGTCTTCCACCAGAACGTCAAGTTGAGTTCCGAATCGACTTAGTACCTGGTGCGAACCCAGTAGCCAAAGCTCCCTACAGACTTGCGCCTTCGGAGTTGCAAGAATTGGCGAGCCAGCTACAAGAGCTGACTGACAAAGGATTCATTCGCCCGAGCCATTCACCATGGGGTGCACCGGTCTTGTTTGTCAAGAAAAAGGACGGGTCATTCCGAATGTGCATCGATTATCGCTAATTAAACAAACTCACAATTAAGAATCGATATCCACTGCCGCGCATCGACGATCTCTTCGATCAGCTTCAAGGCTCGGCATGGTTTTCAAAGATCGATCTTAGGTCTGGGTATCATCAGCTTCGCGTACATGATGATGATATTCCCAAGACAGCTTTTAGAACCAGATATGGCCATTATGAATTTTTGGTAATGCCTTTCGGCCTTACCAATGCACCTGCGGTTTTCATGGACCTCATGAACCGAGTTTGCAGGCCATACTTGGATAAATTTGTGATAGTATTCATTGATGATATTCTGATCTACTCAAAGACTAAGGAAGAACACGAGAAACACCTTAAGTTGGTTTTGGAGATCCTAAGAGAGGAGCGGCTGTATGCCAAATTCTCTAAATGTGGATTTTGGCTTAAAGAAGTTCAATTCTTGGGACACATAGTCAACGAATACGGTGTTCACGTGGATCCTGCAAAGATTGATGCTGTGAAGAATTGGAGTACGCCGAAGACACCGACGGAGATTCGATCGTTTCTTGGACTCGCCGGTTACTATCGGCGGTTTATATCGAACTTCTCCAGGATTGCTGTCCCTCTCACTGCTTTGACTCAAAAGAATAGGCCATACGAGTGGGGACCAAAGCAAGAAGAGGCATTCCAGACCTTGAAGCAGAAACTTTGTGATGCTCCGGTCTTGACATTGCCTGACGGAAATGATGATTTTGTGGTTTATTGTGATGCATCCAACCTAGGTCTCGGTTGTGTTCTCATGCAACGGGGAAAGGTTGTGGCTTATGCATCAAGACAATTGAAGATTCACGAAAAGAACTACACCACACACGACTTGGAACTTGGTGCAGTCGTGTTTGCCTTGAAGATATGGAGACACTATCTTTATGGCACTAAGTGTGTAGTCTTTACTGATCATAAGAGTTTACAACATATTCTGAATCAGAAAGAGCTTAACATGAGACAACGGAGATGGGTTGAACTGTTAAATGATTATGACTGTGAAATTCGCTACCATCCTGGTAAAGCGAATGTAGTAGCAGATGCGCTTAGTCGCAAAAGTCAAGTTCAGATCCATAGTGTCCGAGTGCACACTAACCTCCGTAATGATGTTCTCACAGCCCAACAACTCTCATTAGCTCAGGATAACTTGAAAAATGAGATGTCTTGCGGGGCTGAAATCTTATTGGAAACTAAAGATGATGGATTAATGTATTATTTAAATCGGTTGTGGATACCGAACAGGGGTGATCTGAGGATGCTGATTATGGATGAAGCTCATAAATCTCGTTACTCAATCCATCCGGGCTCTGATAAGATGTATCAAGACCTTAGGGGCTTGTATTGGTGGCCTGGAATGAAGAAGGATATTGCTGAATATGTATCAAAGTGCCTTAACTGTGCCAAAGTCAAGGCAGAACATCAGCGACCTTCGGGATTGTTACTACAACCAGAAATACCGATGTGGAAGTGGGAGAATATCTCCATGGATTTCATTACTAAACTCCCACGAACCGCAAACGGTAAGGATAGTATCTGGGTGATTGTTGACAGATTGACCAAGTCGGCTCATTTCTTACCGATACGCGAAACTTACCCTGTGCGGAAGTTGGCTCGTATTTACATTGATGAGATCGTTAGCCGACATGGTATTCCCTTAAGCATAATATCGGACCGTGATGCTCGTTTCACGGCACGATTTTGGGAATCACTTCATGAAGCCTTTGGAACAAGACTGGATCTTAGCACTGCTTATCATCCTCAAACGGATGGTCAAACGGAACGAACGATTCAAACACTGGAAGACATGTTGAGAGCTTGTGTCATCGATTTCGGTGGCAATTGGGATAGCCATCTACCATTGGTTGAGTTCTCGTATAACAACAGTTATCACGCGAGCATTGGTATGGCGCCGTTCGAAGCTCTTTATGGCAGGAAATGTCGGTCACCTATTTGTTGGACCGAAGTCGGCGATTCGCAGATCACTGGTCCTGAGATTATTCAGGAAACGACTGACAAGATCTGCCAGATCCGTGACAATCTGTTAGCTGCTCGCAGTCGACAGAAAAGCTACGCGGATAAACGAAGAAAACCTCTAGAGTTTGAAGTGGGGGATATGGTATTGCTTAAAGTGTCGCCTTGGAAGGGCGTTGTTCGATTTGGGAAGAAGGGGAAGCTTGCTCCACGATACGTTGGCCCTTTTAAGATCCTTGAACGGATCGGGAATGTTGCTTACAAATTGGAACTTCCTCCAGAACTTAGTAATGTGCATCCGACGTTTCACGTGTCCAATCTAAGAAAGTGCTTAGCTGATCAGGATCTTCAGGTACCACTCGATGACATCCGCATCGATGATACCATGCACTTTGTTGAAAAACCAGTGGAGATAATGGATCGGGAGATTAAACAACTCAAACGCAGTAGAATTCCAATTGTCAAAGTACGTTGGGAATCGAAGCGGGGTCCAGAATTCACATGGGAGCGGGAAGATCAGATGAAGCTTAAGTACCCACATTTATTTGCTACAGTCACTCCAAGTTGAATTTCGGGACGAAATTCCTTTAACTAGGGGAGACTGTAACATCACTGTACTTTCGGTTGTCCGTACGTCCGTACATCCGTACGAATGTACTGTTACGACTGGATATTTATGATTATTAATGATTATGAGATTATTGATTGACTTTACTGATATTATCACTGTTGCTGGTATACATGATTATAATATATTATACGCGTAAACCATGGGAAGTTTAGTTGTAAATTAACTAAACAGAACCAGAGTGTTTATCGCAGATGATTATACTGATTATGGGTTATTGTTATGGAATGAGAATGGATTTGGGATGGAACTGGGAGTTTGTTTGAGTCTGGTTACTAAACGTAGTCAAGGACCCATGGTCATGGTTTATCGAAATAGCGGTGGGACGGTGGCTAGGGCAGTTGCGACTGACCCTTACATATGCCCTATATATATGCATATTTCGGTCTATCATGGATGTGTCAGTGACTAGGGTTTAGTGGGTTTTGGGTTGGGAAATGATAATATTAAAGTTAATAAATGTTGGGAGTTAATTACGCGATGTGAGGTTACGAACATTAGTTAAACGCGAGTATTGATTTAGAAACATTAACTTAATAATGTATTCGCGTGGGTGACGATTCACACGAATATGATTATTAAGAATAATGTTTTAAAACGATATTCCATAAATCATAAATCAAATCGAAATACGGTACGAGCATCGGATTCGCAAAGGTGACGATCTTTACGAATACGTACGCGAGTAACGCTTTTCGACGAGATAGTTAAACATTATCAAACGATATTAATCTAATAAATGGAAACTAAAAACGTTTATTAGGAATCACAACCTAAAATGTTTTCGAATAAATTAAATTATTTAAATAATTATTTAACGAAAACGAAATGGAATTTATTTTACGAAACAAATTATTTAAACTTGTTTTAATTAAATAAAACTAATTTATTTAAAACAAGTTATTGTTTTAAATATGTTACGTTAGAAAACCGAGCATGTTGTTACATTTCACGCGTATTAAACGAGATATGTTACGAGACAAAGGGCATTTCGAAATCATGATGATTAATGAAACCATATTATTATTTAAACACTTTTTATTTAAATATGTTTAACGAGAAAAACCGAGTTTTATTTTGTTTTATCGCGATAAAAACGAGACCGGGCACACGGGGATCGACCGGACTATAAAATCCCCTTATTTCTCTTCTTCTTCATTTTACAAGGCCATCTCTCTCTCTCTAGCATCAAATTCACGACACTTTCTCTCTCTACAACTTCTCTCTACGATATCTCCTTCGTTAACCAACGAAATCACGAGATCTTGGCGCCCACGCGTTCGTGTGATCGAGAGGAACAAGTAGATACGAAGAAATCAAGTTCTTAACCGCAGAATCGAGGTAAATCTGATGTTTTGTTTTCGGGTTTTGTCATAAACACAATGTAGTCGGGTTTTGTACGTTTGATCGAGATTAGGACCTTGTTTTATGCTAAGTCGAGTTATTGTTGAGGTATAGAAGCCATAGACAGACCTGCTATTGACTGGTGATGATCGTGATGACAATGGGCTGCTGATGGTTCGCGACTAACGAACCTGTAAAGGGTTAGCCGAACCCTCGGCCACTACGAACCCTGGTGCAACGAAGCTAGGATGGTTCGGGGATTCCAGCGAACCTTTCTCAAACTGCCGAACCCAAGTAGGGTCAGCCGAAGCCATTGGACCAAACGAACCCTTCTGATCCGAACCTTTGCTTGTGACCTACGAATCTCTTAGGGTGACGAACCCTCCTCCCTTGGCTCACGAACCATACGGTGACCGAACCATGGTTGCTAGTTGAACGAAGGATGAACGAACCTATTAACTGCCGAACCATGCAAGAGCAAACCCTAATTAGCTGGGCGAACCTTAGACCCTCACCGAACCCTTCCTACTTGGGGCCGAACCTAGTTGTAACTAGGTTATAGGTTCGCTGCTTTTCATGTGACATAAAAACCTAAATTCGTTAATTAGAAGATTAAGGGCAGATGGGGGACACGAATTATATACATACATGTGTGTAGATAACCATGCATGCATGGGAATAATTAAGTTGCCATCTTTCCTTAATAATATCACCCTTAAATTTTGAAGATATTAAAATGTGAATGTTTTTGAAAATAACTTAAGTGTAATCATTTAAATCCATAAAGTTGATTTTGATAACTTGATATAGGTGGTTAAGAGACTTAATTATACATGCATGGATATAAAAGTGTACTTAAAGTATAAGGGTGATACCTTTATAAGTGTAAACTTTTAAATTGTAAATTTAAGACCCTTATACATTGAGGAATTGAAGCTTATAAGTTTAAAGCACAATTGTAGGTGAAATATCTATAAACCCTAGATGTCACTACCTAACTTAGAAACAAATAAAACTAAGTTAATAAAGTACCTATGGGTTTAAAGTAAATCGCGATGATCATCCAATATTAATAAAACACTTGTATTTATAAACACGATCACATCTTAAAATTACAGATTCTTGAGTTGCTTTGAGTTTACATACGCGAGCGCGCTTTATACGAGAACCCGAATTCTAAGGACTTCAGGTGAGTTCTCATAACCTCCTTTTTCTTTAAACTGTTTTAGTTTTAAAACTCGGAGGTGAAACATGTATACCGGTTTAAATATTATTTTGATAACACAAGGTTAATACCTGTTTATCAATACGATATTCACATTTGAAAATATTATTATTAATGGATTATCTATTATTTCTTTATATCCGTGTAAACATTGTTATTGACTTAGGTCAATAACAAAGATTACATGTATTGTCACGTGGATGATTTCCACATCCGTGAATCATTACTCTTAACTTCGGTTAATTGTTTTGACTTCATGTATTGTCACGTGGAGGGTTTCCACATCCGTGAAGTATTGCTTTTGACTTAGGTTAATTGCTTTGACTTCATGTATTGTCACGTGGTTAGCGACCACTCCATGATTCATGTATCTAACTTATGTTAAATACATAAGGAATCATGTATAGTCACGAACATTGATTGAGAATATGATTGATTGAGTTTGGTTGATTTGTTGTGGATTGATTGCTTATATTTGATTATGATTATTTGTGATTGGCTATGATTGATTTGGTTATGTGGTTATGTGATTGTGTATGTGTTTGGCTGTTGAATTGATGGATGTGTGTTGGATTATCTCATACAGGTATTCATATGGATTTTCTCAAGAAGATCATAAGTTTCATACTCGTTTTTAATAAAACATTTTTTCAAAACCATTTTAAGTATAAACTTTCAAACTCATTTTACTAAATCGTTTTTTAAAAATGAAAACTTATGATTACTCACCAACTACTTTTGTAGTTGACACTTGTTTTCTTACATGTTTCAGGTGATGGAGACAAGTAGGAATGAAGAGAGGATCTCTTCTATTTTGGACATCATCATCATATAGGATCTTGGACTTAGTTAATTAACTAAATTTCTGGCGATTAGAGTTTAGTTAGTTTAACTAAATCTTTTGTGTATTTGACATACTTGATTCATGATAAACATGATTTTTGTGTAATTATTGTGGTTGATTAAATGATATATGATGATATGATTTAGATGCCCATGAGCTTGTGAACAATCTACACATCCCTCGTGGCATCCCGATGATTCCGCCGTCGGTCGGGGTGTTACAGCCACGGCCCGGGAACCATCATATGCATTACTTCTTAGAAAGGAGGTATTGGGTTCAAATCCAAGCAAGAAGTATATTGATGTAATTTAGATATATGACTATTGCTGTTAAAAAAAAGTGAATAGTTATTATATAAACATTATAATTTTCAAAACGTATCAACAAAAATTATCACATAGACAATTATTTTTATGTATTATTATCCTTTTAACACTTTGTAGCTTCTATAATACCCGACAGCTTCACAGAAAACAAACACAAAAACATTTATGCTTGACTGGAAAGAGAGATTTTGTTTTGCCATTTTATAATTGTTGCGTTTGAATGTCACATAGCATCATAAGTATTCGCTTATGCCTTGCTTTCATTCTAATACGGTCATATCAATCAAACAAATCATCCAAGAGAATCAAAGATAGCAAAAGTGAGAAACAACATATGCTTTTCTTACAGAATTCGATGTGGGTCATTCCAAATTCCTGTAAAATATGTATTTTTCCCAATGTCTTTAACAATCAAATCATCTGGATTTATTCAAGGTTAGTGCTTTTTAACGGTTCTCATTCAATCGTCACTCAGTCATATAATCCGTTCATCTTAGAAACTTAGTGACTCTGTGTGTGTGTGTGTGAAATTGTGTCGAGATGTATGCTTCTTTGGGTATGCTTCCGAAAGCTGATTTTCGGGTTTTAACACATTTCTCTAGCAGAGATTCTTCACTGGTAAAGATGATTCTTTAATTTCTTGATTTCTTTAACATGTTCATCCAATTTCAGCTTTGGGTTTTGGTTTGTTAATCGTTATCTTTGCTTCCTGATTAGGGTTTTAAACAAGATTCATCATTGATCACTATGGTTTTCCTCGGTTGTTGAATGATTTAGCCATTCTTCCATATTTGCAAGTGGGTTATGTGAATATGTGATTTGGGGTTTAATTTCTTAATTTGTATCCTATATTCTTCTATTATAACCTCTGTAATTTACTTTGAATATATTTGATGCAAGTGATCAACATCTAGCAAGTTGTTTCTTTTAGTCAAAAAGTTGGTTTCACCAAAAGCTGGTTAAGGGTTTCAGTCAAGATTCCTCATTATTATCAAGGATTCAAGAATATTTTCCCATTTTGATTCATGGGAACTTTTCTTCTGATTTTGGCATTTGGGCTCATTTAGGCTCACTGCATTTGTTTGCTGCAAAGGGTTGATATGCAATTGAGGAGTTTATACTATAACAGTTGCAGCCAAGCTGAATTTTTTTTTGAAATCAGAATGTGTGTTTTAACCTAAAATTAAAAGATGAAAAAGTTTGTTCTTCTGCTCATTTCCATAAATTTTTATCGAGGGACTTCTGTTTCTCCAAATCAAAGTAAAATCTTGTTAATCCTAGATTTTAACAGTCACCAGTGTGATCATGATTGTCATAATATTTCTTTTGCTGCTGATAGAAGAACTTAATATACCTGTCATCTGTTCTTGCTTTACAATGCCTAATCCTATAACAGGCTCCTGGAAGTAACTTGTTTGTCACTCCACAACGGCTTGCAAAACTTAGTGTGGCGCCCGGTAAACTGCTGGTCAGTTCAAGACATTTACATACGCGAAGATTATCATCAACTCAAACAAGTGTATGATTTTTTCCCATAGAATTTCCATACTGTTTCATTAAATTTGTCTAGGAATTGCACATTTTGTCCCTTAAAGTTAACGCATTTCTGCTTCATTTTATGCTAAAATGACTCATTTGCTCATTGTCATCACTACCGCTTATTGCTGCTTGCACTTTGGGCCCACAACATTTTCTTCCTTTTCTTTAATTTTTATCAAGGGCATTAGAGACATTTGATCAAGGTGTTGTCAAGTTAAATAACCTGCGATCTTAACATGGTGCATTTTGTTCTCAGGCAGAGCATGATCACACTATTGTGACTGATGAGCTTTCAGAAATGATGAGCAACAAATCAGACACAAAAGACTTAGGAATTCTGGAGTTAGATCCTGGTTTAGTACCGTACAAAGATCACTTTGAGTATAGGATGCAGAGATTTTCTGAACAGAAAATGCTTATTGACCAATATGAAGGAAGTCTTGAAGATTTTGCTAAAGGTAAGAATACAAGATCCTAAATGTTTAAACTACAGTTATATGATGACAAAAGGGAGATTCTTTTAAATCAGAATCGTTACCTTCAATCTTTTTGTTGCAATTATAAAGGGTAATTAGGCATTTTACCTTATTAAATTGCCAAAAAAATGAAGTTTTGCATATTTTTTTGTTGGACGGAAGACGAATAAAACTTCGAATATATTCTAGGTGGTGGTTCTTGATCGTTTACTTGAAAATGTATCAAATTGGAACATGCTTTACCTCTAATGGGTCAAACATGTAAAACAAAGAAAATTAGCTCAAAAATGGAAACAAATCAAATGGTTTGAACGTCACACACAAAGTGTATATTTAAAGCATAAAGTTGCACCATTTTATAAAAAATTGTATACTGTTGAAATATTATAGTTATTATAATTATGTTTGACACTCTAGTTGCTTATATACAATTTAAAAATTTTGGGCAAAAAACGAGATGAACCAAAGTTAATATCTTCACACATTACTCAAACCGCCTGAGTCTTGACACACTCATTTTGCCACCCTTGTAAGATGCTTGCGTTCTCCTTACAAAGTCTAAACAAATCTTTATTGTTTAGAAAATGGATGATTATCTCAACTGTCGTGTCTGTTTTATTGAATTTGTATATATGTATAGAGTTATATAATTCTCATTTATTACTATTACGTCTTTTTACTAATCATAGTGTCCCATAGGTTATTTAAAGTTTGGGCTTAATAGAGAAGAAGGAAGCATTGTGTATCGTGAGTGGGCCCCAGCTGCTGAGTATGTTACTCAGATAATGTTCTCATACAACCTTCTAGCTGCAAATTATTTGTTCATGATTCTAATTCATTAAATTTGCGTTATAAATGAGCAGGGAAGCACAACTGATTGGGGATTTTAATGGGTGGGATGGATGGAACCACAAGATGGAAAAAGACCAGTTTGGGGTATGGACTATCAAGATTCCTGATGTCAATGGCAATTCCGCAATTTCCCACAATTCACGGGTTAAGTTCAGATTCAAGCATAGCAATGGAGTTTGGGTTGATCGGCTTCCAGCTTGGATAAAATATGCTATTGTGGACTCTACTATATTTGCTGCACCTTATGATGGTGTTTACTGGGATCCACCACCTTCAGAAAGGTAGAAAATCTTACTCGTATTATAATGTTAATTCTGGATGTGATCATGTGATAGAGATTAGAATTATATTAATATGTTAGTAATAGTTAGTAATAGTAGTTTCTAGATAAGGGTAGTTTAGTAATAGTCATTTATAGTTATGGGATTAGTATGTTATAAATAGAGGGAAGGGTTATGAGTGGAGTGTGTGAAGAGAATTATTGGGAAAGTGTTGGGTTAATCTTGTAAATTCAATTAGGTTAAAGGGTTAAAGTTTTAATTTGTTTTTGGTTTATCTATTGAGTTTAAAAGTTAGATTAGATTTGTTTTTTTCAACAAGTTTGTAGGGATAAGGTTTGACTTTTGGTTTATGGTTTTATTATAAATAGGGGTTTAGGTTTAAGGTTTTTCTTTGTACCAATCGCTTATTAAATAGAAATCTGGTTTTTTTCTTTGATTCACTTGATTTGGATTCTGGGAATTAACATCAGAAGACATCAATTGGTATCAGAGCTTGGAAAAGCTCATAGCTGCGATCGGGAATCCACTGTCGGGGAAGAGAAATCAGGGCGTTCTCGTGATCAGAAACCAGATCGGCAAGGAGCTGCAGTGGTCGGCAATCACAATCGACAAAGAAGCTACAGTCGTGGTCAGCAATTATTTATCTGTGTGATTAGGGGCAAATTAGCTTTGATCTAAGTAAGGAGCAGGAAGGTTTGTCGATTTTTCTTCTCTTTTGGTAAACCTATTAGTCGTGAACAGCAAGGGGGGCTGTTGCGCGGCAGAGATAGACCAACAAACTTGGGGGGCAGTAAAACGAGATCGGCAGAGGGGCTGAAGGTGTCGTTTGCAACCAGGAAGACAGAAAAGCAGGAGCTTGTCGTGTTTGGTGATCAAGTTTTCAAGGTGAAAGCAGCAGTGATCAAAACCAGGAGGCTGGAAAAATCGTGATCATGGCTCAACCAGAAAATCAACTATTATTTGCAAGGTCGGGTGAAAAGGCAGCAGAAAAGGGGCACCAATGTGAGCATTGTGGATGTGAAAGCTCTCACCAGGATGACTTTGGACGTGGCCAAGGTAGGGGTCGGGGGTTCAGGAGAGGTCGAGGAGGTGGTGGTGAGCAAGTTCCACGGGATAAAAGTCGCATTAGGTGCTACAAGTGTGGTGAACTTGGACATTACTTGTCGGAATGTCCTAGTTGGGAAGAAAAGAAAGAGAAGGTCAACTTGGCTCAAGTGGATGAGGATCATCTACCATTGCTTTGAAGATTAATGGATTACAAGATTAGGGGGGTGATTGTTGGGTTAATCTTGTAAATTCAATTAGGTTAAAGGGTTAAAGTTTTAATTTGTTTTTGGTTTATCTATTGAGTTTAAAAGTTAGATTAGATTTGTTTTTTTCAGCAAGTTTGTAGAGATAAGGTTTGACTTTTGGTTTATGGTTTTATTATAAATAGGGGTTTAGGTTTAAGGTTTTTCTTTGTACCAATCGCTTATTAAATAGAAATCTGGTTTTTTTCTTTGATTCACTTGATTTGGATTCTGGGAATTAACATCAGAAGACATCAGAAAGTAGTATAGGCTCCTGTTTGTGCAGTGAGAAGGCTGAGCCCTGGAACATCTTCTGCTTCGTTTGTAATCCAGTGATTGTGTGAATCTATAACCTAGTTTTCTTATTTGTTCCATCCATTAATCGTTTCTATTACATCATCGTTTCTATTACATTAATCTATTGTGCGTTTGGTTTGGATTCTCATCATCATGTTAACTTCAAGTGGAAAATTTTAATGTGGGGTGAACATGTAATATTTTTTCTGTTGGAAATGGGTCATGCTGGACTGTAACAAATTTGTTGTTCTTAATTTATTACAATTACCTTGTATTAAGTTAGGCTACAGAAAAATAACAAAATTTTTTGAATAGAATTTTAGTAGGTTGCAATTTTAGTATGTGTTATAAAAATATGCCTTGGGTGACATCTAACCCAGTTGACAAGTGTACCCTTTAGTTTTTTTTTTCTTATTAATTGACCTGTTAGAGATAAGGTATTACAAAATTTGGGTAAATCACCACCTCTTATAGTCCATTTTTGATCATTTACCACCTCTTATGTTGCAAAAATCAGAGTTAATTTGATCTTGTTTATTGTAACCATCCTTTTTAACCATTTCTGTTAATTTTAGCAGTTTTTTTAATCTAAAAAAGTAGTATAAGTGGTCATTTAAAAAGTATATATTTTAACTGTAACGAGAATTTGCATGTAGGTATGAATTTAAGTATCCCCGTCCACCAAAACCCGAGGCTCCAAGAATATATGAGGCTCATGTCGGGATGAGTGGTTCTGAACCCCGAGTGAATTCATACCGTGAATTTGCAGATGATGTTCTACCTCGAATTCAAGCTAACAACTATAACACCATCCAATTAATGGCCATAATGGAACATTCTTATTATGGTTCATTTGGTTATCATGTTACGAACTTTTTTGCTGTTAGTAGTAGATCAGGAACACCAGAAGACCTAAAATATTTAATAGATAAGGCACATAGTTTAGGTTTACGGGTGTTAATGGATGTTGTTCATAGCCATGCAAGTAACAATATCACAGACGGGCTCAACGGATTTGATGTGGGTCAACCCACACAAGATTCTTACTTCCATACTGGGGACCGAGGGTATCATACTCTTTGGGATAGTAGGCTTTTCAATTATTCAAATTGGGAAGTTCTTCGCTTCCTTTTATCTAATTTAAGATGGTGGCTTGATGAGTTCAAATTTGACGGGTTTCGCTTTGATGGGATAACTTCCATGTTATATCATCATCATGGAATCAACATGGCGTTCACAGGAGATTATAATGAGTATTTTTGTGAATCGACTGATGTTGACGCGGTTGTTTATATGATGCTTGCAAATTGTTTGATTCATTCATTGTATCCCGATGCAACGGTGATTGCGGAAGATGTTTCAGGAATGCCGGGCCTTGGTAGGCCCGTGGACGAGGGTGGAATCGGGTTTGACTTTCGGTTAGCTATGGCGATTCCTGATAAATGGATTGATTACTTGAAGAACAAGAATGACAATGAGTGGTCAATGAATGATATAACAAGAACTTTGACTAATCGGAGATACACCGAGAAATGTGTTGCTTATGCAGAGAGTCATGATCAGGTAAAAGGAACTACTTGGATTAGTGGAAATATGGGCTGATCAGGGCTGGTTAGGTCACGGACCAAATGTATAAAGTTTTCAACATGTTGAAATGGGTCGGTTTGGAATGTTACATTGACCCCAAGCACTTTTTATTCAATTAGTTAATTTTTTAATAAATGATTTGTATATTAAAAATATGATAACAAAATTTAAACTTTTGAGTAATAATTTTTCAATAAAGAAATTCTAGTTCTAGGCATTAAAATACACTTTGGGTAACATTAGATCTGTTTCCTGACCCACCAAACATAACCGAATCAGCTTATTTACAAGTAATGGGTCAAAATTGCTACTTTCAACTTGGAATATGGGACCCACAACAATAAAAGGGGGAGTTGCATATATATGCCAGTGAACTTGTAAAATTACATATCTTGAAAAATACAAGTTTTAACTGCATATATACAATACTCTTCTTCAAACATGATTTGGGAAAGTGTGCAATTTTAAAAATTTAGAGTGGTAGATATGCAATTGCCTCACAAGAAAAAATGGAGAAGCTTGTAGAAAAATATACTGTATTTTTTAGTATAAAAGCCATGCTCCTGGGTTCTAAAAAAAGTATACATTCTTAATTTGGTATGATTTCAATCCAATTTTACCTTATTGTTTTGTTGTCGGTATTCATTTTTTGTATAAATGTTTATTCCATTTGGTCTTATTAAGGGGCAAACTTAGGTTTCTAATCATTAGTCAAGGGCTCTCATCAGTACCTACCATTTCAAACGTTAGTCTTTTTTCAACAAAGGGAATGGTTTTTATAATAAATTCTTAAAAAAATATAATGTCACTTGTCACACTCACGTGTATTTATTTGTTGTCGGTTGCAGTCGATTGTAGGAGACAAAACAATTGCATTTTTGCTTATGGACGATCAAATGTATTTTGGGATGTCTTGTTTGAAAGAGGCTTCACCAAGTATTGACCGTGGGATTGCACTTCACAAGGTTTGTTTCCCCATTTTGATGCATATCTCCTTAAGTTGCCATCCAATATTCCAATGTTCAGGGACAAGAATTATACCCTTTTGACTTTTTTGTCTCTTCTGAAGCAGCCTCTCTACCCATTTTGGGTAGGGGTAAGGTTTGTGTTCATCTCTCCTCCCCCAGACCCTACTTAATAGTGGGATTTTCTCTGGGTATGTTTGTTTGTTTGTTTGTTTATGTGTGGGCCCTCAAGGGGCCAAAGTAAAATTGCACTAATTTTAACGTTATTTTACTTATGTTGTGAAAATAACGTTAAAAATGTTGGGATGATCAACTTCAAACGATAACTTTGAGCCGGGGACTCCTTCGGAGCAGCCTCTCTATCCCAACTGGGATAGGGGTAAGGTTTGTGTCCATCCTTCCCCCCCCAGACCCTACTGAAAAGTGGGAATATACTGGGTAAATTTGTTTGTTTGTTTGACTTTTTTGGGTCAAACTTATTAGTTTTCAAGACACATTGATTTGCGTGCATTATGTGTTATAAGTTTCATTATACTCATCAAAATATTTGAGAATGTGTCTTGATTTTGAAGTTGAGAGTAGAAGACTCGGTTGTACACGCAACCCCACAAGAATAATCCATCCTACCCAATATAAATGTTAGCATCTATCTATGTAGTTTCCAGCTAATTCATATCATGATTATGTTTTGCAGATGATTCATTTTATAACAATGGCGTTGGGAGGAGAAGGGTATCTTAATTTCATGGGAAACGAGGTAAGTTTCCACCTGCCTGCACACATGCACAAGGTTAGAAACCATATATTACACGAGTTGAATAAAATATTTTATGACTAGTAATAAATATATAGAAATTAAGAAAGAGAAACAGGAAATAAACTTATTTTTGAGGTGAAGAAAGAGAAGCAGGAAAAGTAAATGTTGGTAATAAGAATTAGGATTTTAGAAACAAACAAAACATACCTAGTAAAGTTTCACTAATCAGTATGGTAAGGGAGGGGATGGATGAAGGCAAACCTTACCCTATCCCGATGAATTAGGTGAAGCCGAAAAAGTAAATGAGGGCTCACATAATTATGACAAATAGTTTGCTCATTTACTTACACACACACACACACATGGGAGAGTTCCTAAGAAAACCCTCATTTTGAAGAAAACTAAGAAAATAAACCACAATCATTACCAATTAGGCTTTTTTTTCATTTTTCAATTTTTATTTCCTTATATAATAAGGTAAGAAATGGAAAAAAAAAGCAAAAAAATGTATTTCATATTATTACGAATATGCCATATATACGAGTTACATGTATGTAACTTTATGAGTTACATGCAAAACTTTTTGAGTTACATATACGTAACTTTGTGATATACATATTTTTATTGAAATTATTTTTTTCCTTATAACATTTCTAACCTTATAACAAAAAATTATAAAAAATTAATTTTAAGAATTTATTGGTTAGTATGAGTTTTCTTGGTTCTCTAAAATCAGGAGTTTTCTTATGAACCCTCCTCCCTCTCTCTCTCTCTCTCTATATATATATATATATATATATAGATTAAGGTTTGGCTAAAAAGTCATAAAACCATAAAAAGTGTGAGAAGGAATTTCAATCATTGATCTTGGATTTGAAGGGCTATAAATGTGCCACATCAAAAAGAGATTTTAAAAGGAAATAAAAATGGCTGGAAGGGTATAATAGGTATTGCAACCATTGTTGACTTTTTATAACTTCTCATTTTTTTTCAAAAGCTCATAACTTTTTCATACGTGATTATTTTATAAAAAATATTACACCTTAATATCAAGAATTTTTCTATCTTTCCAACGAGTATAATATTGATACATTAAAAAACAATTAATTTGGGTGTTGTATTCAACTGAGTGTTTTTATGGCGTTTTTTAATATGTTTTAAGAAACTGGTTGTTTATGGTGTTTTTTCGTAGGTTAATGAAACTTAACATTTTATGGTGTTTTTTGAATGCTCATAAAACACTTTGACGTTTTTCACTAAATAAACAAAAAGGATAACAAATTTTTATGGTGTTTATTTTACGTCCCTTCTAAATTTTTCTCAGATAACAATATTTTATGGTGTTTTCATTCAGCAAATGTACATGTTGTTGAATACATACATTCGTTTTATTTTGTAAATAACGTGATGTTTTGCGAAATTTGGTGTTTTATCGTTAGTGTGTGAAAACTAAACATTTTATGGTTTTTTTGATGTTCATAAAATTACTTGTTTTATAGTGTTTTTTAATGAATAAACAAAAAAGAAAAACGATTCTTTATGGTGTTTTTCTATATGTTTTTTCTTATGTTCACAATTTTCTACGAATAACAATGTTTTATGGTGTTTTATCTTGAAAATACATGCTGTGTTTTTATTCAGCAAATACACATAAAAAACGCCATAAAATCCTATGTAAAATTATGTAGTTTAAAAACACCAAGTGCAAAATTAAGCGTTATTATTTTGTTTAGTGGTCAAAAACACCATAAAACATTTAGTTTCGTTATGCAAAAACACCATAAAGCAAAAACACCATAAAATCAAGCATAAATGTGTTTTATGGTGTTTTTCAATATATTTTATTCGATAATACCATAAAACGAAACTTAAAAAACACCAGGTTTAAACTTAAGTGTTTATGGTGTTTTATGTTCTGCTAGTAGTATTCAAAAACGCCTTAAAAACGCAAGTTTCATGAACATCTAGTTTTGTTAATTTTTTTAATATAACAATATTATACTCGTTAAAAAGGTAAAAAAACGTTTGATTTTATGGTGTAATTTTTTTAAAAAAATGTTAACGTGTAAAATAGTTACTAACGTTTAAAAAAAATGGATAAAGTTGCATGTGACTTGCATGTGCAACCTCCTTTTTTATTTTGACATCTATACCCTTTAATCTAATGTACACATGTCACTTCCTTGTTGCTTCTCACACTTTTTATGGTTTTCATCATTTTTAATATATCCCTTCCCTATATATATATTTGTTTTTTTCTTGCTTAGCATAAAGGAAATAATATTTCTGAGTTTTGTTTTAGTTTGGTCATCCTGAGTGGATTGATTTCCCTAGAATAGGAAACGAGTGGAGCTATGATAAGTGTAGACGCCAGTGGGAACTAGTTGATACAGAGCACTTAAGATACAAGGTTTGTTATATATCTTTATCTTCATTAGGCTCATGGGACTTGACATGTAGTTTAAGAAATGTGTTTTAACTATACTTAAATTTCTAAAGTTCTCATCTGTATTGCAAAAAATTATAATATTGTCAAGCTAAATCATTACCGTCTATTTTTTCTAAAGACGATAATGGGAAAGAAAAGTGATTCGAACATCCCGTAAAAGGAAATTTTTTTGATTTCATGGGTTGAGGGGATTTATTGTTTGTTTAGATTGGATCAGAATTATAAATTCATCCTTTTAGTCTTTTATTGCAGTTTATGAACAATTTTGATATAGCTATGAACTTCCTTGATGAAAAGTTTTCCTTCCTTGCATCAACCAAGCAGATTGTGAGCAGTGCAGATGAAGAGGATAAGGTACTAGATTTCTATCATCATCATAATCATGATGATGATGATGATGATGATGATTCTCATCATTATGATCATCATGATCATGATATCATTACTAGGTTCATGATCTTTGAAACAAGTGAATACTAATTTGAATACTAATTATGCTTAGAAAATAGTGTGGAGTGGACATGGCCCTTTCGATCTTCTATCCTATTTGACTTTGAGGTCAAACTGCTATATATAAAATTCAAAACAGATATATATCTTTAAGATTTAATGTATGTTTGAATGTTTCATCACAATTCGTTACATAAAATACTTACGGGTGTGATGAAAATACCAACTTCCTTGCAAATCTTAAGTAATTTCTTGCCTGAAGTGTGATAATATGTTTGACCTTAAAAGTAAAACGACTACCCGTACATCTTTATCTTAAAACTATATTTCACTGATCTCAAATTCAACTTTTGTTTTCTTATTCTGGTTCACAGGTAATAGTATTTGAAAGGGGAGATCTTGTGTTTGTTTTCAATTTCCACCCCAATAACACATATGATGGGTATGTACATCTTTGCCATATGCATACAAATTGTAAAATGTTTCATTTTTTCTTTAAACAAAGTAGGGAATTTCTTGTTGACCAAACTTACAACACCAATACCATATGCAAAATAAGTAATTTTAGTGTATATTTTGATACAACAGGTACAAGGTTGGTTGCGATCTTCCGGGGAAATATAGAGTTGCCTTCGATAGCGATGCGTGGAAATTCGGTGGGCATGGAAGAGTAAGTAAATCTTATAAATGTTTACAGGTTTAGTTATGGGGGTCGATCGAATCTAATATTTTCTAAATATAAAATGAATTCGGATGTTTTCATTTGACAATAAAAAGTCAAACCTGGTAGATTTCAAATTCAAATTACACATGAGTCTTTTTGGTTTTGTTGTCCAATGTATTTCCATTATGATATTTGTGATATGGTTTAGTGCAGCAATTGAAACTTTATACGCAAATCATACATCTTTGTGGATTTCAGACTTTAAAAAAAAAGTCCATTGACCTACAAAAGTCAAATGTTATTGAAAAGTCCATCTTGCATTATGTTTCACTAATCTTGTTTAGGTTGGTCACGATGTCGACCACTTCACTTCGCCTGAAGGAACACCTGGTGTCCCTGAAACAAACTTCAACAACCGTCCTAACTCGTTCAAAGTTCTCTCACCACCACGGACTTGTGTGGTAAAACATCCACTAGCCTTTTTTTTTTTGTGTGTGTGCAACTATTTTCCATGATTTATTCACTTGTTAAACGTTAAACGTTAGAAGAATGATTTGGTAAAAAGTCTATTTTACCTAATTGGGCCAAAAAAGATTTCTAGTAAGTCTGAAACTAACCCAAACGAACTCTGATTAAACTCATCAGTTGTGTTGGAACCACATTGTCAAACCCTAAACTTTAAACATTAAACTCTAAACCTTAAATCATAAACCTAAACTCTAAAAGCTAAAATATAAACCTTAAAAGTTTAACATTAAAGCTAAACCTTAAAACCTAAGATGATATCAGAGTTCGTAAGAGTTAACAAGTTGTTACTTTTATCCTAATCTGCCTTTTTAGGCAAAGCATACTTCATATTTGATTATTTTGTGAAAAATAACGTTGAAATCATTGGGATGATCAACTTCAAACGATAACTTTGAGCAGAGGACTCTTTCGGAGCAGCCTCTCTATCCCAATTGGGATAGGAGTAAGGTTTGTATCTATTCTTCCCCCCCAAACCCTACTGAAAAGTGGGAATATACTGGGTAAGGTTGTTGTATACTTCATATTTGATCTTAAGTTTATTATTTATTATTTATTTTTTAATTTGATTGATCAAGGTCTATTATCGTGTTGAAGAAGACATTTTATATGAAACAAAAGTCGATGATGCATCCCACGTTGAGGATGGCGATTTAGATGATGCCATGAAAATCAATGAAGCAACTCTTGGCATTGAAAGCGAAGTTCAAAGTTCAGAAATAATTGAGGAAGAGGAAGAGGAAGAAGATGAGTGATTTAAAGAGTGTTCATGCTGCCTTTGGAGAATACCAGGAGCATTTTTTTACCACAATAATATTGTTATCTGACTTTATAATGTGCTTATTTAATTGTCGTCAGTTTTTGAGTGATTTGGTGTAAAATAAGGGTGTTAAATGGGTTTGTAGGTTGGGGAGTTGAACCAGATACGAAACCATACATTTGACCAGACCTGAACACGACATGAAAAATCTGACAAATACCGAAAATCCGACACAAGTAAGTTTAACCCAGTTTTTCTTTATATCATTACTCTAAAAATTATAAATTTACAATACAGAGAACAAATGTGCATTAAATCTGTTACCCTTAAACTATACACATCAATGTTAACTTTTCTTTTAAAGTCCAAGCTTTGACATAAAATATTTAGTAAATTACCGTGATAGTCCTAGTAGTTTGGCTAGTATTTCACTCTTTATGTGTAGGTTTATTATATAAACTACACATATGGTCTTAAATTTTAAACATTTAGAACACATACAACTCTTAGGTGAGGGTCATTTGGTCAAACATTTGAGGGTAATTTTGTGACTTGAATATGTGTCACAAATATTTGAAGTTTGAAATCACAAGTAATTTACGAAACTTAAGGACTAAGGTCCAAGAGTATGATTTTAGCAAAACATAAAAACCATATGGGCAATTTACTATAAAATACTTGATCCAAAATTTGACACAAATTTGAAAAGAACAATTTAATTTATGCAAAAATTAACAAATAGACCCACTTGCGAACGTGGCATGTTTAACTTAACATGTTCATGATTCATCCTATAATTTGACTATAAATTTTCAACTAAACCCTAAATTGGAAAACTCGGCACATTGGTATATATATATTTTTTGCATCCTAAATCAACTTTTTTAATGGCTAAGCTTATTCTATTTCTAAATTATATAAAGTTAATTACTTAATTGCATGAGATTGAACATATGACGTCCTATTATAAGAGGCGAAACCACCAGTAAGTGCAAGGTTAAAATATTGTCTTCCTCTCATAGAATAAAGCCTTGGTTTCAAATTTCTGAAACGCACAAATATCTCGACTTGGAAAGTTAAAACAACTTCACCGACCTGAAGTCGATCTAAACTAAACAAACACCAAATCATCAACCAACAATTGCATAAATCTCGAACCAAATAGGTCAGTCTTGGCAACTAACGATTACCTGACCCATCAAAAAAATTCGTCATAATGACATCAGTAAAAACAATTTAAAAAATTATACGTCCATCACCACCAACAATCAAACAAGACCCGCTGGAAATTTTATAACAAAATCTATGAACATTATGCAAAAAGAAAAACAAGATTGAGTTGAACACTTGTAAATACGAAGGAATGTTACCCTTATCTTTGATTAACAATAGAAGATTGAAAAATAAACCTGCCAGGTTGTTATTGACGACCAAGTATTGTAGTTCTTTGTCATCCTAAACCTGGATGTCAGTATGATCTTTCCTGAAATCATTAAAGAAATGACGAAAGATGCAAAGGAGACACGCGAGTCTTATAACCAAGAAGATAAATTTAAATGCAATCTTTCATTAAGAGAACCTAAAACTCAATTACATAAATGGCACCCTCATTATTCTATCTGAAACTACTTTGCGCTTACTAACAAATAACACGAACACGGGTTCAGAATCGACCCAAGGAATAGGACTTGAGTGAAAATGGTCGGTATGGGTCAGAGAGATCACTTCATGTGGTAAAGGTCTTTACAAGTATTTTTCGACGTGTACTAACTGCCAGAACTGAATCTTTAACTTAGAAATGGTTTTTTTTGCTAATTTTTTATATACCCGACTAAGATTTGATTGTTGTCATATCCTGGTTTGATCTGTTGTATTTCATGTGGCTTTTAACGAGCTGCCCCGCAGAAATGGCTGACATCAAAGACAGTTCGCCTGCCAAAACTGAACCTGCTACTATTGTTGCCAAAAGTCTTGCATTTGACCCTGGAGACTCTTTGCTTGCACCTTTTACTCCAAGAAGGTTCAAGCAAGCTGCTTGAGATGCAAGTTGGGTCCCACCTCCCACTGTACCCACCTGAAAGAAACTCTCATTAGATATTATTTGCATTTGACGAATTCTTCATAAAATATTAGTTGTAACTAAAAAATTAGAGATGCCAGCATTATCAATTTACTCATGAATGGGTTTATTTGTGCTATGGTTTATCTTTTAACGAATCAGAGGGGTAAATCTAAAGTAGCTCAAAACTGTATTTTCAATATGTAACCTCCCAAATCATTTTATATTTTCAATACTGTAGGATGGAGACGCCCCATTTGCGGTGCACACATATAATGTATATATGTGTCGGCCCTCAAGGGGCCAAAGTAAAATTGCACTAATTTTAACGTTATTTCACTTATTTTGTGAAAAATAACGTTAAAAATGTTGGCATGATCAACTTCAAACGATAACTTTGAACTGGGGACTCCTTCGGAGCAGCCTCTCTATCCCAACTGGGATAGGGGTAAGGTTTGTGTCTATCCTTCCCTCCCAGACCTTACTAAAAAGTGGGAATATATTGGGTAAGTTTGTTTGTTTGTTTTAATACTGTAGGATGGAGAATTATGAATACCTCAATGGCAGGCATGGTAACAGATATGTGCAGGTCTTTTCCACCATTTACAGCTTCCATCATAGTAATGCAGTGAGAGCTTTCGATATTTTGGGCCGGATCCTGACCAGTGGCTATAAAAATTGCTGAAACAATATTAGCAGCATGAGCATTAAAGCCTCCAAGTGAACCTGCAATAGCTGAACCAGCAAGATTTTTAAGCGTGTTAAGCTCAACAAGTGCAGGCACTGTAGTTTTTAGCACCTTCCTCACTACCTCCTCAGTAATAACCGACTCACAAACAACTGACTTTCCACGCCCTTCAATCCAATTCACAGCAGCCGGCTTTTTATCAGAGCAAAAGTTTCCTATACAGTCAAGAAACAGACGTCACAACAGGAGATGTCACCTAATTGATGAATATGATCTTCCAAGTAAATTATACCAACTCCCAAATAACAATATCTGAAAATATAAGTTCAAAGAAAGTGGGTGGCTCACCAGATATACCAATCACATCCATATCTGGAAAATCAATGTGAAGAAAATCTAACACATTTTGGACACCCTTAGAGACCATGTTCATCCCCATGGCATCACCTGTGCTGCAAGTAAACCTGATATACAGATTTTTTCCAGCAATTGAGCATTGAATACTTTGAAGCCTGGCAAATCTGCTCGATCTGATATGACACCATAAAACTCAATCAAGATGACATCTCTTATAACCAGTTATACACCACACAGAGAGTCATACACATGGGAAACCAAACCATACAAGCAACAAACATACCGATAAAATGAGAAATATGTGACAATGAAATATTGTATCACATCATATGTCATCATTTATGGTATCCTGTTATCTACTTCAACATGGAAAACATATTGTCAAAATTACACACATAAAATAGCAACTTCGTAACTCCAAAAGGTACATGTAATGTTTTTGTGTTTTCATGCCATCCCAAGTGATGCAATTACTCATAGAGTCATAGTAATCAATTCAAATTTGTAAAATCTATATCTATATATCTATAATAAATAATTAAACCTGGTGATTCTTTTTTACTGCTTTTTTTTTCATTATTATTGTTTTATTACTTAAAACTAAACTTATCGTTTTATAATTGTGTTGTAAAATCCAGGCTGCTGCGATTTTAGTTAATCAGTCAGAAAAAAATCAGGCCTGTGCTGCAAAATCGGCCGGATTCCAGCGACTTTTCAAAATCCAGCAAAAATTACAATGACAGTGTGTTTTATGGCAACTTTAGATATTATAGCAAAAATATGAAATTCCAGCAAGTTTTATGCGTATATATGCATATATCTATATGTATGTGAGTGTATATGTATGTAATTATACAAAAAAGTTGGATTATATACATAATATGAAAACTTAAGTATAAAATTTTTATCCAATAAATCATGATTGATCCTTAATCTGTACCCCAGCACTCAACCAGCGCCAAACGATTTTTACAACGTAAGTTACTAAAGATTCATTACTAACTATTCATTTTTTCATTTATTCAATTCGTATAATACATGAGTTTTTAACTAAGTTTTATGAGAGAATAACCATAGCCACTTGAACCTGAAAGCAAGCCCTAATTGAGTGTAGTTGCAGCTAGCCATATACGGTAAAGCATCATATATAACCTATTTGATATATTGTCTTAGGTAATTAAGAGCTAACCAAAGGCAACAGCCTAGCGGTATCTTGGTGGTGGAATAAAGCTCAGAAACTAAATGAGCTTGGTTCGAATCTCACAAGGGGTTTTTTCTCAAAGTAATAATTTCCTCCTGAACCGATGACTTGATGGTGGATATGAACAGATGATACTGTTGGTGGCACGATGATACCGTCGATGATCCAAAAATTAGCATGTCAAAGAAAAAAGGAATTAAAAGTTAAAACGCATGCTTTTTTGGCAGTATTTTGATAAGACCTATCATATTTTGATAAAAATCCGGCAAAAATTACAATGATAGTGTGTTTTATGGCAACTTTAGATATTGTATATGTATCAATCTATATGTATGTGTATATAATTACGTAAAAAAATTAGATTGTCTATATAATATGAAAAATTACGTATAAAATTTTTATCTAATTAATCACGATTAATCCTTAATCTGTACGTACCCCAGCACTCAACTAGTGCCTAACTATTTTTACAACGCAAGTTTCTAAAGATTCATTACTAACCATTCATTTTTCATTTATTCAATTTATGTAATACATAAAGTTTTTTACAAGAAAATAACCATAGCCACTTGAACAGGAAAGCAAGCCCTAATTGAGCGTAGTTGCAGCTAGCCATATACGGTAAAGCATCAAACATAACCTTTTTGATATAATATGTCTTAGGTGATTAAAAGTTAACCAAAGACAACACCCTAGCGGTATCTTGGTGGTGAAATAAGGCTCATAAATCAAATTATCTTGTGTTTGAAGCTCACAAGGGTTTTCTCAAAGTATCAATTAACTGTTGATTTGGTGGTGGATATAAACATGTGTTACTGTTGGTGGCATGATGACATTGTAAGTGATCCAAAAATTAATTAGCCGTTCAAAAAAAAAAAGTAATTAAAAGTTAAAACGCATGTTTTTTGGCAGTATTTTGATAAGACCTATCATATTTCAAACAATTGTTCTTGTTGATAGTGATGGATTAATCATTTTCAATCTTAAGAGAAAAAGACATTTTACTTGTTAAAAACGATGCTCAATGTATCAAAGTTGATGCGATCTTCCAAGAAGAACTTAAGGCTCGCAGCCCTAGCAGCAGTCCCGAACCGCACAACCGGAGCTCTCGACATCCCATCCTTGAACAAAACAGCGGTGGCTCCACCGGAAGAAATCACAGCTTTACAACCCCTATTTGTGCTCGCAACCAAACACCCCTCCGTCGTAGCCATGGGCACCATGTACTCGCAACCATTCAACAACAACGGCCCCGCAACTCCAACGGGCACCTGAACATAACCAATCGGCATTTCACAGCACTGCCCTAAAATCGAATTGTAATCGAATCCATCCACCGGTAACTCTAACACCGATCTCCCCGTTTTCCTCTCCAACGCCTCCCGTCGAATCAAAGCAGCTCTCCGGCAGTCCCCAAGCTTAGATTCAAGAGAATACGACGGAATGGATCCAGAAACCACCAATTTCACAATCTCTTCATCTTCTTCAGATGTATAGCCAATACCAGCCGCCGGAGCTACATGATTCATAATTCTAGGTTTAGGTTTAGAATGATGCTCGACGTCGTCTTCTAGAGTGAAGCTATCGTCGTCAACACGTGAAGTCGCAATAAACGATTGAACAAAATCGATGCCGAAAAACCCTAGGAGGTATATGAATGATGCTATTAAAGAAACAATGGCGACGAGTTCGGAAACGGTGATGACGTGAAGAGGCGTAGATGATCGGATTTTTTCGCGCCAACGGTGGAGGAGGAAGTAAGCGACGGAGAAGAAGAGGGTGAAGAAGATACCGTTTGTTAGGTAGAGAGGGAGAGGCAATGCGTCGGAAGCTTTGGGGATCGGTGAAGACGAGCGGTGAGCGACGACGGTGACGGTGGTGGAGGATGATTGGTTGATGTTGGAATTAGGTTTCCGGTGGCGGATTGTGGTAGTGGTGGAGGGAGGTTTAGGCGGCAGGCGACGGCGGAGATCCATGGAAATGGTGGCGGTTGAGGGAAGGCGGCGAGTGATCGGCGGTTTCAGGGGCTCATTCAAACACATGAGTCGGATGGACGGATCCGGCGTTTACATTTTATGCGTTTGTTGTTTTCAGTCTTTGAGTTACACGTGCCCTCCACCCGTTCATTTTGTTTTCTTTCTTTTTTTGGTTCATGTACAAATTACTCTTCTTATCCTGACCGATCCGACCCGACTTAAAGTAATTTTTTATTAAAAAAAATAAAAAATAACCTTTTCTTTCTTTACATTTTTTTGAACGACAATTTTGATCACTGACGGGTCATAGATCCATCCGATCATATCCATACTCAATAGAAGGAAACCCACCTTTGGTGAGAGAAAACCCCCTAGCCTAGCATGAAACCTCTATTTTGTCTATGCCAGGACTTGAACCTGTGACCTCCCAAATATTGAAGTCACAGGGTACCTCCTCTCAACCACTTGAGCTGAAGATCATTGGTAAATAATTTTAAATAAGTATTTCTCTACATACACACCACTATAATTTTTAAATAATTTTATGATATGAAAAATATTTATTATAGAATGAGTTTTTACATATAAAAATAAAAAAAAACAGTATGCATGTATCAAACCCAATAAAATATAATAAACTAAGTTACAATCGTAACATTAATCATTGGAACAATCTATGCAATCTTTAATATTCAAATAAAAATTAAAATTGAAATATATATGGCAAATATAAAGAATTCAAAAGAAACTAGAAATATTCCAAAGGGAAAAACATTAATTTTGGCATTTTCTGTAAATTTTGTCTCTTATACGTCTTATACATATCTATACAAAACATATTGAGGGCAAGGATGAAGCTTTCAATGGGCTCAGGGGTGGCCCGGCCCTGTCGTTTTTCCGCCCAAAATCATCGATTTATTAATATTTTCTTAGAAAATTTTATAGGTATTAAGTTTAGTATCATTTGTTTCCTTTTTAAAACTCCTTAGGCCCTATTGGTTTTTAAAATACTAAAATTAAACTATTCTTTTGACAATACGTTTAACGGTTTGTGATTTAAACTTATTTAGAAAATTCAAATAGGTATATTAGTGGTAATAAATCTTAATTTATAAAAATATTTAAGTTTTAAGTGTAACATATAACATTCTAATTTAAAAAAAAAAGAAAATAAAGAAAAGATGAATTGGAGACTTTTGCAGTCTTGCTTAATTGCGGGTACTAATCCTTTCATTTAAAACATTTTGTGTCTTGTTTGTTAAAAACATATTTAGTTTTTAGAATGCAAGTAAATTAGATATTTAAAGTTTTTAAACGTTTGACCTATCTCAAGAATACATCATCTTTGGTTTCTTACAATGATAACAAAGCTTCAAGTGAAATTCTTTATTCATCCGCTGATTATGGACCAAGAGACCATTGATGTGATGTAGTGTTATTTAATAAAATAACTTTCACTCTTATATTTTAAACTTTCATGCTTTACGTTTGGTAATGATGTCATCTTGGCAAGACGTTTTCATTTTTACTCTTATTTTCAAAGCTTGTGTATTTTACGATTTATGTTTTTAGACAGAGTGATGACTTTAAATAGATATGTTTTGAAATTTAAGTTTATATTTTTATCTTGTTCTATACGAAGGATACTATCGTAACACACGGGCCATGGGTAAACCGAGCGAGAATAATCCCAACTCTTTAGTATTTTGATATTTTCTGTCTCCAAACGGGGATATATATATTAATTTAGACGAGGTGGTTTCAAGTTTATGTTATACATTTTATTTCCATGGTAAACATATTAAAAAAAAAAGCAAGATGACAAGAAATTAGGGTCGTTAAAACATGTCTTATCATGTTTAACACGTTAACGATATGATTTTCATAAATTCAAACATAAAAACAACCCGTTTAAACATTTTATATCTCATGTTTATAACTTTGTGTATTTGTTTTATCTACAAAAAAAATAATAATAATGGAGCATAGTCTTCTAATTTTAATCATCTTTTAAAAAGAATAAAATTACATAAAATATTTTGAGTTTTTTTTTTCAAAAAAGTATTGATGGAAATTTATTTACTAAAATGGGCAATTTTAAAAATATGTATCAAAATGAGTGATTTCATTTATTTCTCAATTTATTTAATTTATGATAAATAAACAAACAATAAAAATGGTCCCAGTATCAAATACAAAGATGTCAAACAAAATCAAAGAAAAATTAGCTTTAACCTACTTTGGTAAATATTTTTCCAATTACATATTTTAATAAATTATTTTTCGACAAACACTTTTTTAGAAAAAAAAATCAGTTATTTTAATTAAACATATTTTATTATGTCATAAACAGTTCAGGAATTTCCGGCCATACAAAAAGGTAAATAATGTAATACAACAAAACTTAATAAACAAAGTAGTAAACGATTAAAATAATTCAGAAACAACATACCATCAATTAACAACCCATGACACGAAGATAGGAAACCAAATATTATTGAAAAGGAGTTTTCTAGTTACACCCTACCCTAATTTCTACTTTCACCCTACTCTAGTATATTAATTATGGGACTTTATTTCTTTTTGAATATATTAACTACATTTAATATTTCGTAAATGAAAAACACTAATTGTACAATAAATATTTTGACCAACACTAATTCCAATAAAACAACTTATACTATATATGAAACAACTAGCTTGGTCTCCGTTCAAACACAAAAAAAAAAAACTAAATTTGCATCTTGAAATTTTATTTCCAGCATAGTGGTCCAACACTCCAAACAAAATAGCTGACACCTAACATTCTATCTTGAGTTGCCATTTTCATATACCCCATTTCGTATGTTATCTTGACTTGTTTTTATCTTTTTTAATTCAAAAAAAAAACTAATTTATTCAACTTAGCATGCCTTTAATGTCTTCAACAGTTCAACTTATCTTTTTGCAGGTAATAGAACAAAAAATATGACTATTACATCAAGATTTTACACCGATGAGGTATAAATTTGAATCTATTTTTATATAAAATGTATATACTTGTTTTCTTATTTTACATCGACGTTTGATAACTTTGGTTTTATTCTTATAAATAGTGTGATATAGTTGGTTTTTTAACTAGTTGTTTCATATATATATATATATATATATATATATATATATATATATATATATATATATATATTTTAATATTTTAAGGTGTTTAGATCTTGTGAAGATTTAGTTACTTGGGTACAAAACATGGCACGCTCTCTTGGTTTTATAATTTTTATTACACGTTCAAGGCCAAATCGTATTGGTTACATCTCGAAAATTGTATTTGGTTGTGAGCGTGGTGGTGTATCTCGAAGTAAAAATAGAGAGATTACAATTGATCATAATAAAGATATTGGAACCAAGAAAATAAATTGTCCATTCGAATTGGTGGGGAAGTATTCAAAGACACATGGTGTTTGGGAGTTAAGGGTCGTACATGATCAACATAATCACCCGTCCGCATTGTATATGGAAGGCCATGCATATGCAATGCGATTGTCTAATAACGAAACTCGTTTGGTGCAAGATCTAACTAGGTTAAATGTAAAACCACGTGATATTCTTACTACATTAAAGAGGCAAAACGAGAATAATGTCTCTTCTCTAAAAACCATATACAATGCTCGCCAAAAGTTTCGAATGATTGAGAAAGAAGGTAGAACGCCTATGCAAAATCTTATGTATATTTTGCAAAGTAAAGGATATATTTTTGAGTATCGTATACATGACATTACTAATGAGTTGGAAGATTTATTCTTTGTTCATCCAACATCATTATCTATGTGGCAGGCATTTCCATATGTAGTGTTATTGGATGCTACATATAAGACGAATAAGTACAATATGCCATTTCTTGAAATTGTTGGTGTTTCCTATACAAATAAAACATTTTGTATCGCGTTTGCATTTATGAATAAGGAAAAGACAAACAACTACACTTGGCATTAAATCATCTAAAGATGACAATAAATGAATCTTTTTTCCCTCGTGTTATTGTCACGAATAGAGATCTGGCTCTAATGAAAGCATGTGCAGAAGTGTTTCCACAAAGTAATCTTTTGCTTTGTATATGGCATATTCAAAATGATATCATGAACCACTGCAGGCCTCGTATTAGGTCACAACAAACTTGGGCTTCGTTTCTTTCGAAGTGGAATGCATTAGTTGCATCTCCAACGAATACTGCATACATGAAATATTATGAAGATCTTAAAGCATTATTGTTTGATTATCCAGGTATTGTTCATTTTTATTTTTAAATATTATAACCAACTTATGCAAAATACTGATTTCAATTTATTTTTTGTCTTCTTGTTTAAGTTGTTCTGAGTTATCTTCATACTGTCTCGCTGGATAAGTTCGCAGAAAGGTTTGTGTCAATGTGGACAGACAATCATTTAAACTTTGGAAATTCAACAACTAATAGAGTTGAAAGCCAACATTCTAAGCTAAAAAAACACTTGGATTCAACAAAATGTGATTTAGATAGATTCGTGCTTGTAATTGAAAGAAGTAAAATTATTCGCAAGTCTAAACATTAACTACTATATGATGTGCAATTTATTTATTGCAGAATTTTCTATTCCATTAACTTGCATTGAGACTTTTTGGACAAAGCTTGATTTGTTACCTTCCATAAAAGTGGAATATGACGATATTGGTTATGAAAAAGACATGGAAATGTTTAAAGAAACCTTCAACAAACAATCACAACCTGTCAAGTCTAGCTTTTTAAGAAAGCTACGAGGGATTTTTGATCCATCCACAAATTTGGTTGTTGAACCCTTGGTCAAGAAGAATAACCGTGGACGCCCAAAGAAGAAACGTGTTGATCCTTCTACTCTAATTTCTCACAGACACAGCTGTTCAAGCATGTTAAACTTTGATGGGTTACAATTTGAAGAAATGAGTCAGGAACCAGCAAGACATAGTTCATTCTTACTTGACTTAAATCATGAACCAACAAAGCAAGGTTGTTACTGGATAGACTTAAATGAGGAACCATTGGATTTAAATGAGGAACCGTCAGTTTACAAGCATACACTAACGAATGAAATTCCAAAAATCTTTCATCCATACATCACACATATACAAGATGTAATGGGTGATGGAAATTGTGGATTTAGAGCAATAGTTGTTTGTCTCGGGTATGGTGAAGATCAGTGGCTCTACATTAGGAAACCACTTTTAGATGAGTTATTGAACAAATACAATTCTTACAAAACAATTTTAACTAGTGGAATTAACGAAGTACATACTTCATTGTCGTTCTCATATTCACCTGCACCATCGAAACATTGGATGGTAATGCTTGAGACTGCTATCCTGATTGCTAACAGGTTTGGTGTGATTCTCCATTGTTTAAGCAATCAAGGTTGTGTAACTTGCTTTCCGATGTGGAAAGGTCCTGAAGAATTTCATCACCATCAAATGATTACCATTGCACATGTATATGGTAACCACTTTGTGATGGTAAAGTTAGAGAAAGAGTACCCTATGCCTTGCATTTCGGCATATTGGGTTCATCATAGAGTCCCATCTGCAATTGGATGGCAAACAACATATATGCAACGTTTAGAATCTTATAAACAACTCAATCCTTATAATCTTGATAAAAATTTTATACACATTGAGGACTAGTTGTTATTTTGAGCTTATGGTTTCAATTATGTTATCAATGATCTTTTATCAAAAAATCATATTGTCACACCCCGAGCCGGCGAGTTGGATCGACTTCCCCGTCGGGCGGAAGGTTCCCGGGGCGCGATATCGTGAGTGATAATATGAATGATCATATTGTTTACATTGCACATGATATTTAAATGAGAAACTGTTAAGTAATAATAGAACTACAAAGTTAAATTACATCAGTTAACTTCATAATTTAACAATGTAAATCTACTATCAACATCATAGTGTTTCTATCTTGTATCTGCACAAGATATACAAAATAATCTATAATTGATGTTCCAAAAATATGCAGGTCCAAAATGCTAGGTCCTCTAACTGAAATCCTAGCTCAAAAGCAATAATTTCTTAATTGACATGTTCGTCACCTGAGAAGTCATGCAAAAAGATCAAGTCAACACATGGTTGGTGAGTTCATATAGTTTAGTATTTTAAAAATAGCTTTGCAAACCCTTTTTCGGTAAAAACCCTAACCTCATTAACATCACCTGTAATATCCAGTTCGGTATGCTTATATATAGGGCATACGAAAGGGTCGAGCCTACAACCCGCCCAGACGTCATCCCACCACATACTAAACCACAAATGACATTGTTGTTAATGATAATTAAGCATTTTTACCTACCATTCACTTCCATATCTTCATAGTTCTAAACATGCAGACAAAACATTTGTTCAACACTCGGGTAACAACCTTAATCTCATTAACATCACATGTAATATCCATATCGGTATGCTTATATATAGGGCATACGAAAGGGTCGAGCCTACAACCCGCCCAGACGCCATCCCACCACATACTAATCCACATATGACATTGTTGTTAATGATAATTAAGCATTTTACCCTCACCATTAACATATTAGTTCTTCAGTTCTTTGTTCCTGTAACTACACAATTTGAAATCTCATTTGATTCCTTAAGTTCATCACGAAAGCATGATCAAACATAACATTTGTAGAAACAATTCAATAACTGCTTAGTTAAATAAATAAATAAACATTTAATAAAATCTAAGACCTAATGATTGGGCCTTGGTCAACTCGAGTAGACTAGTCTAGCAATCAGGGTTCTTAGTAGTAAAGGAGATCTGTAAACATCATCAAGCATGCGACCTATACTCAATCAGTCTAGCTAGGACATCTTTTGAAATATAGGATTTTATTGACCGTTCTTGACCGTTATTGACCGTTCACATGCTATCTTTGAATATTTCCCAGATGTTCCTCAAAACAGTTAGGGAATACTGTAAATACCATCAAATATGTGTCTCATATTCGATCAGTCTAGCTAGGACATCTTTCAAACCTGAGAATGGCACATGCTATCTTTGATATTTCCCCGTCAAACCCTTGAAAATAGTTCTTTACACATAGTTCTTTGAAATAGATCGTTAGTTCTTTGTCAACACAACACCAAAATAGTACTTTGATTAGACCATTAGTTCTTTGAAATCAGAAATTAGATCTTTGAAATAGTTCTTTGTTTTAGATCTTTAGTTCTTTGAAAATAGACATTTGAAAATAGTTCTTTGACTTGAAATAGTCATTTACTCAAAATGAATCAATAACTTACTTTGAATTTCTGTATATTGTATACCTAAACAGAATTTAGGATAACCATTATACACATAACATATGTTAAGTAAAAGCAATTAAGTAAATATCATCTTACGAAAATAATTTAGCATGCTTCTCAGCCCCACGTTTGAAAACAAAAATGTTTAGAAAAGGGGCAATGAACTCACCTGTGTTGCTGTGCAATTGATTTATCACAAAATGCGCACTCGTTGTTGTAGACTAGGTTTCTTCAGTTCCTGAGTTGTTTTAAGAGAATTCGAATACGATAAGTATATGTAATAGTTGTCGTATCTAGGGTCTTGATCTCGATGTGCAACTAAGTGTCCTATGTGACTAATGAACTTCTAAAACTCGATCTACTGGTCTACTTAGTACCTATATCCCACAATCTAATCATAACAAGCCTTTAATTAAAACGTTTATAATTTAATTCATTTTAAGTTAAATATTAAGTCAAAAACATTTCTTCTAATTCAATAAAGTTTATAAACCATTTTTCTTTTATTAACATAATTAACTTGATTGAAATGGCATTTAACATATGATGGGCTTAGGTTAGGCCCATTGGGCCCACCTCGGCCCATTGTTAGTCTTTGTTTTTTTCCCAAATGATCACAAATCAAGATCTGTAAATAATTCAACATAGATAGTCAAACTTAAGTCATCCAATTAAGTTATGCGTATCATGACTCTTCTTAAGGTTTAAGTGTTAGTAGTTAAACCACACTCCAACCTATTAAGCTTTTGTTTCTGATCCATCTGATTTTCCATTATGTTGAATTCCATGTGATGTTTAAACCTATCCTTAATCAATAACCTGGTCTTAATTACCTCTTATTGTTTGATCTTTAAATTACACAAGGTAATTTCATGTGAGGAAACCCTAATTCATCCCATGCACACACACACGATCATCCCCTTCATGCACCTACATAGAGTTGGCCAAATCACGCATGACCGAGGGAGGGCTCGGCCAAGTGAGCTGCATGTGAAAGGGGTAGAGTAAAGGACCCAGGTTTGCTGCTCACAACCTATAGGTTCGCTGCCATCCAGTGGGTTTAGAGGGTCTAAGGTTGGGCTAAGCACTATGGGCTAAGGTTAGGCTGTTATAGCAGGTTCGGCGAACCTTTAGGGTTCGGCCCTCTACACTTCGCAGCCTACAGGTTCGTTTGCCCACAGTTCGTCTAAGGGTTCGGTCAAGGAGGTTCGGTGCTTGCCAAGGTTCGTGGTCCATAGCCTCGGATGTCACAGGTTCGTCACCCTAGGGTTCGGCTAGGGTTCCAGGTTCGTGGCATAGAAGGTTCGGCCCTTGCTAGTTCGTGAGTCAGAAGGTTCGGTCAGACCATGGTTCGCTGCCAGCTTGGTTCATTGGCCGAGGGTTCGGCTGGAAGGGTTCGTGTCTCATGGTTCATGAAATCTCCCCACGTGGGCTCGACCAAAAGCAGGTTCGACCAATAACAGGTTCGGCCACCTGCATCATCTTCCTTCGCGAACCATTCTACCACGACTATCTCTCATCATCATCATCGTAACCTGTTACAGATTAGTCCCTAAAGCTTTCTAGTCGGTTACAATAGTTCATCTAAGTGTTTATGAGTGTTTACTTGGGTTAAACAACAATGGGTTTTAGGGGTCGAGATTTACACCAAAAAAACCGAAATAAAAACTGAGATTTACCTCACAAATGATGGGTAAAAGCTTAAATCCTTTGTACTTCCGTGATCTACGTGACGAGATGGTCGTTTTGACACCAAGAACACTTGAATTGGTCGAGATTTGAGTGAGATCTTGAGAGAGAAGGTGGTGGAAGAGATTTTAGAGAGAGAGTATGTAGAAAGAGAGAGAGAGAGAGAGACGAAATTTGGGAGTGAGATGGGTTGGTGGTTGTGGTGATAAATGACTCAATAAATGAATCAAAATACCCGGGTTTCGTTCGGTTTCGCTCGGTTACTCGTAAAAACGTCGTTTCGCGTGATTTTCGTAACGAAACGACCCGATTTTAAAATAAGGTTTATGAAATCTAATTAGGTTGTGATTCCTAATAAATTAACTAAATATTCTTCGTTTATTTTAAATTTTCAAAAATATTAAATTTACTGTTTAAAATCGAATCGTACAGTCGTCGCGCGTATTCGTTCGAATCGTCACCCCGTACGAACACGAAGATAACTATACTTTTCAATCTTGTTTTCTAATTATCGGATATCATTCAGAACGTTAAACTTTCAGATTTATTCGTACATATCGTCACCTATACGAAAAATCCGTCGATTTAGCATTCACGTAACGATCTCCGTGTATTTTGTTCTGTAAAGCCTCACATACGTTTATACATAATAAGATCCTAGCAAGTAATCACATGATGGTTCTGTATTGCCATATGATTATCTGACTGATGAACCGTGTTTCCTGAGTTCTGTTTCTCTGAAATGATTCTGAATTCACTGTTTGATAACACGAAATGACAATGATATATAATATGAACATGACATGAAAGACAATATGTATAATTTGTACCTGAATACTGTTCATGGCACTGTTGAGATCACTGTTCCGGTACGGTTCCGGTACTGATGTTACACATATAGCTTGTATTAATATGTTAATATATATATATGTATATATATATATATGTGTGCCTTTTTTTTGATTTAGTATGTATCTAAAAATATAAAAACCTCAATGTTAATAAGTAATAAATTCATATGACTTAATTATAATATAAAGTATTGAAATATAAATAAATTAATTAGCAAACAAAACTAGGTATATAACTAACGAAAAAAAATTGCCGTTTAAAGAAAAAAAACAAACAAAAAAATTAATGTTCTGTTCAAAAAAAATTAAAATATAAATAAATATTAAGAAAATATATAACAAACAAAAAAACAATGCAAAAGCATAAATTAAAGTAATTAATGAGCGGCAACACCCATAATAATTAATGATTAGTTTTGATATTAGTATTATAGAGTAGGGTGTAATAGTGTAGGGTGCAAGGAACAACTTAATAAACAGTTCAGGAATTTCCGGCCATACAAAAAGGTAAATAATGTAATACTATAAAACTTAATAAACAAAGTAGTAAACGATTAAAATAATTCAGAAACAACATATCATCAATTAACAACCCATGACACGAAGATAGGAAACCAGATATTATTGAAAATAACATAGAACTTGTAAGGCTTGTAGTTCCAAAAATCTAGAGATTAAACGCTAAAACAATCCTCTTAACGTCTTATAAATCTCATAATGATATCATAATCTAAATTCTAAATATGGTCTTCCTCAAGGACCCTACTAAATTCATTATATTATTTCTACTATGTTATTATCTCGTGTATTACACGAGATGAATAAAAAAATATAATAAATAATTATCAATAAAAGATCTAAACAATATAAGACAAATTTTTAATATAAAATAATTATATTATTTTTTTAAACACTATAATTTTTTTTAATTTTGTTTCTTTAATTTTTTTTAATTTTCTTTTTGAAAATTCAATATTTTATAATAATTTGTTTTTTTAAAAGTGTGTTTTTTGATATTAATATACTTTTAATGTATTAAAAAATATTTTATCTTCTTAATTCAAAACATGTATTTAATAAGAGAGAGAGGAGTAAAAAACAAAATTAAGGTGGTCTAGAAACATGACAAATGTCCATATAAACCTTCGTTTATTATAATAGATAGATAAAGATTGTTGTATGTAGAAAATAGAGTAATTTTTTTGGGGAAAAAAAAGACCCAAGGTGTAGTACTCTAAACTATGAAAAATGGACCGACATCGCAGGAGCAATCTGACATTTTGAAAGAAAACCTAGTTAAAAATAAACTATGGTGATTAAGACTACTTTTGTTTTAATTTCAATATACTTAGAATCTATTATACTTAATAAATCAAAATAACTAGAGGACACTTGTCACAAATCTATACTACCCTCACAATACTTTTCCCGTTTCTCTCTCCTAATAAATACATAAATTTATTAAATATTAATTATATAGTTATATATTTTTTATACCTCTTTCAATCAAAAAAAAGTTCTTAATATTAAAAAAAATATATTACATAATAATATTAAATACCAATTATATTATATATATACCTTTTATAATTAAAAAGAAATTCTTAATATAATAAAAAATATTTTAATACTAAAAAACACACTTTTAAAAAATCAAATCATTATAAAATATGAAAATTTTCTCAAAAATTTATAACTCATAATATCTTTTTATAATTTATAAGTCATTATGATTAATTATTTATTTTTTTTTCTGTATCATGCTTTTTAATAATATTAATATATTATATAACATCCTATTATTTTGTAAAAAATTAATGACACCTTTTAAAAACAACTTTTTTAAAATGAAATGTTTAGAAAAAATTATTATTTTGTTTTCTATGTAATGCATATCATAACAAAAAATCATTTAAAATTTTTAAATTTATATTATTGAATACTTATTAGTTTTTATTCAGTCCGTGTAATACACGGGATGCTAACCTAGTAATTACATATGTAAATAAGGAGACTGATTTCATATGTAATACACGAATTTAATAAATAAATACTAAATTTAGTAATATAACTTGCCAATTTTTTTACAAAAATTATCGTAGTCAAAATTTTGCATTCCTTAAATATTATTTTTTTTAAAATTTGTTTAATAAAGCATTTAAGTTTTTAAAAAAGACCAACTTTAAAATATTTAATATTTTTGAAAAGGCTCGTGTTCAGAAAAATGTAGTATTTTTTAAATGTGTATTAATACTTTTTTTAATATATTAGTAATCTATTTTTTTAATATTAAAAAGGTATAGACAATACCTTAATATTTAATATCATGATTTTATAAAAGATAGAAACGACATATAGAAAAATTACATTATACTATATATTAAAAAGCAAACATGATGAATAGTTGATTTTTGCGCTTTAAAATTTGCCTGCAATTTTTTTTTAAACTTTTAGAAGCACTATATATATAGTAAAAAAACTTGTCATTTCTAAGGTTTTGATCATATATATTAAAATGCAACCAAAATGAACACTATAAATGTGTATATTATATTGAAATAGTAAACATACACACACATATATAAGGATTTAATCCTATGAAAATTTGATCTTAAAGAAAAAACCTTTAAACCATATGTAAGCCATTGATTTGAAATTTTGAAAATAAATATGTGACTCAAATTAAACCTAAATAAAAAATTGGGTTTTAAATAAACAAATCATTTTTAATGTGCACCATATATTTATTTTCAAAATTCCAAATCAATGCCTCAAATAGGGTTTAAGGGTTTTCTTTATAAGATCGGATTTTCATAGGATTTAATCCCTATACATATGTACATACATATTTAATGCAACCAAAATGAATAATATAAATATGTATATTATATTGAATAGTAAATCTATATCTATATCTATAGTACATAATAAAAGAGTAACAATTTAGCCACATGTCATCATTTTAAGCTATCCACATCATATGTATGCCACATGGCATCATTTTAGTCTATATACATCATATTTATGCCACATGTCAATACTATATTAATTCAAGACATTTAAAAAATTTCATTTAATAAATATAATTAATTCATACTTTAAATGAGGTAAATTAATTAAGTCAAATTATCTTTAAATGTTAATAAAAATACAATCATGTCAAAACCTTCCATTTTTTGATAAATAATTTTAAAATTCAAAATTTGCAAATCTCATCTATACTAATAAATAAATGTTTTCATTGCCACATGGCATTTTTTAGAATTTTTCAACCTTTATTTCCCTCCCTCCTCTTCTATTAAATATCTAATATTAAATATACTTTTGATACATTTTTAAATCTTATAAAATTTTCAAGAATAATTATTTGAAACACAAATTTTTAAGAAAAACAAACTATAAAAAAAGTTAGTGTTTAAAGAAATAGTATTATTATTTTAATACTTAAATATTAAATTTTACGAAATTGTAATTGCATTTTATATTAAAAATCATCTTATTTTTTTTTCTAAATTTTCATTGATAATTATTCGTTATATTTCTTTGTATAATTCGTGTAATACACGGGATACTAACATAGTATTCAAATATTCAATTAAATTTTAATCAATTAATAATAATTTAACTAAATTGAATTATCAAGATACATAATTTAAAAGCTTTAAATTCTAACTAAAAAAGAAAGAAGAATGATAATAATTATTATTCAAATAATAATGAATATGTTGTTTTTTATTTTGAAAAACTAAGTTTAGTTCTTTATTTTTATACATATTTATTATGTAAAAATATATTGTTTTTGATATGTGGTTCGTATGATTATTAAACCAATAATAATCACACTCTATTAATTATGATTTTTAAAGCATTTGTTTTCAATATTTAGTTCATATGATCATATTTAACACACTTTAGTGATATTTTATTTCTTATATCTTAGATAAATTTAATTAACATATTAAGGGAAACTTTTATTTGTTATCTTTTATTATCAGATGTAATACGTAATTTTCATCATATCAAATATTTATTACAATATTGTTTTTATATACAATCTTGTATATAAAGTGTCTAAAGATTTGTGAAATATACTATTTTTCCTTTTAGAACATGTTAATAAGTTTACTTTATCTATATCGAATTTTTTTTTATAAGTGATCAATTTTATAAATGCTTATTTTTTACACCACTATGTGTTGTATACGGGTTAATAACCTAGTATTATATATATATATACACATATATATATATATATACACAGTGAAAAAAAACGTGGTTCTTTTTAAGGTTTTGGTAATGTTCAGAGAAGGTAACAGTGATTTATTTGTCCTCATATAAAATTGATGTTTGCTTAGAGATTTGATTTTTTTTAATTTAACCAATTGGTTGCAGTTGAGAATAATTTTGTGAGTAATTTTTTCTATTATTTTCGTAACATATTTGTATGGATTTTGCATGGAATTTATGTTTGAATGAGAAATTAATATATAGGTCGTGATGAGAGATTTGATTTTGATATGTAACTTCTTCTTTTGCAAGTGATATATAATACCCATTATCGGGAGTGCACTACGATAACCAGCCACAACGCGGGGAAAAACCTAGTTGATATAAAGACTTATGATTAAAAATATATCATCTGTATTTTTAACTTATTATTTATACGTAAGACAAAGCTTTAACTCATCAACTACTTAAAAAGTGAATATTTTATTGCTGTATAAGGTGGATTACTAATCACTTTTAAATAAAAAATTAAATAATAATTAATAGTTTTTTAGTTAGAAAAAACAATAATTATTTATAATTAAATTCATTTAAATGTCTATGAATATATTCTTTTAGTAACCATTTTTTAATAAGAGAAAGAAATAAGAAAATAATAAAACACAAGATAATTAGATGTGTCTTTTTACTTAATATGAAATAACTGATAAACTAAAGATAAAAAAACATAAAAAAGTGACGTACTTTTTTTTTACTAGCAATATCTTGAATCTAGGATATCACATAGGCCGAAGGCTCGAAACTAAGATTATGTGACAACACTTGAACCCATAAAACCCACTTCATGAGGAAATCCTTATAAAAAAAAAAACCTCACCCCCTATCCCCCTTAGCCACAATATGACTTGAGATGGTTTCGAACATATGACCTATTTGAAAAGTCATATAGTACCACTAGGACAAAGATCTTTAGTATAAAATGATGTGGTTAACTATTATTTTATTGAAGTAGATGATTTTCAAATTTTATTCTCTAGAGAGTAGGGTTGTTTACGAGCCGAACCGAGCGAGGGTATGCTCGTGCTCGTTTACAAACCGAATGGCTCGGCTTGATTCGGTTTGGCTCGGTTTCAGAATAAAATTTAATACAAATTCAATATATTAATACCAATTTCAAACTTAATAATTAAAAAAAGCAATAAGATCAATCATATACAAATCCGAAATATAAATTATGTTCATAAAATACAAATTGTCATACTAAATGAACATTAAACAAATCCAAAATATAAATCAAGTTCATAAATTACAAATTGTCATACTAAATGAACATAAAAAGAGTTAAATGTTTGAATTGTTTATAAATATAATTATTTATTAGTTCAAATACACTAACATCATTCATAGTTAAAAGCTTGTAACATGTTAGTATTAATAAAAAAAATTAATCTTATATTATGTGTGTGTGTACAGGGAAGAGTTCCTAATAAAACATTCATTTTGGAAAAAACTAAGAAAATTAACCACAATCATTATTAATTAAACTTTTTTTTTTACATTTTGGCTTTCTTATTTCCTTTAATTATAAGATAAGAAATAAAAAATAAATAAAAAAAATATGTATTTTAGGTTAGTACATATATGTAACTTGTATGTTACACATAATGATTACATATATGTAACCGTATAAGTTACATACGAAACTTTTTGAGTTACATATACGTAACTTCATAATCTACATAAATTTTTCAAAAATTTCTTTTTTATTATAATATTTCTAACCATATAATAAAAAATTATTAAAAAAATTAAAAAATTTATTGGTTAGTATTTGTTTCTTGGTTTTCTCCAGAATAGATAGTTTTCTTATGAACCTTCCTATATATAGGACATGTAAGTTTTTATAACCCATCAAATATGAGATAACTCATTAACTAAATCTAATTGAATCTAATTTTAGATCCAATGGTTGGTATAAACTTAACAATAAAAAATATATAATATTAGGTTTTAATAAGAGAAGGGTATTCTTGTAGATTAAATTAATATTTCAAAAGATGTGTTAAAAACTTGTAAAATTGATGTCAAATTTTAGCAGAACTTGGAAAATCTATTCAACTTAATTGATTTACCAATGTGCCCAAACAGGAGCATTCTGGACTCTGCAATTGTTTATGTAAGAACATCATAATTTATAAACATAAAAAACACATAACATAAGTGAACCAACAAAACAAAACTCTAGTAAATAGTTAAAGGTTGTGACTGGTACTCCTACAAATGAAGCCAAGAAAAGGCACAACTCATTAAACTGTTGAAAACTTCAACTATTTTACTGTAAACCATACACAGACAGACAGACAGAGAAATACCATTTTTAGAGAGAAGTGATTATCTCCCTGCTGCTACCGCTTTCAACATCCTAATTACTGATAACACGACCATTTAACAATATTAGATGTTTGACTGCTCAAAAGGCACACGAACCAAAAGCCGTCCATGTAGGCTCACAATTGCTGATGTACGAAGTGGATCGATTCTTGATGGTAAGCTGATCACCTATAATAAATATTACACCCAAACATCATTCAACCAAGGAGACACTTTTTTTTTTTAATTTTACCCATTTGCTAATAAATGGCATGGATCAATTTGTACCTTTATTCTATATCAAATGTGTTGCAAGTCATCCGAGGTATATTTTATTAGTATATACCTCATAAGGAGATGGTTCATGAGAAAACCACAAGTTATACGAAACCAATGAAAGAAAACCAATTACATGCGTATAAATTATTATTTTTTTGATTGGCAAAAGGGTATTTAAGCATGGTTGCAGAAATCACTAGTCATTAGTCATTAGTCAGGTGGTGAGGTACATACTGGCTACTAGGGATTAATCGGGATTGGAATTTTATATGCAAATTTTCAAAATTATATACATATACACACAAAATTTTATATATATTTTTCAAATTAAGTATTAATTTATCAATACTTAAAAAACTTTCCATAACATCTCCATTTATATACACACATGGAGGAAGTGTATATATTTTTCTAAGTTGGAGGGTATAAATGGTAATTAATGGAAAAGGGGGGAAAAGCCGGAAAAGATGTATATATGTCATGAATCATGTGTGCATCGACGTTAATCGTTAGGTCAACACACAGACCAAACAGAAACCGGGCAACAATCCATCGACGGGAGCCGACAACAAGAGGAAACCCATTAGGACCGCTTGGTTGCCGGAATCGCAAGAATCATTGTCGACCGATTAGCTCCGACTAGAGCTGGTTTTAACCTATCTTCACCGACTACCGATATAAATAAGACTATGTATTAAGTGAGACACTATGTTTCAGCTTTCATTTGATGTCCACTCCGAATCTCCCATACATTTGTGTGTATATGTGATTGGTTTTCACTGGTTTTCATATAACTACGTGGTTTTCTCATGATACCTCTTCCTCTATTATAAAAATTCCCAAGTATTGGATCATTATTATTAATGTATACTTCATAAATTGTTTTATTCAAACTTCAAAATCAAGTTTGTGTTATTAAAGCATGAACTGCACCAAAGTGTATCAAACTTGATGTATGCCAATTGTGTACAGCAAACAAATTTTTTTTTCTATTAACGTACCAAGCCGGTAACTTTTACCATATTATGCAACATGTGACTCTAATCCTAGTCAGATACCACGTTTTGGTTTATATGTACATTGCAAAATGGAAGCCAAAGACGGAACAGATTTGGTTTGAAGACCGAAATATTTCCAGCTTTAGTACATAAATATAAAAGGATTTTAGTTTGCTGCACAAAATTATAAAATGTGACAAGCTGGGTGCATTTAGATGCAAAAATGTTCAAATCAGTTCAGAAAAAGAAAAATAAATAACAATTAAGAACTGCTCAAATTAGGAGACAAACCTTTTTGAAAGCTGAAATACCCCATGGATTGTCGAGTTGCTCAGGCTGACCTGTGATGACAAGGCGTCCAGCAGGATCCGACTGTACACGCACCTAATTTATCATGTAACAGTGATATATAGCCAGACCTTAGCTTAAGATTTCATAAAATTGGCAAGTTAAAATGAAAAAAAAAAAAAGCTAGTAAAGTGACAAGCTAGTTTATCACCTCTTCTCGAAGAAGCCCTGGAACTAATGCATACACCTCAAAACAATCTTTCTGTACATGAGGCATAAAGTCAATTTAGACATCTAGTAACTGAAAAAAAATCAAAATGCACATACAAAAGTAAAAGGCCATTGCTTTAACAATACTTACAGTTTCTCGCACGTTTATTTTTACCCAGTTAGCAGGAGGACCGACATCAGCAACCGTGGTGACAACTCTATATCAATTGAATTGAGAATGAGAAACCACTATAAGTGCAAATAAATGAAACAAAAATGGCAATGTAAATATTAATCGAAATGTAAAGAGAATTGAGCCTTAACTGCCTAGATGTTTCAGTTCGTAAAGCTTTCACAGAATGCTCCACTTCACTTGGTCTCTTTTGTTTTATTGACCCTATTTAATGACTCCTCAATTAAGAACACATTTTGGTGTTGTATAATGTTTATACCTTGACGGAGGACCTTACCAATGCTTTTGAGACTTTTTTCACGCTTCGGTGAATTGTTGGAATTCTTTTCCTGATAAAAAGGGCGATGGTAAGTCAATTCATCACTCGTCATACAAAATTGCAACATTTTTTTCTTGAAATAATCAGTCTGTTGGACTAATCTTGTAAAATTAATTAGGTTAAAGGGTTAAAGTTTTAGTTGTTTTTTTAATTATTTTGAATGTTTATCCATTAGCTTTATTAGGGATAAAGTTTGACTTTTAAGGTTTTGTTTTAGTTTAAATAGAGGCATAGGTTTATGGTTTTTCTTTGTACCAATCGATCAATCAATAAAATCTGTGTTTTTTTCTTTGATTCAATTTGTTTTGGGTTCTGGGAATTAACATCAACAGCTTCAATTGGTATCAGAGCTTGGAAAAGCTCATACCTGCGATCGGAAATCAGAGATCAGTGGGAAGCAACTGGTTCTCGATCGGCAATCACTATCGACGGGAAGCAGTCGTGAACGGCAATAATATCGGTGTGATTAGGGGCTGATTAACGTCGATCCAAGCAAGAATCAGGAAGGATAGTCCGATTCCTTTGTAATCATCTCAGCCGTGAACAGCAAACAGGGCTGTTGGTGCAGCAGGTTGAAACCAACGAAACTGGTGCAGAAAAACGAGATCGGCAAGGCCTGAAGAAGTCATTTGCAACTAGGGAGACAAGAAAGCAAGGGCTGGTCGTGTTGGTGATCAATAGCAAGGGCAGATTGATCAGGGAGGTGTTCACAAGGATTTCTTGGATCAAGCAGCAAGCTTTGAGGTGTAAGCAGATCTGATCGGGATTATGGCTCAACCTGAAAATCAAGCCATGGTCACTGTTAAGGAGAATAATACCATGTCTCTTCAATGCCCAGTATTATCTTCCACAAATTACACGGTATGGGCTATGAGGATGCGAGTTATTTTTAATGTTCATGGGGTATGGGAGATGATAGAACCGGGAACAAACTTGGATGCTAAGAAAAACAACATTGCAATAGCTCTTTTGTTCCAAGCCATGCCTAAAGAACAAATATTGCAAATAGGAAATTTTCAGACCGCAAAAGTGTTGAGTGTGGAGGCTTCTAAAGCCTTAATGGGCCGCACACGGGTTGGGCTTAGCTTGTAGGTTAAGTTAGAATACCTAAATGTAATCTCTATTTAAATGTCTCATTGTACTTGTAATCTCTTGAGCACCTAATAATACGAATCCTAGTTGCAGCACAGTGGACGTAGGTCACACCAGACCGAACCACTTTAAATCCTTGTGTCGTTTACTGCTTTCGTGTGTGTTAGTGTGTGTGTGATTACCCAACAACTGGTACCAGAGCTACGGTTCTTGATCGATCACACACCAGACCTAACACTGTTGTTCCTGGAGTCGCCGCCGCCACCGCCGGATTCCGGTCATCAGTAAACAGTTGTCTGATTAGGGTTTTGTTGCTGCTGTTCAAAGGTTCTGTTGAACCAGTTTTGAACGTGAATCGTGATTAGGGTTCCAGAGAGGGATTCAGCCGCCGATTAGGGTTTCTCAGCCGCCGTCATCCCAGATTAGGGTTCCGGCGAGTGTGTCCAGCCGCCGTCAGCCGCCGATTAGGGTTCCGGCGAACCCCACTCTTCTTGGTTCAGTCCAGAAAGGTCCGATTTTGACCAGATTTGACCAGAAAGCTCCGATTTTGACCAAACAGGTCCGATTTTGACCTTATTTTGACCAGAAAGCTCCGATTTTGACCAAACAGGTCCGATTTTGACCTGATTTTGACCAGAAAGGTCCGATTTTGACCAAGCAGGTCTGATTTTGACCTGATTTTGACCAGAAAGGTCCGATTTTGACCAAGCAGGTCTGATTTTGACCAGATTTTGACCAGAAAGGTTCGATTTTGACCAAACAGGTCTGATTTTGACTAGAAAAGGTCCGATTTTTGACCAGAAACAGTCAAACAGCCTACTTTGCCGCCGACAGAAGGTTTTATGTCCCGTTTCCGCTGCTGCCGCCATTCGTAGACCGGTTAATTGTTTAAATCCGGTGTTTTCTTACGTTTATTACTGATTTTATCCGAGTGGGACGCCAAGACAGTGTTCAATAGAACAGTCGTCAAGTTCCGGCCGCCGCCATTGCTGTGTTTGTTCACTGCTCTCCATCTCGGTTAAATCAGTGATAGTTCGGTAAGTGTCAATGGCAGAAGACGGTAAAGTAAAGATTGAAAAGTTTGATGGACACGACTATGGGTATTGGAGGATGCAAGTGGAAGATCTTTTGTATCAGAAGAGTTTACATCTTCCTATGCTGGGTTTGAGTTACAGACCAGAAAAAATGACGGATGCTGAATGGAATTTGCTTGATAGGCAAGCCTTGGGTGTTGTCAGGTTATCTTTGTCAAAGAGTGTGGCCTACAACATTGTCGAAGAAACGACTACATTTGGGGTTTTGAAAGCATTGTCCAACATGTATGAGAAACCGTCTACCTCCAACAAAGTATTCCTTATCAGACAGTTGGTTAACACCAAGTTGAAGGAAGGTATGTCGATCACTGCTCACATCAATGAGTTCAATTCGGTTATCTCACGTTTGGCTTCTGTTGACATAAACTTTGAGGATGAGATTCAGGCACTTCTTCTATTGTCATCATTACCTGACAGCTGGTCAGGCACAGTTACTGCAGTTAGTAGTTCATCTGGAACTACTAAGCTCACTTTTGATGGTATTCGTGACATCATCTTAAGTGAAGACATTCGTAGGAGGAGTTCGGGTGAATCTTCTAGTACATTGTTGAATACAGAAGGAAGAGGTAGAAGAAATGAAAGGGGTCATAGCAGGGGCAGGTCAAAGTCAAGAAAAAGGGGTCAATCAAAGAATAGAAAGGAGATTGAGTGTTGGAATTGTAAAAAAAAGGCCATTTCAAAAGTCAGTGCCCTAAACCATTAGTTGCAAAAGGAAAGATGCAGATGAATAATGTTACCGATGATGAGTCTGATGATGCTCTTATTTGTGAAGAGATCGATGCTGCCAACATATGTTGTGTTGGGAATTCTGTTGAATCTTGGATTCTAGACTCTGGAGCTTCGTTTCATGCTGTTTCATCTCCTGATTTGATCAAGAATCTGCGAACAGGTAACCTTGGTAAGGTTCGTTTAGCTGATGATCAGACTTTGGATATTGCAGGTATTGGTGATGTTGATTTGAGGACTTCACTAGGTACTGTTTGGACATTGAAAGATGTCAGGGTTATTCCTAACCTCAGAAGGAAGCTAATTTCAGTTGGGAAATTAGATGATCTGGGTTATGATGTCAGTTTTGGTGGAGGTAAATGGAAAATCAAAAAGGGCAATCTGGTTATCGCTAAGGGTATTAAAAGAGGTACTTTATACATGGCTCATGTACATGCTGATGGTGTGAATGCTGTCACACCAGGTCCGAGTCCCTTCTGATTTGTGGCACCAACGACTCGGACACATGAGTGTCAAGGGAATGATGATGTTAGCTGCTAAGGGAATGTTTCCAGATTTGAAGACAGTGGAAACAGGGTTTTGTGAATCTTGCGTACTCGGTAAACAGAAAAGGGTTTCGTTTGTGAAAGCCGGGAAGACTCCAAAGTCCCAGAAGTTAGAGCTTGTCCATACGGATGTTTATGGACCTACATCAGTTTCTTCTCTTGGTGGATCAAATTACTATGTCACCTTCATTGATGATTCGACACGCAAGGTATGGGTTTACTTTCTTAAACACAAATCTGATGTTTTTGTTACTTTTAAGAAATGGAAAACTGCTGTTGAATTGGAAACTAATTTGAAGGTAAAATGCCTCAAGTCTGACAATGGAGGCGAGTATGTTAGCACTGAATTCACAAACTATTGTGCTGATCACGGGATCAAGATGATAAAGACTGTTCCAGAAACACCGCAGCAGAATGGGGTTGCAGAAAGAATGAACAGGACTTTAAATGAAAGAGCTAGGAGCATGAGGTTAAATGCAGGGCTTCCTAAGACGTTTTGGGCTGATGCAGTTAATACTGCTGCTTATTTGATCAACCGTGGGCCTTCAGTTCCTTTGGGTTTCAAAATACCAGAGGAAGAATGGCAAGGAAAGGAGGTAAGTCTCAAGCACCTTCGAGTCTTTGGTTGTAGTGCTTACAGTTTGTTGAAAGATGTTGACAGGGATAAATTGGACTCAAAAGCCAAGAAGTGCACTTTTATTGGTTATGTGTCAGACAGCATGGGTTACAGGCTTTGGGATTTTGAAAGCAGAAAAGTAATCAGATGCAAGCATGTCACTTTCAATGAAGCCGAATTATACAAAGACAGAAAAGAAAGCTCAGTGATTCAGAAAGATTATGTTGAGTTTGAAGATGAAACATTGGACAAGTCTGGAGAGTCTGTTACTCCAGAAGTTGTCTTTGATAGTGGGAGCACAGGAGTTGACACTGATGATGATTCAGTCAGTGGGAGCACAGGAAACGATAGTGAGTCAAATGACAGTGGGTCAAATGGCAGTGAAAGCTCAGAGGAAGAAGAAGATTCGACTTCTTCAGTTCAGAGTTCATCGATTCCAGGTTCTTCTGTTCCACAGCCCGAAACTCAACATGGGGTCAGAAGGTCTACCAGAGTTACAGTACCACCTGACAAGTATTCTCCGTCTGCGAATTTTCTGTTGTTATCAGAAAACGGAGAACCTGATTGTTACACTGAAGCCGTTAGTGTGAAAGATTCATTTCAGTGGGAGATTGCAATGAAAGAAGAAATGAAGTCTTTAGAAAAGAACAGAACTTGGGTTTTGACCAAACTTCCATCTGGGAAGAAAGCATTGCAGAACAAGTGGGTATACAGGATCAAGGATGAAAGTGATGGTTCTAAAAGATACAAGGCCAGATTGGTGGTTAAGGGTTTCCAGCAGAAAGAGGGGGTTGATTACAATGAGATCTTCTCTCCAGTTGTGAAGATGACTACTATCAGACTTGTTCTAAGCATTGTTGCATCAGAGAACCTACATCTAGAGCAGCTAGATGTTAAGACAGCTTTCCTTCATGGTGATCTTGATGAAGATATCTACATGGTGCAGCCAGAGGGTTTTCAGATTTCAGGGAAAGAAAACATGGTTTGCAAGTTGAAAATGAGCTTGTATGGGTTGAAACAGGCTCCTAGGCAATGGTACTTGAAGTTTGACAACTTCATGGGTCGAAATGGGTTCAAGAGATGTGATATGGATCATTGCTGTTACATCAAGAAGTTCAGTAAGTCCTACATCATCCTACTTCTTTATGTGGATGATATGTTGATTGCGGGTTCCGACATGAAAGAGATCAACAAACTGAAGAAACAGATGTCCGAGGAATTTGAGATGAAAGATCTTGGCGCTGCTAAACAGATACTTGGGATGAGTATTTTCAGAAACAGTAAGGATGGTTCTTTGACACTTTCTCAAGAGAAATATATTGGCAAAGTGTTAGAGAAGTTCAGCATGAAGAATGCCAGAGCCAGAAACACTCCATTGGGAAGTCAGTTTAAGCTTTCGAAAGACCAGTGTCCGAAAACAGATGAAGACATAGCCGAAATGGCTAAGGTTCCTTATGCATCAGCTGTTGGAAGTCTTATGTATGCTATGGTATGCACAAGACCTGATATAGCACATGTCGTGGGGGTAGTCAGTCGATATATGTCTAATCCGGAGAAAGAGCATTGGGAGGCAGTCAAGTGGTTGCTTCGGTATTTGAAAGGGACTTCAAAGATGGGTTTATGTTTCAAGGGTAAAGATACTGTTCTGAGGGGTTATACGGATGCGGACCTTGGGGGATGCAAGGAATCGTATAAAAGCACGACTGGGTATGTTTTTTCAGTGGGAGGAACCGCAGTTAGTTGGATGTCCAGATTGCAAAGAAGCGTTGCACTTTCAACCACAGAAGCTGAGTATATGGCTGCTGCTGAAGCTAGCAAAGAACTCATTTGGTTAAAGAATTTTCTGGAAGAACTTGGGAAGAAACAACCAGACAGTCCTCTGTATTGTGATAATCAGAGTGCGATTCATCTTGGAAAGAATCCGGTGTTTCATGGCAAAACGAAACACATCCAGCTGCGATACCATTTTATCAGGGGGTTGATTAGTGATGGTACCCTGATGCTGGAAAAGATCAGAGGAACTGAGAATCCTGCTGATATGTTGACTAAGGTGGTTACCTTAGATAAGTTGAAGCTTTGTGTAGCTTCAACTGGCCTTCAGGTTACTTGATGAGGAAGGCCGCTGCAACTAGTGGAAAAGAAGATTACAGAAGTACAGAATGAAGACGGAGCGCAGTTTGAAGTTTGTCAAAGCCTCCAAGTGGGAGATTGTTGAGTGTGGAGGCTTCTAAAGCCTTAATGGGCCGCACACGGGTTGGGCTTAGCTTGTAGGTTAAGTTAGAATACCTAAATGTAATCTCTATTTAAATGTCTCATTGTACTTGTAATCTCTTGAGCACCTAATAATACGAATCCTAGTTGCAGCACAGTGGACGTAGGTCACACCAGACCGAACCACTTTAAATCCTTGTGTCGTTTACTGCTTTCGTGTGTGTTAGTGTGTGTGTGATTACCCAACAAAAAGAGATGTGGGGAGTTCTTAAAAATCGTCACTTGGGAGCGGATCGGATTCGAGAGGCAAGACTCCAAACTCTAATGAGAGAGTTTGAAAACCTAAAGATGAAGGATCAAGGTGTAATTGATGATTTTGCTAACAAGTTATCCGAGTATGCATCTTGAGCAAACTCACTTGGCTCGGTTATAGAAGAAACAACATTGGTTAAGAAGTTTCTTAATGGGTTGCCTAAACGTTTCATTCATATGGTGGCTTCTATAGAGCAAGTTGTAGACTTGAAGACCATAGGTTATGATGATGTTGTGGGTCGACTTAAGGCTTATGAGGAAAGGATCAAGGATGAGGAGACCCAAACCGAGCAAAATCAACTGTTATTCACAAGGTCGGATGAAAAGGCAGCAGAAAAGGGGCACAAATGTGAGCATTGTGGATGTGAAAGCTCTAACCGGGATGACTTTGGACGTGGCCAAGGTAGAGGTCGGGGGTCCGGGAGAGGTCGAGGTGGTGGTGAGCAAGTTCCATGGGATAAAAGTCGCATTAGGTGCTACAAGTGTGGTGAGCTTGGACATTACTTGTCGGAATGTCCTAGTTGGGAAGAAAAGAAAGAGGTTAACTTGACTCAAGCGGATGAGGATGATCTACCATTGCTTTGAAGAATAATGGGTTACAAGATTAGGGGGGTGATTGTTGGACTAATCTTGTAAAATTAATTAGGTTAAAGGGTTAAAGTTTTAGTTGTTTTTTTAATTATTTTGAATGTTTATCCATTAGCTTTATTAGGGATAAAGTTTGACTTTTAAGGTTTTGTTTTGGTTTAAATAGAGGCATAGGTTTACGGTTTTCTTTGTACCAATCGATCAATCAATAAAATCTGTGTTTTTTTCTTTGATTCAATTTGTTTTGGGTTCTGGGAATTAACATCAGCAGCTTCACAGTCCACAAGATCACTTTGTTGTTTTAATGTAAGGCTATTTACATATATGAGAAATATGATATTGTCACTTCTAGAGTTGTAAATTGAGAGAAATGCCCCTGAATCTAACCTCACCAAAACCTAAAAGCCGTTGAGCATGCCAGCCCTGCATGGCTCGAGCTGCAGCATCCCTCCGGGCCCTACCTGATCCTGATCCTGGGGTCTGATGACCATTTGCCTGCACAAACCATTATAAAATAGCATGTTTAGTTTTGGTGTATGAGCAAAAAATTTATCATCACACTCAACACAATAAACATAAGAGCTTTTGGGGTTATTTTGTAAATTTAGATGGCTTGTAATTAAAGGAGATTATAACAATGAAGTATGGAATAATAAAAGATATAAAAGTCACAATATTATCTACAAACCTCGTTTTCAACAATAGGGGCCTCTGGGAAGACTGTCGCAAGAGGGAATTCAAGCTCACCAATTTGGATCTTATGCCTTTCATATTCAAGAAGTGCCTACAAAAATTATTGGAACAGGTCATCAAGAAATAAATAAAATAGAGCTTCTCACTCCTTAAATTATACCAATCCAAGTATTACTAGGTCCTTATGACATATCCACCTTGAAGACAGCCTTATTTCCAGGTTCACAACTTACTTCAATTGAAAGAATTCTAGAAAAATAATCATTACCTTTTCATAGAACTGGCGGAATGTCCATGAGACAGTTGTGCATGTCCTTCATAATATATACCATACAGGATTACTAACATGGTAACTATATAAAATATCATATGTCTACAGATAAAAGAGAGAAGACACGTATAATATGACAATCACAGATTGGTGGAACAACCATTGACCATAATAATTTGCACCTTGACTAAAGAGCTTGAAAATAAACTTTGATTACTGTTAAAAGCAGTTGAAAGGAAAATACAAAACTAGAAAAGATTATTAGTTAAAACTTTATACAGTATTGAATAAACACATGCTCTTACTTGGGTGGATGGAAAGATTCTCCTACTTGTCGCCATAATTTGGATCCAGTAACCTGAAGATGATATAGAACACTGAAGAAGTCAATCTAAAATATGTAGCATAGTAACTGCACTGGGTTTTAAATCTTTCTGTAATCATTATCATTTTCCTTTTCACAAAGAAATTAATATACGATATTGCTAATAGAAGAAAATCAAAAACCTATCAAAAATCTGTGTATACCCGGTCATATCCGCCCAATTTGATAACAGCCCTCCACAACCTATCAGAAAAGCAACACAAACAAAAATTGAGCCTTCACCAAAGATTAGAAAATCAGTTTGATAAAAAACGAAAACCAAGAAACTTACTTGAGGCAATTTAACGGTTGCCCATAAAACTTTGGAGGCTTAAATTCCAAGCCTTTTTCCTTATAGACAGCTTCCACCTCTTTCATGAACGTTTCTTGATCCTCTTGAGTCCCAGATTCATAGCCCTCATCCATCTAACAGTTTCATATATAAGATAAAGTTAAATAGCTTATGGTTCAGTGAGGATGTCGATTTAACTTCTTGATTTTGAATGTAGTTTACCTTAGCATCATCTAGTTCATTCTTCCGTGTCTCCACACAACGATCCTCAACTTTGTTAGGTGAATATTCAACAAGGGCAGTATGTGTAGCACGTTCTTGATGCTCTTCATTACCTATATAATATCCTTCCTTGTTGTTCTCAGGCATCTTCACAGAACCATCATGATCATCCTCCATATATGTAGCATCAGTCTTATCATCACCAATCTTATCATCACCAATATCTCGAGCATCTTTTTTGTTATCATGAGCTTCATCGACAGGATGTTCCTGCTCAGTTTTGCCAGGATGCATTTCCACTTCATCTATCTCACTTGGGTTTTCCTGACTTATTCCAATGTCATCTGGGTTTGTGTTAACTAAACCAGAAGACTCTTCTTGTTTGTCTCCTACTTCATTTAAACCTATTTGGTCCTTTTCCAGGCATTCTTGACCACCCACAGCTTCATCTTCTAAAAGCTTTCCAGCATCCTCCATCTCAATGTCTCTTTGATCCATTAAAACTACAAAAATTTGTTAACATACGTTACTTAATTCTCCACATAAGTTGAACTGATAAGAAGAAATACTTCCATCATCATATACTAATCCTCCAATATGTTCTTTGTAGTTTGCAACTCTATGTCAGCTGTAACTTCAAACACAAATATATATTTCTAACACCAAATAAAAACATATTTAACAAGAGATGAATAGAGGGAAGAACAAAAATGCACACTCATTTGAGGCTGAAGGTGCCTATATTTAGCCTAAATCACAAGATACATGAGTCAATGACATTAGTATCCTCTATAACTGGCAATAAAAACTTCGTTCACACACAAACCCTAGTTTCCCACCTTCAAAAAGTTACCAGTAAGCACAAAATCAGCATGTCAAAATGTGATACATAAAAAAAAACATGAGAGGAAAAAACCCGTCGATCGTGGCTCAATTTACAGTAAATGAAAGGATTCTCATACGGATTTTGCATCTTAACAAATTGCAAACTTCTACGCAGTAATTCCTAGAATTAAGCTTCAAAACACAAACAAATACATCCAGAAACCACCAAATAGAACAAAAATCAGTGAGAATAATGTTTCGTTTACTGAGTTTTCCAATTTCACTCCACACACCAAAAAGCCAAATCAAAACTCTAAATTCGAAACAAATTACAAAAATTATTAAGACGTAAACATTACATTGTTGAAAGAAACTCACAATTTTACCAGCGTGTGCTACGAATCCTTAATCAAGCTTAGGGTTTGTTCTTACGAATGTTCCCGAGAGTAGCAATGGTGTGCGTTTTCCTCATGTAACGCCTTTTGTAACCGCTAGGGTTTTGCGAAATGCGTCAAGGTGACACGTGTCAGTTCGCGAGTGGAAGCAATCGTAACACCGGTCGCCGGAGAATGAAGCACAACGGTGGTGTTAGAATTTGTGTCCGGTGACATCCATCGGCGGCTTCTTCGTCAAATCAGGGGAACGAGTCTTCCCTTGAATACCGCCTGTGGATATAATCGGTAACTAGTGAAAGGTCAAAATTACCCCTGCATATGTCACATGAATGGTATTTTATTATTTTGGTTAAAGTGTAACTCGAGTTACCAAATGCATTTAATTACACAGATTGCATGCATTTTCCAACGTTCTTATAACCGAATCGTCGAATCGGACGTTTTATTGGGTACTAGTTGGACCAGATAACATAATAAATATAAAAAATTTTCAAAAAAATATGGAATTATAAACACATTTAAACAAAGACAATTAATGTTAAAACAAACATAATCATGTTAAAAAATAAAGTGTTTGGTTTTAATGTTTAAATCATTTAAATTTTAGGTAAAAAAAACTTGAAATCTGGTTCGATTGTTTTTGGGTCGGCCAACCTCAGGTTCCTAGTTCGGTTTTCAAAACATTGGCACCTAATTAACATCTGCCTATTTTTCATTCAAAAATTTTTGTAATATCTAAAAATTGTAAAAATGTCTAGAATATATTCGCATAACAAGTCGGGTAATATATCTTTAAATGTTAAATCAGGTTGCTTAATGTTTTTATCAAAGAAATATATTTATTTACATTATAAATATAACAATCATACAATCAATATTCAATATCTTTTAAAATTAAACTAAAATTCATTTAATTTATAATTTATTTTAATATATGGTTCTTTTAAGAAGGGTATTGCTCAATATATTATATTTTTTTAACAATTTATTCTTTACAAAATGGAAAAGGAAAATAAAAAAGTTTGATTTCACACTTATTTTTTGCGTTTTTCAACGTCTTACCTTGTAATTCTCTTTTTGTTAGTATCTAATATCATTTAGAATATAAATATATAGAAAATAAAGAATTAGTCTCATAATAATCAATAAAATATACAAAGCTTACGAACTAATGTTCAAACTCATATTAATTTTTTTACTTTAGTTTATGTTTATATATACAAATAAATTTTGATATAATAGCAAATTCGATCAAATGTTTGGCATGTTAGAGTCTTCATGTTGCGCTAATCGTTAGCAATGATCTCAACATGTTCATGTTGCCAAACCCTCATGCAAGAGATTGATTCCAGTCATTCGTCTATTAAATACATTTTTCTAGGAACAACATATTAAATAGACGAACTTACCATACAAGTTTTTGTAGAAATGCAGTCTAAAAAATGTGTTGGTTGTTTTTTCCTCTTGATGACAATAACGAATAATTATATGGTACGGAAAAAATGATTTCAAGAAGTTCTTCGATATTCAAGCTTGTGTACAACTGTCAAAAATCGTCGTAACCTCGTAACTGTTGGAAACACTGTAACCTTTTTGAAACCACCATGTAACCGCTAAAAACTGACATTTGATTGTTGTTGTAAATAAAACATGCATTTTTGTAAATAAAACTGATATGAGTTACACAATCATACAATTTTGTAAATAAAACTGATATGAGTTACACAATCATACAGTTTTGTAAATAAAACAAATTTTAATAATGCGCAGCGGAATAGATAAAATGTCAAACAGCGGAAATATAAGTTGTTGCAGCGGAAAAATAAAATGTATCAGACACTACATGGTTAACATTGTTTCAATCACAAAATTGAAATGCAAGCCTAGGACTAGAGTCTAAATGCATGAGACTCTCTTGTGTATCCTCCAGTGCATCCTAGCTTGTAATCATCAATTACCTGAGAATACATGCAAAAACGTATCAACTATAAAGTTGGTGAGTTCATAGGTTTAGACAGTAATAAAACAGTAAGACAGACATATACTGGGTATGTTAAGTTGTTTGTTGGATCCACGATCCGAGAGTATGTCAGTTCATCTTACCGAAAGTCAACTGTTTCCTTTGCCTCCCTGGGTCATCGCAGAACCCAGCGTCAACATCGAAATTACACTCGTTATGACCTCCAGTCAACGTTGTTGCCGAGTGGGGCTAGTCAAACCCAGTAGTACTACGTAATAACGACTCGTTTGTTACACAATTAACGGTAAATGTAATGAGGACTTGTGGCGATAATAGTTACACTCGAAAATAGTTTTTACATCATACCAGTCATACATCTAAAACAGTTGCATAATATTCTCACCCCATGAGTTTAACAAGACAGTTAAAGAGAAAAGTGGGGCTGTAAACTCACCTGAGTTTTGTAGTGCGTTCTTCACGTGAACGGTTTAGTGCGTCTCTTAGCGGTTACCTATATCACATAGGTGTTATAAGATTGTGTTCACATTCGTGTGGGTCTCACAAGACCGTATTTGTGTCCAAACAACTCCAAGTTGTTATGTGGGTCGTGTTGACCGTGTTTGACCTAACGACCCGTTGGTGACGTGTTTGGTTCAAGTGATCGTTTAACGTGTGGCTAGTGTCGTGTGATGTGTGTGAGCACATAATATGCATCCGTGGGATAACTTACTATTTATAGTAAGTTTCCTTTTTAGGAAAGTTTCTGAATCAAGCAAGTCATACAAGACATCACTTTTCCGTTTGTTCTAGCATGCATAGTTAGCCTACATGGTCATGTTATCACATAACACATAATCATACTTAGTCAATTAAGCATATTTCTCGTTTAAAAGTTACTATTTATGGAAAGTTGTAGCAATATACATATTTTACTGAAACTAATAAGTCAAACTCATCTAATATCAACATCTTAGTTCCAAGTAGTCATTTAAACTTGCTCGTTAAAAACACATCAATATTCGTTGGTTTCTCGAAACAAAGTTACTATTTATAGTAACTTTTGATAAACCTTCCATTTTAATGATTCTAAAGCATCCATAATTCCTATTATCATCATATCAACTCAAATAATCATGTTGAACATACCAATAACACCAAGTTCATCATTTGTTAGGCATTTGTAACTTAAAAGTTACTATTTATAGCAATAATGAGGTAAATCATATTCTATAACCATTTTATCAAATCAACATCCAAAGATCATCATTTTATTCACAAACTAACATATTACAACACATGCATGTCCATATTTAGCCATATAACAAGGTCTTGCATTGTCAAAGTTACTATTTTTAGCAATATCCCTTATTCAACATTTTTGACCAAGATTATCATGATAGATCTAGTAAGCAACTCCCAATATCATCAATAATCACATTCAAATACTAAAAATTGCTAAGATCATCATGGATTATACATGCATGTAGCCATAAGTTACCATTTTCAACATTATGAATAAAACAACTAACAAATCACAACAAAATCGACATGGATGGTTCCAACATCATCAAATCAGTAACAAGATCTTAAATCACAGATCTATAACACTAAAATTTCGTGCATGTGTGGGTTATGTGTGCGCATGTGGCCTTAGAGGCTTGCATGTGTGTGTACAAGCGTTTTTAGACTATATGGGTCATAGATCTACCTTCAAATGCTTTGAGAAAGCCGAGATTCTACTGGGACAACACCTTCGCAGCTTCGAAATCCCCTGGGAATGGCTCTCTATTCGTTGCAAGAGGTGATGAGAGTGATATCAAGCTTCAAGTCTTCTTCTTCAAGCTTCTAGCATTCAACAATGGCTTCCAAAGGTTCCCTAAGAGTGATTATGGTGTTGGAAGGTGATAATAGAGGTTTTGGGGGGGGGGGGGTTTAAATCGAGTAGCTTGCGTCTGAGAATGAACTTAATGATTATAGTAGGAAATGATGGCTTTATGGTTCTCAAAAAGATTTTTCTACGATTTTATGTTGCCAGGCGTATCGCCTAGCGGGCGACACCGACGCCAGGCGTAGCGCGCGGATGGGCCGGCATCCGAGGCGCTCCTCCTGCCTCGTGCGCATCGCCAAAGGTTAGTGGATGGGTCCGGGCGTAGCGCCTGGTCGTTGGACAAGCCCAATAGGCCTATTTGTCATGTTTTGGCTCGTTTTTCACGTATTTCACGATTACGATCATCGTTTTGAGACTTATAAACATCATTTCACTCGTTTTAGGTTCCCTGGAGCCTAAGTGTTGTGAAAGTGGATTTGTGGTTTGTTTATTTCACCAACGTTCGTTATTCAAGACACGTACGTATGCTTTCCGATAATTCCTCGAATTATCGTCTTTCTGTGTGTGTTTGGACTGTTGTGCCACGTGTCACACTAAATATTACTAATTAGAGTGTCACGTATGTAATAATAATACACATTATTATTAAAATAAAATAAATGCTGACATGGAAAATACGAGGTGTCACAATTTCTGTTGGTGCTAGTCGGTGTGGAGCTTTAGCAATCGGTGCAGCTCCTGGTGCGAGGTCTATCTGGAACTCGATTTGTCGTTTCGGTGGTAGTCCAGGTAGATCCTCGGGATATACTTCAGGGAAGTCGCGGACTACAACGATGTCCTCGATCTTCTTCTCCTTCTTCGGTTGTTCAGTAATAAGGCCTAGTATAGCAGTGTACCCTTTCTGTAAGTACTTGCTCGCCTTCATGCAAGACATGATTTTCAACAGCATCCCTCGTCATTCCCCCTGAATTGAGATATGTTCTCCACTTGGCAACGTAACTCATACGACCTTCTCGTTGCGCACGATCTCAGTTTGATTCGCAGATAGCCAGCCCATTCCAACGACCACATCGAAACTCCCGAGAGTTACCGGCATCAGATCGATTTCGAGTTTGTGATCTGCCAGAACCATTACGCATCCTTGAAAGATGTGTTGTGTCTCAATTAGTTTGCCGTCGGCTAACTCTACGGTATACTTATAGTCTAGTGGTGTTGGGACAATATCAAGAAGTTTGCTAAATTCACTAAATATAAAGCTCCTATCGGCACCGGTATCAAATAATATACTTGCATAGAAATTATTTAAAAGAAACGTATCGGTCATGATGTTCGGGTCATCCTTGGCTTCTCCCGAGCCACTCACAAATGCACGACCCTTGGGTGCACGACCCGCATTCGTAACACCCCTTGAGAGTGTTTGTTTGTTGTTGTTCTGGTTGTGGTTGGGGGGGTTGTTGTTGTTTGGCAACTTGGATCTACAATTTTTGGCCATATGGCCATGTCGTCCGCACTTCAGGCAACGGTACCTCTCGCATTGTCCAAAGTGGTGATATGAACACCGGTTACACAGAGGGTATTTCCCCTCATACACACCCTTCGGTTGCAGTAAAAGCTCTAGCAGGTGATGATCTTTGTTGTTGGTGGTGTGATGAATGAGACTGGTTGTGGCTGGGTTCTCACTTGCGTTTGTGGCTTTCTTGAGGTTTTAGATGTTCACCTCGTTTGGGCAGCTTTCCCTGAGCCACCGCTTGATCAGTCAGTTTGTGGGCGAGTCTGATGGTAGGCTGGATCTGGGTCGGGTCAGAGGCTGTGACCATGCTCTGAATTTGTTCAGGCAGCCCACTGATGAACTGCTCGATCTTCTTGCATTCAGGGGTCACCATTCCTGGACACAGTTTGCACAGTTCATGGAACCGTGTGCAGTATTGTTCGATTTCCGAGCCCACCATCTTATGAACCCAGAACTCCTCCTCCAGTTTCTTGATTTCGTTCCTCGGGTAGCACTCCTCCTGTAACATCCTGGTGAATTCTTCCCATGTCATTGAGTTAGCGTCGTCCAGACCCAGTGTCTGAACATGGATGTTCCACCATGTGAGGGTCGGTCCCACAAGAGTACCGGTCGCATACTTGACCCAGTTTTCGTCAACGCGTTCGCACATTGAGAAAACGGATTCCGCCTTCTCTATCCACCGGAGCATTCCGACAGCTCCTTCATTTCCTTTGAAAGTATGAGGATGACAGCTAAGGAAGGTTTTGAATGAGCACCCCTTGTTAGTGCTGCCTTGGGGTCCTGTTTGTCAGTAATCAGTGTCGTGTGTTAGTGTTCGTGTTAGTTATACTACGTTAGTCGGGTTAAACATATGTTAATACCATTGTTTGTTCCACTGGTCTCGCTATGTAGATGACTTGCCTAGTACTCGGCAATCACCTTGTTGACCCGGCGGTCAACCATCATTTTAATGGTGCCGCACCAATTTGTATTTTGTGTGCGTGTGCGTGTGTTCCCCTTCCAGTCATAATGTTAGTTCTATACGAAATATATGTTGTGTTAGTAGTCAGTGGTGTTAGATGTTGAGTTAGAATGCATCGTAAATAAAGTACACAATGATAAAAATCCACAATTCCATTTCATTAAGCAACATCTTTTGAGTACAATAGCTTTCAAACAAAATATTACTAACATGATTCATATGAGCACATCCCGCTCATTTAGGCGTACAAGAAAAGTAAAGTAGCTGAAATAAAATGATCTATCTAGTCTGAGATAATCGTGGAGTGTGAGTCTCCACTGTCGGCAGGTGCGTCGTCCTGCTCCTCCTTGGGATCCTCCTCTGGATCCTCGTCGAAGTCCCCCTCCTCGAGGTCCTCTGCCTCGAACTGAGGCTCCTCCTCGGGCTGTGGATCCACAATGAACTGCTCCACCCAAGCATTTAGCATGGTGTCGCTGGCATGGATCATCGCGGTGTTCTCCCCGGACACGACCTCTACCGCAACTAGTCATCCGCCATGCTCGTGCGCTGCTGCAGCTATGGCTCCCTACTGCTCCTCTAGTGTTGAGCAATGGCTATAGTCTAAGTTTACTACATGCAAACCTAGTTCTCTATAACCAATGCTCTGATACCAGTCTGTCACACCCCCAAATTCCCACGTGTGGTATCAGTCCACATGGGTGTGACGTGGCCAGAATCACATCTCATGGTCATATAGAACGACTCTATATGCGTTTCAAAACACAATGTTTGTCATAAACACAACCAAATAGTTTATAAAATAAAGCAGCGGAAAAATACAAGTTATGCAGCGGAAAAGAAACTGTCGGTCACTACATAGTTTTTATACATAACATAAATAAAATTGTTTGTTTCAAAAGACACGGTAATGAATGCAGGCAATCTTATGCTCATTCCTGTAGTGCATTCCTTTTCCATGTGCAACTAATTACATGAGAATACGTGTTTAAAAAAAGTGTCAACACATAGGTTGGTGAGTTCACAGGTTTTGATATACATATAGATAATAATCAAAATTTTTGTCACGTGTCATGTTGTTTATCAAATGTTAGTCCCGAGCCCTAGGCTCCAAGTGTCAGTGCGTCACTACCGAACTAGATTTGTAAGTCCTTGCCTCCGCCATGTCTCGTAATAACAATGGCAAGATAGGTCGAGATTTCATGTGTCCCGACCTCCAGTCAAGTTTTGTGCCACGTGGGGTTCGTCACACCTAAACAGATATATTCAAACTCACCTTGTTGTTTGTACATTAACGGTAAGACTTTGCGAGGGCTTGTTACGATTACACCACTTATGTTTGTCTAATAAACCAGCATACACAATATGTTTGTACAAGTAATAAATGTTTGACTCGATTCAACAAGTATTCTCCCCGTATTTGAAAAGTTTGTAAAAGAGTTAAAGAGGGGCCGTAAACTCACCTTAGTGAAAATCAGAAAGTGCGTAAGCTCCTGCTTTGTAGGCGTGTCGGTCACCGGTTACCTATATCGCATAGCTTACGTGAGTTCGTGTAAGTGACCGTGTTCGTGCTCGTGGTTGTGCTCAACAACCCTCGGTTGTTATGTTAGTCCGTGTCGGTCCACATTGACCGTGCTTGATCGTGTTTGACCGTGTCAAGCCAACGACCCGTTGGTGAACCGTGTGTTGGTTGTGATTCGTGTAACATTCGTGATCGTGCTCATTGTGTGCAAAACACACAAATCGCGTTTATGGACAACTTACTAGTTATAGTAAGTTTCCAGTTTTAGCAAGTTCACAACACATATCGTTTTAATGGTTCTAGCATGCTTTTTGTTCCTAAGTGATCATGACAACACTTAGCACATCGCTACATATGACCAACTAAGCATATAAACCGTTTTTAGTCTTTAAAGTTTCCTAAAATGGCAATTTTCTAGGTTTTGACATGTTTAGCATCAAAAATCACAACATCTATTACACAATAATCATGTTACATCATATTAAGCCATTTAGCATGCACAAATCATGTATAGCATTTCTATAACAAGTTTTTACAAAATAAAGTTACCAAAAATAGTAACTATGACTAAATGCTCATCAAATGACCAAATCTTGCATTCCTAATCATTTCCTTATGCCCATATCATCATAATACATCATAATTCATCATTTAAACAAGCTCATTCCACCTTAATCATCAACTAGCAAGATTTGAGTTACAAAAGTTACTATAAATAGCAAGATCATCAAATAACCCACTTTTGATAATCTAGATCACATTAAACCTTGCAAATGTACTTGAATATCATCATAAATCATTTCTCAATAACCAAAATCATCTAAAATACTTTAGATCATGCATGCATGTGAGTATTTCAACATCTATGAGCAAGTTAAGCATTATGACATATTTACAACATCATGGATCATTATGGATCGTCCAACTACCTCATCAAATCATTATAGATCATCAAAATCAATAATAAAATCATCAAACCCAGATTAATATCATCAAAATTTCATGCATGTGTGTCACACCCTTGTCGTTGCGGAAGCGTACTGTGTGACTTTCAAGGTTTCACAGTCATTGCTTACAACAAAACATATATGTTTCTATATTGCCGAGAAATGTTACAACTACATTAGCCCAAACCTAATGTGACAACAGTTAAAACTAAGTTTCATATATATATTATACTATGTTTCTCACTGTTGAGTCTAATTCTCATAGACTCTACTATATGTCTCCAATGATTGAGCTCCGAGCTCTACCCCCTGTATTATTAGGCATCTGAGAAAAACATGGTTTTAAACAATCAGCATATTGCTGGTGAGTTCACAAGTTTTAAAATGTCAAAATATATGCAATGTATCCAAACAAATCAAATGTTTTCATGAAAAGAGTTAAATAATATTTATGTCTCAAACTAGGTGTAAAATATTGGTATCCAGTGCGAACACTGCTCCTTCCAACAATGTCGTGTTTTAATTCTCGACCAACTGTCCAATTATAACTCCTAGGCTCCCGTAACCGAGCTGACGAGTTCAGTGTTTGCCCCTTCCCAATGTCCTTGTCTCAAGACATTGTGTGTTTTAGCCTTATTGAGCGCCCGCTCGACATCCAGTCGTGGTTTTAGCTACGAACCACAGGCGAGGTGTGACAACTGCACTCGAGAATTAATCAGGTTGTATAATAAATTGAGTGGGGCAGTGTGGGTAGATTGAGTATACAATGTGATTAATTGTCTTTAAATAAAAAAAACAATGTTCATATCATATCGTATCAGTTCATGACTTGTAGTTACTCAGGAATATGGTGTTAGTAGATCGTAAAGAAGCATACATCACCTAATGCTTGTTCAAATAGGTGACCAACCGATTTCATTTTTAGAATCATAACTCGAAAATGAAGAGAATGAGTGGAAGCGAAATCACGAAACGAGGCTCCGATTTCAAGATACACTGAGTCGAATATAGCGTTAAATAAGAGGTCAAATATTTTGAACTCTTTAAGTCTTGAAATTATAACCATTGGAAAGAGCTCGAAAAATCGTGAACGTAGGCGAAAACCGTGCGCAAAACGGAGTTCGTATGCTCCCGGAATCGCGAAACGAAGATATAATTAAAAATTGACGATATAGCCGCCAAGAGGTACGCCCCGGGACACGCATCCAGTTGGGGCGATGCGCCCGGAGTCCATATGTCGGTAAAATCGCTTAAAAGATCAGATTGGCATCCAGAAACTTAATTTTTTTCTTCTTCTCGAGTGTTTCTTGCTCCAAACGAATATTTTGCACCTCTAACCTATTAAATCTCCATTTTAAAGCCTTCTAATCGCATAGATCGTACCAAGGAACGTATCTACAAGTCTCAATCATCATATCTACCCGAGAAATCCGTCTGATTAGGTAACGGTTCGTTTAACCTTCTAGCTTGATTTTTATTGATTAACTCTTGTTTTTGAACGTAATGAGATAGTTAGGGTTGTTGATTATTGCCTAGATGATGGCTAGGATTGATTATAAACTAAGAACACGATGTTTAACGGGTAAATCCTTGTTTTGATCCGTTGTAATGCCCGGTTTTCATGAAACCACAATAATGGTTATGATGGTTTAAACCATTTGATTGTAACAATGATTGTGATTATCCTGATCATTTCTTGAAATGCTAGGTTAAATCCAAGTGTTTCAAACTAATGACAAGCATAAAGATAATCACCGGAATAACGATCTGATGTTTATGATAGCAGTCAGATTAGTACATTGAGTATGGTTATTAAACCTATTTTAATATCACATTCTCATGTTTCATGATACCTAAATGATCAATAACAAGGATTGACTATTCCTAAGCCACAAATTCATCTAGGAATTGTTTCAAGTGAATAATCAACAACAATATCTATTTTATTAATCCGAAAATGTCGTGATTAATCCAGTTACTCATAAACTCCTTAATAGGAACCTAAATCATTATAGGTTCCTTGTTTATCGCACCTTGTGCAATATTAACTTAAGGAGGCTGATTAAGGATTAAGATCAACTTGATGACTGAAACTACGATTCCTTGCTATCAATAGTCAAGGAATATTCTGATAATCCAATTCAAATACAAATAACTCATAAAACATTAATAAATTGCAGAATTCTCTTCAGAATTTGCGTGATACTTCAAATTCAAAACACTCGATAGCACAGGTGAGACTCATAACCCCTTTTCTTTTCTTTTGCTAAAACCGCGGGGTGGAGCATGTAAACTATTGATAACTCAATCATTTTAAACTATTGTGGTAGCAAACTATTGATACAATGCAAATTATTTACATGTTTTGGTTATATAAATGCTGAATGATGCTATTCTTATGCAATATCATTAACTTGATTCGTCAAGCCCCCGGTAGTACTGGTATGGTCCATATGCGGGAAACCGCGAACACAAAAACGCGTGCTCCAACTGCGGGTTGAACACCACACGAACTGGGTACACATGGTGTACTGCACATGGAAAGCTATTGCAATAGGTTTGATATTTGCATGTTCATTGGGTTTGTATTTCATTACATTTATATGAAGAGCTTGTGCTATAATTGCTACTCAAGTTATACAAAACATGTTAATTTAAAATATATGTTTCTCACTCAACCACGTGTGGTTGATCCAAGTTTTCTTTACATGTTTCAGGTAATCAAGATCAGGGAAATCAGCTAGGTCATGATGCCATGAATGTTTAGGGTGACCTAGAAACAAGAAACAAACTAGACGTTTTGTAATATTATCATTATGTGTATACTCTGATGTATAATATTGTGTGTTTTTGTGCTAATCTACCTAATAACTATGAAACATTAGTAACTCTTGGGTTATTCTTGAACTATGGCTATGAATTCATTACGTCACGCGCCGTGGATTCCGCACGCGGCGCAGGGTGTGACACAAGGATTGTCAATCACAAATAGAATATATTCTCAATAATCATGCCCCCACGGTTAACGGTTACAAAATAGGGGACTTAGCGACAAATGTGTAACCCGTGAAATAATGACAAGTTTGGTCATATGTTTCGCCCCACTGTCACATGTTTCAACCAAATGTTTTACAACCCTTTCGTTTTTATGTTTCACAAAATGTTTCAAAAGTGTTTCAGCATTTCACATGATGCAAATCAGGTTTCATGTTTCACAAAACGTATCGAAAGCGTTTCAGAGTTCCACCTGATCCAATCAGGTTTCATGTTTCACAAATGTATCCAAATCGTTTCAGAGTTCCACCTGATCTAATCAAGTTTCATGTTTCACAAATGTATCAAAATAGTTTCAGAGTTCCACCTGATCCAATCAGTTTTCATGTTTCACAAATGTATCAAAAGCGTTTCAGAGTCCACCTGATCCAATCAGGTTTCATGTTTCACAAATGTATCAAAAGCGTTTCAGAGTCCACCTGATCCAATCAGGTTTCATGTTTCACAAATCTATCAAAAGCGTTTCAAAGTTTCACCTGATCTAACCAGGTTTCATGTTTCTCAAAACATATTAACGGCATTTAGAGTTCCACAAAAAAAATCAGAATGTTTCAAACGAGTATTTATGTTTTCTCATTCCCCGAGTTTCAAAAACCAAAATACAGAAAAGGGGTCGTGAACTCACCGGAGTTGATTTAAATCAATAACAATGCACAACGTTCGTATCACTAGTTTTTGAACTCTAAACCTGTATGTCATTAGAGTTCTATGAGTTACTTAAGCTTAATCTGACTCTCAGAACTTTCCTTGACGTTCAATGTCAAGGACATTACAACTCAAGTCATCAATCTTATCTCAAATGTTTAATCAGTTCCCATTGTTTAACATCTCACAACGTATGATAACTGAGAACCTATAATGATTTAGATACTTATTAAGAAACTTATGACTTGTTGGTTTACTCAGGACATTTCCAGATTAACCAAATTAGTATTGTTGTTGATTATATCACCAAAACAGTTTCTCAATGGATTCCAGGTTTAGAAATAGTTAATCCTTGTCATTGATCATTCCAAAGAATGATCTGGACAATCACAACCAATGTTATAATCAAATGGTTAAAACCATTATGATCTATGATATGGTTTCATGATAATCGGACATTATAACGGATCAAAACAAAGATTTCACCGTTAACTTGTCAAGTTCTTCATTTCTAACTATTTCTAGCCATCATCTAGGCAATAATCGACAACAATAACCATGATATCACGTTTAAAATCTAGATTTAATTTATATATTATCAAACTAATAGAAGAGGTCGAATCGTTACCCTTTAGAACGGATTTCTCGGATGAAAACGATGATCAGGACTTGTAGAAACGTTCCCTAGCTTGATTCGGACGTTTGGATGGCTTCAAATATGAGTTTAGATGATAGAAAATGGCTCTGTTCGTCAAGAAATCGCTTATTTTCGACCAGAAATGAAATATGATCAAGGAGATCAGATTTTTATACCAGATGGGTCCGTCGCGTACCGCCAAGGCTGGAAAGAGGGTCCTTCGCGTACCACAACCGCCTTAGTCAGATTTCAATTTTGTTTTCGCGATTCCGGGAGCATACAAACTCCGTTTTACGCGCCTTTTTGCCCACGTTCACGACTTTTCGAGATCTTTCCAACCATTATAATTTCAAGACCTAAAAATTTCAAAATATATGATCTCTTATTTAACGCTATATTCGAATCAGTGTATCTTGAAATCGGAGCCTCGTTTCGAAATTTCGCTTACACTCATTTTCTTTATTTTCGAGTTATGATTCTAACCTGGAATTTGTGAATTGTCACAATGTGAGACTAGTGTGTTTGCATGTGGGTTTTAGACCTTGCATATGTGTTTGTGTGTGTTAAGAGTGCAAAACGGACATGGATTTACCTTCGAAAGCTCCAAGAATGCAGAGTTAATGAATAAATCAGCTCTCTAGCCTCCTGGTCGGTTGAGTTTTGGCAGAATCAAGAGGATGGTGGTGGTGTTCAAGCTCCGATGTGGATGTCAAGCTTCAACTTTCAAGTCTTGAGCTTCAAAATGTCCTTCAATGGCTTCCAATGGGGTATTCAGTTGGTTTTTGCAGGGATAAGGTCGAGGGAAGACGTGCTTAGCCAGATGAAATGATGAAAAAGGACAGGATAGCTATGATTGTATTGGTTTTATAAAGATTTGGCGTCTGGATGTCGTCGCGTACCGCCAAGGGGGTCCCCAAAGGGTTATTTGGGTTAGATTAATTTTGATTTTTATACTCGCTAATGGTGAGTTTAAATTGCTAATCGATTACGGTTGTTTAGGCACGTAATTCGTATAATTTTGACTTCGAATCGATAATTTGGGAGTTGATGTGGATCTGTTGATGTTCCTTTGTTGATAAGAATTCAACATTGGTTAGTTTTATCCGATAATTGGAGTTGTATGTTGTTCGGGTCGAGATATGGATCACCATGGGAGATGGGTTGGGGAAGAAAGGAAGTTTGGAAGATTGGCAACTTTGCCTCCTCACAGTTTTCTTTCTATTATCAGTTTAAGGGTTTGGCAAGTTTAATCCCTACAATTTTCAATAAAATGTTCATGACAAATTTTATAAATCTACAACATTTTAACTAATTTTATAAAGTTATATACTTACTTTTTAGAATAAAAATTTATATAATTTATCAAATGAATTCTTAATATAAAAATATTTATACCTTAGATTTATATTTTATTATTGTATTCTTTTTCAATTTATAACTTTTAAAACTTTGAGATTATTTCTATTGCTATAATTATATATGTATGCATATTATTATTATTTGTATTTATTATTATTTGCTCCATGTAATATATGTATGTATGTATGTATAAATATAGGATAAATGTTTCGAATTTCTCATCAATAACTTGTAATTACATGATTCGTGGAGACGTTACAATAACAATGTCACATACTCCATGTACTCTATAGTTCTTCAAATTCCACAATCATATCCAAATCTTAGCACAATTATATTTTGTTATTCAAATTGATTAAACAAATCTCAGCACGCCAATTTTTTTAGGCTTGTTGTGTATTCTACTCCATCTATTAATCCTAGTTATATAATCTTATTTTATAAAAATTTCAATTTAGTAGAATATATATATATATATATATATATATATATATATATCTTCAGTTTTTTTATAATTCTGTTAGAGGTAAGCTGTTAAGATGTCATGTACTAACTAGAAGGGTGAATGCCAGTAGTTAAGACTTTTGCCTAGGAAAGCGATTCATAATCCTCGACAGGAGACCAATCTAGCTTTCTTGTGGATTTGTTAATGATAGTATTTTACCTATAGGCCAAAACATTATTATATCTTGCAACCAAATTCTAACACATCAAAGGTGTTCAATTTGTATCACTTGTGATTTTATTCAAATGCAAATGATTTTAAGACTTTACATCAAATTTTCAAATCTTTTGATATCATATGAAAGGTTAGTGATGGTGATTTATCACTATAATTTGAAAGATATGATGCCATTCTATTTTGCTTGACAACACCTATGATTCAAGAATCCAATAAAACCATACCTAAGATTAGTGATGGTGATACATCACAATATCTCAAAGGTTTAGGTGTAACAATTCGTTTTGGACAATGTGTAGGTCATAATTCAAGAAACCAATGACAAACCTAAAGATTAGTGAAGTTAATTCATCACTATATCTTGGTATAAATTCAACATCAAATCAATTACTCAACTTTTATTCAAACGTATGTGTACTTAAAGTTTATGTTAGTATTGGTAAGTGAATGGTATATTTTCAAAGTACTACTGGTGTAGTGAGTTGGCTACGATGTACCCTATATATAAGCACCAACGGTGCATTAGACCAAGATATTAGTCAAATCAAATATTTATTGTACACCAAGATTTGAAGTGTAATTTTTACACAAGCTCATATTAAAGGTTCATGATATTATAACTATGATTAGTGATCTGTCACTACATCTAAAAAGTTATAATGTCACATTTTTATTTATGAGGTTTATATTACAATTCCACGACTCATTAGGATATTATGCTTAAGATTTAGTGATAAATAGTATCACATTGGAAGTACTATGTGTTATACCTGAAAAAATTTACCTTATAATTAGGAATAATTCGGGATACGGGATATTTCGGGATAATTAGGAATATTTGCCTATATAAATTTATGTGATAGATGACTTGAATAATAAATAATGATAGTATATAATTTATTATTGTTACTTTGTTATTCAACACGTGCTACTAATATTTGAATTGAGTCAACAGATTGTATGTAACAACTATGTCTATTTATCCGGGATGTGAAGAAGAACGTGGACTGCATGATAACGTTCACTGGAAGTAGCTCGACACATGATTGGAGACTGGACCGAGTTATGAGGAACAACTTTTGACCATCGTTGTATTGATTTTGACTATAAAATGAGGCAATTTCGATCTAGGAAACACACACAATTCACTTAGTCTACTTCTGATTATCTCTTATTCGCAGTATTCATAGTTCAAGAACACTTAGTGATCGATTCATTGCGCTCTTGTATTGTAATCTCGTATTTTTGTATTAATAAGAACAAGGCAGAGTGACGATTGTCACCTCCCGAGGTTTTTATGCCGGCAATCCTAAGGGATTAAGGGCTTTTCCTCGTATAAATCTCGTGTGTAAGCTGTTAATTTCGTTATATATTCTGAAATATCCCTAGGGATCCTCAGGGATATTGTTATTGCATTTTGCTTACAAACTGTTTTCTTGATTATAAAACACAATTCCCCACTAAACTAATTTGGTTTTGCTAAAAGTTATATTTGTTAATTTTTACCCGAAACAATTTGGCGCCCACCGTGGGGCAAACTTGTGTTTTTTTTTATAACGAATACTTTGTTTAAAGGCGTTTTCAGAAGAAATATAGTGAAAAATGGCTTCACAACCGAGATCAACTTCTTCATTACATATTGTTTCTGCTGCTACTACTAACGTGTCCTCGCAGATTCCTGTTTTTTCCAAGAAGTCTGATAATCCTAGCAATCCTGGGAAGAAAGCCACATTTATAGCCGAAAGTGTTCCATCAACAAAGATGACCACTTCTGTTCCCATACTTGTTTCTAACAATGAAATTTTGAGTATGTTTCAACAGGTTCAGCAGCAAATGTTGGATCAACAGAGAATGAATCAAAGGCTTCTTAGAGAAATGGAAACTTTGAAGGCTGAAAAGAATAAGCAGAAAGAGACTTCCACTCCATTGGCTCCAAGGATTCTGGATTTCGGGACATCAGGGATGTCTGGGAATCACTTAGGAGACTTTATTCCCATGCAGACTAGTCTCGGGGATCCTTCGGGATCCCAAGGGTTAAGGATATCTCGGGATAATACCAATATCCTGAGAACCTCTTGTCTAACTCCTATTACCAGCAATACTTTTAACTATTCTCCCGTTGATACTAATAACTTTGGTTCTATGCAGGAATCCGGATTAACCCCCCAAGTAGCTAAGGAGATTCAGAAACTCAGAGATATGATCTCTAGTGTTCCCGGAGTGGTCAAGCCTATTCCTGAGGTTCCTGTCACAACCCACAGGATCTCTAGATTTGCTCCATCAATATGCGATGCTGAGATCCCGAAGAGATTCCAAACTCCAACCATGAAGCTGTATGATGGAACCACAGATCCTGAAGAACATGTGGCGCAATATAGGGAAAGGATGGAAACTAACCCTATACCTCCACATTTAAAGGAAGCATGCTTATGCAAAGGATTTGGTTCAACATTGACAGGGGCAGCCCTGAAATGGCTGCATAATGTTCCTCCTTATTCGATAACTTCATTTGCTCATCTAATTAACCTATTTAACAATCAATTTTCTTGTAGCAGGACCTTTGAGAGGCTGACTAGTGATCTCTATAGGGTAACCCAGGGATCCGATGAATCCCTCAGGAGCTATGTCAACAAGTTTGGCAGAGAATCCCTGGATATCCCTAACCTTGATATTACTACGGCTGTTCAAGCATTTAAGATGGGTTTACAAAGAGACTCACCGTTTTACGATGACTTGGTTATGAATCCTTGCAGGAATATGGACGAGGTTCGAAACCGCGCATTAAGGTTTATAAGATTGGAGGATGATAAGGAAATCCAAAAGAGGATCACCACTACACCTCCCAATGATCAAGGAAAGAGAAAGTTGGATTCACCTACCAGCAAGTCATTCAAGTCCAAACCATACTACAAAGCTGACAATCACAAGATCAATTCGGTGGATGAAGATGAGGATGACGAAGAATATCCCAGGATATCAGAATATTGTTTTTCTGTAGATATTCCTGAATTAATGTGTGCTATGCAGGACTTAGGTGAAAAAGCTAGGTGGCCACCGAAGGAAAAGAAGTTCGCAACCAGGGATAAATCCAAGTGGTGTGCTTTTCATGAAGACTTCGGCCACATAACCGATGATTGCATTGCACTAAGGAAGGAAATAAGCTATCTACTAAGCAAAGGACATCTCAAAGAACTACTGGGGAAAAAGAAAGAAAGAAGACAGGATTCCAACGGATTCCCAAAAAGAGCCGCATCACCACCTAAAGATGCAAAGGTAATCAACTTTCTTTCTGGTGGTTCTGATATTTGTGGCACCTCTTATTCTGCAGCTAGGAAACATGCTAAAGAAGCCAAGATGGAGAATGGAGAGAGACCCACAAAGACATCTACACTTACCACAGAGACCGTGGTATCCTTTGAAGAGCAAAATCGCGAGAATATCCTGGATCCTCATCATGATGGGTTAGTCATTACATTATATGTAGCTAACCACTATGTACGCAGGATACTTATAGATGGAGGAAGCTCAGTCAACATCATCCAATTGGAAACACTCAAAAGGATGAATATTCCCGAATCAGAGATAACTACCAAATCTCTGATCCTGGTTGGATTCAGTGGTGAAGCTAAGGCCACTGTTGGAGAGATCAAGCTACTGGTATAAATCGAGGGGGTAAACTATATGCAACGTTTTTGTATAATAGATTCCCTATCTTGTTATAATATTATACTAGGTAGACCTTGGATACATGACATGAAAGCGGTTCCTTCAACCTATCATCAATGTGTCAAGCAGCCAACACCATGGGGAGTAGTGAAGATCAACAGCGATCAGCAAGAAGCCAAGGAGTGCTATTCGTCTTCGATGAAGGGAACAACCAAACCTTCATCAGCATAGCAATCAAAGTGTGACCTTGGGGATACTCAGGAATATAGGGAAAAAGAAGTAAAGGAAGCACCTTTAAATCCCGACGATCCTGAGGTCAAGGTCCTTATAGGGACGAATATCCCTGAGGATATTGAAGAGAAATTGATTTCTTTTTTGAAATCAAGAATTTCCACATTCGCATGGAAACACGAGGATATGACAGGAATATCCTCAGATGTGATTACTCATAAGCTAGGGATAGATAGGAATATTAAGCCTGTCCACCAAAAGAGAAGGAAATTTGCACCCGAAAGAAATCTAATCATTCAAGAGGAAGTAGAGAAACTCCTCAAAGCAAAGATGATTAGAGAGGTGAAATTTCCAAAGTGGCTAGCCAATGTAGTCGTGGTTCAAAAGAATAATGGAAAATGGAGAGTTTGTGTGGATTACACAGACCTCAACAAGGCTTGTCCCAAAGACCCATTTCCATTACCACATATAGACTCTATGGTAGATGCAACAGCAGGACATGAAATGTTAACCTTCATAGATGCATCAACAGGCTTTCAACAAATTCAAATAGAACCTTCAGACCAAGAAGATACAGCCTTCATGACGCCAACAGGGATATATTGCTATACAGCAATGCCATTTGGCTTGAAGAACGCTGGAGCCACATACCAAAGACTTGTCAACATGATGTTTAAGGAGAAACTGGGGACACTATGAAAGTGTATATTGATGACATGGTGGTCAAATCGAAGATAACTGAAAATCACCTTAGGGATCTTCAGGAATCCTTCGATATCGTGGATCGCTACAATATGAAACTTAACCCATCTAAGTGTCATTTTAGGGTAAGATCAGGAAAGTTCTTGGGATATATGGTCACTAAAAGAGGAATAGAGGCTAGCCCGGAACAAATTCAAGCAATCTTAAACCTCAAATCCCCAAAGAACATAAAAGAAGTGCAAAGACTAACAGGAAGAATAGCCGCACTCAACAGATTCATCTCAAGGTCTTCCGAAAAATTTAAAGGATTCTACGATATCCTTAAAAAGAATAAGAAGTTCCAATGGGATGAAGAGCATGAGAAGGCACTTCAGGATCTAAAGGAATATATGTCCTCACCGCCGTTGCTCATGAGACCAGAAAATAGTGAACCACTATCATTGTACTTAGCAGTATCCCGAACTACTGTAAGTGCCGTGTTAGTTAAGGATCATCAGGGATCACAACATCCTGTGTACTATGTAAGTAAAAGCCTAGTAGATGCTGAGACTAGATATTCTCACTTAGAAAAGCTAATTCTGGCTTTAGTTATGGCATCAACTAAGCTTAGGCATTACTTTGAAACACATAGAATACATATTAAGACAAATTATCCTATCAAATCTGTGTTGAGAAAACCTGAGCTATCAGGAAGGATGGTAAAATGGTCAGTTAAACTCAGTACCTATGATTTGATCTATGAACCAAGAACAGCAATTAAGTCACAAGCTTTAGCAGACTTTGTGGCTGATTTTAGTAATGATATACAACCAGAAGTGGATCTAGAAATCAAACTCTTAAATGAAGATACTGGTGAGTGGACTTTGTTCACAGATGGATCTTCAAATGTAAGAGGAACAGGACTAGGCATCATACTAAAATCGCCACAGGGGGACATAATACCCCAATCGATTAGTTGTGAATTCCAATCAACTAATAA